>CM021103.1:281742684-282462824 GCA_007115665.2 Sequoiadendron giganteum
TATAGGGTAGATGGTAGATGGTAGGGGGTAGAGGGTAGAGGGTAGAAGGTTCAAGGGATTAAGGGTTGAGAGTTGAGGGATTAGGGTATAGAGTTTACTTGGGTTTAAGGGTTTAAGGGTTGAGGGTATAGGATTGATGGTAGAGGGTATTGGGTTTAGGGTAGAGGGTATTCGGGTGAGGGTTGAGGGTTTAAGGGTTGAGGGTATAGGGCTGAGGGATTAGGGTAGAGAGGGAGGGAAGGATGGAGGGAGAGATGGAGGGAGAGATGGAGGGAGAAGTGATATAGAGAGAAGGAGAGAAGAGGAGAGAGGGATAGAGATATATTAGGGTTGAGGATCTAATGCATAGGATAGAGGGTTGAGAATTGAGGGTAGATGATTGATGGTTTATGGTATTGGGTTGAGGGTATAGGGTAGAAGGTAGAGGGTAGAGGGTAGAGGGTTGAGGGTAGAGGGTAGAAATTTTAAGGGTTTAGGTTTGAGGGTTGAGGATTTAGGGTATAGGTTTAAGGGTATATGGTTGAAGGATTAGCATTGAGGGTCTAATGTATAAGGGTTAAGGGTTTAGGGTTTAAGGGTTGAGGATTAAGGGATTAAGGGTTGAGGGTTCAGGATTGAGGGTTAAGGGATTAATGGTTTAGGGTTTAAGGGTTGAGGGTCAAGAGTTTATGGATGAGGGTAGATGGTTGACAGTATAGGGTTGATGGATTAGGGTTCAAGGCCCAACATATAGGGTACAAGGTATAGGGGTTGAGGTTTTAGGGTTAAGGGTTTAGGATTGAAGGTAGAGGGTTGAGGGATGAGGGTTTAAGGGTTAAGGGTTGAGGGATTAGGTTAGAGAGTTTAATTGGGTTTTTAAAGGTTTAAGGGTTGAGGGATTAGGGTTGAGGGTATTGGGTTGAGGGTAGAGGGTAGAGGGTTTAGAGGTTTAGGATTTAAGGGTTGAGGGTTGAGGGTTTAAGGTATAGGGTTGAGTGTTCAAGGTTTAAAGGGTTGAGGGTATAGGGTTGAGGGATTAGGGAAGATAAGGTGGGATGGAGGGAGAGAGAGATGGAGGGAGAGTCTTGAGAGAGAGGGATGAAGTAGGAGAGAGATAGAGGTTAGACGGTTAAGGGTAGAGGGTAGAGGGTTTAAGGGTTTAGGGGAGAGGGCAGAGAGATAGAGGGAGTGATTTAGTGAGTGAGAGAGAGAGACCTGAGAGAGGGAGAGGGGGTAGCAGGGAGAGTCTTGAGAGAGAGAGAGGGAGGGAGTGGGAGAGAGATAGAGGGTAGAGGGTTAAGGGTAGATGGTTAAGGGTTGAGGGTAGAGGGTAGAGGGTTTAAGGGTTTAAGGGTTAAGGGAAGAGGGATAAGGGTACAGGGGAGAGACATAGAAGGAGTTAGTGAGAGAGAGAGTCTTGAGAAAGGGAGAGGGGGTAGGAGGGAGAGACTTGAGATAGAGAGAGGGGAAGGGAGTTGGAGAGAGATAGAGGGTAGAGGGTAGAGGGTAGAGTTTTTAAGGGTTTAGGGTTTAAGGGTTAAGGGTTTAGGTTAAGGATATAGTGGAGAGAGATAGATGGAGAGAGAGAGAGAGGGAGGGAGTGAGTGAGTGATTGAGAGACCTAAGATTCCATCTCTAGTTCTCTCTATCTCACTTCTCTCTCCTTCTCTCCCTCCCTCTCTAATTTTCTCTATATCCCCCTCTCTCTCCTTCCCTTTATACTTCTCTCTATCTCACCTCTCTTTCTCCCCCTCTCTCTCTCCCTCTCTCTTCCTTTTACCTACCTTTTCTCTCTACTTATTGCTATCTAACCTATCTCTCTATACATCTTTCTCTCCCCCATCCTTCCCTCTCAGTCTTTCCATGTTCCTCCTTATCTCTCTACTTTTCAGCTCCATCACACATCTCTCTAGCTAGACCTCTCTCTATTTTTGTCTCACCTCTCTCTCCATCCCTAACTCTCCCTATATCTCTCCTTTCATATCTACTTCTCTCTACCTAGTTGTCCCTATATACCTATTTCTCTCTCCCTCCTTGCTTCCTCTATCTCGATATCTCCACCTTCTTTCTCTCTCTATCACCTCTCTCTATCTCTCTCCTCCCTCTCTACTCTCTTTATCTCTCCCTCCCTCTCCCTCTTTCTATCTCTCCTCTCCCCCTCCCCCTCTTTCTATCTCTCTTTACCTTCTCTCTATCTCAACTATCCATCTTTACCTATCCCTCCATCCTCTCTCTCTTCCACCAAAATTTACTCTACATCTCTCTATCTAGCCTACCCCTATATACCTCTTTTTCTCTCCCTCTCTCTTTCCCTCTCTCAATCTATCTATCTTCCTCATTACGCCTCTACTTATCTCTATCACCTCTCTCTCTCCCCCTCCCCTCTTTACTTTCTTTCTCTCTATCTCACCTCTCCCTCCTTAAATATCCCTCCCTCCCTCATCTCTCTCTCCTTATCTCTCTCCCCTCTACCCTTAACCCTTAAAACCCTCTACCCTCTATCTCTCTCCCACTCCCTCTCTCTCTTTCTCTCTCTGTCTCACATCTCTCCCTCCTACTTGCTCTCCCTATCTCAAGTCTCTCTCTCACTCACTCACTTCGTCATTCCTATATCTCTCTGCTCTACCCTTAGCCCTCTACCCTTATCCCTTAAACCCTAAAACCCTCTACCCTATATCTCTCTCCTGCTCACTCCCTCTCTCTCTTGTTCAAAAAATTTATTAAAAAACCCTAAGGTTTTCCCATTTAAATTTAATATTTTCCATCAAAATATTAAATTTTTATTCATTTATACCCTATACTTTCCTTTACTCTCATTCAAAAAGGATAAAAAATGACTTATATCCTATACCGCCGCCCTAAACCCTTTATATTTTTCTCCCTACCACTTTACCATAGATAGCCTTCAAACAGTTCATGGTTGTGTGGTAGAGGGTCAGCCTAATGTTCATCAAACAACCACCGCTATACCACACACAGTAAAATCTATACCTGTGGTAACACGGTTAACTTTGTATGTGGCCTTTATTGTGTTTACCGCTATACCACGGTCGTTATCTTTCTACCCGACAGTATGGTGGTATTAACCATCAAGGTCTTCTCCCAACTGTTACCGCGCTACTGTGTTCTCCTTGTAGACTATCTGTCGCACCACAGTAGCCATCTTGCTACCTGCCTTGACCTTTCATTCATAGTTTACCATAGTCACCGTGGTCACCATTCTCACCATGTGCGGTACCGCGGTGACTATCTGTACTACTGCTGTGCCAGTGACTTACCAACCACTGTGATACCGTGGTCTATGTTTAGACCGCGCACAGTGACGCGGTAAACATTTTGTGCCTAATCATTTAGCCGCCGATTGTTTTTTCTGACCATTACCACCTCCTTCCAACTGCTACCGCTCTACCACGACCCTCAAGATTACCCTCTGTGGTGCAGCGGTAAGGGTTTTCTTGACTGCTCTTTACCACTATACTGTGGCCTAGTTTGTGGGAAGTCGCGGTTGGGCAGTGAATAAGATATGAAGTGATCACTAAGGGAGCAGTAGAGGTATAAAATGTATAAGAATTTTTGGAAAGGGGAGAAATGAATTTTAAAGGAAAATATAGGAAAATAATGAGAAATTAAGTGGGGGTAAGGTGGTAAATTAAATATTATGAAAAGATAGGAAAGTAATGGATATAAATGAATAAAATCCTTTAGGGTATTGATAGAAAATTTAGGTTCAAAAGATAAAATCATTTAGGTTTCTTTAAGGAATTTTTTTTTGTGTTCTAACAGGGTAGAGGGTTTAAGGGTTTAGGGTTAAGGGTAGAGATGAGAGAGAGAGAGAGAGAAGTAGAGAGGGAAATAAGGTAGAGATATTGAGAGAGAGGAGGCAAGGAGGGAGGTAGAAATAGGTATAGAGGGACAAATAGGTAGAGAGAAGTAGATATGAAAGAAGAGATAGAGGGAGAGGTAGGTATGGAGAGAGAGGTGAGAAAAAAACAAAGAGAGGTCTAGGTAGATAGAGGTGGGAGGAGATAAAGAGATGTAGAGGGTAGAGTTAAGGGTAGAGGGTAGAGTGCTTAAGGGTTTAAGGGCTAAGGGTTTAGGGTTTAGAGTTAAGGGTAAAGGAGAGAGAGATATAGGAAGTTAGTGAGAGAGAGAGAGAGGGAGGGAGTGGAAAGCGATAGAGGGTAGAGGGTAGAGGGTAGAGGGTAGAGGGATAGAAGAGTTAATGAGTGAGAGAGAGACCTAAAAGAGGGAGAGGAAGTAGGATGGAGAGACTTGAGGGAGAGAGAGAGGGAGGGAGGAAGGGAATTGGATATAGATAGAGGGTAAAGGGTAGAGGGTTTAGGGTTAAGGGTATAGTGGAGAGAGATAGAGGGAGAGAGAGAGAGAGGGAGTGAGTGAGTGAGTGAGATACCTAAGAGAGAGAGAGGGGGGAGGAGGGAGAGTCTTCAGAGAGAGAGGGGATGAGGGAGAATCTATATCTCTCCCCTCCCTCTCTCTCTCTCTCAAGTCTATCCCTCCTACCCCCTCTCCCTCTATCAGTTCTCTCTCTCTCTCAATCACTCCCTCTATCTCTATCCCCTCTACCCCTAACCCTAAACCCTAAAACCTTAACCCTTAAAAATTGAACCCTCTACCCTCTACCCTCTACCCTTAACCATACCACCCTCTTTCTCTCTCCCAAGTCTCTCTCTCCTACTACCTCTCCCTCTTTTAGGTATCTCTCACTCACTCACTCACTCACTCACTCCCTCTATATTTCTCCCCTCTACGCTTAACCCTTAATCCTTTATCCTTAACCCTTTAAACCTAAACCATTAAACCCTTTTCACCTCTACCCTCTACCCTTAACCATTCCTCCCTCTATCTCTCTCCCACTCCCTCCCTCTCACCCTAATCCCTCAAACCTTATACCCTCTTAATCCCTCAACCCTCAACCCCTAACCCTTAAACTCTAATCCATAGAGACAGAGAGAGAGTGAGACAAATAGAGGGAGAGGGGGTGGGAGGGAGAAACTTAAGAGAGAGGGAGAGGGAGAGATGGTTGGAGGGAGACACTTGAGAGAGAAGGAGAGGGAGACAAATTGGGAGAGAGGGGGTGGGAGGGAGTGGGAGAGAGATATAGGGTAGAGGGTTAAGGGTGGATGGTTAAGGGTAGAGGGTAGAGGGTTTAAGGGTTTATGGGTAGAAGAGAGAGAGATAAAGGAGTGAGTGAGAGAGAAAGATACCTAGTAGAGGGAGAGGGGGTAGGAGGGAGAGACTTGATAGAGAGAGAAGGAGGGAGGGAGTGGGAGACAGATAGAGGGTAGAGGGTTAAGGGTATATTATAGAGGGTTTAAGGGTTTTGAGTTTAAGGGATAAGGTTTTAGGGTTTAGGGTTTAGGGTTAAGGGTAGAGGGGAGAGAGATATAAGGATTTAGTGAGTGAGTGAGAGACCTAAGAGAGAGTGAGGGGGTAGGAGGGAGATTCTTGACAGAGAGAGGGGGATGAGGGAGAGTCTATATATCTCCCCTCCCTCCTCTCCCTCTCTTAATTATCTCTCTCTCTCTTAGTCACTCCCTCTATCTCTATCCCCTCTACCCTTAACCCTAAACCCTAAACCCTTAACCCTTAAACATTGAACCCTCTACCCTCTACCCTTAACCATCCCACCCTCTTTCTCTCTCCCAAGTCTCTCTCTCCTACCACCTCTCCTTCTCTTAGGTCTCTCTCTCTCACTCACTCATGCACTCCCTTTATCTTTCTCCCCTCTACTCTTAACCCTTAATCCTTTATCCTTAACCCTTAAAACCTAAACCACTAAACCCTTTTACCCTCTACCCTTAACCCTAAACCCTAAACCCTTAACCATTAAACCCTAAACCCAATACCCTATACCCTTAACCCTCCCTCCCTCTATCTCTCCCCAACCCTTAAACATTGAACCCTCTACCCTCAACCCTCAACCCTCAACCCTTAAACCCTAATCCCAAAACACTTAAACCCTAATCCCTCAACTCTTATACCCTCTTAGTCCCTCTACCCTTAAACCCTAATCCCTCAACCCCTATACTCTCTTAATTCCTCAACCCTTAAACCCTAATCCCTCAAACCCTATACCCTCTAAATCCTTGAACCCCCAACCCTCAACCCTTAAATCCTAATCCCTCAAACCCTATACCCTCTTAATCCCTCAACCCTCAATCCTTAAACCCTAATCCCTCAACCCTTGTACCCTCTTAATCCCTCAACCCTTACACCCTAATCCCACAACCCTTAAACCCTAATCCCTCAACCCCTATATCCTCTTAATCCCTCAACCTTCAATCCTCAACCCTTAAACCATGATCCCTCAACCCCTATACCCTCTTAATCCTCGAACCCTCAACCCTCAACCCTTAAATCCTAATTCCTCAACCCCTATACCCTCTTAATCAGTCAACCCTGAACCCTTAAACGTTAATCCCTCAACCCCTATACCCTCTTAATCCCTCAATCCTCAACCCTCAACCCGCAACCCTTAAACCCTAATCCCTCAATCCCTATACCCTCTTAATCCGTCAACACTCAACCCTTAAACCCTAATCCCTAAACCCCTATACCCTCTTAATCCATCAACCCTCAACCCTCAACCCTTACACCCTAATCCCTCAACCCCTATACCCTCTTAATCCCTCAACCCTCAACCCTCAATCCTCAACCCTTAAACTCTAATCCCTCAATCCCCATACCATTTTAATCCCTCAACCCTCAACCCTTAAACCCTAATCCCTCAACCCCTATACCCTCTTAAAACCTCAACCCTTAATCCTCAACCCTTAAACCCTAATTCCTCAATCCCTATAGCCTCTCAATCGCTCAACCCTTAACCCTCAACCCTTCAACCTTAATCCCTCTACCCCTATACCCTCTTAATCCTTGAATCCATCAACCCTCAACCCTTAAACCCTAATCCCTCAACCCCTATACCCTCTTAATCCCTCACCCCTCAACCCTTAAACCCCTGTCCCTCAACCCCTATACCCTCTTAATCCCTCAACCTTTAAACCCTAATCCCTCAACCTCTATACCCTCTTAATCCTTGAACCCTCAACCATCAACCCTTAAATACTAATCCCTCAATCCTTATACCATCTTAATCCCTCAACCCTTAACCCTTAAACCCTAATCCCTCAGCCCCTGTACCCTCTTAATCCCTCAACAATTAAACCCTAATCCCTCAACCCCTATGCCCTCTTAATCCCTCAACCCTCAACCCTCAATCCTCAACCCTTAAACCCTAATCCCTCAATCCCTATACCCTCTTAATCCCTCAACCCTTAAACCCTAATCCTTAAACCCCTATACCCTCTTAATCCCTCAACCCTCAATCCTCAGCCCTTAAACCCTAATCTGTCAATCCCTATAACCTCTTAATCCCTCAACCCTCAACCCTCAACCCTTCAACCTTAATCCCTCTACCCCTATACCCTCTTAATCCTTGAATCCCTCAACCCTCAACCCTTAAACCCTAATACCTCAACCCATATACCCTCATAATTCCTCACCCCTCAACCCTTAAACCCTATTCCCTCAACCCCTATACCCTCTTAATCCCTCAACCCTTAAACCCTAATCCCTCAACCCTTAAACCCTAATCCCTCAACCCTCAAACCCTCTTAATCCCTCAACCCTCAATCCTCAACCCTTAAACCCTAATCCCTCAATCCCTATACCCTCTTAATCCCTCAACCCTCAACCTTCAACCCTTAAACCCTAATCCCTCAACCCTCGACCCTTAAACCCTAATCCCTCAACCCCTATACCCTCTTGATCCCTCAACCCTCAATTCTCAACCCTTAAACCCTAATCCCTCAATCCCTATACCCTCTTAATCCCTCAACCCTCAACCCTTAAACCCTAATCCCTCAACCCTTAAACCCTAATCCCTCAACCCCTATACCCTCTTAATCCTGCAACCCTCAATCCCTCAACCCTCAACCCTTAAACCCTAATCCCTCAACCCCTATAGCCTCTTAATCCCTCAACCCTCAACTCTTAAACCCTAATCCCTCAACCCCTATACCCTCTTAATCCCGCAACCCTCAATCCTCAACCCTCAACCCTTAAACCCTAATCCCTCAACCCCTATACCCTCTTAACTCTTGAACCGCCAACCCTCAACTTTTGTGTGTTTAATCCTCAAACCCCTATACCCTCTAATCCTCAACCTCAACCTCAACCTTAAATCTTAATCCTCTAACCCAGATACCCTCTTAATCCCTCAACTCTCAGAACCTCTAGCTCCTATAAATCCCATTAATCCCCATCCCAAAACCCTAAAACCTTAAACCCCAACTCATAAACCCCAATTCTACCACCAACTTTCTACCCTCTACCTCAACCCTAATCCCTCAAACTCTAAACCCACTTAGTAAATTCCTAAATTCTAATCCATCAACCCTCTGACCCTAAAACCTCAACCCCTTAAAACTCCTTAAAACACTCAACCCTAAACCTCAATTCTCAACCCTAACCCCTAAAACCCTAAATTGTTAAACCCTTTATCCTCTACCCTCTAACCTCTACCATCAACCCAATACTCTCTACCCTAAACCCTAATCCCTCAACCCTTAATCTCTCAACCCCTATAACCTCTACCCTATATATTGGACCCTCAACCCTAATCCCTCGACCCTATACCTTAAACCCTCAATCTTCAACCCTATACCCTTAAACCCTCTACACTTTACCCTATATATTAAACACTCAACCCTCAATTCTCAACCCTCAACCCTTAATCGCTCAACCCTCAATCCTTAAACCCTGAACCCTCTACCACTTACATTGGACCCTGAACCTAATCCTTCAACCATATACCCTCAAAACTATACCCTAAACCCTCTACCCTCAACCAAGTAAACCCTTAACCCTAAACCCTTAACCCCAAACCCTTCAACCCTAAATGCTTAAACCTTAAACCTTCTACCCTATACCCTCAACCAAATACCCTCTACCATCAAACCTATTCCATCAACCCTCAAAATTTAAACCCTAATACCCTAGAAACCATCAACCCTATAAGTCCTCCACCCTAATGCCTCAACCCTATACCCTCAACCCCTATCACTTTCTCTCTATCTATACATCTCACCTCTTCCTCCTTCCCTCCCTCCCACCCACTCTAATTGTCTCTATATACCATCTCCCTCTTTCTGCGTACCTCTTGTTCAATCAATCCCTGCAACCATCTCTTAGTCCCTCTATCCATCTCTCTTTATGTCCCTCCCACTCCATCCCACTCTCTCCCATTACCTCTCTCTCCCTCTCTCTCATGTCTCTTCCTCCCACCCCCTCTCTCTCTAAGGTCTCTCCCTCTTGCAATCTACCTAGGTAACTCTCTCTTTGTCTCTCTCCCCTCTCTCTATCTATCCCTCGAACCCTACCTAGATAAGTCCCTCTCACTCCACCGCTCTCTTTCTCTACCTCTATTAGGTCACTCCCTCTCACACCCTCTCCCTCTCTTAGGTCTCTCACTCACACTTCCTCTATCTCCCACTCCCTCTCTCTCACACTCCCTCTCACTACATATCTCTCAAGTCTCTCCCTCTCACATGCCTCACACTCACAAGTCTCTCCCTCTCACACTCTCAAGTCTCTCCCCTTCACACCCTACCTACATAACCCTCTCTTTCTCTTTCTGTCTCTCTCTCTCTCCCTCCCACCCTACCTAGCTAAGTCCCCCTCAATCCAACCACTTCTCTCCCACTCCCTCTCTCTTAAACTCTCACTTCTACACCCTTTCCATCTCTCTAGACTCTCTCTAAATTCTCCTTTCATCTAAAGACAAACATAAATGCTACATACAAGCGTAATACATATGTACATATAATCGTACATCCATACAAGCATACATACATACATGTACATAAAAATATATCAGCATACATTAATATATTAGCATTTAACATAAAGTAAGACATAACGCGAGCTCTTTATAATGTGCTCGTGTTATGTGCTAGTAGACATGTTCCCCGCAGAAGGAAAAACCATGCCAAAAGTGAGACATAACGTGCTCGCATAATAACACGCTTGCATTATATCTTGCTTTGGGAATTACCAAACTTTAAGCTTGGTATTTGCCTTGGAATACCAACCAAAGGCTTGAAGGGCATTCCCAATGACCAAAGACGTGTTTTTAAAAATTCCACCATATTTCTCATAATTGAGTTTGTGCTCACTGTCATGATTGCACGTGGTTCAATCTCGAAAAAATTGAGCACATGGGTAATGTTGCATTATCTCTCAGGTATCCAACAATGTAATTTTTTTCAATTTCTGAAAATGTTAAGTCTTTCATCCATAACTTATTTTATTTGTATGTCTTTTTTTTGCCAAAAAGCAGTGTTTGGTATTTTTTTCGTTATAAATTAACTGTTCATCAATTTTTCAAATAAATTACATTTTTAGAAACTAGACTCGATTCTACAAAATTAAAAAATTGAAAAAAAAAAAAATCAGTTATTTTCCAAATTTTGTAGGTGTAGCATGACCAAAATTCTATTTTCAGGATATGTCCACTTCGCAAATTAGTAAAAAATCAAATATTCATTAAAAATTTATCAAAAAAATTGTGCATCAACTACATATTGTTAGGTAACTTCTGACCATTGTGATTTTAAAAATACTAAAAAAAAGTTCACTGAACGAGGGTCATACAAGAGTTGCTATGTTATGTTTTTCTGACAAAAACAACACCAATTTTTGTACGTCCCTCGTTTGAACCCCTTAATCTAAATAATTTTCAAAATAAATTAGTAGTTTAGGAAGTAGACTCAGAGCACTTGAATCCTTCTATTTGTTCCATCTCAAAATTTTGAGTCTAAGTATCCTCAATTTCACATCCAAGGTTAGTATTTCCTGATTTCAGAAAAAAGTTGTCCACTTAAGTCCCCTTTTTGGGAACCATCTTGGTGCACTTACCCCTTGATAAATCTTTTCTATTAATTCTCATTTGTTCACTCATTTTTCTAATGAGATGAGCTCTCTTTGTTTAACTACTTACCAAAGTCGATGTAATGACATGTCAGGTGACATTACTATCCTTTACGCATGAGGTCTTACCCACACTCTCATAAGCATCCATTAGATTCTTCACAATATTGTTTTCATGTGAAGCATTCAATGTTCTCAACCCAAGAGTCTTCATGATGTTTCTATAATTTATATCCCACATCATTTCAACAAATAGTTGACATCTTGCAGTCTCATTTAGCCTTTCAAAGAATTATTTCCAAGTCTTATCAGCATATCTTCTACAAGTGCGTGTTGGAATCTTACCTTCCATGTGCTACAAAATATCCTCATCAATATTAATTAAATACTTTGGCTTTCTATGAAAAATTCTAGGTGGTGTTCTCCTAGGAACATACTCCTCAACATTAGGAATTTCATCAATATTTAAGTGAGGTGGGCTAGATTGCATACCTTTGATCGAGGGTGGAATAGACAAAATGCCTTGAGGTTGACATGGGGATGATGGCATACCTTCTTCAACAAATCTGAGTGATGATGTACTCTCAACTTGAGGTGTGGTGGATAGTTTCCCCTCATTTTCACTTGTAATAGATGGTGTCCCTCCATATTCACTTACGATAGATGGTGTCCCTCCATATTCACTTGTGCTTAATGGTGTCCCTTCATATTCACTTGTAGTAGAGGGTGTGTCTCCAACTGTGGTATTTGAATTTGTCTTAGGATGATTCTTTCGCATTCGTGCCCTTTGTGCCACGAATGTATTTTCTCTTTTTGATGGTTGAGGTTCCTCTTCAATTGGATTGTTTTCATCAATTATATCCAGTTTCTTCTTCTCATGATATGTACTCACCTGTTCTCTCTCCTTTTCTTTATTGGTTTCATACTCTTTGTTTGTTAGTTTATTCCTTGTTTGTTTCCTTGGCATGGTGGATAATTTACCCTGTAGCATGGTAATTAGACAAATGTTAGTTCTTAAAAAATTAATCCGTACATATAAATGAAATATATGTTATTCAAGGCTTCATACGAAATACCACATTACCACATTACTTTAAGGCATTCCATTGGAAAATTCATGTGAGAAAATTGGAAAGCTAGTGAGATCACAAGCTTGCCATTTATATGAAGCATGTGCTGCCCCTACCTTGTCAACCCTACTGGATTTACAAGCTAGTGGTGCTCCATTATCTTGGAAATGCCATTGGGTTGACAAGGTAGGGGCAAAATATGCCTCATAAAAATGGGGTCTCATGGTGATGTATATAACCATGAGACCCCATTTCTATGAGGCATACACTAACCTTACCTTTTCAACCCTACCACATTGGCAAGCTAGTGGAGCACCACTAGCTTGCCAATGCGGTAGGTTTGACAAGGTAGGGGCAGCATATTCCTCATAGAAATGGGGTACATCATCATGAGACCCCATTTCTATGATGCATACACTGCCCATACCTTGTCAACCCTATCAAATTGGCAAGCTAGTGGAGCTCACTAGCTTGTCAATGCTACCACATTTTGCATACATTTATATGAAAAATTATTGTCAAACAATTCAAATGTGTTGTCCATGCTTCCATTTTGAGCCATGATTGCAGGATAGTCTGCACCTTTCCCCATATTTCTAACTTAGCCTTGAATAAATAGTCTTGACACACTGGAGAGAAGGGTTAGAATCCCTTGTAGGTAGACTAATCAAGGAAACATTTAAAATATATCACAACATAAGTGATGAGTTAAATTTATAAATAGAGATGAAAACCAAAATAGATTCAAATATGTATAAATGTGGGTGGAGTATATTTTAACTTTTTAGGAACATGTATGGAAAATTTGGTAGAATAGACAAGGCAATCAGCTGCTTGGTATAACTATTTGACAAAATACCTCAATGAGGTATGTCCTCGTGGACTATAATGATTGGAGGATATGAAAAAAATAGATTTATTTAAAAGGCTTTAGAAAATATCAAGCATATGAAAATTATATGTGTAAAACCAAATTCAACTACATTTTCCAACATCCCCCATGCCTATACCAAAATGAAATCTTTAGAGAGTGATATGCACATCCATAGTAAAGGAATGAGAAATGATGCATTACTTTACTTATAACTTATGTCATATATATGTGTATACAAAATGTGGAAGCATTTACAAGGTACGTCAACTGTTTAACAAAATGCCTCAAAGAGATGTGCTTTAAAAATGTAATTGGCAAGTGTAAAGTATTCTAAAATTTAAAATGTGCATTGACAAGATAATGTTATATTGATAAATAAAAAATGATGAATATGAAATATGAAAAATAACAAAAATGAAAGCAAGCCATAATAGAATGAAAGAAAATGTGTAAAGACTTCACATACCTAGAAAACTAGAGTTTCAAATAAAGGAGTTCTACCCAATTATGTAGCCTTTTCTTCTTCTATCTTCAAACTCCTCAATAATTTGACTTTTTCAAAAGCTTGTTCCCCTCCAAACTTCAATTGTATATCACTCTTGAATGGAATTTAAATTTGAATTGATATTATATGCCTTTCAACATGAAAACTTTGCCATTTCATGCAAAGGTGGTGGAAAGAGCATGAAAAAGGTTGTGGAATGTGAAAAACATGCATGCACACTTCACAAAATTATCAGAAAGATTTATTTTGTTGGAGCACATGCAAAACCAAGAGACTATGCAAAATGTGGACCTTCGGATCACGAGTATAATGAGTTTTTTTACTATTTTTAGAGCAAGATAAAACACACTTGTATTATGTCTTACTAAAAAATGTCCATATCTCTACTACTTCAAAACACGCTCACATTAAGAGAAATTTGATTTTTTATAGGTTTCTTTTCTCTCTCTTTCTCTATATCCTCTACCCTCAACCTTTAACCCTCTACCCTCTATCTCTCTCTGAATCTACCCTCTACCCTTAAACCCTAAACCCTAAACCCTCAACCCTAAACCCTTAAACCCTCTAGCCTCTACCCTTAACCCTCAACCTACAACCCTTAATCCCTCTACTCTTAAAACCTCAACCCTAAACCCTAAAACGTATACCCTCAAACCCTAAACCCTCTACCCTCAACCCTAAACCCTAAAACCTTACACCCTAAACCCTTGAACCCTAAACCCTCTGCCCTCTACCCTAAACCCTCAACCCTCAACACTCAATTTTCAACCCTTAATCCCTCAATCGTCAACCATAAAACCCTAAACCCTCAACCTTGATACCATCTACCCTATACATTGGAACCTCAACCCTAATCCTTCAACAATATGTACCCTCAACCCTAATCCCTCAACCCTATACCCTCAACCCAATACCCTAATCCATCAACCCTATAGGTCGTCAACCTTATACCCTCAATTCTCAACCCTCTACCCTATACATTGGATCCTCAACCCTCATATATATTTGTCCCTCCCTCCTATCCTCTCCTTCTCTCTATCTCACTTCTCCATACATCTCTCCATCCATCCATACCTCCCTCTCTACCCTAATCCCTCAAACCTAAACCCTCAACCCTTAAACCCTTAAATGATCAACTCTAAACCCTTAACCCTCAACCCTCAACCCTTAAACCATCTACCATCTACCCTCAACCCAATACCCTCTACCCTCTACCCTAATCCCTCAACCATTAAACCCAAGAAAACTCTTTACCCTAATCCCTATACTCTCAACCCTTAATCCCTCAACGCTTAAACCCTCAACCATATACCCTCAATCCCTAAACCCTCAACCCAAATCCCTCAACCCTATACCCTCAATCCTCTACCCTCAACCCTTAAACCCTTTACCCTCTACCCTCTACCCTATACATTAAACCCTCAACCCTTAATCCCTCAACCCTTAAAACCTAAACCCTCAACCCCTATACCCTCTACCTTTTACATTGGACCCTCAACCTAATCCTTCAACTATATAACCTAAAACCTAAAACCTCAACCCTAAACCATTTAACCCTAAACCCTCTACCCTCATCCTTCAACCCTATACCCTCAACCAAATAACCTAAACCATCAACTCTATCGGTCCTCAACCCAATACCTTCGATTCTAAATCATCTACCCACAACCTTAAAACCTCAACCCTTAAAACCTAAACTCTCAACCGGATATCCTCTACCCTATACATTGGACCCTTAACTCTAATCCTTCAACCATATTTACCCTCAACCCTAATCCCTCAACCCTATACCCTTAACCCAATACCCTAAACCATCAACCCTATAGGTCCTCAACCCTATACCCTCAATTCTAAACCCTCTACCATATACATTGGATCCTCAACCCTCATATATATTTTTTCCTCCCTCCTCTTCTCTCCTCTTCTCTATCTCACTTAAATCCCTCCATCTCTCCCTCCATCCATCCCTCCCTATCTAACCTAATCCCTCAACTATATATCCTCAACCCTTAAACCCTCTACTCTCTATCTCTCTCTCAAGTCTCTCTCTCTCTCTCTCTCTCTCTCTCTCTCTCTCTCTCTCTCTCTCTCTCTCTCACACACACACACACACACACACTCACTCACTCTTATCTCTCTCCCCTATATCCTTAACCCTCTATCCTCTACCCTTAACCCTTATACCCTTTGTCCTCAACCCCTATACCCTCTATCCTCTAACCTCTATTTCTCTCCCACTCCCTCTCTCTCTCTCTCAAGTTTCTCCATCCTACCACCTCTCCCTCTCTCAAGTGTATCTCTCCCACTCACTCACTAATTCTACCTCTCTCAAGTTAGCTTTCCAATTTCACCCACTAGCTTGCCAGTTTGGTGAAATTGGCAATATAGTGGCCTATTTGAAAAAAATGGGTGCAAGAAATGGGGTCTCCCGATGATGTAAATCACCAGGAGACCCTGTTTCTTCGACCCATTTTTTCAAAAACGCCGAGCTAGGTTGCCAATCTCATGGAATTGGAAAGTTCTTGGACCCATTTTTTCAAACTAGCCAGGTTAAGTTTCCAATTTCACTCTCAACCCTATACCCTCAAACCTTATACACTCAATCCTCAAACCCTAAACCCTAAACCCTTAAACCCTCTACCCTCTACCCTCAACCCTCAATTCTCAACCCTCAACCCTTAATCCCTCAACCCTCAACCCTTATACCCTCTACCCTATATAGTGGACCCTCAACCCTTAAACCATAAACCCTTAAACCTTCTACCCTCTACCATCAACCCTCATCCCTCAACCATATACCCTCAACCCAATACATAAACCATCAACCCTATAGGTCCTCAACCCTATATCCTCAATTATCAACCCTCTACCCTCTACCCTCTATATGTCTCCCACTCCCTCCCTCTCTCTCTCATTCACTCCTTCTATCTCTCTCCCCTCTTCACTTAACCCTCTACCCTCTACCCTTAACACTTAAATCATCTACCCACTACTCTAAAACCTAAAACCTTTACCCTCAACCCTAAACCCTTAAACCCTCTACCCTCAACCAAAAACCCTTAATCCCTCTACTCATAAACCCTCAACCTTCTACTCTCAAGCCTAAACCCTAAAAAATATACCCTCCAACCCTAGATCCTCTACCCTCAACCCTAAACCCTCAACCCTAAGCCCTTAAACCCTCTACCCTCTACCCTCAACCCACAACCTTTAATCCCTCTACCCTTGAACCCTAAACCCTCCACCCTCAACCCTAAACCCTAAAACCTATACCATCAAACCCTAAACCCTCAACCCTAAATCCCTAAACCTTCTACCCTCTACCCTCAAACCTAATCTGTCAACCCTATACCCTCAACCCAATACCCTAAATCATCAACCCTATAGGTCCTAAACCCTATACCCTCAATTATCAACCCTCTACCCTCTACTCTCTATATCTCTCCCACTCCCCCTCTCTCTCTCAATTCTCTCCCTCCTACCCCTTATCCCTCTCTCAAGTCTCTCTCTCTCTCACTCACACACTCCTATCTCTCTCCCCTCTACTCTTAAACCTCTACCCTCTACCCGTAACACTTAAATCCTCTACCCTCTACCCTTAAACCCTCTACCCTGTATCCTCAATCCAAAACCCTTAATCTCTCTACCTTTAAACCCTCAACCCTCAACCCTAAACCCTAAAACCTATACCCTAAAACGCTAAACCCTCTACCCTCAACCATAAACCCTCTACCCTCTACCATCAACCCACAACCCTTGATCCCTCTACCCTTAAAACCTTAATCCTCTACCCTCAACCCTAACCCTAAAACCTATACTTTAAAACCCTAAACCCTCTACCCTCACCCTAAACCCTCAACCCTTAACCCTTAAAAACCGTAAACCCTTAAACCTTCTACCCTCTACCCTCTACCCTAATCCCTCAACCCTCAACCCTATACCCTTAACACAATACCCTAATCCCTCAACCCTATAGGTCCTCAACCCTCTACCCTATACATTGGATCCTCAAACCTCATATATCTTTATCCCTCCCTCCTCTTATCTCCTCTTTATCTCACTTATCCCTCCATCTCTCCCTCCATCCATCCCTTCCTCTCTACCCTAATCCATCAACCATATACCCTCAACCCTTAAACCCTTAAACACTCAACCCTAAACCCTAATCCCTAAACCCTAAACCCCTAAACCCTAAACCCTTAAACCCTCTACCCTATACCCTCAACCCAATACCCTCTACCCTAAACCCTAATCTCTCAACCCTTAAACCCTTTAACCCACTTAGTAAACTCTCTACCTTAATCCCTCAACCCTCTTGACCCTTAACCCCTCAACCATAAACCCTCAAACCTCAACCCTCAACCCTAACCCCTCAACCCTATACCCTAAATCATATACCCTCATCCTTAAACCCTCAACCTTTAACCCTCAACCCTCAACCCTCAACCCTCAACCCTTAAACCCTAAACCCTTAAACCTTCTACCCTCTACCCTCTACCCTATACATTAAACCCTCAATCCTTGATTCTTAAACCTTAATCCCTCAATCCTTAACCCTCAAATATGAAACCCTCAATCTCGATACCCTCTACCCTATACATTTGACCAAAAACCCTAATCCTTCAACCATATGTACCCTCAATCTTAATCCCTCAAACCTATACCCCCAACCCAATACCCTAAACCATCAACCCTATAGGTCCTCAACCCTATACCCTCAATTCTAAACCATTTACCCTCTACCCTCAACCCTCAATCCTTAAACCATAATCCCTCAACCCCTATACCCTCTACCCTATACATTGGACCCTCAACCCTATACCCTCAATCCTCTACCCTCAACCTTAAACCCTCAACCATTAAACCTCAACCCTTAAACCCTCTATCCTCTACCCTCTACCATATACATTAAACCCTCAAACCTCAATTCTCGACCCTCAACCCCTATACTCTCTACCCTTTACATTGGAACCTCAACCTAATCCTTCAACCATATACCCTCAAACCTATACCCTAAACCCTCTACCATCAACCCTAAACCTTCAACCCTAAACCCTTTAACCCTAAACCCTTAAACCTTCTACCCTCTACCCTCAACCTAATACCCTCTACCCTCAACCCTAATCCCTCAAACCTCATTCCTTAAACTCTAATACCATAAAACATCAACCCTATAGGTTTTCCACCATAATCCCTCAACCCTATACCTCTAACCCCTATCCCTTTATCTCTATCTATGTGTATGTGCAGGATCATGATGGGCCAAAAAGTGGCGATATGTAAGTGATATGATGGCCCATGTGGTTGACGAATTTTTTTTACCCAAAATTGATGAAACGAATAAGGTTTTTTAAAGGAGGCTCTTAGATTTCCACCAATATAAATTATTCTAAGTTACTTTGAATTTAATAAATAATTATTTTTCATTTTCTATTTTAATTACGACTAAAGTCCTGATTGATAGGTTGATTGAAAAACATCTATAACTTTCAAATAGTATCACATTTTTTGAATTTGAAACATGTGTCACATTCTATGCTTCTCATACTATAGGATTAAAAAAAATGAATTTCATGAAGTTTCGACCAAGTTAAGGTGGTTAGACATACGATTTTTTATATTTTTTAAAAGTTGTAATAAAAAGATCATAATTAATTATTTACTTGGAAAAAAATTAACAAAAAATATGCATCACATCGGGACATAAGTCCTCTACTTATATCTAAAATGTTATAAAAAATATTATCATTTTATTGTGGTTAGGGTGGTCAAACAGATAGTTACTTCTTATTTTTTCCTTAGAATTTAAGTACTACTCCATTGAAATTTCAAATTTTCACTGAATAGATTTAAAAAAAAAAAATCCTAGTAGTTTAGAAACTACATTCAATTTTATATAGATTACATTCTTACATATTTTTGAAATAATATAGATAACTTATTCAAATTTTTACGTCAAGCTGCGTAACTCTGATTTTTTGAATTTTCATTGCCACTTAAGGGCCTATTTTTTTCATGATGATCTTGCACATACCCCTATACATCTTACCTCTCTCTCCATCCCTCTCTCATACCCTCTCTAATTGTCTCTATATACCCTCTCCCTCTTTCTATGTACCTCTCACTCAATCAATCCCTACCACCCTCTCTCACTTCCTCTATCTATATATCTCTATCTCCCTCCCACTGCCTCTCCGTAACTCCCTCTCTCTCCCACTGCCTCTCTCTCCCTCTCTCTTGGGTCTCTCCCTCCCACCCTTCTCTCTTAGGTTGATCCCTCTAGCACCCCACGTAGGTAATTCTCTCTCTATCTCTCTATCTCTCTCCCCTTCTCTCTATATATCCCTCCCACCTTACCTAGATAAGTCCCTCTCACTCCACCCCCATCTATCTCTCCCTCTCTAAGGACACTCCCTCCCACACCCTCTCCCTCTCTTAGGTCTCTCACTCTCCCACTCCCTTTCTCTCCCTCTCCCTCTCCCTCACACTCCCTCTCACCCCCCCTCACACTCTCAAGTCTCTCCCTTTGGAACCTGTTGATGGTGTTTTTATGCACTTCCCAACACAGGTAATGCATAGGTGCATCACCTCTCTTGAAAGACAATCTTCCACAATCAAATTGCAGAACACTATCCCAAGGTCTCTCAGATGTTAGGTCATGACGATGCTTGGAATATTTTAGTTGATTTATGTGATTTGCTGGAATCACAAGGTGGACTTACGGATGAGTTACAAAGCGGGGAAGTTGGATCTGCAAATGGAGTTCTTGAGATGGGAAAGTTGTTGAGCATTTTTTGTAGGTTCAAACAACAGTCTGGAACTCCATTTCAACATCAGATTTAGCTTTACAATGTGCAATGAACCTTGCCTAGGGTTACTTATTAAAAAAAAAGAAAAAGGGCAAGGAAGAGAGAAGGTTCCTGGATCTGAAACTACAAATGAACAATGATCTTGGAGGCTGCTACAATAGAAAAACTCCCTAAACTGGGTTTTTCTTGGCCAAGAGGATCCTACAATTACACAAAACTAGTGCAATCTTCTAAGGGCTGAAGATTTTCAGTTTTCATACACACACCATGAACATGAAAATTAACTAAGTTGCAACAATCAAATAAAGAAGCCCAGGATAACTTTGCACAACAACTTGCCATCAACAAGTGCCAAAAGTATGGGCTGGAAATTCATCAAATACTATAACAACAATCACCATTACCTCTTCCATTCAAGAAACTACAACTAAAAATAACTTGGAAGGTAGAACCATGCACACATAATGAGAAAACTCAAAAGTAACACTCATAGGTCATGCAATATTGCTTTCTATTGCTGTAGGATGTTTTTACAATAGCTCTCCAACACTTACAAATGAGGGGAAGACCCCTATTTATAGTTTACTGAAGCCCAAATGAATGGATATGATTGAGTTACATTGTCTGGATTAGATTCAATTAAATTAGGGCTTCACCTACCCCACAATTTTCAGTAATTTAAAATACATCTTTGTCTTTTCCCCATTCTGTCTTGTAGTGGCCAGTCACTGTAGCAATTTTGTCTCCTAGCTAATTTCCCTTTTATTGTAGCTGAAACTACTTGAAAGCTACCTTCTTCCCAATGGAATTTCAGAATTCCTCATTGGATCAAATGGTTATGTTGATGGACCCATGGCAGGCTTCTTGAAATCGGAAATGAGAGGCCAAAATGCTATTTTAGGAATGTTGTTTTGAAAACGAGAACAGGGTAGGGCGACCCAAATGGTACCACCTAGGTGAAAATTTGGAATTTGAAAGTTCCAAGGAGGATAAGACCCCATTTTAGCATCTAGGTCGAAGTCCATTTTTTATTTGGAGGTGCGCTTGTATGTTCCAGAGACATGAGCCTGGAATGATGTTCTGGAAATGCTATTTGAAATGACCGATGGAGCACGAAACTCCAGATGGTATTTCCCAGCTATAATTTTGGAATTTGAAAGTTCCAAGGAGGATAAGACCCCATTTTAGCAACTGGGTCAAAGTCCATTTTTGATTTGGAGGTGCGCTTGTACGTTTCAGAGACATGAGCTTGGAATCCTGTTCTGGAAATGTTGTTTGAAATGGCCGACAAAGCATAGAACTTTAGATGGTATTTCCTGACTGAAATTTTGGAATTTGAAAGTTCCAGAGAGGATAAGAACCCATTTTGGCATCTGGGTTGAAGTCTGTTTTTGATTTGGAGGTGTGCTTGTATGTTCCAGAGACATGAGCCTGGAATGCTATTTTGGAAATGTTGTTTGAAATGGCTGACGAAGCATGGAACTTCATATGGTATTTCTAGGCTGCAATTTTGGAATTTAAAAGTTCCACAGAGAATAAGACCCCAGTTTGGCATCTAGGTCGAAGTTCGTTTTTGATTTGGAGTCCATTTCAACCACCATTTAGGCGTTTGGGCTTCAGCTGCAGGAAGGTCGTTTGGAATGGCGCAGGGAGGACAACACTCCGAGAGTCGGGTTCTAGAGTCCAGGAAGATGGTCAGTCTTGGCTGTTCGAAATAGTGAAACTAGAATGGAAACTCGAGAGGGGAATTTTGGAGGGTCGGGCCCGAAAGGTGCCACAGACATCAGAAAGGCTGACAGACAAGGGGAAAAATTTGGTCAACCTAAAATGTGACTTTTGAGAACGTGTTAACCAATTAGGACACCAAAATGAGGGGCACAAAAAATGAGGCTAGAGAAAAGGAGCCTGCCAGGATCAAAAAAAGAGGGTCCTTGCCTACGGCAGGGCATGTGTGCAAAATATGCACAACAGAACCCTACCTACATAACTATCTCTTCCTCTCCCTCTCTCTCTCCCCCCTCTCTCTCTCCCTCTCTCTCAATTCTCTCTCTACCACCCCTATCCATCTCTCTCTCTCTCCCTCTCTCCCTCCCACCCTACCTAGATAAGTCCCTCTCACTCCAACCCCTTCTCTCCCACTCCCTCTTTCTTAGACTCTCCCTTCAACCCCCTCTCCCTCTCTCAAGAATCTATCTCACTACCTATCTACCTCTCTCTCTCAGTCCTCTCCCTCCCTCTCTCCCTCCCACTCTACCTAGACAATTCTCTCTCTCTCTCTCTCTCTCTCTCTCTCTCTCTCTCTCTCTCTTAAAATTCTCTCTTCATCTAAAGGTATACATAAATACATACATACATACATACAAGCATAATACATATGTACATATGATCCTACATACATACAAGAATACATGTACATATGTAGATACAATATTACATACATATATGCATACATACAATATACATGCATTGATACATACATACATACATACATACAAGCTTACATACATACATACAAGCATGCATACATACATACATGACATACAAGCATACATGTACATACAAACATACAAATATATAAACATACATTCAATAGATTAGTATTTAACATAAAGCAAGACATAACACAAGTACATTATACCATGCAAGTTTTATTTCTTGCTAGACATGTCCCACACAAACGCAAAAAACCATGTCAAAACTAAAATATAATGAGTGCATTATAACACACTCACATTATAATGTGCTTGCATTATAACACACACACATTATATCTTGCTTTGGGAATCCCCAAGCCTTAGGTTTGGTATTTTCCTTGGAATACCAACCCAATGGCTTGCAGGGCGTTCCCAATGACCAGAGATGTGTCTTTGCAAATTCTACAATATTTCACATTGTATTGTGTGGTGAATTGTGTAATGTAAATTAATGAATAACAAAACCAAACAATCAATGAAATGTATTACATTAGGGAAATCGAAATAATAAATAATATGATAAAGCTATTCCTTAACATCGTTCCATTGTTTCCTATCTCTAAGGATTCCTTGAATCATAATGGCTCTCAGATTTTACTTGAACTATGACCTTCAGAATGACCACCTAGAGAATGGATGCTATAAAATTCAAGAATAATGTTTCTTACATTATTTTATGAGCTATATAATTTATGTCATGATGCTATGATAAAGATGCTACTATGATAGAAATGAAGATTATGCTATGGTGCAAATGTTGTGATATAACTATTGTAAGGAGAAACTATATTGATAATTATAGTGTATCTACTAAACTAAGCCATGATTCTAAACTAATATGATACCCCAATTCTAAATGTTAAATTCTTTAAACCCTAAATACTCTAAGTGCTTCAATGTAATTTTTCCAGAGTAAGTTTTCTCAAAGATGGGATATGAAATGTTGGAGAATGATGTATTTATAGGATTTCTAAGGCATATTGTGATGTGGCAAGATTCAACGGTCAATATTTTAGCTAGAAAGATGAACAGTGGAGGATGAAGAAGTTAGAGGAAATCATGGAGAGTGTTCCCTTTAATAGAACACTTTGCCAAGTGTTGAAGAGAATAAATGAGATGGAGAAGCCAAGTGTCCAAAGTTTATTTCAAATTTTTTGAGGATAATTACATTTAAAAATTAGAGATATTTAAATTCATGAGACACTTGATAAGATGGATGATGAGGTGGAAGGAGGCTAGAGAGTTATGTAGAAATGTGACAAAATTGAATTTATAAATTCAAAATTTAATGAAGGGGAATTAACCAAATAAAAAAAATTAGCTAGATTTGTTTATTTAATTAAATCATGAAGAAAATAATTTTAGGAAGAATTTAAGAAAGTGAATGATATACAATAAAATTTTCAATCTATTTATAAGTAGACTAATTAAGAGGGTTTATTAATTAAATAACTCAAGTATTTAATTAATTGATTATCTTGACCGATTTTAGGTGTAGAAATTTTGCCCCTCTTTGAATTGATGTGTTTACACATTGCTTCAAAGAAAAATTTTCCACACCGTGATCATAGAAATTTTAACATGCCCCAGATGCCAATTTTTGTGTGATGATGAATATATGCCCCCTTAGGAGATAAATCAATGAATTTTTTAAGTTTTTGATTTTTTTGAAATTTTAATGATTTTTTGATGATTTTATGATGCCGAAATGATTTATCTCCCGAAAAATGATGTTGAACCTACCAGGTGATGAATTGATTAATTAAGCCCCTTTGAAAAATAAAATAAATCAACCCCATAAAAATCCCACTTAATGTGAAAAGGAAATCATTTGTGCATTTGCAATTTGAAAATTTGGAGTGATTGAGTGATTGAGAAACTTTGGAGCAAGATGGTGATTTTGATCCGGACTTATCGATTCAAGCGCGTGCGACATCACAACCACCTAACAACGTATGGACCTCTAGTACGTACCTTGAAAAACCTCCTCATAAATTATGCATTTCATTTTTCCCTCATTTTTTTCACGTTTCAAAACTACTTTTAATGTTTTAGCACATAGGGAAGCCGATTTAGTGCATGAGTAGATTGTAATAGTGCATCCAAATTTTTAGTGCATAGGGTTAGTTTTCTAGTGCTTAGGGTTAATGTTGTAGCACATCAAGACTTTTAGTGCATTGATTGCATGAAATAACACACTTGGTCACTATAATAGCACATATAGTGATGTAGCACATTTAGGTTATGATTTAGCGCATTGAGTTAAAATTTTAGTGCATAGGATGATCTGGTGTATAGAAGCAATGAAATGGCGCATTGATGAAATTAAATGGAGTATTCATAGATTTGGCACATTGAAGCTTTACTGTGGTGCATCAGTGAAGTCTTTTAGCACATCCATGTTTTTGGTGCATAGATAGACTATATTAGCGCATGTAGGGTAGATTGATAAAATTTAGATTAGAATCCTTGATTGTGATTTTTTTGATCATGTTGGCCTTTGATTTGATGATGTTTAATGATGTTGATAGATTAGATGATGATTGATCTCATGATAAGTGAGATTAAATTTGGTAGGATGATGATAATTGAACTCATGATAGGTGAGGATGAATGATAGATTAATATTGATTGACCCCATGATAGGTGAGGATCAATAATAGATGCTCGTGAGATTTGATCAAAGTCTCATCAGAGCTAATTTTATTGATAGGTTGATTGATGTTTGATTGATTGATTTCTGATTTGTGATATGCTATGATAATAGGAGCCTTCATCAGTTCTAATATCGCGGGAATATTTTCTGAGGACCTGGGATTTGATTCCACATTTAGATCAGGTTGATCTAAATGTGAGAGGACAATGTGGGTTGACTTCGTTGCTGGATATGTCTGAGGTTAGGATTAACTGGGAACTCTTGAGAGCTTTGGTAGAGAGGTGGCATAGTGACCACAAAACCTTTCACTTACCCATTGGTGAGATGATTGTGACACCAAAGGACATTTACCAGATTCTAAGGATTCTTGTTTTTGGATATTTGGTTGTATATGATTCCACTAAGTAGGGAGGGACTGATTCCTTGAGGAGATTCTTTTAGGATGATCAAATTTGTGGTTACGAGATCCCATGGTGGGATATGGTTGATTCCTATGCCACATTTCCATGTGTTTTAACTGGATTTATTAGAGGATTCCTATGTCCTGACTGTAGGTCAAAGGGACTCTTAGTTGGTTGAGGTTGGACATTAGAGAACATGATTACACAGTAGATTCAATATGTATGGGGATCCTACATGATCACTCATTTGTACCATGATCTACATCGGGTGGTCTACCTTAGAGCATCCAATATATCACCCAATGTTACATTGTTACAAATATGGGCATGGGATCACATAGTTGTCATGAGAAAAATTGCAGAGAGACAAAGACTAGTTGGGAGGCCATACGTTCATGGATACACAGGTCCACTTGTCCAGCATAAGTTGGGAAAATTAGAGTACTGGAAGAGCTTTCTTGATGACTTTTATACCGTGACATGGAGGCCTTATCTTGATTGAGAGAAGTGGTCGGAGGATGATATTGAGATGCCTTATGTGTGCATAGCTAGATATCTGATCGAGAGGACACACTGGTAAATTTTGACCCAATTTTTGATGAAAGGTCATTGGAATTTCATCAAAAAATAGATGAAATTTGAAATGTCAATTTTCTAACCCAGTCGACCCAGCTATGCATAATCCTTATTAGGTAGGAGTCAATCTTGGACTACCAACATGGGTGTGATACAACCAGTACGCATAGATCCACCAGGCAAGGACCTGGGTAAAGGTCCATTAGGTGTAGGTACATCAGGTGGTTTAGCAGGAGGATCAAAGAGGCTGGCAGCATTTGGGGGGAGAACCTCATAGCTCTGATGTTCACCTTTGATATATTTGAGATATTTGTATACACCGATTTAGAAACTTGATGATTCACTGCCATTTTTGATGATGTATTCTCTATATATTTAGACATCCTTGTATACTTGACATTATTATTTTGAGATTATATATGCTATGCAGCGATGATTAGTGATCTATATGTGTTTATATGATGTTTATAATGGATGCATTTAATTTATATGTTATAGATTGCTTATCTAATGTTTATATGTTGCTTATATGATTATGACATGATTATATATGGATGCAATGATGATATGATAATGCATAAATTATGATTCTAAATATTTTATGGATGATGTTTTATATGAAATATGAGATAGATGCAAATGCAATGTGATTCAATTTTTTTTTGTATTTTTGATGCAAAAATTATGGTGTAATGTAATGGATGGATGATTGATATGCAAATGCTCATGTAATGTAGTTTGTTATTTTTGTATTTTTGAATGAAAATATATGATATTGCTACACTATATGTGATGAATTTAATTATGCAAATGTGATGCATTACACTTCTTTTTTCCAATGCAAATATTATAATGTAATGTATGGATAGATGTATGATATGCAAATGATTATGCAACTACATGAGAATGATATGTTTTTGTTAATTTCAAGTATAATCAATCCATTTAATGGTAGAGATAACATCATTTAAAAATTGTTCCATCCTTGGAAAATCCAAAAATATAGATGCAAAACTAATATGGATGCAATCTAATTCTACAATGCAGATCTAAATATGCAAGGTTGTCATCATAGCAGTCAATTTTTTCATGCCTTTTATCATCATTGAGCCCTTTAAAATGTTGAAAGTGAGTACAAAAATTGATGGTATAATTAGACCATGATGACTTGAGTACTATTTCCATGATTTTTTGATATTGTAAGTTAACACTAGTATCTAGGCATAATTGGACCGAGATGACCTGATCATTTCTCACGTAAATAGACATGAGTTAATTGTTTTCCTATGAAAATTTGGAATGTCATCAATGATACTTTGTAGAGCATGTCCTATGACAATTTTCACAATAGTAATGATCAACTCACAAACAATGGACAAAAATAATATCATCTTCCTTCCTAAAGTCTCTAGTTGAAGACATCATTGAGGCACTCCAGAGAAATGATAACAAAAAAGAAAGTTCAACCATTGAACATGCATGCTAAAGCCATGATTCAAAAGAATATCATCCATTTAGAGTTACTTTGATTTGACTGATTTTAGTTATTTGATATGGATGTGTGTTTGATTTTTGAAAGATTGTTGTAGTTTTAATGTTGATTTGTTTTTTTGTGATCTTTGTGTTTGTGATGATTTCATACTAATGTTTTCCTATTGGTTTAAGCTCAAGGTTTATTTTCCCCCAATGAGTTCAGGATTTTGCCCCTAAGCTAGGGTGAGACACGACCGTGATTCCAAGATATGTATATGAGGCTCTTTTTAATGATATACAAAATGATAGTGAAAGTGAATGGTTGACACATGCTCAAATAGATGGAAAAGATAATATATCACAAATAGCACCTATTTCTAGGTTTTCACTACTTGTTTCTATTGAACTTTTTAAGATTTTATGATTTTTTTGACTTTGTTTCAATTTTTGACTTTTTTTTTGTATTTTTTCCTTTTCTTGATTTTTTTGGATTTTTTCAAGACTTTTAATGTGCACTAGATGATTTAGGTGTAGAAATTATTGAGATGTAGACCATTGATGGGATCATCAGATAAGTCCCCTTAAGGTGTAGATAGTTGATATGCTCCCGATCCATAGACTGATACAATGATAAAGGGTCCTAGCCAGTTTGGTTCAAATTTCCCCTTCTTCTCTCTATCATGTTGATTATGGGGATTTTCTTTCAGGACCAAGTCATAAACTTGAAATTTTCTAGGTTTAACTATGTGATTATAACTTCTGGACATCCTCTATTGATAGGATTTCAGGTGATCCAAAGCTTGCTGATGACACTCATCCAACAGTTATAACTCTTGTAGCCTAGATACTTGATAATATTCATTTGAAATGATCCTCTTTAGTGACACATAGAGTGACGGTAGCTCAACCTCAATAGGTAAAATTACCTCTCATCTGTAGATGAGAGCATAGGGTGTAGCTCCTATCATGGTGCAGATGCTGGTATGGTATACCCACAAAGCAGGGTTCAGTTGAACGTGTTAGTCACATCCAACATCATTGATGGTTTTCTTTAGGATCGTCAAAATGGTTTTGTTTGAGGCCTCTACTTGGCCATTTCTTTAAGGGTAGTATGGTGTAGAAAACCAATACTAGATATGAAACCCTTCACAAAGCTCTTGGGCATTCTGGTTCTTGAAAGGTCTACCATTGTTTGTAATAATTGACTGAGGAATGTCATACCGATAGATGATGTAATTTAGGATGAAGGATGTGATCTATTTTCCAGTGATTGTGGTTAGGGGAACAACTTCAATCCACTGTGTAAAATACTTCATGACTGTGACAATGAATTTATGTCCATTGGAAGAAGATGGATGGATTTTCCCCACAAGGTCAAGTTGCCAATGAAAAAAGGGCTTGGTTGATGAAAATGGTTGGAGTTCTTGTGCTAGTGCATGTATGAGGTTACCATGGATCTGACACTTATTGCATTTCTTGACAAATTGAAAAGACACCTTCTCCATATTTGGCTAGTAATACCCCAAACATAGGAGTTTCTTAGTGAGAGTTAGTCCACTTGAATGAGTTCCACAGATACTTCCATGAACTTCATGCAAAGTCGTTTGATATTCGTTATGTTCTAGAAAATGAAGGATATTTCCATCAAGACCTCGCCAGTAGAGTACATCCGCTATTAGAGTGTGTCAGGTAGCTTGGCAGATAAAGTTAATTTTCTTGTTTTGGAATAGATCGGGTGGAAGGGTGTTATCTCTCAAATAGACATAGATCTTCCCATAAATCAAGGACTCAACATTAACTATATGGAAACTTAATTGGTATTCGGGGTTGTCATAGGAAGAGTTAAGCACTTGTTCCACCATGAACTCATAACAATTTTGCTTTTCAAGTATCTGCAAGAGAGAAGCGATTGTTTCCATTGCATCAACAAATTTGTTATCTGCTCTTGAAATTTGTTCAAATTTGATCTCAACAAAATAATTTTTGAAATCATCCACCATTCTCTTATACAACATTAACTTGTCATCCTTTATTTGATAATCATTGTTCACCTCGTTTATGACTAGTTGAGAATCTCCATAGACTTGCAAATTTGTGATCTTCCATTCTATTGCCACCTTGATCCAAATGATGAGTGCTTCGTACTCAGCCGTGTTATTTGTGCAAGGAAACAGGAGCATGTAAGATCTTGGGATGGTATGTCCTTGAGGTGTGACAAAAAGGATTCCGGCACCTAACCCATGTTGCGTGTAAGACCCATCAAAAGATAACATACATTGTTGTGTTGATATGGTAAGGGAATCTATGTCTAGAAACTAAATTCTCATTAGATGATTATCTTATAGTGGTGCTTCGGCTACCTAATGGGCTATCACCTTTCCCTTGATGGCTCATCGGTCTACATATTGGATGTCAAATTGACTCAAAGTCATTACCCACTTGGTTAGTCTTCTAGTTAGGGTAGCTTTACTGAGTAAATACTTCAATGGATCAATCTTAGCTATGAGCTAGACTCTATGAGTTAACATGTAATTCTGCAGCTGTTGAGTAGAAAATACTACCTCCAAACAAGCTTTTTCGATGAAGGTGTAGTTGATTTCATAACTGTTCAATGTTCTATTGATATAATAAATAGCCATTTCTTTTCCTGTAGAATCTTCCTGTGCTAATAGAGTGCCCAAAGATACTTCATTTGTTTCTATGTAAAGTAATAATAGTTTTCCTTTTGTTTGCGGCACTAGTTTGGGTGGAGACATTAGATACTATTTCAGTTGATTGAAAGGTTCTTCACATTTTTCATCCCACTTGAAGGAAACATTTTTATGTAGCAAGTGATTAAATGGATGAGTTTTATCTACCAGTTGTGCAATGAACCTCTTGATATATTGGAAACATCCCTATAGATATCTCAATTGGTTGATGTTCTTTGGTGGTGGAATTTATATGATTGCTTTGATTTTGCAATGATCCACTTTGATGCCTTTTTTTGACACTATGTACCTCAACAGTTTTGTTGATGTCACACCAAACACACATTTCTTTGGGTTTAATCTTACATTGAATTTTTCTAGTCGAGTGAAGATTTTGTCTAATATTTCCAAGTGTCCCTCTCTGGTGAATAATTTGATAAAAAGGTCATCTATATAATCCTCCATAAATGTATGCATCATGTCATGGAAGATGATGGTCATTGCTTGCTGATATGTTTCTCTTGCACTTTTCAGACCAAAAGGCATGATGTTCTAGTAGAAGGTACCCCATGGACATGTGAACATTGTTTTCTCTTGATCTTATGGTGCTATTTTTATCTGATTGTATCCTAAGAAGCCATCCATGAGTGATTACATAGCATGTCAGGTTGTCAAGTCCACAATGATGTCAATGTTGGGAAAAGGAAATTCATCCTTTGAACATTCTTTGTTGAGGTCTCTGAAATTAGTATGTATCCTGATGTTGCCATCTAGTTTGGAAACTGGTGCAATTTTAGAAATCCACTCAACATAATCAATTCATTGAATGAATCCAACATCTAACAATTTATTCAATTATGCTTTTACCAACAAGGTGATATGTGGATGCATTTTCCTAAGTTTCTTCTTGATAGGTTTCACCCTAGGTGATAGAGATAAGTGATGCATCATCAAGTCTGGATCTATGCCTAGCATATCAATGTAGGACCAAGCAGAGTTGACTTGTCTTTCCTCAAAGAATTTAATGAAGCTTGGCTTTTCCTAATCTATTAGGGATGTTGCTAGATGTAGGGTCTTCATTGTTTCTGTTGTGCCATCATTGATGGATTGTGTAGATTCAATCAAAACGGATAATATTTCATGATAATGTTCATGAAGAGTGTCAAATATCCCATCTTTTGATGGATCAGAGAGGTTTTCACCATTAGATGTGCTCTTTATTTTTACTTTTTCTTGATCTAATACTGCCATTAAATGGTTTTCACCATTAGATCAGTTTTTCATCTTTTTGATTTTGTAGCTGGGAGATTTGGCACCCTCTTGGCTTGAAGCTCTATTATGAGATTCAATGGTGGAACATGTTTTAGTATTATCAGAGCAATGGAAGTTAATAATGGCATCATCATTTGCAAAGATAGGGACATTGAGATACTCAGTTTGCTCCTAGTCAATGAGTTTAGGATGTACTAATGGTAGAGAGTCATCGGATTGGTTTGAGTCAAAGGCGATAAGTGTTAGGATGGAAACACCATCAAGATTTTTGATAGCAATTTCAAGGTCTATGTTGTTACTCTCCTCTGAGTTATCTATCTTGCTCGATGTCTGTTCATCCTCACTTGAACCATTGATATGTTGTGATTCAAATTCAAGAGGTCTAGAACCTGATCTTTGTCCCTCCATCCATATGGGCATATACCTCTATATTACATCAACTTCTTTATATTGACAAGAATCCTTAGATAGTGAATCCCACTCATATTCATTTGAATTGATTTATGAACTATCTCACAATTGGAGGATTTTCTCAACAACCTTCTCTTTTATGTCTCCCTTTATTTATTCTTTATAACCTAGTCTTGTCTTGTCTTTTTCATGGAGTGTGAGAGGCTAGATTGGTTCTACAATTCCTTCTTTTATTTTTCTGATAGGTCCTTGTCCTTCATACCCCATCTTCTCTAAGACTATTTTTCCTTTACCATATTTCTCTATTTGGACATTGGAAGTTGATACTTGTAATTGTTCTTCATCCTTGTACAAACAATTTTAAATTTCCTTATCCCCAAATTCATCAGCTTGAGTGCTTGCTTTTATAAATCTACCATCAAAGAGTTTTATTGGTTGTGAAGATGTTTGTGTTGATGTTGATGGTTGCCCATAGGATTTTGGTGAAGGTAGTAATTATGAAAGGCACAATTATTGCTAAAATGAATATTCCCACATTCCTTTATCTTTTATCTGGATCTTTTCAGCCTGTTTGGATAATAAATTGAGTTGGCTTTCATGATTGGATGGAGTAGCATCACCAATGTCTTTATTTCTTGACTGAACCTTTTCTTCAAGCTAGTTTGACAAAGAATTTGATTGATTTTCATAACCTGATGGAGTAGAATCATTAATACTGTTATTCCTTTTCTGATCCTTTTTCTCAACCCACTTTAACACAAAATTTAGTTTTCTTTTGTTTTTTGATGAGCTAGGAGTGTGAGCTTCTTTGTTATGTGGCACAAAAGAATCTTGGGTTGTTTTGAGTGTGTTGCAATATTGTGGATTATTGGAATTAGATGAAATGGTGATTTCTTGTCCATTGAAAGGAAATTTCAAGCATTGGTGATACGTTGAATGTACTTCTTTCTTTTCGTGAATCCACAATTGTCCCAAGAGTATTTTGTATGTTAACTCTTTGTCCAATACTTGACATATTATATCCTTTACAATGGGCCCCACTTGAATGGGTAACACAATCAATCCATGGGAGGATCTCTCTTCATCATCATAGGCCTTTATAGTGATTTTTTTCTAGCATAAATGGCATTTTCAGAATATCCAAGTGCACAGACAAGTTTTAAAGTACATACGTTTAAACTAGCTCCTCCATCTATTAGAATGTGTTTAACCCGATATTTGTGAGTTAGAACCCCAATGTCGAGGGAAGAATTGTGTGGATGGGTAAGTGATACATCATCATGTTTGGAAAATGATAGGTAATGAGGTGCGATCAAGTGTCCCATCATAGCCTGGAACTGACAAAATTCCATATTATTTGGTACTGTGGTGGCTACTAGGGCTTGTTCTAGAATTTCTTTGTGAGTTTGAGAAATTTTCAGCAGTTCCAATAGTGATATTTGAGCTGGGATTTTCTACAATTGATCAACTATGTTGTATTGAGTTGTAGGGGAAAAAAATGACTTAGATGTAGCTCCTTTCAATATCACTTTGGCTTGCCCCCTTGTGGTTGCATTAACTAGTTGATGGTCTTATTTTTCTTTGATTTTAATGACATTAATCTAATTGTCATTTGCAGCAACATTTGTGATCAGATTGATTGGTATGGTGTCATTAATTTGATGTGATTTGGTGTTAATTTGATGAATATGAGCTTTAACTACAACAGTGCTTTATTCATGCTCAATTATGATGTCATTAACTTGACTCTCAGCTACAATAGTGTCTTTTTGGCTCTTGATTTCGATATCCCTGGTTTGATATTCAACTACCTCAATATGGTGAATGGTGGAATCATAAACATAGTTCACATTTTTTCCTTTGGTTTTTGATGAAGAGGACTCACCCTTTTCATAGTTTGGTAAAGGATTCTTAAAAACTCCATGATCAGTATTTTCTTGGGTTCCTTCTACAAATATTTCATTTCTATCAATCAAATCTTGTACCAAATGTTTTAGTTGCATGCAATCATTTGTCTTGTGTCCTTTGTTTCTTTGAAAATTACAATAATGTGCATCATTCCACCTTGACGGTTTTACTCTTGGTTCCAAATCTCTTGCTTATGGTAATGTTATAACCTTGGCTTCAAGAAGCTACTTTAATGCTAATTCATGTGATTGTCCCAAAGGTGTGAACCTCCTTCAATTTGATGGTTTTTGAAATGGGGATGGTTTAGATCCAACATTGTTTGGATTGTTTTTTTTATTGGTATCTTGGTTGTTGATTTGATTTCTTGTTTGATTATTGTTTTGATTGGTCTTGGTGATAGTTGCTGTCAAGTTAAACACTAGTTTTGCATTTTGTGTTTTAGCTGAAGCATCATTATGACTACTATTCTTGTTTCTTTGCCAAATATTTGGTCTATCATTTTTATTATAATTATTAGAGGAGTTTGTTGAGTTGTTTTCATTGTAAATTTTCAAGACTCCTCTCTTCACCAAAGCTTCTTCTATTTTGATTCCATTTTCAATCAATTTCTCAAAGGTAGGTGGACATTGTAATTCCAGAATATAGCTCATCTCATGATTTAAATTGTCGATGAATATTTCTATCTTTTCCTTTTCAGGTATGGGATGAGAATATCTTGCAAACAATCTTCTCCATCTTTTCAAAAATATGAGGAATGATTCGCCCTTTTTTTGTTTTGTATTGTAAAGGTCTTTCATGGTTATCTCATGTTGGATATTATAAGAGTATTGGGTGATGAATTTGTTCACCAAATCTTCAAAGGATCTTATTCCTGGTGCAATTTTGGAGAACCATTCCATGCATTGTCCACTTAGGCTATGAGGAAACAATCTCATCAAATAAGTATCTTCGTGCACAAACTCAAGGCTCAGAGTTCAAAATTCCCTTACATGATCTATAGGATCTCTTTTACCATTGTATTTATCATACTTTGGGAATTCATAATGCTTAGGAAAAGGTATCATGTTGACAGCTTGATGAAAAGGATATGGGCATATGTCTTTATCAAGTATCTTTTTGTGGTTCCTCTTTGCATGTCAGGAAGTTGTTGTTGCATATTTTGCATTTGATTGGTTAAGGCAAGCACTAGATCTATGTTTGGTGGATTAGTTCTAGTCCTTTTGGGTGCTCGTTTCAATTGATTAACATCAAAGTCATCAAGTAATTTGAAACCTTGTTTAGCCAACATTAAAAGGTATTTTTCTCCATATTTTTCCAAAAATTTCTCCATGAATTTGTGGAAGTTAGGATATTGTTGTGTAGTTTGGATGTCCTCAGTTATTTCCTCACCTTCAGATGTCTGTAATCTATGAAATGGATTTTCTTCAACTTCAGCCATGGTGTTTTGAGTTTCAAGTTCTTTTTCTTTGAGTTTCTTCCTTTGTGATCTTGTTTGAATGGGCATACAAGTGTTATGATTTGACTAAACTTTGATATTTGTTTGGAGTGCCAAGGATAATAACTAAGTAAAATAGAATGAAAAATTCTATTGATGAGACTAAGTTAAATCTGGCTATATAGCTTTGTTTCATGATGAAGGATGATAGATCTTGATGAGGAAACTTAGCTTAATAATCAGAGTTATGATGGATTTTTAGGCACTTTAGGATGGTAGATCTCAGCTTAATGGAGATAATTTCACTTGTATAGATTAGTTTCAATACGTTTAAAACACTGTTGTGGCTAAGGAATGGTTCTATTTTGAAAAGGATCTTGAACTGTGAGTTTAAATTTTAGACAGATAGTGAATTTCGCTCTCTAGTTTTTTTGGATTAACTACATGCACTAAAATAGGGTATGGATAAATAAAAATATTGTAGGGATGTGCTAAAATATGGCATGGATGCACCAGACTACTCGTCAAATGCGCTAGAGAATGGACTGTATGTGCTAGAATAGAGACTAAATGCGCTAGAGTAAGGACTATATGCACTAAAAGATGGGTTATATGTGCTAAAAGATGGCTTAGATGTGCCAAAAAATAGACAATATGTGCTACAAATAGCAAGGGATGCACTAGACTGCCCCTAGATGAGATTTCGATTGGATTTTATGTAGGTCAAATGCACTAAAAGTATGATCAGATACACTATAACAAGTACCATATGTGCTAGAAAAAGCCCTAGATGTGATAAAATATAGACTATATATGCGCTAGAAAATGACTCAGATGTGCCAGAAAAAGAAGTATATGCGCCAGAACAGAGAATGTATTCACTAGTCTAGAAAATGTTCAATGTTTTTGATAGTCTAATTGATTTTTCTTGTTTTTCGGGGAGGGAAATGATTATTTGAATGGATTTTCTTTTCAATCATTGGTTATACATTTTCGTGTGTGAGGTTTGTTTTGAATGTTATTTTAAAACACACATGTAAGACACATTTGACAAGTACAACTCCTAAGGCTGTGTAGGACAATATTTACTAGATTCCCACTTGGATTTTACTCCAGCTGTGCTTAATTTTAGTGGATGATTAGAAGCTTGACCACACTGGCTCCCCCTTTCTCAACACTCACTTCTTGGGTTAGCCAAGCTTTAGTTCTCATGAATCTCCCATGAAGAACTTTTCATCTCTACTAAAATCCACAAGAATATGGGATGACTTTAGAGGATAGACCTCTTGCACCAACAAATATAATGGGCTTTTGGCTTACTATAACAAGAAGGTTCTGGTATAGGCATTTCATTTGTGGGGGATCATCCATATGATAAGAGACCATTGTTTCCCTTCTTGTCAGAACAATCCTTGTGATACTTGAACTTTCCTCAAGTACCCACACTTATATACCGGGTGGAAGTCGCTTGGCTTTAGCGTGTTCCCAATTGGGTTGTTCCCTAGGGTGATTACTTTTTCCCACCAGGCAGGCCCTCTAAGGATAAACTTACAATAAAATTAAAAAAATGGGTTTGGATTTTTTATCACCCAGTTAAGGGGAGAGCATATTCCTACCACTCTACAAGCACAACAGACATGTTTGTTCAATTATCCTTCCAATTAATCTAAGTGCCTAATTTAATTAAAAATAAGACATAAATAGCTCCAGCCCCTGCAAAAACACTATTAGTACAAAAAAAATGTTTGTTCAATTATCCTTCTAATTAATCTAAGTTCCTAATTTAATTAAAAAGAAGACACAAATAGCTCCAGCCCTTGCAAAAACACTATTAGTAGTTTCAAATAATTTGTCTTTGACAATGTTTCTATAGTTTTAGCAAAGTCTCTGATAGTGTGCGAAATACCTACAAAATAGAGAGATATAGATTATTTCTCGGAATTATGGATTTATGTTAAATAAATCAAATGCACCATAACAAAGACTCAATGGGCTAGAAGATCACACATATGCACTATAAAAACTACTGTATGCACTAGAAAATCTACTTAATGTGCTAAAAGAAATACTGAATGCATTAAAAGACCCCTTGTATGTACCAAAAGATAATCTAGATGTGCTAAATAGAAAGTTGTATGCACCAAAACAGGGCCTATATGTGCCAGAGGATGTTTTGTATGTGTTGAAAGAACTCATGATCATGCTAAAACTTTTTACGTCAAATCCTGTAAACACACTTTTTAGAGAATGACAATAAAAATGGGGTCAAGCCCACCAAAATGTATCGCGTGATGAATTGTGTAATGTGAATTAATGAATAAAAAAACCACATAATCAATGAAATGTATTACATTAGAGAAATTGAAATAACAAATAAATTGATAGAGCTATTCCTTAAATTTGTTCCATTGTTTCCTATCTCTAAGGATTCCTTGAATCATAATGTCTCTTAAATTTTACTTGCACCATGACCTTTAGAATGACCACCTAGAGAATGGATGTTGTAAAATGAAAGAATCCTGGTTCTTACATGATTTGATGAGCTATATGATTTATGCCATGATTCTATGATAAAACTGTTGCTGTGATAGAAATGAAGATTATGCTATGGTGAATTTTTTTTGATATAACTATTTTAAGAAGAAACTATATTGATAATTAAAGTGAATCTACTAAACTAAGCCATGATTCTAAACTAATATGATACCCCAATTCTAAACGCTAAATGATTTAAACCCTAAATGCTCTAAGTGGTTCAATGTAATTTCTACAGAGTAAGTTTTCTCAAAGATGGGATATGAAATTTTGGAGAATGATGTTGTATTTATAGGATTTCCAAGGCATATTGTGATGTGGCAGGATTCAACAGTCAATATTTCAGCTAGAAAGATGAACGGTTGAGGATGAAGAGGTTAGAGGAAAACATGGAGAGTGTTCCCTTTAATAGAACACTTTGCCGAATGTTGAAGTGATAAATGAGATGGAGGAGCCAAGTGTCAAAAGTTTGTTTCAAATTTGTTGGGGATAATTCCATTTAAAAATTAGAGATATTTAAATTCATGAGACACTTGATGAGATGGATGATGAGGTGGAAGGAGGTTAGAGAGTTATGTAGAAATGTGACAAAATTGAATTTAGAAATTTTAAATTTAATGAAAGGGAATTAATCAAATAAAAAAAATTAGTTAAATTTGTTTATTTAATTAAATCATGAAGAAAATGATTTTAGGAAGAATTTAAGAAAGTGAACTATATAAATAATTTTTTCAATTTATTTATAAGTAGATGAATTAAGAGGGTTTATTCAATAAATACCTTGTATATAATTAATCGATTATCTTGACCGATTTTAGGTGTATACATTTTGCCCCTCTTTGAAGTGATGTGTTTACACATTGCTTCAAAGAAAAATTTGCCAGACCATGATGATAAAAAATTTGACATGCCCTAGACACTGTTTTTTGAGTGATGATGAATATATGCCCCCTCAGGAGATAAATTGGTGAAGTTTTGAATTTTTAAGATTTTTTATGATTTTTTGATTATTTGATGTTGATTTTAAATTTTTATGATGCCGAAATGATTCATCTCCCAAAAAAATGATGTTGAACCTGCCACATGATGAATTGATTAATTAAGCCCCTTTGAAAACAAAACAAATCACCCCCATGAAAATCCCACTTAATCACCCTTTAAAAGGTAAAAAGAGGTGAAAAGGAAATCATTTGTGCATTTGCAATTTAAAAATTTGGAGTGATTGACTGATTGAGAAACTTTTGAGCAAGATGGTGATTTTGATCCAGACTCATCGATTCGAGCGCATGCGATGTCATAGTTGCTCGATAATGTATGGACCTCTGGTACCTAACCTTAAAAACCTCCTCGTAAATTATGCATTTCGTTTTTCCCTCATTTTTTTCACGTTTCAAAATTGATTTTTACATTTTAGCGCATAGGGAAACCGATGTAGGGTATCGGTAGACTGTAATAGTGCATCCATCTTTTTAGCGCATAGGGTTAGTTTTCTAGCACATAGGGTTAATGTTGTAGTGCATCAAGAATTTTAGTGCATTGACTACATGAAATAGCACACCTGGTCACTGTAATAACGCATATAGTGATGTAGCACATTTAGGTTATGATTTAGCACATTCAGTTAAAAGTTTAGCACATAGGATGATTTGGTGCATAAAAGCACTGAAATGGCACATTGATGAAATTAAATGGTGCATTCATAGATTTGGTGCAGTTAAGACCTATTGTGGTGCATGGGTGGAGTATTTTAGCATATCCATGTTTCTAGTGCATAGATAGGTTGTTTTAGCGCATCTAGGGAAGATTGATGAAATTTAGATAGACTCCTTATTTGTGATGTTTTTTTATCACGTCAACCTTTGATTTGATGATGTTTAATGATGTTGATAGATTAGATGATGATTGATCTCATGATAAGTGATATTCAATGGTAGGATGATGACAATTTACCTCATGATAGGTGAGGATCAATGATTGATTAATATTGATTAACCCCATGATAGGTGAGGATCAATTATAGACGCTCACAAGATTTGATAAAAAAATCATTAGAGCTAATTTGATTGATAGGTTGACTGATGTTTGATTGATTGATTGAATATTTATGATATGCTATGATGAGAGAATCCTTCGTAAGTCTTGATGTTGCGGGAGAATTTCCTGAGGACCTAGGATTTGATTCCACATTTAGATCAAGCTGATCTAAATATGATTGGACAATGTGGGTTGAATTCATTGCTAGAAATGCCCCAACTTAGGAATAACTGGGGAGTCTTGACAGCTTTGGAAAAGAGGTGGCACAGTGACCATAACACCTTTCATGTACCCATTGGTGAGATGACCATGACACTAAAGGATGTTTACCAAATTTTGAGGATTCTTGTTGTTGGAGATTTGGTTGTATATGATTCCATTGAACAAGGAGGGAGTGATTCCTTGAGGAGAGTCTTCGAGGAAAGTCAACCCAAAATAGGAAAAGAAGATGAATGATACTTCTCCAACAAAGGACGTTCCCAAAGATAATCTGGAAATGCTATTTTCGGAAGTAGCTGACGAATCACCCACTTGGTTATCTTAAGAGAAGCTTCTAGATTTAGATAAAGAAAAGGAAAACAAGGAAAAAACTTCACCTCCAACCCCTCAAGAAGAAAAACAAAATGATGTTCTAGAGGAAGGGGAAATTATAAGCTGAAAGGAATAGTTTTTGACTCCTACTTAGGATGACCATGTTTCTTTCTTGGAGGAGGAGGGAACATCACAAAGAAAAGATGAGAAAGGATGGATAAACACCAAATAACAAAAAAAAGAAAAAACTAGATGTGGGCGGAAATAGAAAATTTGGAAAACCCTAATTAAAAGAAACAAGAATCAAAGAAACAACAAAAGTTGTGGCAGTAGAGAAATAAAATACCCTTGATTCTTTGGTAGGGAACAAATCGAATAGGAAATAAGGGAGCTTGACCTCCTAGTTGGGGAGTATCATCCTGATACTTCTCCTTAGCTCTTTGTGGTTATGAAGATTCTGTATTGGAATGTAAGGGGTCTTAATGGCCCATATAAACATGCTCTAAAGGCGTGATTGGTGGAGGTGAAATCTGATATCCTCTTGATCTAGGAAACTAAAATGAAAAAGGAAAGCTTTGAGAAAACCCTGAAGTGGCTTTGGCTTGGTGCTATTTATGAAGTCAGTGATGCAGAGGGAGCTTCTAAAGGGATTTCTACATGTTGGAATTATTCCAAGTTTAGTGGCAAGTTGAAATTTAAGAATAAGAATAGTTTATTGATTCAGATAGAGGATGGTGATTCCTCCATTCAATGGAATTTGGGGAATATCTATGGCTCTAATTCAAGGTTGGATAGGATGGATTTATGGAAATTTTTAGATGGAGCTATAACTAACAAAAAGAATGAACTATGGATGCTTGTAGGTGATTTTAATGCCCCGCTATACCCATCTGAGAAAAAAGGAGACCTTATCGACTACTCTGAGAGTATGATGGATCTGTCAAGCTTCCTTGATTCGGTGGGATTGATAGATGTCCCTCTTACTAGTTCACACTTTATTTGGACTAACAAAAGGCAAGGTAATTATCTCATCCAAGTTAAGCTGGATAGATTTATGATCTCCTCTAACTGGAGCATTATGCAGAATATCTCTCTTATTGCCTTACCTAGAATGGATTCTAATCATAGTGCTCTTTTGTTGGAATGGGATGATAGGGTGATTAAAAACCTGTACCCCTTAAGGTATGAAATTATGTGGTCCCTTCATGTAGACTTTAAATCTCTTATTGAGGAATTCTAGAGCCTTCCTTGTGTTGGCACTCTGATGTTTAGGCTAACACAAAATTTGAAAAGAATTAAAGAAAGGGTTAGAGGATGGAACAAATACACCTTTGGGAACATCTTTACTACAAAGAGGGACCTAATAGTGAAAATTAAAGAATTCTAAGATCAAATGGAGGTTGAGAACTGTAATGATGAGATCTACATCAAAGAAAGGGAGCTCAGAACCCAATGGCACAAAGTAAGCAAGAAGGAGGAAATTTACTGGAAATAGAAATCAAGGATTCAGTGGCTTAAGGAAGGAGATAGGAATACTAAGTTTTTTCACCAATCTACTATGAAGCACAGAGGAAGAAATAGGATCAGATATCTTATCATCTCTAATGGAAATAAACTAGAAGTAGAAAATGAAATAGAAAATGAGGTTGTTTCCATTAAGTCAAAATATCCAGAGCTTCCAAGGGTCGACAATCTAGATTTGGAGGAATTCCTGCACGTTATACCTAATGTTATCATGAGGAAGACTTGAAAGAATCAATTGTCTATCACTATGAAAGAAGTGAAGGAGGTTGTTTTCTCTTTTGGAGCTTATAATGGTCCTATACATGATGGTTTCCCTCCTAGCTTCTTCAAGGTCTACTGAGAGATTGTGTCTATGGACCTACTTAATGTTGTTAAATATATTTTTAGATCAGGTAGACTCTTGAATCAGACGCATACTACTTTTTTGGCCCTAGTTCCTAAGACCAATGAAGCCACTTCAATGAATGATCATAGACCTATAAGTCTATGCAACACAAATTATAATATTTTCTCCAAAATCATTGTCAATAGGTTGAAACTTGTCTTAGGAAAGATGATATCTATTAATCAAAAAGGTTTCGTTCAAGGTAGAAAATTTTTGGATGTAGCTATCTACACTCATGAAATCCCACACTCTATGGAATATAGTAAAAAGCCAAGTATGGTTTTGAAATTAGATATATCCAATACCTATGATAGGGTTTCCTATAATTTTTTATTTGTTGTTTTGGAAAAAATGGCTTCACTGGTAAATTCCTCAATTTGATAAAAGCTTGTGTCACTACTCCAAAATATGTGATCCTAGTTAATGGTACTGCCCATGGTTTTTTATCTCCTAGTAGGGAGTTGAGACAGGGAGACCCATTATCTCCCTACCTATTTTTCATTGTAGCTAAGGCTCTTGGTTGCAACATACAGAAACACCTTAATATTAAATCTTTGAAGGGTTTTTGAGCTACCTCTTCTTTAACCCTGATGTCACATCAACAATTTGTTGATGATACCATTCTCATGGGGGAGGCTTTAGTGGTTGACGCTAAAAAGTGGAAAACTATTCTGGACAAATATGTCGAAGCATCAAGACAATGTATAAATTACCAATAAAGCAAAATCTATTTTTTTAATACTAGCTTGCTAGTGAAAAAAAAATTGATAGGGATTTTCGGGTGTCAAGAAGCAGAGCTTCCTACTACTTACTTGGGCCTAATTCTTTTCTCTAGAAAGACAAAAAAAAATATTGGAACTATATAGTGGAGAAAGTCCAAAAAAAAATTGGCTGGTTGGAAAGGCAAATTGTTGAGCTTGGTAAGAAAAAATCAGCTTTTGAAAGCTTCTCTACAAAACATTCTGGTGTATTATCTTTCAATGTTTAATATACCTGCATATATTGCTGAGAGAATTGAAACTATTCAAAGAATATTTTTATGGTCAAGAGTGGAGGAAAAGAAAATAATGACACTCATCAAATGGGATAAGGTGTGTGACTCAAAGAAAGGAGGGCTAGGAATCAAACAATTGAAATTGTTCAATAAGGCTCCGGTGGCAAAAAAATAGTTTCTCTTGGAAATTGAAAAATATTGGGCTACAATCCTAAAGGCAAAGTATCTCAAAAATAAGGATGCTATCTATTTTCTAAGGAAGAAGGAGCTTCTATATGGGTATGTGTTTTGGAATAATATCCTTAAGACTAGAGGAGTGCTGACTAGAGGTTCCAAAATGAGGATTGGTAATGGGATAAACACTGATTTCTGGGATGACCCTTCGTCCACATCGATCCCTTTTTCAGCCTTGGGTGATCTCCAAAAAATCAGCATGATACTAGAAAGAGACATTGGAAAAAAAAATTCTACCTATCTAGTGTGGGAAGGTTTGTGACCCAGGTGGAAAAGTTTGAAAGACTATCTAAATAGTGTTGTTCACAGGGGAAGCAGACAACAAAATTGGGATGTTTCTATTCACTTTATAATGAAACAAATAGGAAATATTGACCTCTTCTCAAGAAATAGAAAGTTTGAGTGGATCTAAACAAAAAATTCCAATGGTAGGTTCTCAGCTAAATCTACCTATGGCTCCATGATTCAACAAACATGGGTTTTAGGATCTTTTGACTGGCTAAAAGTATGGAAGAAGAATCTAATCTCAAAAATTAATTACTTCTAGTGGATGGTTATTCATGGTAGGATCCTCACTATAGAAAACCTAAAGAAAAGAGGTCGGTACCTTGTCAACAGATGCAATCTTTGTAATGAAGAAGAGGAATTTATTTTGCATTTTTTTTTTCAACGTTCTTATGCCCAGGAAGTCTAGGTTTTTTTTCTCAATATTCTGAAAGTGGAATGGGTCTTTCCTGCCAATGTCCAAATTTTTGTTGAAGGATGGAGCTTCTTCCCTTTCTTCCATAATATTATTTGTGATATGTGGGGATGGATTCCACCATTTCTAACCTGGGGCCTATGGAAAGAGTAAAATAATAGGGTGTTAAGGGATATTGCAATAACTAGTAAGGAGCTATGTTTAATTGTTAAAAGACAAATTAATGAAAATGTGGAAATTTTCATGCATAATCAGGCTAAGAAACAACCTACATAGAAAGATCTAAGCATAAAACAAAAATGGGGGCTCTCTCATGACTTCCATAATGTAAACTAGAAAAATAACTTATTAGAAGGAATACTCTCTGGATCCCCCCAGAACTAGGATGGGTTAAATGCAACTTTGATGGCTACTCAAAAGGAAATCCTAGACAGGCAGTGGCAGGTGGAGTAATAAGAAATGATAAGGGTGCTTATCTGATCAGATACAACAAAGGCAAGTAGGAATGAAAACAAAAAACTTTTCTGAGGAATCAATTGTTTGGATAGGAATTAGACTTCTAAAAGAGGAGGGATACAATAAGGTAATTATAGAAGGAGACTCAAAATTGATAATAGATTATCTCAACAATGGGATGAATATTCCTTGGGAAATCAAATATTTGTTGAATGATTGCAAAGGTATGTTGCAAGAGATTCAATGTGTTAAAATTTTCCACACCTTGAGGGAAGGTAATAAAATGGTGGATGTGATGGCCAAATTTTGTGTTAATTAGGAAAATTTAATAAATTGGGACTTCTATAATTTTCCTAATTATATCAAAGAAGCCCTACCTATGGACGGCCATCGAAAAAATACCCAAGTAAAGGATTATGATGATGGGAGTCTTAATTATTAATAAGAGTGTTGGGGTGAGAAAAATTATGAGGATGTGGACCCCGCAGATGCAAGATGGAAAGTTGAGTGTTAGGGTGAGAAGGCTTATGAGGATGTGGACCCCATGAAGACAAGTTGGCAAGATGACTAGCTGGTGGCAGAGGCACGATGTGAAAGGATTGCAAAATATCGATAAAAGGAAAGGCTAAAGATGGAAAGGATGATCATATGGAAGAATTCTATACTTTGACAAGACTAATATAAATAGGGATTTAAATCGCATGGTGAAAATATTGAGTCCGATTTTTGATGTGATAGATGGACTCGCGTGTGTAAGAATAATAAAAGAAGGATAAAAGAAGTGTGATCATTGCTAAAAAAGGAGGTGGAGATATCGTTAGAAATGATGAAAAGTGAAAAGGTGGTAATTGAGGTTTGAAATCATTTTTCTATCAGAGAAATAACCCTAATTTGTTTTTCTTTTCAAATGAATAGTCACAGAATCACCATTAGAACAAAGAGTGTGGATTTACCTGTTGCTAGTGTTGAGGATGCTGAAGTAAATAGAAGTGATTTCCTTCTAGTTCCTAGAAACTACAATAGCTCAGATAGTACCATGGGAGGCCCTAGGAAATAGACTAAACCTCACAAATATGATTCTCTTTGCAACAATAAGGAGCTCTGGGTTTTATTCGAGCAGGCAGGTTTCACTTCGTATTTCACTGCAATGAAGGGATACAATGACAGACTCACCTATAAGTTTGCTAATTCTTGGAGAAATGGTGAAGTGAATTGAGGCGGACTCGAGTTCAAGGTGGATGCGAAGTTGATTGTGGAAGCGATGGGTTTGGCTTATGAAGGAATGAAGGTTGCTAAGATAAGCAACAGTAAGTATCAAGACTATTTTGATAATTTTTTTGAAGGAAAATAAAAACTAGAAAGGTTCCAGAAGTGATACTCTAGGGTTAAATTTCTGCCTCCTTATCATAACATTTTTTTTATAGTTATAAAGTATTTTACCCTTGAAAGTCACTACCAGTCCATCCATGGATACCATTTTCCCATCCTTAACCACATAAGACATCAGAAAAAATCAATTGTCCTTTCTTTTGATTATCTTCCCTTAGCCAAAGTCTTAATCATGGGGCTAATCCACGATTACACCAGGGCCTCATAGGAGCTATATGCAAATTTGTGGTATCTAAGATTCCTCAAAAAAACCCCATTCTCAAGATGATTGAAGACTCAAAACCCCAAAACTCGATGAAAATTGAGCTTCTTGAAGACCATCCCCACCCTATGCCTAAAAAATCCCAAAGCCCTGATACTGATATGTGGAAGGACCTACTTATGGTTACGTCAGAAAAAATAAGGGACGTTTCGATAGAGATGGACACTAAAAAGAAGAGGAAGTCGCTTCTACGAGAACTCGAGGAAGAGGTGGATAAAATCACCATACTTGATGATAATGAGATGGAAGGCTCTAACATGGGTGGAAGGAGGCAAAAGACATTGGAAATGGCAGCATCAAAGGGACATGAAAGAAACAAGAATTCTTAGAGCCCAAAAGAGAAAAGTACCCATAGTCTGCAAAATAGTGTGGAAGAGAAAGAGGAGGAAGATAATGACTCCTCCAGTGAACAAATTCTTGATAGTATGGATGGCGATTTAGATGAGGAGGAGGACTCATAAGCGGTAAGCGAGGGTGGTAATGATAATGAAGCTATGGCTGAGGAGCTGCAACATGAAATGGCTTGGGAGGAGGAAGGAAATGTCCTTGGAAACTAAAAGAAGGAAGAGAGAACAAGTAGAGAGGAAGAAAAGGCTGAGGATAATGAGAATGAGAGGATTAAAAAATTGGAGAGGTTGTAAATCCTGGAAAAATGGATATACAAAAAGGAGAAGGATAGAAAGCTTCAAACCCTCGAGAATAAGGTGAAGAATATAACTGAGGAAAGACTGCAGGTTCTGGAGAGAGACTTGCATGAACAAGGAAATGATAATAGAATTCAGAGCTTGGAAGAAGTGGTAAAAAAGTGTGTGCTTTGTGGTTGATGCTGTCATGAAGAAGGTTGTTATGGCTACTATTTCTGGCATGGGCAAAATAAAAAAGTAGCAAAGGAAAAATGCAATGGGTGAAGGCATGGATCTGGCTGGCAAGATGGAGTTGAAGGAAATAGTGAATGGCACGGTTGAAGACCTAATGAAAACATGGAAGTTAATAGAGGAAGTGTAACTTAGTTGTTTTGTTTTTCTATTTTTTCCTTTTTGTTATGATGGTTATTCCTGCTTTATTTTCTAGAACTGTTATTATTGGTTATGGCTGCTGGTGTCAGAACTTAAATATCTATAATGTTGTTTATATTTTAAGTGGGGACTCTATGATAGGTGTTAATAGGTATCTTAGATGGATAGGGAAGGATGCTATTGATGCTAGGTTAAGGTATTTTGATTGCTATGATAGAAATGCTATGTTTAATCATATGGGAATTGGTTAAACATTGTGTTTGTGGGAGGGGATAAGTTTGGTGGGCTTCCTACTTTTGTTGTTTCCTTTCACTTGTTGTTCTTTTCATGATGTATTGATATTTGGGTTAGGGCCCTTAACCTGCATAACCAATCAAAAATAAATTATTTAGATTTGTTTATTTAATTAAATCATGAAGAAAATGACTTTAGGAAGAATTTAAGAAAGTGAACTATATAGACAAAATTTTCAATTTATTTATAAGTAGACGATTTAAGAGAGTTTATTAATTAAATACCTTTTATTTAATTAATCAATTATCTTGATTGATTTTAGGTGTATACACACATAATAGGGTTTTTTCCCACCATTAAGATTACACATTTTTCAATGTCAAACAAATCGAACACCTGGGTAATGTTAAGTTCTCTCTTAGCTATCCCACGATGTAAATTTTTCCCCTTTTTGACAATGTTAAGCATTTCATCTATAATTTCTTTTGTTTGTGTGTCTCTTTTTTGGCAGAAATTAGTGTTTGGTGTTTTTTACATTATGAATTAACCGTTCATCGAAATTTCAAATAAATTTCATTTTTAGAAACTAGACTCCATTCTACAAATTTAAAAAGAAATAAAAAAAATTCAATTAGTTTCCAAAATTTGTAGCGGTAGCATGGCCAATTTTTTTTTCAGGAAGTGCCCACTTAGAAAACTAGTAAAAATCAAATATTCATTAAAAAATTATCAGAAAAATCGTGCATCAACTACTTACTATTAGCTAATTTCTCATCAGAGTGATTTTAAAAATACTATAAAAAAGTTCACCATGCTAGGGATGTACAAAAGTTGCGATGCTAATATTTTTTGACAAAAGAAACACCAATTTTTGTACGTCCCTATTTTGAACCCATTAATCTCAACCATTTTCAAAATAACTTAGTAGTTTAGAAAGTAGACTCAAACCACTGCGATCCTTGTTTTTATTGCATCTCAAATATTTGAGTGTAACTATCCTCAATTTCATGTCCAAGGTTAGTATTTCCTGATTTCAGAAAAAAAGTGGTCACTTAAGCCCCCTTTTTGGCCCCCATCATTTTTCACTTACCCAATATAAAAATTAAAGCCGCATAAGTAAATGATTTCATTTTATAAATGATGGGCATTTTAACATTTGTAAACTCGTGGGTAATTATTTTATTGCTTGATAAAGTGAAATTTGATCTTTCAATGTAAAATAAAAAAATTTATGTGTTGAGCAAGTAAATGGTGAAGGAATGGGTGAATGGGTTTTTACAGGCAAAAAAAAAATAGAGTGTGAATTTTCTCAAAATGAAGGTTTTCTTTCATAGTAAAAACTATTTGTTTTCAGTTGCAGAGTAAATTAAGGGTGAAATATTTTCACGGAGGACTTCTACAAATAGATATTTTTAGCTGTATGTCATAATGAAGAAGGTCAACATGATGAGGAATATTTTATGTTGGAGGGAAAGTGAGTGCAAGAGGTGTGATTTCAAGGGCAGATTGAAGATTCTTCATGGGCTGGAGGCAATTACAGACTAAAGGGGCTTTCAGTGATTGAATAAATGGTAGAGAAATATGGAAGTCATCTATTGGTTGGATTATGCGATGTACCTTTCCTAGACTTGATCAAATTGATCTAGATGGTATAGCGGGAGACACTGATGGTGCATCATATGGTGATGAGGATGTTGTTGTTGAACAACCTATAGAAGAAATGTACCAAATGAAGATTGTAGTCATGATGGTCATGGTGAGATAAATGGAACATGTGAAGTTTCATCTATTTTCTCTAAAAATGCAAAAATAGAGAGCAGATTTTTTGTATCAGGTGAAAGTTGCAATGATGTGGATAACAATGCAAGTATTTTCTCCTCTATGCACTTTGAATACATAGCTGAAATTTATGATGATTCTGATACTTCATGTCTTCGTGATTAGAACAATGGTGTTGTAGATGGAAGTTTGCAACTAGCTGAAAAGCATTCTAGTCTAGGTGATCAAGAAGATTACAATTCTATTTTCAGCACTGGTGACTGTGATTCCTTTCAAGAGGAGGAAAATTTAATTTCTTCAAGTGGAAAGTGTTTCAACAAGGAAAATGATGATAACATTTCTGAATCCTCACTATTGCATGATGATGGATATGAATTGGGCATTCCTTTTGAAGAAGTACATGCAATCAACATTACCATGGTACACTTGGTCATGCAAATTCTACAAGTGTGTGTAGCATTGATGAAAATTCTCATAATGATGAGACAAAGGAGCTTTTTTATTTAAGGAATACTTTTGAGAATATCAGTATATCAAATGAAAATGAGAGAGTATGCAATGATTTTCAATTAGAGCAATCATTTGTGAGAAGTTGCAATGAAGATACCATTGATAGTTTTTAGTTTAACACTGAAGAATGTAGCCCTACTTATTTTTGCAATAGTATGAACAAAGAGGTAGATATGTATGCAAGACATTCATTGAATGAATTAGTTCAAGTAGTTTCTTATGAGGAGCATGCATATGTTGATAATGATGAACAAAAAACTCCTGTTTGGTTTGATGTTTTACCTTCTTATACTTCTTTTGCTAGTTTTGAAGTTATTTTTGAATGTTTGCATGAGATTAACATTGATTTAGTTGTACATGGAAATGGAAATGTAGAGACAAATGTTAGTAAAACTAATGAAACTCTTTATGATGAGTTTGAAATTGAAGAATGTGATTGTGTCAAACACATGAATGCATATTATGACCTCTTTTGTGGATCTATAACTCATAGTTTTCCTCATGAGCAATATGCTTCAAATTTTCGTTTTGGTGTAGTAGGAGGTGGTGTTGAATATGATACTTCTTGCAGCAGTGAATGAGTTTTAAACAGTCATTGTAAGGAATTTGTTGCAAAAGTAAATTTTGAGACATCTGAGCCTACTCTTGAAACTTTTGTGTGTGATAATATAACCAATGTTGATAGTCTTTTTTGTGTTCTTGAAGTAGGAAACATTTTTTTAAATGTTGACATTTCTTTTGAATGCCATGATTTGAATGTGGATCAAGGTATTATGAGTGTTGGTGAATCTTATTTTCAAGACATTGAGAGATATGGTAATATGATTAAGCTATGTTGTTGGGATGATGATACACTTAACCATAATGCAATCCAATTGAAGGAGTTACAAATGTGTGAGAATTATTTTCTTGACACACACAAGGATTGCACACTATTTCTAAGGCATGGTGTCTTTTTTGACCTTGATCATTATGAGGGGGTTAGTGAATGTGATGAGACTATGTCTTCACATAGTCTTGATCATTATCCTCATATTTTGTCACTTGCCACAAAATTAGCAAGTGAAATGAATGATAATGATATGGCCTATGTCATTTGGTTGCCATATGGCAGTAAATTTAGACAAGGAGCAAGTTCTCACTTGTTCAAAGGTAGCTTGACACTTGTGTTTGCAGGAATGCAACCACTCATGTTGTTGTGGTGTGACATAGGCAAGTGTGGGTTAAGGGGGATCGGTTCCTTTAACAAATTGGTATTTGACAGGGGTAAGAATAAACTTCCCTTTTACATTGGGTGACCTAGGGCCATCATGTGAGGTTAAAAAGTTGAAAATATAAAGACTCTATTGCCCAATGTTTCTAGCACTCGGTCTGCTCTTCTAGAGATCTATAATCTCGCCATGCTCGCAAGGGTAATGCATACCCAGTCGGAGCCACTGATGGAACCTAAAAAAATTTGAAATTTGAAATGCCCATGATGAAAATAGTTGATTTGCACACTCATAGGTGAAGCTGGAAAATCTGCCCCAGTGACCTACTTTAGAGGGTCATAATTCAGAGCCCATTTTATTTCATTCCAAATCCATTGGGGGGTGTACTCATTTGTCATATTTGAACATGTATGTTAGATTTCATCTTTTTATGATGAGTTTTGATAAGGTTTTGAAGAGCGAAGTTGGAGGGTTCTGGGACTGTTTTGTTGTTTGCAAACTTTTAGTCTCACAAAGTGGCCTCCTGTTAAGACTAATATTTCATGGTTGGATGATCATCATGGAAAATTGATTGGTGCTATACATTCCCCTCATATGCATATGCTCCCCGGTTTGGTTTTAGAGTCATAGGATCAATTTTGATATTTTTACTAGGTCAAAAGCAAATGCAGTTTGTTTTGTTTTTACATCTACATTTTCATAATGTCTCAAGGAGGTCAAATTTGACCCTTAATATCTGGTCAAGAATGTGGATCGAAGTAAATCCCTCTTGCACTCATACTCAATGGACTTAGATGATCTAGTATTTCCAGTGATAGCTTCCTAGAAGGTGATTTCATAATTTTTCAAGGAGGAGATTTGTGTGCTTGAGTTGGTTTGTGATAGGTGTAGTTCCAGAAAACTCTGAATGAGCTACTCTAGAATTGAATATCTTGCACATCAAGATGAATTTTTCCAATTTTTTTGTTGCAATTATTCTTTGGTTCAAAAGGTAATGTTTCTGCTTAGATTCAAGCCCCCAGGATCAGTTTTGATGGGTTATTTAATCATTTTTTTTATCACAACAGGGCCAAAAATGGTGTTCCAGAATGTTTAAAATTTTGAAAATATAAGGACAACCCATTTCTTGTTTTGGGTTTGAAACATATGAAACTCTATTTTCATAAAAAATAGAAGTCATTTGATACATTATTTTAATGCATTTTGGGTGCAGTCAACATGTCCCGAGGCTAGTTTACAAAGGAGGTCCAAGAAATCTTTTAGCGATGCAATTTTTGAGGAAATGAGGTTTCTTTAAATAATTGATAATCTCCCTACACAAATTTACATGGCTCTCTTTGTCCTAGTTTTCCTGCTATAAATTTCTCCATTTGGCTTGCAAGCGTAATTAGAATTCACAATTTTCCGAATGTTTCAAATGTTAATATTTAAAATATTGTGAGTATTGTAAATATTGTGCAAATGTAAAAGGAGCATTTAGGGAAAACATAAAATACAATTTCAAATGTTCTGCAAGAAAAACAAGTTTAATTCTTGCTTCTGATTGGCTAAGAGGTGGCTTTCACGACTTTTCAGAGTTGCACGACAAAACTCATCGCCCATTGCTAGTTGTGAATAAAAATGGAGGAGGAAATAACCGATTCCTTGGTTCGAGTGATGAGTATTAATTTGGGCAAGCTAATTAAAGCTTTGTGGAAAAGGACATATTTTAATAAATTTTCAAAGTTCTCCGGGTGCAGCTAGTGTTTTGAGTTCAGAATGAAGAAACAAATCAGCAATGAGCGATGGTTGTTGTGTCCATCGCCCATCACTAATATATGTCACCTCTTCCACATTGAATCTTTGATGTGTGATTTTTCATCGCCCATTGTTGATTTCTTACTATTTTCTCTGGTTGCATTGCAAAAGTGGGCCTGTGGACTATGGAAATATTTAATGAAGGATTTAAATGTTGGGAGGGTAAATATAAGGTGGAGGAACAAGTAATTTTCCTAATTAAAAGAATTTTAATCCTTCATGAAATTTTTTGTTACATTATATTTATCACACATCGCTATTATATATTTCATTTCTCTCATTCTATTCACGATGAGCGATATGTTGGAATGTGGAAACGGTGGGCCCGTGGACTAAGGAAATATTTAATAAAGGATTTAAATGGTGGGAGGGTAAATAAAAGGTGGAGGCATGGGTTGCTTGATTAAATGAATTTTAATCCTTCACAAAAACTTTGGCTGCATTATATTTATCACGCATCACTATTATTATTTTCATTTCTCTCATTCTATTCACGATGCACAATATGTTGGAATGTGGAAATGGTGGGCCCATGTGAACTATTTAAAGGAAATTTTTGAGGAAAAAGTAAAATACAAGGAACATGTAGATTATTTTATTGCGTGGTAATATAAAAATTAAAGCCGCATAAGTAAATGATTTAATTTTTTAAATGTTGGGTATTTAAAAATTTGTAAACTCGCGAGTAATTATTTTATTGCTTGATAAAATGAAATTTGATCTTTCAAGGTAGAATTAAATTTTTTATCTGTTGGTCAAGTAAATGGTGAAGGCATAGGTGAATGGGTTTTTACAAGGAAAAACAAAATAGAGAGTGAATTTTCTTAGAATGGAGGTTTTCTTTCACGGTAAAAACTATTATTTTTCAACTGTAGGGTAAATCAAAGGTGAAAGATTTTCACAGAGGACTTCTACAAATAGATATTTTTTAGTTGCAAGGAATAATGAAGAAGTTCATCATGATGAGGAATATTTTCTATTGGAGGGCAAGTGAGTGCAAGAGGCATGATTTCAAAATTAGATTGAAGATTCTTCATGGGATGGAGGATTTTACAGATCAAAGGGGATGAAGGACCTAAGTGTCACATGAAGATGGAGTTTTAGGTTTTCCTCTTCTCCTTATTTTGATTCTTTCTCATTTGTATAGGTTCTAAATTTTTGGTTTAGGGGAAGGAAGTAGAGAATGCTTAGTTGGGAGTTGGAATTTTATTTAGAGTGAATGAATGCACAAATTTATATAAAAGTGTCAACTAGTTTGAGAAAATCAATGAAAATATTGCAGAAGTTGTCTCCATTTTGTGTTCTCAAATTGCATATTGATTAAATATATCAAGGATATGTTGATTTTTCATTGCAATCTTTTTGCAGTTGTGTGATTTGTGTATGTGTGTCTTCAAGTAAAGAATTAAATTATGTATGTAAATTACTATAGCTTTGAGAAAATGAAATGGATTTTTAAGTATGATTATATAGTAATAGAAGAGGTTGTATACAGTAATAGAAGAGGTTACATTGATGTAAGGCATTAATTGTTAGGGGGCTGCTAATTTGAAATAAGCTATTGTTTAAACTTGCATTCATGATCTTATATTTGACTCCATGCCTTAGGATTAGACACTGATCTATGATATTACCCAAATCATTTTCAAAAACAATCTAAATCATTCAAAACCAGTTTTACTTTAATGTTCACTTGCTTTTTGTTTAAGTTATCTCTTTTCTATATATCTTCATGATATTTTAAAGAGTGTAGAGGCTGAATGTGAGAGAATTTTATTTGTTAACCCTCTATGTGTTTGAAATGAAGATATCTAAGTTATGTGTTCTTAGTAATGTTCAATTTGAAAATGGGATTATGCTTGAACCTGGTAGAACATACAATAGCCATCACTCATATACCTGAGAACTATGCACTCTCATAGGTTTGTAATTTTTTAATCGGCATGAGTTTATCATACATTCATACCTACAATATGGAACACCCTCCTAAGTCCTGTGGAGCTCAAAGTGCAGAAGGCTCTCATAGCCTTGTTCGTTGACTTTTCTTGTCTTCAACTTGTTGATAGTGTAGATTCCTTGTCCTAAATATTGAATGCCCTAGTTTAAGACATTGTGTTTCTCCTTAGGGTTGAAGTCTACAAGAAAAACAACCTACAAATTGGTGACTCTACTAGGGAGTCAGTTGAAAAGAGTCATTTAGTTTGTTGGTATGAAGTTTTAGGTCAGAATGATCCAAGGACCTTCATACTTGAAGGAGATTACTGCATTTTGTTTGATGTATTATTGAAGTCTAGTGCTCTATTGGTGGAGAGAACTCAGAAATACCTAGATCTTGGAAGAAGCTTTTTGCTGCTTGAGGATCTTTTCCTCTTTCAAAGAGGTGGCGACTCTACATAAATTTCTACATCATCAGAAGATTTGGTTGCAACAATTCTTAGGTATTCTTCTATTGTAATATTTCGATATGATGGTTTTCAACAAATGTTATAGTTAATACTATCCCTTATCCAATATTTTTAGGTACTATTAGAAAGGGAAATGAGTAAGTAGGATATTTTGAAAAGGTTATTGAGAAGAAAATAGGTTTAGAGGGAATAAATCCTTAATTGCAAATATGTAATTCTTTCCTATTTCTCCCTCTACATGTTGTAATATCATGCCTAGAACATAGTCATGTCCTCAAAGGAAAGTGTTCACTATTGAGAGATATGACCCTCTGGATTTCAGTAAAATCTAGGGTTACCCACATTCTGTCCCAAGGAGAATTAATGAATGTTTTCCTAAGTTTAGAGGAGGTCTTGAAGAATCAACATGACAACATGTACGCGATTTTCTTAATGTGATGGAAGACTATCAAATAGTAGAAGAGGATGTCATCATGAAGTTTTTTGTAAGAGCTTTAGAAAATAATGCTAAATATTGGTTTTCTAGTTTAACAACGCATTCTGTATATTCATGGCAAGAGCTTGAGAAATTGTTCATGGATGAGTTTGGTGAAGTGAATGATGACCGCTTGTTTGAAGAAATAAATCTGCATACCCAAGAAGATTATGAAGATAAATCTAAAAAAGAGGTTGCACTTATGTCACCTATTGATGAATTGTGTGATATAAAAATATTGGAGGATGAATCCATCTATGATTTTCATGATAGATTCATGAAATTTCTGCTTGATATACCAGAATTAGAAAGACCTAATGACTCATTTTGCATTGATTTATTCTATGAGAATTGTGAGCTAGGATTGAGTACTATGCTAGCTCACTCGAAGCCCCCTAGCATTAAATGTTTATATAAATAGCTTTTAGTGATTGAAGAAATGGTAGAGAAATATGGAAGTCATTTATTGGCTAGATTATGTGATGGTACCTTTCCTAGACTTGATCAAATTGATTTGGATGGTATAGCAAAAGACAATGATGGTGCATCATATGGTGATGAGGATGTTGTTGTTGAACAACCTACAAAATAAATGTACCCAAATGACCATTGCATCCATGATGGTCATGGTGAGATAGATGAAAAATGTGAAGTTTCTTCTATTTTCTCTAAAAATGCAAAAATAGAGAGCATATTTTCTATATCAAATGAAGGCTACAATGATGTGGATAATAATGCAAGTATTTTCTCCTCTATGGAATTTGAATACATAGCATAAATTTATGAGGATTCTGAAGTATCATGTCCTCATGATGAAAACAATGATGTTGTAGATGGAAGTTTGCAACTAGCTGAAAAGCATTCTAGTCTAGGTGATCAAGATGATTATAATTCTATTTGTAGCCTTGGTGATTGTGATTCATTTCAAGAAGAGGAAAAATTAATTTCTTTAGGTGGAAAGTGTTTCAACAAGGAAAATAATGATAACATTTCTGAAGCCTCACTATTGCATGATCATGGATATGAATTGGGAATTATTTTTGAAGAAGTATGCAATCAGAATTTCCATGGTACACTTGGTCATGCAAATTCTACAAGTGTGCATAGAATTGATAAAAAATTCTTAATGATGAGACAAAGGAGTTTTCTTATTTAAGGAATACTTTTGAGAATATTAGTATATAAAATGAAAATTATAGAGTATGCAATGATTTCCACTCAGACCAATCATTTGTGATAAGTTGCAATGAAGAAACCATTGATGGTTTTTAGTTTGATAGTGAATAATTTAGCCCTGCTAATTTTTGTAGCAGTATGAACAAAGAGGTAGATATGTATGCAAGAGGTTCATTGAATGAATCGGTTGAAGTAGTTGCTTATGAGGAGAATGCATATGTTGATAATGATGAACAAAAAACTCTTGTTTGGTTTGATGCTTTACCTTCTTATACTACTTTTTCCACTTTTGAAGTTATCATTGAATGTTTGCATGAGGCTAGCATTGATGTAGTTGTATATGAAAATGTAAATGTAGAGACAAATGTTAGTACAACTGATGACACTATTTATGACGAGTTTTCACTTGAAAAATGCAATTGTGTCAATCATATGGATGCATATGAGGACCTCTTTTTTGGATCTGCAACTCATAGTTTTCCTCATGAGCAGTATGCTTCAAATTTTCATGTTGGTGTAGCAGGAGGTTGTGTTGAATATGATACTTATCTTAGTAGTGAATGTGTTTTAAATAGTCACTGTGAGGAATTTGTTGCAAAAGTAAATTCTAATTCATCTGAGCCTGCTCTTGAAACTGTTGTGTGTGATAACATTACTAATGCTGATACTCTTGTCTATGAGCTTGAAGTAGTAAACATTGTTTGGGATGATGACATTTCTTCTGAATGCCATGATTTGAATGCGGACGAAGGTATTATGAGTGTTGGAAAATCTTATTTTTAGGACATTGAGACATATGGTAATATTTTTGAGCCAGTATGAAGACAAAGATGATTATTATTTACATAATCAAGAAGAAGATGATGATATACATACTCAGAGCCAAGACTTCATTATAAAATTAGAATGTGGAATTTCCCCCTTAGATACATTTTTTGACATAAGGGAATATGAAGGAGAGGATGAAAAATCTCTATACAGTAGGATGGTAGACATCTATATGCAATTACCTCCTCATCATAGGCCTACAAGACCCACATTTGTTACATAATTTGGAAGAGAATGGGAGCCTAAATCAATTTATTGGTCAGAGTCATCAAAACAACATGCCTTTGATGTAGTAAATAAATTTCCTAATTCCATGCTTGGGACAAAACACATGGATACTAGAAATAATAAATCTAGTAGTGATATAATGGATGCTCAAGCAATGCAACAAAAAAAGGAAGCATGTGCTACTAGTATTTTTAATGACAACTTTTCAGATTTAGAAGATGGTGATGATATGGGTGGTCAATCATACATATTGAATGAGGACTACAATGATGAAGATGTTCTTAAAGATACACTTCATAAGGAATATATTGGTGGTAAAGCAAGGAAAGATGAAAAAATTTCGCCTTCATTCTCAGACCAACACCATAGTGACACAATTGATGATGAGGAAGAATTGATGGGAGAAAGCTTTTATGAGGGCCAAGATGATGAAATAGAAGAGGTCAATGAAGAAGAAAGTCCAATTGAAAAGGAATATATGGCATATTCACTTGTAACTGATAACCATGAGGACCAACATGAGGATCTTGATTTGCAACAAGGGGATATTTTCATTCTTATGAAGATCAGGAAGTTGGAGAAATGGTAGATGATCTAGATGTTCAACATGTTCACTTAGTAGTGAGCAAGTTTTAGATTTGTTAACTCTTGAATATCAAAAATATGCACACACAGATGATTCTAAAGTTTTGGGTCTAGCCTACATTTCCTTTGACGGTGAAGGTACTATGTGTAACAATTCATATGACTCCATGCTCGTATTTTTCAGACTGGTGAACAGATCCTTGAAGCTGATCAAGAATCCTTGTTTGTCCAGGAAGAGGTATGTGACTTGAATAATTTTTGTCTACAAAAGAAAGATATTGATTTGCACATCATTGATGATGAGTATTCAACATTCATTGATTCGAGTACATGTATAAAGAAGACTGTGTGGATCAAAAGTATGTGTCAATAGCAACTAGTGATAGGGAAGAAATGGAAAGGAGCTATTATTTGATTATTTTAGAAGATGTTGATGAGACATAAAAATTTTATTCCCATGGAAAGCATTCAGATTTTCAGGTCCTAGTACAGCTATAGTATCATTCATTAACATATGATAATTAGCAAGCTTATGAATGTTCCATTGGATGTAGATACACTTTGTATCATGAAGGTAACAAAGGTTTATCATATGATGAACTACATAAGGGTGAAATGAAAATAAGTCAAGCTGAACATAATGACTTTCTAAAAAACTTCAATAACAGTAGCATGGAAGATTACATAAATATTCTTAGGAGGAATTCGATAAGATCACAAAAAACAAGGTGTATGATAGGGGAAGATACTGATATTTCTTTTTCGGTGGCCTTGTGCCATCAATTGGGTGAAATTTTTCAAGAAACCATATCATTTCATGACAGAAAAGAATTAAATCTGTTGCTTAGTAAATAAAACTCTTGGTCTGCTCTCCCAGAGGCTTGGATTCTTGCTATGCCCACCAAGGGCATACATCCCCAGACAGAGCCACTATTAGAACCATCAAATTTTGGAAAAATTTGAAGGTGCCATAATAAAAAATTGATTTCAGCACTTAGATGTTCAACTATTTGATCCACTTCAGGAGCCTACTTTGAAAAATCATAACTTGAAGCCTACTCAGTTTCATGAAAAATCGCTTTGCAATCATGTTAGTTTGACACATGGGAGTGTGCACACCAATTTTCAGCTTTATACGATCAGTTTTGACATGATTCCAAAATGGCAAGTTGAAGGGTTCTGTTAAAGGTTGTTATCTGCACATAGTAAAATCTGCTAAACTAACCAAGTTTTGAGGACAATATTAATCAACTAAATGATTTTCAAGATGAACCAATTGATGATCTTGATTCTCCCCATCTTAATACTCTTTCGTGCCAATTTTCAGAGCTATAGCACCTAATTTGATATTTTTTCAAAGCCTAAACCAAACTGAGTTTTCACAAATTTAACATTTGCATTTCCAGAAAACTTTCAAAGTGATAAACTTTGGCATTTGATACTTTGCAAACAACGAAGATTGCTGAAAAGTCACTTTTATCACATACTCATGAACCCCAAATGAACCAATCCCCTAAGTTATGGCTTCATAGGAAGTGATTTGATATTTTTACAAATTTGCAAATTGGCGAGTTTTAGTTAAATTTGACAATGGCAATTTTTCAAAAAAATGCCAATTTAGCAGTTTTGAGAATTAACAGTTTTTTATTTTAACAACTTCATGCCAAATCATTTTGCGAGCACACTCACCTACCCTCAAATAACACATTCGTGAAGTTACATGGCCTTTGGAGAAGTTTTGGTCAATTTTTTGCATTGATTTCAGAGGCTACTTAAACCATTTCTTATCATAGCGCAAAGTATCAAAACCAGCTTTTTCTCAGATTTTAGATTATAAAATCTTACCATGAAAGAAGAGAAAGTATTTTGAAATATTATAAAAACAATATGAAAGGTGTGATTATCATATTATTTCTATCCTGGGTCATCTAAAGCATTCATTTTGAGCCCATTTCATGACACAATGTACAATCAGACTTAAAGTTGTTGCTCACGAAGCATATAGCCAAGGGTATGATGATTACTTTAACCAAAGTAGTCCCAATCTAACATGATCAGAGAGGCCTAAATAGGATTTCTCATTGAGGAAAACTATGGATGAATCCTGAAGAAACATGCTTGCTTTGGTAAAATTATGTCAAGCCATTGAACTCTTGGAGACGTAGAGGAACAATATAATTATTTCATACAAACCTATTATGCATATAAACCCTAAATTCAATATCAAGTAAGCACATAGAAGGTCCTAAATCATATTTTCTCTCAATTGGGCCAAGAGGAGATTTAACATGAGCATGAGCACTTACACAAAAAAACCTTCTTGCTGAATTTAAGGAAGGACAACTTGTGAAGTATTTGAATAACATATGGAAAATTGCAGATTGATTTGTCATTGATAGATTCATGGATGGGCAATAAAGGTGTTGAAAAGAGAAATACAAATAAAACTCAATTGAAATAGCCTACATGCTCAATCAACAAAATCAGTAATCTCAAGGGAAGTATGGAGGCTTGAGGCTATGAGAAGAGTATTTCAAGTAAAATGTGCTTTATAATGCTTTCTCACCATTTAAATGCAAGAGTTGCATTTCCAACAACATTGATATTTTAATTTGTGAGCACTATGAAATTTTGGAGAAATTAATTTGGCAAATAAATATGCAAGGCAAACTCATCATTTGTAATTGGGAAAATTCTCTTGTGATGATGCTAATAAAAGGTGTGGAAAAATCAGTCATAATGAAGGGACATCCATTGAAGCAAGAAATATAGAAGAACATTATCAGATGATGTGAATGCAATGAGTAAAAGTAGACATAAGGTGTGAAATCTATTTGACAAAAGGCCTCTAAAATATTTAGTCTCTTCGATTGTTATTATCGCAAATTATGCACAAAATAGGTTTGTGACAAGACTGTGAAGATGTTTAAAATGCAAAAATTGTAAACAATGAAAAATAAAATTTCATCATATGCTCCTACACATGCCTGTCCCATGCATTTGCCACATCTAAATCAGAACTCATTGACCTGAATCAACATGAGTGACTGAGAAAGGAAATATCAGAGGTTAAAGACTTAAGAACAACACAAAATAATTTAAAAACATTTATATAAAAAGGGGATGACATGACTAGAGGATTTATAATCAAGGTTTAGCACTAAAAAGAGATGCTCTTTGAGTATTCATCGAAAGAAATACACATGGTTAGTGCAAAGGGTGGTGATGAGTGGATTTTTTGTGTCCTAAACACTGGTGAAATAAGCAGAGCATAGTGGATTTCACTATGCAGTTGGAGGATAGGGGTTACGCGAGTTCTTGAAGAGTTTTGAAATTGATCGAAATTATAGCTATGTGCATTTCAGAGATGCCACTAAGAAAGCTTGTAGGTGTAGCATGGATATGGATGACAGTTGAACATGTCAAAATATATACCCAATTGTTAAGGGCCCTTGATGTTGGTGAATATGCTAGAAGCATGGAATGATGGACATTCAGCACAAAAACAAAAAACCCTAATAATGTAGCGAGTAAACAAATAAAAATGTCATCAACAAGAACAAGCTAGTTGGAGGGAGAATTTTAAAGTTACACCGATCATAGTGTAAGTCATGCCGATGGAACATACCAACGAGTGATACCATATCGGAAAAATTTGTTTGGGGTCTCGCGATAAGAGCAAAGTTAGCCCGATATATTTTCAAATAGGAATAAATGATAGAACAAAGAAAATATTATAGTGAAAAAGGGAGGTCATTTAAAAAAGTACAAATTCACATTTTTACCAAGGAAAATCATACCAAAGGATTGAGAGCCGATATAAGCTAGGAAAACCCTAAGGTAAGAGTACATGAGTAATTTCCATTGGAGGTATTTTTAAAATGGAATTATAAAAAATGATTTATTAAAGAGAGAACATTTGATGAGAAAATGCCAAAGAATATAAAGGTGAAAATTAAGAAATGGAGTGAAGCATAAGATATTTTTCTACCAAGTGAAATGTTTTTCTATGTGATTCATGGAGGAGAGTAATTATTTTACTCAAAAGAATATTTTAATGTTAAAGTGTACAAGTGGAGATCTCTTACCCAGGAGGGTAGAAGGAAATACATGAACCGTTCAATAGGAAACCATTTTACTTGGAGAATATATTATTCAATTGGGTGAAAATTGCAAGCAGGAGAAACTTAATAAATAAACTAGATTAATTTTCACCAAAAGGAGTTATAAAATAGGTAATTAGTCTAATTGGTGAAGAATGAAGATTGCCAGTAGAGGAATTAAAGTTTATTGTGAAATTATTTTTACGGGAAATAAAGATAATGAAGAGTAAAATATTTTAATTTTTCAAAGACAATTAATTAAAATATAATGAAGAGATGCAACCGATGGACAATGAAGGATCACAACTATTGAAAATATGATGTATATATGTATAATGAAGTTAAATAGAGTAGTGGTAGATTTAGGTAGTTGGATAGGGTGAGAAGTTGTTGAAACAATATGTCATGATGTATATTGTAAAATATTTTCAAATCATATAATGGAGAAGAATGCATAAATTTTGTGATTCGATTATAGTGTCAGTTGTTTATTGAATTTATCACAAATATTATCTGGTTGTCTCCAAGCTTGTCATTTATTTATTATTTAAACTGATATATCAAGGATATTTTCAGTTTATCAAAGCACACTTGCTTCTCTTGTGTGGTTTAGTTAATTGGCTCCTTCAAGGAAGGATTAAACTCATTTAATTAATCATAGTAATTTGGAAAAGGACATTTGGATCAGTAAGAAGAACTTGATAATTACATTCTTGCACATTTATGCTAGACATAAACTCGTAAAAGTGCTAAACAATTAGAATTGTATCTAGAAAGAGGATTCATATATCATTTACATTTTGACTCCATTTACCCAATAGAAGTAGGCACTGGTCATACCAATTCCATTTTAGGATCTCATAAAATACTATCCATACATTCATATTTCAAACATTATTAGGAGTAGAAATAACTATTGAGCTTTCATTTATCCCTCACAATTTGCCACTAGGGATAGATCACATAGGTAGGAATCATACAAATTTTGCATCTCTTTCATAGGTACACCCACCTAGGTTTAGTAAAGCCTAAAGAGCAGAAGGTTCAATTACATTAATTGGCCTTGTTTGTTGGCCAAAAGCATTGTGAGAGCTTGGCAACCTCTCGTGGTCCAAACCTATGTTTTTGAGACCCAACAAGTACATAGAAGAATAATTAAAAATATGGAATTCCATGTGATTCCTCTTCAACATTCATTGTATCTGGTGGATGAGAACATGGTTCAGGCACTTTTGACCCAACCATAAAGTTATGCTTGCTTGCAATTCTTCCTAACTCGAAGAATACCCTGGTCAGAATACTTAGCAATAGATACAGTATGGAAGGTGGAATTTGGTAGGTGCCAAAAAACTACATGCATTTCTATCTACATTTAGAACATATAAAATCTATGCAAGGAAATGGCAGAGAGATTACATCATAAAGTTAAACCATTCAACATAGTGGACTACAAACCCCTGGCCAAGCATATGTTGTAAATAGCTGAAAATATAGATTTTGGAAAAGAAAAACCTATCTCTCTATTAATCCATTTTTGGCACCCATCCTGGAAGATAACCTCCCACAACATAAGATAACATACATCTTATCCAAATTTTCATATTTACAAACAAACTATCTAGTTTTTAATAGTTTTACTCTAGTAAATTTTTTCTTGTTTACGAATCAAACTATCTACATCATAGTCTACATCTGATTCATTTGACTATCTCTACTTAGCATTCATATGCAAGAACTTAACCAAATTTGATATTTAAGTAGTCAGATTTTAAACGTAATACATGTTCATTTCAAAAATATGATGAAATTATCATAGTACATGCATCGGTTTTCTATAGATCTCCATTAGTTCCTTTATTCCTTCTTACTTGGAATGAAATATACATTTTAGATAAATAAAATAGTATAAATTTTAAAGAAGGTATATCACATGTATGCGTAATGCATAAACAGAAAATTTATGCATGCACACATATATGACATTCTATTAAAAATTGGTGTATTCATATATGTTCTTTTCAAATAAAAGAAGATTTATTCCACATAAAAATTTATTGTGTTCAAATAGATGTCAACTTTCATCAAATATAGAACAAAGGAACATAATCATTAAACAATAATTTATAGATCATTGAAATAATACTGTGTTCCAAACAATATGTCACTACATTCTTTGCATAAAATCATCTTGTAATTGATAACATAATAAATCTGCATATTTAATTGAATTCGAATATACTAGATTCAATTTGAACTCCTTTCAAATGCAATCATTCATCGAAGAAGAAATCAATAGAGTTACTCTTAATATGTTTTGTTCAATTTTTTTAACAAGTACATTTAGAAATTAACTTTCGTGTCTTCATTTATGTCACAAAATGAAAGATTCATCAAATGCATAAGGGTAGATATCATACACTTAAATTAGGTCTTCCATGGGTAGAAGCATCGACTTTTCCTTAAGGACAATAGAAATTTTCCTCTATTTATAAAATAGATACTTAAATATGGTATTCCACACAAAATGAGTATTTATCATTCAATCCCCTTTCATTCTTCTCGAGGCTTCAACATTGAGACAAATACTATTATCCCTATATCATTTTTAAAATGATAAGGAAAACATTTAACATTATGTGGATCGATATGAAGAACACCATCTAGTTCTTCTCATTTCTTATAACATCTGATAACGAGTTAAGGAACAATAAGCATGTTATCATTTAGGAACAATAGCATGCTATCGTTCGGCTTAATTCATCATATAACTCACTCGATGTATTTAGAAATAATAGGGTTTAACAACTTGTAGTGTAGAAAAATGTAGCCCCTTAACTTTTGACACTTGTTTGGGCCCTCCTTGCTAAAATTGGGCTTCTGTATGCCTTAGTTGGTCCTATTTTGCATCCAAAAGCCTTAATTAATGCATCTATCCAACGATAATATCGATGTATATCAAATGACCTATTAGAATTTAGTGATTTTGTATTGTATGGACTAGATTTAGTGATCTAGGACTCATACGCCACCTTGGGCATATGGGTCCCACCTAAGTTTTGAGGCCTAAATCTAAATTTCACATTAAACTAAGCATTTCTTGAAAAATGTGTCCCAAGCTTATCCCAATGGGACTTGTATGCCCCAACTAGAATATGAGTCATGCTTAGCTTATACCTAATTTAAATTCAAATTCTTGGTAGGATTTTATTCTCCTAGATTTTATGTCGGCTTGTAGTGTTTTAATTTCAAGAAATTTGACATAAACAAGTATAAATACAAGGTTATTGCACATATTTTCTCCTAGTATTTTTCATGAGAAAGTGTGATCTAAGTATTCAAGCATTCTATCATTCAAGAGAAATAAAGAGGTGATTGTCAATAATTTTGAAGCACTATTCAAGATTCAAGCATCGTGTCAAAGTCACCATGCATCATGTTCGTTTTTGAGCTAATATTTATGATGTAGGGTTTTAAAGTGGGGGCATACATTGGCATTATTCTTTTCATATTTCTCATGTTTCATTGTGAAGTCTTATTATTTAATGCAATGCATCTTTCAATTTGTGGTGACATTGGATGTGATGTCCTTCAAGACTTTGATCTCTCTTAGCATATTGTATTCCTCTTAGTGGTTTTATGTGGCACATTGCATCCCCTAAGTTGTGAATCTTCTATTCTTTGACTCTTGGAGACATTAAGCATAATTTTCCCTAAGTTAATACATTACATGAACTAAGAAAAAATCCTTTGAACATACTCTACACTATTTTTCATTTACAACATCTATTATATGGCCACCTTGCATAACACACTTTGCTTGCCTATGGAGCCATCTTGTTTTTCCATGGGTGTCAAGCATACAAAATTTTCCTTGCCTCATGAATCTTGATGTTCATGTTGTGTGGTTCCTTATAAAATTTATGAGGAGTTATAGGTTTGGTATGGTTGTATGTATGGGAGCTGAACTTAGGCATGACTTTCCCATAGCCACTTTCTTGTTTGTGTGAGTGCATACCAATCACGTGTGTATGTGTCTCACTAGGGGATCACCTAGTGGATGGTTTGAAGTTCCACTAGCCCCGATTAGCATGTTTTTGGTTTCCATAATGGACATTGTGTTCCACTTGTAAAATTTCTTGGACAAACAGCTTACATCTAATCCACAATATGTAGGACAAACGATGGAGGATTGATACATTCCCCCATTTTTTTTCTTTATTCTTTATGTCTTTGGCAATGCATGCTTGTGCCTTCTTTTTTCTCCTTATTTTCATGTTTTTTCCTTTGTGCCTATGTTGTTTCACCATAAGATCTCAATCTTAGGGGCTTGATCATCCCTTGTAATTATTGTCATCCTATCTCACTAGCATTGGTACACTAGGACCCCACTTGATGCGAGTTCATCTACTTTAGTGTGAGTTTCAAGCAAGTTCCTCCTCTCACTAAAGTGAGGGCTAAATGTAGTGTAGAAAAAATTAGCCCCTTACATTTTTACACTTTTTTGGGCCTTCCCTACTAAAATTGGGCTTCTTTATACCTTATTTGGTCCTATTTTTCATCCACAAGCCTTAATTAATGCATCTTTCTAAGGATAATCTTGAAATATATCAAATAACCTATCAAAATTTAATGATTTTGGATTGTACGGCCCAAATTTAGTGATCTAGGACTCATACACAACCTTGGGCATATGGGTCCCACCTAATGTTCAGGGTCTGAATCTGAATTTCACATTAAACTAAGCATTTCTTGAAAAATGTGCCCCAAGTTTAGCCTAATGGGACTCATATGCCCCAACGGGCACAATTTAAATTCAAATTCTTGGTGGGATTTTATTCTCCTAGATATGATGACGGCTTGTAGTGTTCTAATTTCAAGAAATTTGGCATAAACAAGTATAAGTACAATGTTATTTCACATATTTTCTCCTAGCAATTTTCATGAGCTAATGTGATCTAAGTATTCAATCATTCTAGCATGCAAGAGCACTCAAGAGCTAATTATCAAACATTTTTAGCATTGTTCAAGATTCAAGCATCATGTCAAAGTCAATATGCATCATGTTTTTTTTTGAGCTAACATTTGTGATGTAGGGTTTTATGATTCAAGCAAGCATTCAAGTCAAGATCCATATCATATAAGAAAGATTCAAGATCCACATTCATGCTAGCCATTAATTACAAGATTTAAGCTTTTTGTTCAAGGGTTTGGTGAGTTGTAACATTTCATATTTGTTAATTCATCACTCCATTCTATTTCTATTCATTTCAAGGTTTGATTACCAAAATGGGGTTTGACCAAGGAAAACCCCTATCCACTAACAAAACAACAATTTTCCCTCTCTTTGATATGTGATTTGTAGATTTAGGTTGAATATTCATTGAAAAGAAATATTGGAGAAAAAATTTCAAGTTGCAAAGTTGCCAAAGTTGTCATCTACATTGTAAGATCATGGAAAGTCACCCACAAAGAAGAATTCAGTGTTTCGGAATCAAAGATTTGATCAAAAGGAAGTTACAACAGATCACTAGGGGATTCCAAAATTTTAGATCAACCCTAATACTAGGACTAAATCGCCACTTGTGGTGTATGAGTCCCAATATACACATTTTTTAGGTATTTTCTATAGATCCTGATTCAGTAGTTCTGAATTCCACTTTCGGCCTGAAACCCTAAACTAAGACTAAATTGTGCATATTGGTGTATGAGTCCCAGTGTGCATCAAAAAGTACTACTTCTAGGATTTGAAATATTATCCCAAGCACATTCATATTTCCAAGTGCACCTCTAGAATTTCCCAGTTTACTGTTATGATTTGGACTCAATTTTGAGGTCATTTACTTGAGTCTTGCATATCAGTTACATTTCTTGACTTTCGAAGCCCTAGCTTGGTGGTGAACCCCTCTTTAATTTCTTATCACATGCTACAACACCTTATTGTAGATCTCTTTCCCTCATTCTATCCTTGGATTGGCATATCTAGGGTTTCCTTGAGTGAAACTTGTAGAAAATTAGTGGTTGTGTGTCCTAAAACATTAGCAACTACAATTTTATAGGTTTCATGACCAAATAGTAAGGTCAACATAAATTGGGATATGAATAGTAGTGTTAAGGTTCACTTGACTTGATAAAACATTTCAACCTAGTGTATGTATATATTATATCTATATATATGTATATGAAGATGTATATATATAACGTTACCATTTCTTTTGAACATTTAAAATGGAATGATATATATTCATTATGCAGCCTTCTAAGGCATGCTTAACATCATGAGTAATCGAATCCCTTTTTGGATCTGAATTATCTAATAGAACGATGTGAATCATACAATATAAACATCATGTTACAGTGATAAATACATACAATGCATGGAACAATCATATGATTCCTGGGTCTATTTTGCCTTGACCAAAGATTTATTGATTACATGGGTCGGATGTGGGTTAGACATCACCTAAATGAAACAATGTTACAAAGTCGAAGTTGATAGCATCACTTAGCAGTTTTATGGCTTCATTAGAACAAATACGCTTTCATTGATCAACCCATCACACATGAAATTGCAAGGAATGTGCAATGCGCCCCCACCTATATCATTTTAGACATAGAAAATGAAGGTATTATAGCCACCCAAGGTGCTGATGGTCATGAAAATGGGCAATATTATGGCTAATGCCTCCCTTGACTCAAAGCTATGAGGTCAATGTCATTATGGCAAGCCTATAAATGTACATATATAGATAATTTGAATGCAAAGCATATTCAAAGAATTGGATTTACTTCATTTTGAGAATGATAATAGAAAATAAGAGGATTTAACAATATAGGAAAATAATTGTAAAACAATGAAAACATTGGAAAATAATAGTGTTGTAACATGTCACTTTGTTTTATTTATGTTTAGGTCTATATTTACAAGTTTGGACCCTAGATTTGTGGTTAGCTCTATTATTTACTAAATAAAATGCATTAAAACTTAAGTGATTTTATTTTGTTTAAAATGTTATCCTACACTAAAATATAAAGTGTTATATATACAAAATTTCTTCTTGGTCCTTCCAAATGCAACAGTGGCATCTATTCTTCATTAAAATGATTCCAATAAAATATAAATCTCTAGAAGCACCCAAAAAATGAAACCTATAAAATAAGAAACAACATAAAACTTTCAAGAAACACAATTAATTTGAAAGTTAGCATGTTCACATTGAGTTTATTTGAATGTAAGCTATGCAAATAAAGAAAAAAGAAAGAAAGAAATTGAGACATAATCAAACTAAAATAAACAAATCAAGTCCTATTTTCCAATCTCAATGAAAATCTCAAATTGTGTTTATTATGTTGAATTGAGTTTTTTGAATGTGGATGCAAGTTAGTAGCATAACACTATATTAATTGTATAATAAGTTTTGACATAGTGTATTTTCATATACACGAGATATCAAAGTGATGAGAGGATGAGGATATTTATAGAATTTTCCTATAAAATAAAATGAATGGATGAGGATAAGATCAAAGATCTGAGTGAACTAGACTAACTATGGATCCAATGTAATCGAAATTAGAAAATGACCATTTCAAAATCCTAGTAGGCTAATAATAAAATGTTTAGTTTATTAAATGGATAAATGAGAAAAAAATTCTAACTAAGACATAGGGTAAGATAGTGAGAGAAAAAATTTCTAATTTGAAGATGGAGTTAATTGGTGAAGTGAAAAATCAAAAAATATATTTATTTATTGAAAATGGATAATCACCTTAAATAAATTAAATAATAAAATATTATTTAATTTATAGATAAATTATGGATAGTGATGATAAATAATTACTAATGGTGTTAAATATTAATTGATAATAATTAGTTACTGATTTATAAATGGTAAAATGATATGATAAATGATTAATGAATTATATCATGATAATTAATTAATAGTACAAAATTAGGAGATTAATTTTAGTGTCGACAAATAGCCTCCTCTAGTGGGTACTAGTGAAGAAGGATTATCTAGGGAAAATGGGCCCTAGAAAGGGATGCATACCCACTAATACAATTCACATCAATCTTAAAATTAAACATAGTTACATATGTATTGCACATTGATCTCATGAATACACATATATAAGAATTCTAGGTGAATGAGGGATGTTCCTAGTACTTAGTGTTATATGCACATGACAACTAATATGAGGGGTGAATCATTTGTATATTAAAACATCAAAACTATCATTAAAATTTAGATCTCTATTAGCTCTTAAGCTCTTAATAACCATTAAACACTTATTATGCATTACAAGAATGTAAAAATATGAACAATAACACAAACACATCCAAACACATAAGAACACCAGATTTACATGGAAAACCCAAGAAGGGAAAAACCATGATGAGGATTAGATCAAATATAGAGTAATAGAGACACTAAATACAATAGGCTCACTATCGAAGGGCTCACTATCAAAGGATTAATAGTCAAAAAGAAAGAAGAAGAAAGAAAGTGTTTCTTGCTACCGATTTGAACTAGTACCAATGCATCTCTCTTATGTTCAAGATACAGTTCCATTGAAGCACAAAGAACTCATTCAATATACTAAAATGTAGGCACCTTCTACTCATTGCATTTGGGAGTCATAGGCATTAAATCTCAAACTCAAATCAGCAAAGTCGATCACTTTCACATAGTTTGGATCCAACATATTTTGCACTAATCCACACAACTTTTCTTGTATTTATACAATCTCTGTCCTAAAACAATCTCAATTAGGTTGGCCTTAAGGAAATGTATGCACGCCAACCATGCAATATAAAATAGTTTAGTACCAAACACTTCCAAGGTATAAATAAGTGAATGAAGACCATGTCACAACTTAGGTAGGACCTAGATCTATAGTGACATGCTTCTCAACACTTTCACAAACAACAAGCATCCAATGTAATTAGCACTAGCATTCTAGGTCAACCAAAACTACACGAAGACTAACAAGGGACTCCAAAAAAACCTCTACAAGTCTAGAAAGATCTCATAGACTACACAACAACATTCCAAAACATGTCAAAATATTCCATGTCATTAGAATATTTTCCACTAGTACTGCAACCACCTAAAACTTAAGAAAACCTTAATTATGTGCAACCAAACACACTAGCACAAACATCCAACACACCAAAAAAAACTTGTTGAGCACCACAACACCTAAAACTTCAATGGAATGCAGATAGATACAATATAATCACATTCCTATATCTATAAGACAAGAACCTTCACTTTGGAGAAATGCAGAGAAATCTAATTTCTCTCAGGCACCTTATTTTACCAAACATATTATAAGGTCATAAAATTGCACCCCTTGCAATTTCACATAATTTTTTGTATCCACTTTAGTGTCCACTCCCTTAGAACCTTTTTAGGCTTCTTTTAGCCCCTACATCAGCCTTTTTTCCTCTCAAGATGCTTAGGACCCCTTTCCAGAAACTACCTTCACATGTCAGCTTTCATCAAACATTATGCTTTTCTTATTCAAACATTTTTATAGTGTGACTTATTTGGACACTATCACCTTACATAGATGTCCATGTGACACACAAGAGTCCTGCAACATTTTTGCATTTAAACAACTATTTTTGAGTGCCTTGCCACTTGCTAGCTACTTTTTTCGGTGCTAATAGCTCAAGATGCCTTTTAACAGCTTGGGAATCTTCTTTTCCCTCATATTATTTCTTTTAAATCCATTCTTTCACTTCATTTTATCTCTTTGGCCTCTCTCTAGATTCTGGGTATTTTCTATCTTCTCTTCCTCTTGCTCTCTCAAGATTGCAAAAATATATTGATTGCTATAGTAGGCTCAATCTCTCAAGTTCTTACAACACACTTTGCAACTCTCTTAGCTCTCAGAACTATGTCTCTCTCCTTGAATTCCTCAAGCATTGTAGGTGATATCTATCTTATTCCTTGTATCTTTGAGAATTTTGGGATCTCTCACATCCCCTATTTATTGCATCTCTATTACATGATATGGTTTATTCTCCTTGAGTAGGGTTTTCTTTTTTCACTCTTGTATTCACTTTTTTTTTCTCTTATTTTCCCTATATCTATCTAGCTTTCCATGGAGGTGGGAACATCGAAATAGGGGTTTGACTAATCCAAACCCCTAAATAGCCCCAACATTTTCCCTAGATCTTATGTGTGCATGTATTGAATATATTTGAATGTCGGAGGCTTCATTTCTTGCTCTATTGTGAGAAATTTTTTTCTCTCCCTTCATCATTTACATTTTACTCAGTTTACCTTACTTTATTTCAGTTCTATTATTCTTTATTACTTTCTCAAATTCCAAGAGTTCATAGCAATCACGGTACAAGTAATCATTTAGCTATTTTTTGTGATATTTTGTACAAGATTCCATCATGCCTCTGGAATGTCAGCATGCCACACTATCATTCATGTGACACATTGCCATGCTTTGGCCTCAAAATCTTGTTTGTTTGTCCAAAATACATCTGTGACCTACTCATTCTGATTTTGAAACTCTCTCTTTGTCCCTTGAGATAATCTGAGGTAGTTTAGGGTAGCTCATTCATTAGGACTCTCTTGAGAATAAAGAGACTCGTGAGCAGAAAATCCCCCTTCTCTACATTTTGGTGAACCCAATGCGAACACCCCTTTCGAAAAAAGCAAAAATCAAAGATTTATCCTTCAATAAAAAAAATTAGGACACTGCCCGGGTGAACTCCATTCCATACCGTCAAAGTAGAATTAATGTGTTGGCCTTCATCCCACTTTTTTATTCATTATTTATTATATTTAGCTGACAATTTTCAAAGTAAATTTAATGTCTTCTTTTATTAGTTCAGTTTCTAACATTTTTCAAAGTGTTAATGATGTTCCATTCCATGTATGTGATGGTGACTTGGATTTACCCATGTCACTCATTTTCTTTTATCCTTCTCATGAAATTCCTCTCACTTCATAGGATATTTTGTTGGAAGAAGAAGAAATCATTGATAATTTTCTTAACATTACTCTACCTTCTCTTCTTTATTCCAATGCACTCTCTTCTAGAGATGATTCCTTAGTGAGTGAGAAATACTATCTCACATGTAATCTCCCATAGATCAATGTTGACAATAAATATAATAAAATTCATGATGAATTTGTAAATTTAATCTATGTCTTTGTTGCTCCTCAAAGGCCTAGGACACTAGTCATTTATCTAACCCTAACTAGTCATTCTCCTAAAAGAATGTGTTCTAATAATGGTGTTCCATTTAATAGTGACTCTCTTGATCTTTATAAGTCTCCCTCTTATCTAGAGTAGTAGCCCATACTTATAATACTAGAAATAATAAATCGATTAGGATCTTCCTCAAACACCTAAACCCTATGACTAAAGAACTTGGTGATTAGGATCTTGTCGATTAGCTTAGTGTTACTATGACAAACATGTCATTGTGGGAATTTCTTTAGTCTTCTCTGGTTTATCAATATATGATTCAAGAAGCCTTGCAAAATATTATCTTGCCTTCTTTTGTTAGGCTGATGGATGTTAATGCATTGAATATTACATTCTATCTGCAAGAACTCCCACCTCTTAAAGTGAAGAAGCATGCAGATCCTCTAATGATCATAGTTAGTGTTAATAATATTAGCATTAGATGTACTCTCATTAACACTGGTTCGACACTCAATGTGTGTAGTATTGATTTGTTTCCTAAAATTGAAATTGATTCATCTTCTCTTTCTACTTCTTCCTTATGTATTTGTGGGGTTTGATAATGTTGGTCAACAAGCCTTAGGTACTATAGTATTTCCTTTAATTTTGGGACCCATTGCCATACCCACCTCGATACATGTTATGTCAAGAAAGTTACCATATAACTTACTTCTTGGTAGACCATGTATTCATGCTATGGGTGCAGTTTCATCTACCTTAATTTATTCTTAATAACCAAATAGTCACAATTAGGTCTGAACCCAATGTTATACACTTGTGTGAGATGGTAGTTACTAGTTAGGTTTTTTTTTCACCTACTCCTAAAAATATTGTCCCTTTAGTGTCTTCCAATGTGCTGATGTCTACTCCAATATGACTTGTTACAAAGGATACTCTTGAGAAAAATTTCCCTAATGAAGACCCTTCTAAAGAAAGAAATTTTGAGTCTACTCCTTCCTCTTCTCAAGAGAATGCATGTCTCGATGATGATTAGGGTTCCTTATACTTTACAATTTCATTCATTTTAGAATATAAAGTCGACCTGGTCCACTTATAAATTTTGATAACATCATCCAAAACCACTATCAAAGATGGTTATTATTCTGCATTGTAGGATAATGTGAACATAAATTTTAATGTTCTTAATGTTGGTCCCCCATTTTGAAGAAGGTGATCATGCTTCTATTAAAGAGGCTAATGCTGTAAATCCTATCAAGAAGGATTATGGAAATCCCATAGAAGAGTATGATCCTCATCGCTAGAATAATGCTCTCTATGTAGATTCCCCTCCTCAATATTTGAAAACACATTATGGTCTTAGATTTAAACTTGTCTCTAATTATGGCTATAGGCGTAAAGGTTGTGGGCATAAAAAATAAGGAATTAAAGTCTCTATAGAATGTGTGTGTCATAAATGTAATTTTTGGCTTGGTTTCTTATATGAATAATCTAAAAAAAAAACATGGTTGAATGTTGACATGATTTCTACTCAACTTCATTCTATTGAATTGATTCATCCTCAATTGTATGATATCTTCATGTCTTCTTATTTTGAGCATTCAAAATATTATTCACAATATAAAGGGTTTCTTCTTACTCCTTATCCTCTATCTACGAAAGAGTGCATCTTGGCTGAGGCTTCTTAAAGCCCACTTGATTACTCTTCCTCTTAGACATAAGAAATTTCATAAAAATGATAAAGAAAAACTTTATTTTTGTGCATACCATCGAGTTCCTATCCATTCCACTTGAGAATGTAAGGCCTTGAAGGATAAAATATGATAAATTCTTGATTCAAGTGTCATCACTCTTCCATTTGTTGATGCACTTATCTCTTCTTTGAATGATAAGTGATATCGAGGTCTAGCTCTATCTTGTCTATTCTACGAATTTTCTCATTAGGTTCTTATACCTCCATCCTATTGTGTTATTGCATGTTATGTGGAAATTTTAGCTTTACTTGCTCATTTTCATTCATGGTTGTACACTATTATGTTTAACCATAATCTATTTGTGGTGGCGACACAATATTATCTTATAGGGTTCTCCTCCCCTATATGCTAGTGGTAGTGATAACTTGTTCTAGAGATGTGCATCCTTCTTAAGGATCCCATCTCTTCTCCTTTTATTTTAATTTAAGTGTTCCTCTAAATGATCCCCTTGGTGTCTTGTAGGGTTCCCTACCTAAGAAACCCCCTTTTAAATCTTCTCCTTCAAATGAATTCATTGGTGTCTAGCTTGGGGGAAACCCAACTAGACCTATCTTATATATTTGTGTCTAACTTGTGGGTAGCCTAAATAGACCTATATTTTATGTGACTATCCTACAAAAAAAAAAATAGTAGCCATAGGATTATCTGATCATTCTTTATTTGCAAGAGAAAGAACCTATACAGATCCTTCACACAAAGTTTGGTGGACTGAGCAAATTGTAAATATTTCCTTGTAGGACCAAGCACTTGTAAGGGAATTTACATCAACTGTTCAGGACCAAGAACCTAGGGAATCCTTTTACATTATACCCCATAGGACTGAGAACCTATGGTGCCTCCTTTATAGGAATGCGAACTTGTAAAGCATTGAATTTTTTTATTTCTTGATGGATAATGTACTGAATAGGTTTGGAGTAATTGAAAAAAATGTTTTAGACAATGCTATGAGTTTTAGGTTTGAAGAATTTACTAAATTCTTTTGAAAACATGCAATTTAGGTCTCTTACTCCTCACCATATCATCCACAAGGAAATGGTCAAGAAAAATTATGCAAAAAAATCTTGATGAAGATCATAAAAATAATTATTGAGAAAAACAAAAGAGCTTAGGACTCTAAGTTGAAGTTGGCTCTATGGGAAGATAGAGTAATTGTCAAGAAGGCCACTGGTTATGCTCCAGTCAATTTAGTTTATGGTATTGAAGCTAGGTTACCTTAAAAAAACCTCATGTAAATGTATAAATTGGTTTAGGAATATGATGAAGACACATGTGATGAGATGCAACATAGAATTGATGCATTAATGGAAGTAGATGAAACAAGAAGAGATTCTCAAAAGAGAAATGTTTAATTGCAGATGTAGGTCAAGAATACATACGAAAAGAAAGCATCTTCAAGAAAATTTCAAGTAGGAGACATGGTGTTGATGTGGAATGCAAGATCCAAAGATAAGGGAAAACATGGAAAGTTTGATGCATTATGGCGTGGCCCTTATGTAATCAACACTCATGGTGAAGATTCATACTTCCTACAAGATCTAACAAGTGAACTTATTGAACTTCCAATACATGGATAGTTATTGAAGTCATATTTCTCTTGAAGTATGGTATCTTCCATGCACATTGTAGATTTTTAATATCTCTATACATAGGTCTAGTTTTCTCGGTTCTGGTCTTGCTACCTTGTCTAGGTAGTTCCTAGTTTTGGTTCTCTATGATTGGTCTGCTTCAACATGAGATTCTTTGATATCACTTTGTTCTAGAATAATAGATGTCCCCAATAAGAGCCATTAGTGGAACTCCTAAAAAAATTTCATTCCACTATTAAATTTTTCAAAATTTGGTTGTTTTTATGATCTAGACGTGTCCTAGGGTTTAGGGTATTGTGTCTCTAAAACCATTTTTAAAAATCCTAACTATAAATTCATTTGCTATATGTTCTAATTTTTGGTTGACTTGCTACCACTTGTTCCCAGTCATTCAAGTCATATCTTATCCCATTGAGTTTGTTTATTTATTGACCCCTCAATCTTAAAGGTCCTAGTTCCTACTTGTTGATTTATTAGAAATATTGCCTTATGTTATGTAGGTTTATAATAATTTAAATATTCACCAATATGCTAGGTATGAGTTTTAATAATTTTATCATCAACCCAAAGTCTTATCCTTAATTCTTATGTCCCCATTTGTCGTATGCCTAGTCAGGCCCATTTTTAAAAACTATCTTTTTCACGTGCAAATATCCAGTTTTACGAGGACCATTGGATCTATGTGATCAAATCCTGACCACTCCCTGTGTCCCCACCTAGTTTTATTTCCTATTAAAATAATCTTGTGGGATGGTAGGAAAGAACCATGCATCCTATGTAGTAGTGGGGCCCAATATATTTCAAAGACAACAAGTGATAGGTTATAATAAATAAACGATGGATAGGAAACAATGTGGTTGAATCTAGACTGTTCCTCACATCCTCACTCTATTTTTATATTCAGTAAAATAATACCATGGGTGAGTGGGCATAGTAAATACGTCCCTCTGTTAGTGGGACCCACTGAGTTTCAAAGGAAACAAGTACCCTATCTAATGAGATCGATGGTCAAGATAAGGTGGCGTGGTTTAATCTAAACCCTTCTCTGCTAGCCCATGGGGGACCTACCACTATCTCCCATCTCTCAATGGGGAAGTAGGAGAGTGCCATGTGGAGAGATCTGAGCGGTTGAAAGAACATTATAAAAGGGGAAATATTAATGAAATAATTCGATGTAGGGTTGAATACATTAAAGCCCGTGCTACTAAAGGGATTTTAAAGGAACATATTTGAAAAGAAAAATATATGTTATAATCTAATCTGTCCATCATGTTGGAAGTTTCTATACACTATCGAAGGTTTAAAATTTAAAGAGAACACATATTGGAGACTCTAGATTGAATTTGAGCCCTTCCCCACCTCCTCACTACTGAAAGTTTCATGTGGGTTAAGACTAATGGGGGAGTGGGGATGAAGAAACATGGACTTTTCCTTAGTGCTTAAGAAGTGGTGGAGCCCACGGATTACTTGGATGTTGGGTCCACACAACCTATTTTTGATTGGTCGATGGGAATAGAGGCCTAAAATTAGCTTTTTCAAAATTTCTTGACCTGATCTGAGCCATTCATCAAGCCATCTCACTATACAATCAAGAGATAGTATTAAAATTTGAGCTATTTTGGTTTGTATGAGTGATCCATAATGGAGGAAAAGACATAGAGATACTGAATTGGAAGGTTTCAAAACCATTAAAACTCATTTTAAAGTATAATTGAAGATTGTTAAAGGAATTCTACACATTCAAGGAGTTTGTAGTGCAATTTTTAGGCTTGTTTGATGAAAAAATTAGGGTTTTCAAGCACCTATGAAACTAGTAAGTTAAAATGCTATCCTATTTCTCAAACTACTAAAACTTGCTAGTTTTTTATTGTGCTTTCATTCTATCATTAGGGTTTCTTGGTTTACTGCATTTCGTTTAGGGTTTGACATTAAGTACAAATGTTATTGTTGTTGAATTGAGATTTCTTGAGCATCAAGCCACACCTAAGCTGTAAGCCCCTATTTTGTTGAAGGAAACCCTAGTTTATGAAATCCCTAGTTTCATGGAACCAAAAGTTTAAACATCTGCATCTAAGGGAGAAACCTCTAGTTCAAAGCCTCTTGTTAGATCCCTAGTTCATGACCTAACCAATCAATTGAATCCCTCTACCTTAAAAAAAACTAAGGTCCAACTATTATTTCATGGTACATAAGTTGTGGAGGACCTTGTTGACAAGCAATGTACAATTAAGGAATCCACATTACCCTACACTACATGGAAAATTTTTAACTACTTGTTTGGAAATAGAAATTGTGGCATTCCTATGGGCAACCCATGGAACTTGGATTTGGGGAAATTGGTTTTCCGAAATGTGTACATGGATATGGAATTGTTTAAGGTAGTGGTTGCTAACTATGATCTAGTCACCAAGATTGTAAGAAATTTTGATGGTATTGATATGGTGAAGATTACAAGAGATGAGATTCTCAAAAAATTCAAAATCACAAAATGGAGTGAGGATATGGTGCTAATTGATGAGAAGACTGTCAGGGAAGAAAATGAAAATATTAGGTGCACATTTAAAATTTTAATATTGTAGAACTATTTGGCATCTATTTCCGATTGAAGGGTTGTCTTGGGTCCACCAAAAAAGGATCCCTATTCTATCAATTATTTTGTGTTCTACTTCCAAAGGACCTTCAACTCTATATGCCAAATTATTGGTTATGACCCTACTATAGGCATGCCCATGGCCTGGATGTACATGGAAACACACATCCAACATACCACATATTGAACACCATATAATTATAGAGGGTACCTAGCAGAGAGGATTCATGAGGGCCTATCGAAATTGAAGTAGGGAAAGGATGGGGTTAGATTATGTTGGCACTCATTGTTTATGCACATGTTATTATACAAAGGAGCCCCATATTTTTGTCAAGACACGACTTTGGAACAAAAGGATGGTAACTTGGAGCTGCTTGTCCAATGTTGAACCACTGTCCTTGACAAAGATGGTAGGAAATTTGATTATATCATATTTTAGAATTTTTTTTCCTCCAAATTGAGGAGAGCATTGATTTTAAACATGCCAATGATTTCTACAAACTTGCATAATTTTTTGAGGCCTAAGGATAGGAGGCTAGACTTAGGTGTTGATCATAATTGGGGGGATGCTATCCCTTACCCCAACTATACTATTTTGAGAGCTTATGGCTCAGGTGTCCCATACCACCTGCTACCTAAAGACATGCTAGAGAGAATTGACTTTCTAGACGTGATGTGGCAGCTTAGGAATGTGGAAAATAATCGTTTAAAGGATCAAGGAAAGGTAACATATTTTTATTTTGTAATGATCAAGGGAGGATGGGACAAGATTAATGACATAATCAGGCCTCTAGGAATGAAAATAGAAGTAGCAAGGAACCATGATCTTGAAGGATTCATGGAATGGTTGAAAATAAGGATCAAAAGCTCAAAGTTTACTCATAATTTGTCTTTCCTAGAAGATGTGATCAGGAACATCTTTGATTTGGAGAAGCAAAATGATGGAAAGGTGAAGTGGATTTCCTACAATAAATTGGAGATGGAAATAAGGGAAAATGATCTACAGTTTCTTGCTCTTGGAAAGATCCAAAATGAAATGCAAAGGATTAAATATATATTTCAAAACTTTGAGATAGTAGTTAGACACCTCAAAGGTGAAAGACTAATTCAAGAAAAGGGAGAGGAAATTGCAATAGAAGAACAAGATGAGGTGGACACCCCTATAATGGAAGAAAGGAAAAATTACCAACCCCCTAAAGAAAATAAATTTATTGATTTTAGAAGAAAGAAAAATAAGGTGAAGGGAAAGGATACAACCGCTGCCTCTTTTCAACAAGAGAAGCAAATGAGTCCTTCACCAGTGCCACAAATCCCACTGCCATCTCCTCCTAGGTCAATTGGATGTGAATTTATTGATATTTATTCTCCACCAAGATAAGCATCACCACCTAGGAATCCACCCTAGAAGAGACAAAGGGTTGAATCCACTGGCCTGGTGGATTATGAATATGATTCTGATGAAGAAATATTGGTCACTAAGGAAGAAATGCAACAAGGAATTCCTTCTCCACCTAGGGATATTGTGCCACAATGGCTTGGTCTAAGACTAAGGAAAGATGACCTAACCAACTTGAATAGTCAAAATGATGTTAGAGAAGAAGCATGTACTAAATTCATGGATGGTGATTCTTTTGTGAAATCAAAAGCCTTCATGGAATTTGTTTGGAGGGTGAAGAAGGATGAATTTGTAAATAAAATAATAGAAAAGAGGAGCCTCCATCATGAGCTACATGATGTACTCATCCAAGAACAAGTAATAAAAGAGAAATATCAAGAAATAATTGTTGAGGAAGGTAGAGCATTGGTAATAAAAAGTGGAATTGTTTTATTGCTAGAGAGGAATTTGTCCTCTGCAGTTACTTTTGATATAGTTAAAATATATGATAGACCTATCTATAATTCTAAGGAAGAAGCTACCATAGCACTACAAGGATCTACATTTAGTGAGCAGTGGTATACATTGGCCATCTGGGCCCTAGCCCTTACCACCAAAAAGCTAGACATTGTAGAGCCAACTGCAGATTATATGGGAGACTTAATAATAAACAGAGTGTTTGACACTTCAACCATTAAGGCTGCAAAAATGTCAGTTAATGTTGCTCAATTCACTTAAGAAATAGTATAGTCAATATTTGTTGAGAAAGAAAGTTTCAATAAAAAGTATAATATTTTTTGGTTGATTATGGAATGAACCAACAACACATAATGCAATTACAAACTCAATTGGATTCGATAACAGCAAAAATGCAAAATCTAAAAATGGATATTGCTTCTCCCTTTTCCTCTTAGGAGCCAAAACATGTTGTTTCTATACCACCTACAAGTTCCTCGTTGGAAATTATGCCCTATAATATGGGAAATGTACCCATTTCAATGAAGGGACCAAGTACCTCAAGTGCACCATAAATAGAAGAGATAAGTAGAGAGGAATTGATTGAAAAGATGAAAGAGTGTGAAGAGAAGATCATCAACCAGCATGACCAAGATATTTTTATAGAAATTTGAAAATTGTAACTATATTCCTAGAGAATTTGAACAAAAGGGTTGATAGAAGACTAATTAACATTCATGAAAATTACTCCTCAATGGTAAATGCAACAAACAATTTTGATATTAACAAGGAGGTAGCCATTCCACTTATGTAGACATGGATCCTTGGGCTATAGGACTTAAGGTTAATGGTTTTAGGGTATAAACATGATGTAAATAAATTGAGAAGATCCAACCAACCCTTAAAACTATGAGTGGAATCCAGGAACTCCATGGAAGTATTGAGCCATTGGAGGATAAGATAAGGGAGTTGGTGCAGAAATTTCATGAGATACATTATGGCCTTTTTCCTGACATATTAAACAATAGTGGTATTATTAAATCCCTACAAGAGTGAAAGAAAGAAGAAAATGAGGTAATCTTAGATCAGACAACCAAGATTTGCAAAGAAAATGATATAAGCATGTTAAAAAAGAATATGGATATGCTTGCCAAGGCTCGAATTGCTTTAGAAGAGTTTGATAAGGAGGCTAATCAAGTTGTCAAAAAATATGATCCTTATAAGAAAAACGCTGATAATATCATCACATTTGACTGGCCTACAAAGGAAGAGTTACAAGCCTAGAAGGATAAATATTTGGATGTTCTGGAGGATTGAGCTATAGTTGTGAAATAGTGAATACAATTTTGGTTTATGTCTACAAACATGATGAATAATGGATGGGAGAAAAAAAATGCATAGCTTGGAACTAGTACAGATTAGGCTTTTAATAAATTATGGATAAAATATTTTCTTCTCACTAATTTGAATTTGATGACAAGATTGCAAGCGTGGATGGTATTTTTGTCTCTTCTATCTTTCTACATTTTATGTTTTTCTATGTTTCAAGTTTGGTCTACGTGGAAATTTTTTTGAGAGCATGTGAGTATATAAGGCTACACCAACTTAAAGGTTCATTTTGGAAGGTGAGACATGGTATTCATTCACAAATAAAAAGGGTCTTTGTCTCATGTAATATTTCTCTCCATATGAAATTGTAAATATAGCTATAATATGGAATATTTTGTATCAGTCTAATAGAAAAGTGACATGCGTAATTTTTGGCCTAAAGCTTGTTTTCTCCTTCATTTATATAAGAAGGAATTCAAGTCCAAAAGTAATGGTTCATTTCTTGTTAATTGATCACAAATAATTTTGTAAAGGAATATAGTTGTCTTAGGTTTTGAGTCTGTCAATAAGCATATGTAATTTTGATAACAATACTAGCAATTGAATACTGAATGGTTTAAATTCAAGATCATTTCTCTCCTATATATTTGTTTCATGGATTATGAATAATATGATCAAGGATTATCTTATTTTTTTTCATTGCATTCCAATGAATGTGTAGTTTTGTTCTTTCTTTTAGTTCAAATAATTAATGAAAATTCTTGAATGGAGCTTTAGGTTCATGTAAATTGAGTACTAGGATATTAGTAAGAAGTTATGGTTGAGAGTACAATTAATGTGATGTTGTAATTAAGTATTATCAAAGCTTAATGATTCTACGTGTTAAACTATTGTAAAATTGTATAGGTTTTGAGATTGACTTTGTTCCTAGGTTAAGGAACTGATCTAGAAGTGAGTATTCATGATACATTTTGTAATTCAATTCAGAAAGAAACCAATTTTATAAATAAACTTTCAAATGGATTACAATTGTTGTTATTTTATTTTAAGTTTCTCCATTCTCATGCTCTAAATTTCAAGTATTGTTAAGGAGTAGCCAACTTCTTTGATACATTCTATTTATTGAGCTATTACATGAGAATTTATCTATTATTTACAATGTGCTCAATAATTTGGTGTAGAGGTCTTTAAGTGCATTGTGGGATCACCCTCCTGGGTATTGCATAACACAAAGTATAGGAGGAAAGCATTGCTTCTTTCACTCATTTTTTGGCCAATCCCTTTAGGTTTCCAATTATTGGAAATGAAAAAGTCCATAGACTTCCTTGAAGATTAACTTGGTTCTTGAAAATGAACCAACACCTATAAAGTGCTTTCTCTCTACAAGATTGAGCACCTATAGGGCCCTTTTCATCTTTTGCAAGATCGAGAATGTGTGGAGCCAATTCTGTAGGATCGACAACCTAAGTAGCCTTTTTTTCACATTCTATAGGACCAAGTACCTATGGAGCCATCTCTCTCTTCTCTTCACATCTAGGTATATATCCAATCGAAGAACTACATCTTCTTCATCTAAAGTATATGCTATTTCTCTCTTTGACATTGGTTGTTTCCCTATCTTTTGTATGAATTCTTCTCTTGAAGCAATCAATCCTTACATTCTTCTCTATATTTAATAATTCTTCTATTTTTTATTTATTAATTTGGGGACGTCTCATAGTATTGAGATAACCTTCTACATTGAGTTCTCTTTCAATTTGCTGAATCAAATCCTTTAGTTTGTTATGTGCCCTTATGTGTGTGTGTGTTACTCATGTATATGTTCTAACCCCCTGATGTAGTGGATTTTTAAGTTCTAACCTTGTTGTCTTGTGCATATATATTTTATCTAATTTATTTTTTTGCAAGTCCTTAACCTAGGGGCATGCTTCCTTAGTTTGAAGAGTTGTTTTCTTCCTCTATATTATCCTTCTGGCATCATATTCCTATTCATGCTTAGTATATTTCCTTTAGTGTGCATACTAGTGTAGATTCATATGCTTGCTAAAGTGGGAGCAAAATGTAATGTCGTAAAATTGCACCCCTTGCAATTTCACATACATTTTTGTATTCAATTTAGTGTTCAATCCCTAAGAACTTGTTTAGGCTCATTTTAGCCCCTGCATTATCCTTTTCCCCTCTTGGGATTCTCAGGACCCCTTTCTAGCAACTACCTTCATGCCAGCTTTACAAAAAACTTGTTCTTTTCTTATTCTTATCATTTTGTAGCATGACTTGTTTGAACACTAGCATGTTGTGTGGATGTCCACACATTGTTCTAGCATCTTGTGATATTTTGGCATGTAAAAAATCATTTTTGAGTGTCTTGCCACTTGTCAGCTACTTTTTTCAGTGGTAGTAGCCTAATATTCCTTGTAATAGCTTAGGAAGCTTCTTTTCCCTCTTATTCTCTCTTTTAAATCCATTCTTTCACTTTATTTTCTCTTTTTGGCGTCTCTCTAGCTTTTGGAAATTTTCTCTTTTCTCTTTCTCTTGCTCTCTCAAGCTTGCACAACTCTGTTGTTTTTTATATTAGCCTCAAGCTCTCAAGCTATTACAACACTCTTTGCAACTCTCTTAGCTCTCAAAACTTTGTCTCTCTCCTTGGATACCTTAAGCCTTGTAGGTGATATCTATCTTGTTCAGGTTGTATCTTTGAGCATCTTGGGATCTCTCACGTCCCCTAACTATTGCATCTCTATTTTGTTATATAGGTTCTCCTCCTTGAGTAGGGTTTTCTTTTATCACTCTTGAATTCATTTCATTTATTTTTATTATCTCTCTATCTGTTTGGTTTTCCATGGAGGTGGGAACAATGAAATGGGGGTTTTATTGATCAATACCCCTAAACAACCCCAACATTTTACCTCAATCTTATGTGTGCAAGTATTGAAGATATTTATTTTTTGGAGGCTTCATTCTTGGTCTGTTGTGACCAATTTATTTTTCTCTCACTTTATTATTTATGTTTTAATCTCTTTTTTTCAATTCTATTATTCTTTATTACTTTCTCAAATTCCAATAGTTATTAGAAATCAGGGTAGAAGTAGTCATTCAGTTGTTTTTCATGACATTCTTAGATTTTAGTCTATACGAGATGCTAGCATGTTGGACTACCCTTTGTGTGGCGTTTTTATGTCCTTTGGCCAATATCTCATCATTCTATCCAAAAATACATTTGTGACCTACTCATTTTGATTCTAAAACTCTCATGCTATCCCTTGAGATAGTCTGAGGTAGTTAAGAGTATTTTTTTCCTTGGGACTCTTTTGAGAATAAAGAGACTAATGAGCAAGGAATCCCCCTTCTCTAAAAATGCATACCATCAAACACATATTTCACTATAGAATGATCCAAAACCTAAAAATATGAATATAAACCTCTGAACACCTCTAATCATCACATCCAAACTATATGGGAATAAGTTCAATCATGAAGAAATGTGGAACATAAAACTAAGCACCACTCTGTCACACTAAACTCTCTTTTATTCAATTTTCTTTAAATCACTTGGAAACCAAGTGAACCAACCTCAACAACATTACTTATAACATACATCAATGATAACATTGATGACAACACCACAAAATACTGCAATGCTCTCCAACATTGACAATCTACCCCAACATAGGTCAAACTAAAAACCTATACAACTATACTAGAGTAAGACATAAATGACAACACTAGTAAAATGTGTTGACACCAATACCAAAAAATACAGGCTTGACATCATGAATACTAGTGAAATTCCAAAATTCTCTTCATACAAGGGGTTGGCATTGATGACCACCCAAAAAAATCACAAATAGCTCACAAACAACTCAAGTTTCCAACAATTTCCCTTTTTGTCATTGATTGTAAAACCATTTCTGAAAAACCATCAACAAGGAAAGAATACTAATAATAAATCTACAACAAGCAGTACTATCCCTAACCTTGGCAACACTTTACTCTTCACATTCACATTCTCTTGCTCCTAAACACTCTCCTGCAATAATTTTCAGAACTATAGTTTTTAAACCACTGTAACTTTCTCCTACTTTGACATCAATGGAAAAGGGCCATATAATCATTCAACTCTCTTTCCTATATTGAACTCTTTTTCTACCCCCTTTAACAACATTCAAAGGAAAAAACACTATCAAACAACTCTTATTTGTGCCACTTATTTTTTTGCACTCTCTTCACAGACTTCTCCTGCAACAACAACTCTCTCTCTCTCTCTCCCTTCATTCTTTAGAATTTTAGAAAATAATTCTCCATACACTGCACCAACCAGTAAGCACTACTACTCACTTCCCCTAAGTGGTAGCCTTCATCAGTCTAGAATGAAAGAATAATTCTTGAATTGATCCACTAAAATAATGCACACTCTTTAATGATACATAAAATGAAACAAAGCAAATTTATCCTCTCATTTATCAATGATTAACTCATCCATATATTGAATGCAATCACATATAACTATAATGATAAGTATAATAGTGAAAATTAGCATAAAAAAGAATTCAAACAATGAATTAGTGGAACCAGAGATAAGAAAAGTGACACAAGATATGCCGAGTGGAAAACCATCTTGGGGTAGAAAAACAACTCCTAAACTGCTGCATTTCTAGGCTTATATTTTAAAAACCACTTTTGACAATGCCTTATAGGTTGATTTCAGAGCACCAACTCAAGGAGCACCAACCCCTCATTTTGAAACACCAATTTCAAGGAGCACCAATCCCTTTTCAGTTTACAGAAAATACAATGATATAGAGGATCTCTCTATTTCTCGGTTTTCTCACAAGTGCCTCTTAATAGTCAATACCTACAATCCTCAAAGTTCAAGAATGAAATTTCATAATTCTAGCTATTATCTCATCTTGAGACAACTTGATATTGAACTTATATTTCAGATTTTCAGTCTCAAAAACAAAACATGTCTTCCCATGTAGACAATACAATAGCTATGATTTTCTCACTGGTTTTCATAGTCATTTTTCATAGTGCAAAAATGGTTATCTCTCTCTCTGATTTTCTTCTTACAAATATGTCTTAATTAAATTTCAAAAATTACAACCCGAAAACTTATCTCTTACTTTTCAAAAAATAAAGGTAATTTTTAATCTACCCAACTTCTGTCAAATCTATTTTCTAGGTATTGTAGTGATTCAGAGAATTACTCAACATGGAGGATTTCTTTTGACACAATGGTCAAGGAAAATGTATTTTGAGAAAGAAGACTCTGAACCCTGTCCATTCAAGGACCCTGCACAGGTAATACTATATGAAAAATAAATTAAACAATATATTCCATGCACCAAATAAAATATCCTTGAATATTGCTGCAACAAAATGTATTTCGATCCCCATTATTGTGCACCCAAGAACAACTACCACTAAATCCAAGAGAAAGAATGATATTTTACAAAAACCATGATTAACAAACAACTGAAACACAATCCCTTAAAGCAGGATCAAATATGATATGATAATTTATCTGGGTATCTATTTTAGACTATGAGTAATTGAAATGCAATATTTCTGACCACAAAAAATAAACCGGGCCATTTGAGCATTTTTCAGAAAAGAACAAACAATTGTCTTCTATTTTTGTGCCATGAGAAGTAATAGTTCCTCAAATTTCAAATGATAAATTGAATACCTTGAGTGAGTGTGAGAGAATCTGTCATGGATAAATTTGTTAGAAACCAAGAACAAAATTTACCAACCCAGTTGAATGAAAAAATAGCAAGACTTCTTCCAAGTTCGAGCCTTCACCCAAAGACAAACGACTAACAAAGACACCGACCATGGCATGGATCTTACAAAGAGCTCCATTCAATTTCATTGAGTTGCAGTAAGACAAAAAACAACTGAGTAACATTTGGGAGATAATTTCCATGGTGACAATGAAGCTAGGGTTCCAAACCTGCAAGATTGTGATACACCAAAAAGAATGCCCTAATTTCCCCTTGCAAAAGAAATCGATGAATTTTCAAGATATGATAAAGTTTGAAGTCCAAAAGGACTAGAGACATAAGAAAAAATCTCATAGTGATTTCTAAATTCCATGAATGAGCCAATGCAACGCATGCCAACAATCTCATTACCTCTAGAATGCATACAATTTGTCGATCAACTTTAACAATGATAAACATTAATCGATGTTCAATGATCAAACAAGTAATTATGCCGACACAATGATGTGTTCAATAATTTGTCATGACCACTTAAAAAAAATGTTGATTACCTTAACAATCATTGTTACCAAGAATTCAAAACCATGTCACTTTCATAGTGTCTTTTAAATAATTAATACCTCATACTTGATCTCGGCCTTGAGGCCTAATGAAATATCAATTATAAGACCCGATACATATGTGACTTTATTCAAACTATTTTTCTATGAGATAAAGCCCAATTCCCAGCTATGTGAGGTTCAATTCATTGACATTTCCATGCTAACCATACAAGGCCCGAAACATATGACTCCCTTTAAAGTCATTTGCAAATAAATGTAAGCCAAAAATAATGCATCAAATCAGCATTATAAAAATTTCCATGAGATTGCCATGTTCATACCTTTTCCGAAAGAAGATTCCAATTGATAACAACTTATCATATTCCCATGAAGAAATCAAATGTTTAAGGAAACTCAATAGGGTTTTCTTAGTATTAAATGCCAACTCCAAATATGATTCCCAAAACCAAGTGTCTATAAGCATTACCTATATGAGGCTGAAAAGAAAACACAACTATGATGTTGTTCAAAACCTTATCAACACCATGTAACCACAAAAATCTAAACATGCCAATACCATATAAACCTGTAGATCACCTTAGCATAGTATAGCTCAAAATTTCAAACTTGTCAAACTAGAATTGTACCAGCCGAAAATAGAATCATAATCCTGTAAACAAGATGCCTTGAAATCTGCACATGGATTGAAGAGATCAGTACCATCAAAACCATCATCACAATGCCGAAGCCAAAACCAAGTATCTCAAGATAGAATATAAACAAGAGTGCCAACCATCTGAATGTAAACAATGCAACTAATAATCAATCATCGATTTGCTAATCTGAAACTTAATTTTGACATCAAGGACGAAAAACAAAAGAGAGGTTCAAAAACCTCCCCCTTTGTCCTTGATGGCAAAAACTGAGCCATCAAATAGAAAAATTGAACTAGAACCAAGAGCTCATAATGCTCCCCCTTTTTGTTATAAGGACAAAAGGAAAAAAACTAGTGAAATGCCAAGAAGCTAAATAGAAAATAGCTGCAGATATAGCAATGGAGAAGCAAATAGAAAACCATATGAAACAAAAATAAGCTACTAAGAGAGCTAACAAAGTCCCCCTAACACCAAGATAGATAATTAAGAGAGCAGAGATTGAGAGACAACTCCCAATCTAGACTGAAGTATTTCAGATACCTCTTTAGCCAAAGGCTTAGTAAAGATGTCAACTACTTGTGCTTGTGTAGGAACATATTGCATAGAAACCTCATTAGGTAGCACCTTTTCATGAAGAAAGTGATATTTAATAGCAATGTGTTTATTGTAAGAGTGCATAACAAGATTTTTGGAGATATTAATCGCACTAGTATTATCACACAAAATAGAAACGGGTTTAGGAACTTCAATACCCATGTTAGATAGAGTTTGTGACATCCAGATTACTTGAGTACAACAAGAGGTGGCAGCAATATATTCTGCTTCAGTAGTGGAGAGTTAAACAGATTCTTTTGTTTTGTTGTGCCATGTCACAAATCAATCACCAAGAAAGAAAGCAACACCACTAGCGCTTTTCCTATCATCCAGAAAACCAGCCTAGTCAGCATCAGTATATGCAATTAATGGAAAATCATTGCTTCTAGGATACTAGAGTCCATAATCAAGAGTTCACTTAACATATTTAAGAATCCTTCTAACAACATTAATATGAGATTCCTTAGGAGATGATTGAAATATTGCAACCATGCAAACTACCTGCATTATGTCAGGTCTAGAGGCTGTTAGATATAACAAGCTGACTATCATTGACCTATAGTCAGCTGGATTTATAGCAAGAGAATCATCAACATTGTTGAGTTTGCAGCTGGTAACTATTGGAGTGCTAACTAGATGGCATTCATCCATTTGAAATTTCTTTAGCATCTCTCTTGCATATTTTGTTTGAGAGAGAAAAATACCAGTTTCTAGTTGAGAGATTTGAAGACCTAAGAAGAAGGTTAGTTCTCCCACCCAACATTGACATTTCAAACTCAGATTCCATAATCTAAGAGAATTTTTTACTCAAAGCAGTATTGTTGCAGCCAAAGATAGTATCATCAACATAGATTTCAACAACTACAATATCAAAACCTTCAATCTTAACATAAATATTGCTATCTACACCTCCTCTAATAAAACCTTTTCAAATCAAATGATTATCCAATCTAGAGTACCAAGCTCTAGGAGCTTTTTCTAGGCCATATAGAGCCTTTTTCAGCCTGTAAACATGATTATGCTTGTTTTTGCAAATGAGCCCTTCAAGATGTTCTATATAAACTTCTTCATCCAAATAACCATTCAGAAAGGCAGTTTTGACATCCATTTGATATACAGTAAAGTTCTTGAAAATAGAATAAGCCAAGAATATTCTAATAGATTCAAATCTACCTACAGGTGCAAAGGTTTCACCAAATTCAATACCTACTTGCTAAGCATATTCTTTGTAGACATACCTAGCCTTGTTGCAAACAACATGACCATTTTCATCATGTTTGTTTCTGAATATCCATTTTCCCCCTATGAAATTTTGTCATCTAGTCTTGGGACTAACTCCCAAGTATGATTTTTCTCAATTTGATCAATTTCTTCCTACATTTCCTTAAGCCATCATTCATCAGTTAGAGCTTCATCAAATTTTTTGGCTCAAGTTGTTTAATTAAACAGAAAGTAGTAAGCTCATCTATGTGAGATTTTTCATCAAAGTTAATAGTTCTTCTTCTTGTTTGAACTCCTATAGATTTATCTTTGATAATCATATTTTTAAGATGGTTTCTAGCAAGAGATTTTGAAGGGGTTTTTATTACACATTTTTTGGGACACGTTTCAGCATTTTTAGAATTTTCTTTAGCTAGTTTAGGACTTGCTGATTCTACTTCAAGCTTTGCTATTTCAAAGCCTTCTAAATTTATTTCAAGTTCAAATTCTTCTTCCTCATCATCCTCCATAGGTTCAAAATCTAAAAGCATATTTTCATCAAATTTGACATTGACAGATTCAATAATCTTATTCAACCTATTATTAAAGAATTTATAGACTTTTCTATGAGTAGACTATCCTAAAAAGATACCTTCATCAGACTTATATTGTAAGCTGCCTAAATTATCATCATCTCTCTTGATAAAAAACTTACAACCAAATGTTCTGAAGTATTTAATTGAGGTAGATTTACCATACCATAGTTCATATGGAGTGAAATTGGATTTCACTCTGATTTGTACTCTGTTCAAGATGTAAACAACTATATGAACAACTTCTTTCCAGTACATATTTGGTAGTTTTACTTCATCCAGCATAGTCCTTTCCATCTCTTTTAAAGTTTTGTTCTTTCTCTCAACAACCCCATTTTGTTGAAGTGTTCTGGCAGCAACATATTGTCTTTTTATGCCATATCTTTCACAATAGTCACTGAATTCTTGTAAGGTGAATTCACCACCTTTTTCAGATCTCATACATTTCAATTTTAAATCTGACTCACTTTCAACCATTTTTCTAAAGAATTTCAAACGTTCAAAAGCTTCATATTTATGCTTGAGAAAAGTAACCTCTACCATATGAGAGTAATCATCGACAAATAACATGAAATATTTATCACCATTAATAGATCTAGTCCAGGTTGTAGGACCACATAAATTTGTATGAACAAGTTGCAGGGGCCTAGTAGAAGAATGTTCTTTAGATTTAAAGCTTAATTTTGTTTGCTTGCCTTTGAGACATTCTTTACAAACTGCATGTTCATGTTTTCTTAAGACAGGCAAACCTCTTACATTTTGGTTTTTGCTGATCCTAACCATATTGTCAAAGATAATGTGACCTAGTCTCTTGTGCTACAACCAAATTTCTTCAACTTGACTCATTAAACACATACCTTGATTATTTTCATTACCAGATGTGTCAAGAAGATTGTAAACGTTTCCGTTAGTCCTTCTTCCAGCAACAATTGCCTTTCCATGCTTATTTTTAATCTCACATCCCTATGAAGTGAACAAAACATGATAGCCACTGCCACAGATTTGATTGACACTTAGAAGATTGTGCTTTAGAACTTCTACGTAATACACATTGTAGATAGGAATTTCCTCATTCAGAAGGAGCGAACCTCTACCTTTGATTTGTATACCAGAATTATCTCTTTAACTTCACATATCCACCTACATAATCTTCAAGATTTGTGAAATTTTCTTTGTGACTAGTCATGTGGTTTGAACAACCACTATCTAGGACCCATAAGTCCTTTTTCCTTGAATGAAAATTTGTTTGAACTAACATAGTTTCCTCTATGTTTTTTATTTTTTTTGGTTTCCAGAGCTTTTTGGTTTTGTGTTGTTTAAATTGTACATCAGATTTGTACTGCTTAGCAGAATGACCCATAGTATTGTATTTAAAGCATCTAATTTGTCTAGCAAAACTAGGGTGTTGCTTATGACCAAATTTAGGTGTTCTAGGATTCATAAACCTACAAGATCTCACTTTGTGGCCAAATCTATTGTAGAAAAAATAGTACCCATAAAAGAAAGGGTTGAAATTAAATGATGTTCTGTTATTCCTAAAAGGATGAACATGATTCTTATCAGAATCGGGATGATTAGATTCAGAAAATTTATTTGCAGCAACCTCATTATGCTTTGCACTATCATTTGAACATTCACCCTTCATGAACCCAATATCTATTTTATCCTTGTTCAATTTTTGCTTACTGAGCATGTCATTCAATTTTAGAGTGCTCTCATACTTCTCAATGGTCTTCCTAAGATGAACAATTTCATGCTCAAGTTTTTGAATTTATCGATATTTATGATTTAAACCTTTTCGAAAACAATCCTAAACTCTCTTGGCTTCTTCAAGTTGAGTCTTCAAGGAGACTATTTCTTGATTTGTGAGTTGCTCTTGAGCAAGATCTTGAGCAGAATTTTGTTCTTGAGAAATCATTTATTTTTTGAGTTTTCTTACATCTTTTAATGCACACTTCAGTTCACCTTCTAGATCAACTTTTCCATCTTCAACATCATTGTTGTTGGTATCTTCTTACTGAATGATTTCAGCCATTAATAGGTTTTCATCTTCTTCATCTAAAGAATCTTCAAATTCAGTGTTTGTTTCATTTTTGGTGAACAAACTCGTCTTCTTTTTGAAGTTGATTTTTTTTTTAGGTCTATAGGCCTTTTTTCTTAGGTATTTTTTCAGATTTCTCATTGTCACTATTCAGATCACCATAGGGGCACTTTGTAACAAAGTGGCCTATTTTTCTATAGTTAAAAAAATTGAAGGGAATTTTTCCCTTATATTTTCCAAACCCCTTTTTGAGCTTTCTAACAAAGTGGGATTCTTTAGAATCAGAAAATTTTCATTCAGTAGCCTCATCTTTTTCTTTTCTTTCAGTATTAAAGCCAGTTTCTTTTGCAAAGGAATTTTTTTTACTGATTCTCATTTCATAGGCAGTCGGAGTGCCTTGTAGGCTATCTAGGGTAAGCCAGTCAAAGTGTTTCTTCTCTTCTATAGTAGAGACCTTAGCTTCAAATTTAGTCGATAAGGTTCTGATGACCTTAGTTACAAAATCAAATTCTTTTACTTCTTCTCCCAGACCCTTCACAACATTGACAATTTCATCAACTCTCAAGAAGTAATCAACAAATTTTTCATTGTCCCTCATTTTTTATTTCTTCAAATTGGTGTTTTAGAGTGAGGAATTTTGATTGTTTAACTTTTGTATTTCCTTGATAGATAGTTTCAAGTTTAATCCAGATATCCCTAGTAGAGTTGCAATGCATGACTTTGACAAGGACATCTTTAGTCAAAGAACACAAGAGAGCATTTTTTTCTCTTGCATTAGTTTCATATCTTTTATTTTCATCAAAAGTTGTGGGCAATGTAGTTGGTACAGTGTACCTAGTTAACACTATGCTCTACACATCGAGATCAATAGAAGTTAGATTAGTCTCCATTCTGATTTTCCAGAATACACAATCAGTTCCATCAAATCATGGAGCTCTATTCATGGATGTGCCTTCATGAGCTTGAGACATTTGGAACAGACTCCAAGGCCAAAATCAATCCTAGGTTGGATAGACCTATCAGAGGACCCTATGCTCTGATACCAATTGTTGGAGTGAAAAGGACACTAAGAGGGGGGGGGGGTGAATCAGTGTCATAAACTGATTTAAAAAATTTTACACAAACTAAAACAAAGCAAATTTATCCTCTCATTTATCAATGATTAACTCATCCATATATTGAATGCAATCACATATAACTGTAATGAGAAGTATAACAATGAAACTTAGCATAAAAAAGAATTCACACAATGAATCAGTGGAACCACAGATAAGAAAAGTGATACAAGATATACAGAGTGGAAAACCCTCTTGGGGTAGAAAAACCACTCCTAAATTGCTTCCTTTCTAGGCTTGTATTTTAAAAACCACTTTTGACAATGCCTTATAGGCTGATTTCGTAGCACCAACTCAAGGAGCACCAACCCCTCATTTTGAAACACTAATTTCAAGGAGCATCAACCCCTTTTCAGTTTATAGAAAATACAATGATATAGAGGATCTCTTTGTTTCTTTGTTTTCTCACAAGTGCCTCTTAACAGACAATACCTACAATCCTCAAAGTTCAAGAATGAACTTTTAGAATTCTAGCTATTATCTTGTCTTGAGACAACTTGATATTAAACTTATATTTCAGATTTTCAATCTGAAAAATAAAAGATGTCTTCTTGTATAGACAATACAATAGTTGTGATTTTCTCACTAGTTTTCACAGTCACTTTTCATAGCGCAAAAACAATTATCTCTCTCTCTGTTTTTCTTATTACAGATATATCTTAATTACATTTCAAAAATTACAACCCAAAAACTTATCTCTTACTTTTCAAACAACATAAGTAATTTTTAATGTACCCAAATTTTATCGAATCTATTTGCCAGGTATTGTAGTGATTTAGAGAAGTACTCAACATGGAGGATTGCTTCTGACAGAATGGTCAAGGAAAATATATTTTGAGAAAGAAGACTTTGAACCCTGTCCACTCAAGGAGCCTGCATAGGCAATGCTATTTGAAAAATTAATTAAACAATATATTCCATGCACCAAATAAAATATCCTTGAATATTGTTGCAACAAAATGTAACTGAATCCCCATTATTGTGCACCCAAGAACAACTACCACTGAATCCAAGAGAAAGAATGATATATTTTACATAAACCATGATTACCCACCAACCGAAACACAATCCCTTAAAGCAGGAGCAAATAGTATATGATAATTTATCTGGGTATCTATTTATTCTATGAGTAAGTGAAATGCAATATTTATGACCACGGAAAATAAACCCTATTTGAGAATTTTCAGAAAAGAACAAACAACTGTCTTCTATTTTTGTGCCATGAGAAGTAACGGTTCCTCAAATTTCAAATGATAAGCTAAATACCTAAAGTGAGTGTGAGATAATCTGTCATGGAGAAATTTACCAACCCGACTGAATGAAAAAACAACAAGACTTCTTCCAATTTTGAGCCTTCACCCAAAGACAAATGGCTGACAAAGACACCGAATATGGCATGGATCTTACAAAGAGCTCCATTCACTATCATTGAGTTGCAGTATGAAAAAAAAAAACTGAGTAACAATTGAGAGATAATTTCCATGGCATAAATGAAGCTAGGGTTCCAAACCCACAAGATCGTGATACACCAAAAACAATGCCCTAATTTCCCTTTGCAAAAGAAATTGATGAATTTTCAAGATATGATAAATTTTGAAGTCCAAAAGGACTGAAGACATAAGAAGAAAGCTCATAATGAATTCTAAATTCTGTGAATGAGCCAATGCAACGCATTCCAAAAATCTCATTACCTCCGAAATGCATATAAATTGTTGATCAACTTCATCAATGATAAAATTTAATGGATGTTCAATGATCAAACAAGTATAAATTCCAACACAATTATGTCTTTAATAATTTTTCATGACCACTTATAACAAATGTCGATTACCTTAACAATTATTGTTACCAAGAATTCAAAACCATGTCACTTTCATAGTGCCTTTTAAATAATTAATACCCCATACCTACTGTCAGCCTTAAGGCCTAATGAAATATCAATTATAGGCCCTGATACACATGTGACTTTATTCAAAGTCTTTTGATATGAGATAAATCCCAATTCCCAGCTATGTGAGGTTCAATTCATTGACATTTCCATGTTAACCATACAAGGCCCAAAACATATGACTCCCTTTAAAGTCATTTGCAAATAAATGTAAGCCAAAACTAAGGCATCAAATCAACATTAAAAAAATTTCCATGATATTTTCATGTTCATACCTTTTCCAAAAGTAGATGACAATTGATATCAACTTATCATATTCCCATGAAGAAATCAAATGTTTAAGGAAACCGGATAGGGTTTTCTTAATATTAAATGCAAAATCCAATTATGATTCCAAAAACCAAGTGTCTATAAGCATTATTTGTATGAGGCTGAAACGAATACATAGCTATGATGTTGTTCAAAACCTTATAAATGCCATGTAACCATAGAAATCTGAACATGCCAATACCATATAAACCTATAGATCACCTTAGCATAGTATAGCTCAAAATGTCAAACCTGTCAAACTAGAATTGTACCACCTAGACATAGAATCATAATCATGTAAACAAGATGCCTTGAAATCTGCACATGGAGTGAAGAGATTAGTACCATCAAAACCATCATCACAATGCCGAAGATAAAACCAAGTATTCCATGATAAAATATAAACAAGAATGCCAACTATCTAAATGTAAATAGTGAAACTGATAATCAATCACCAAGGTAACAATCTGAAACATAATTTTGACATCAAGGACAAAAACCAAAAGAGAGGTTCAACAAGCACATGCACTTGTACTTCTTATGTCATTTAGACAACCTACCCAATCTACATTAGTATAGGCACTTAAAGAGAAATTGATATCATTTGGAAACCATAGACCATAATCTAGAGAGCCTTATAGATATATGAATATCCTCTTTACTATTGCCACATGTGCCTCTCTAGGATCTTCTTGAAATCTAGCCATAAGATGAAATTCATGCATGATATCTAGTCTAGTATCAATTAGATATAGCAGTCCACTAATCATTGATTGATACTTTCTTTGATCAGTATTAGGAGATTCATCATTCTTTCTCAACTTGCAACTAGTAACTATAGAAGTACATACCATTTTAGATCCTTTCATTCAAAAATTCTTCAACATTTCCTTGACATACTTTGATTGTGAAATGAATATTCCTTTTTCTGTCTAAGTAATTTGTAGCCCAAGGAAGAAATTCATCTCCTCAAACATAGACATCTCAAAATATTTCTACATCTCTTCTATAAATCTCTTGCACATACCTTCATTTCCTCTAGATATTATTTCATCTACATAGACTACCACAAGAAAGTTTTGTTATCCTTCAACTTTGAAATATAGATTGTTATCTGCAATACCTTTATTGAATCCATGCTACAACAAGTACCTATTCAATATTTCACACCAAGCTCTAGGAGATTTCTTGATAACATAAAATTCCTTCTTCAATATACAAACCATATTAGTATAATTTTATAATTGAAATCCTTTTGGTTGTTCATTGTATACCACTTCTTCCAATTCACCACTCAAAAATGTAGACTTCACACCCATCTGATAAACCTTGAAGTCCTTACGTGTTACAAAGGCAAAAGACATCCCAATGGCCTCCATTATTTACACTAAATCAAATTTCTCCTCAAAATATATCCCTTCCACTTGTTATTATCCCTTACACAATTCTAGCCATATTTTTAACTTCTCCATTCTCATTCAGCTTGTTCAAGAATACCCATTTAGTTCCTATTACATTCTTATTTCTTGGTCTTGGGACTAATTCCCAAGTTTGATCTTCTCAATCTACATCAATTATTCTTCCATAGCTTTGGTACAATTCTCATCCTTACATGCTTCAATCAATGTCTTAGGTTTTATTTCCGAAAGTAGGTCCACAAATTTACTCATTCTTTTGTCATAGAAACTTTTCTTCTTGTCAACATGCCTCTGCTTTTATCACCAATGATCTTCTCTTTAGAATGAATCTCATGCACATACTTAGGATTCTTATGAATCCTTTTTGGAGAAGCTTCCTCTTCAACTTGTATTTCCTTTTCTTTTTCTTCTTTTTCTTCTTCTTTTCCTTCTTCTCTACAAGAGGACTTATCACATTCATATATTTCTATCAATATTGAGCTTTTATGTGTTTATTCATCTACTTTGACACTTGCACTTTACACTATCTTCTTCAACCTCTTGTAATAACATCATTAAGCCTTTCTCCTTATAGAATATCTAAGGAATATTTCTTCATTTGACATTGCATCAAAATTTCCCAAGTTTTCTTCATCTCTTTTGATATAACATTTACTTCCAAATAATCTGAAATATTTGATAGTAGGAGTTCTTCTATACCATAGTTCATAAGGAGTCTTTGATTTTTTTACTCTTTCTTGTACTCTTTCGAGTATGTATACTATAGTATGACTAACTTCTCTCTAATAGACATTTGGTATATTTTGTTTCTTCATCATCATCCTTACTGCTTCTTGAAGTGTTCTATTCTTTCTTTCCACAACTCCATTTTGCTGAGGAGTTTTAGGGGTTGACAAATGCCTCTTTATTCAACTATCTTCACAAAAAATATTAAACTCATTTGACATGAATTATCTACTGCTGTCAGACCTTATGAACTTTATTTTCATATCGGTTTTATTCTCAACCATAGCTTTAAATGCTTTCAACCTATCTAGATATTTTATTTTTTCTCTAAAAAATGTTACCTAAGTCATCTAATTAGAGTAAGATATTTCATCAATCAACAACATGCAATGCCTATCATCTTGAAAGCTTCCTTTTCTTGTAGGTCCACATAGATCTATATGAACCAACTCCAATGGTCTCGTAGTAGAATATTCTTTGATATTGAAATATCTTTCTTGTTTGCTTCCTAACTTGACATTCTTTGCAAACTAGATTGGTAGGATTTGTAATTATTTCCAGATCTCTCACAAATTGAGTAGAGTTGATCCTCACAAGGCTATCGAAATTGATGTGACACATTCTTCTATTCCATAGCTAAATTTCATTGATTTGAGTCATAAAAGACTCACCATTAGCACCTTTGAGCTAATAAACATTCCCATCTATCCTTATTCCTACAATAACAAGAATTCTAGAGCTTCCTTTTCTGCTTTCACAACCACCATTCTAAAATACAAGATTATATCCATATTTGCACATTTTTCCTACACTTAAAAGATAATGCTGGAGACTCTTGACATAAAGAATGTCATCTTTATTACGGTTTCCTTCAAAACTAATTGGACCTTTTCTGCATATCTTAGCAGATGTATCATCACCAAACTTAACAAGACCACCTTCAAACTTCTCAAGTATAAAAAACTTACTCTTATCATCTTTCATATGATTTGAGCATATTTTGCCAGTTATAAGTGTTTTTTCTCCTCTCTAGCATGAAAAAAAGTCACAATAGTTCCTTTGATGTTGTGACATTTTTCCAAATAATTTTCTTTCATACATCGTTCAGAGTCATAAGAATTAGTTTTGACATTCAAATTTGTTAGTGTGTTAAGTTTTAATATAGGGATAATTAGTTTTTCCTATAGGGTAATTTTTTACCCATCACATGTTTCATGCCTTTGAAAGGCTTGTATGCTATGTAATATATCATCTCATCTCAATATTTTCATCTCTAGTGAAATAACCTTATGTTGCTTCTCTTGTTTGTGAAGATTTATTTGTAGGTTGTGCTCCTAGGAGGTGGTTGACACCAACATGGTATCAAAGCTTAAACATGTGCCTTCTTCTACCATTGAGAGTTTTCAACTAAGTTGTTTTAAGATCATCTATTTGTTGGAGACTATTTATCATTTGAAATTTGCTAAATTTCAAAATTGACTTATTTTCGATTATTCTTCATTTTCTTGTTTCTGGTGAATGCATTTGAATATCATTTGTGTGATTTCATGATTCTTCATTAGCCGATGCGATTTGAAGATTTTCCTAGGGATTGTGATTTGGTAGTGAGCGACTATTTAAAAATTAGAGGCTGATTTTTGTGAGAAAGGGTGTTTAAAGCCCAAAAATTTGTTGTTTGAAGAGGCATAATTTTTTTATGTTGCTGGTGATTGGAGGGGGGCACTCGAGTCATCTACAATAGTATTTTACTAACTTTAATATATACGTTGAATGCACTATGTTGAGGCACCAATATACTATTTTCCTGTGGAGGGTGGATATTGTAATTTGAAGGAAGTGTTCTTTATTCAAAAGGGATCGATTCTACTTAGATTGTTTGATTTTTTGTTGGAGTCTTTTTTGTTGCATTTGAGCAAGACCGAATGAATTGAAGGAAGAAAAAATTTTGTGCTGATATGCCACAAAACCTATATTCCTCCTGGCTGTAGGCATGATCAATCTCATAGAAAGGGTTGTGTATTACCTCTAGAAGGGGTATTTTTTGCCAAGATGTGACTGTTCATTGTTGGAGGCAAATTTTTCCATGAAATTGGTCTAGTGAAAGGAAAAATTTCCTCTTTTTTTGACGTGATTTACCTCTGCCACAATCAAAGGTTTTGAAGTTTCTAGGTTTATATTCTTTTGCTTAAGCATGTTTTCTTCCTTTGGAAGTGTGATTTACATTTGTTTAAAGGAATGATACAAGTAGAGGAAGGTATGTATCGATAGTGCATCTTCTTTGGCATCTAAAATTACTACATTGATGTTGCACGATGATGGCATTCCTATCATTGTTGAGAATATTTACGCTTTGGTGAAGGCTACAAATGTTCAAATTGAATCTTATTGGTCCTGGTTTATTTTCCAAGTTGTTAGAGACCAATTTGTGTGTGGGTTTGTAGACACATAAAAATGGCCTAAAACCACAAACAATGTTTTTCTATGATGACCATATTTCCCCCCCACACAATTCAAGTATTAATCATTCCTCCATGATTATTTAAAAATAAATAAATTACATTTATTTATTAAAATATGTCACTAACCAATCCTTATTCCCTCCAATAATTAAATAAATTTCTAATTACCATTAATCATTTAATAAAATTACCATTTATCCTTCAATTAAATATAATTTTCCATTTAACCCACTTTCTATCCCACAAGTAAATAATTAAACAAATTATTCATTTCCTTTTTCTTATTCACATTTATGAATTAAACCATTATTTAATTCATAAGTCAAATCTCCTCTATAAATCAAATAAGTGCTATTATTGTTTGATTATCCAACTACCTCTTTTTCTCCAACGTTTATTTAATTTCTTTGAATTAAATCTCAACCCTTCATTTCAAAGCTTGCCATAACTTTGACCTAATGTTGCCCTAACCCTAATGCTCCTTATCGCATTGAATCCTAGCCTTTGATATTAGGTATTTGTAAACTTTTAATCCTGACCATCCTTTCTCAAGTTGGAATTCTTTAAAAGGCTCTCTCTCAAGTCATTTTAGACACATAGTTATTTTAGAATGCTTGAGAACTTGAATACATGAGCACACACATTACTTCAATTATTTTATGATCTTAGTCATAGGTTATAGTTGCACTTAAATATGAGGGAAATTATACCATTTGTAGCAAGGTGGAGAAGGCCAATGGAGGTCATTCAATAGAAGCTTGAAAACAAGGTGATAGTGTTTCAATATTTTTATGTTTCTTGCTTTCCATTGTGCTCTATTGTTGATTGGGGTTTAATAGTTTATGATATTTGCACTTAACCTAAAAAAATTCTTCCTGATACATCTGGTGAATCTGACAAGTTTTTGTTGCTTGCATGGTTTTGTTTGATGAAATTTTTCTAAAATCCTTTGAGTTTTTGTTGGCTGAAAGCTTGATAATGGTGTTTAGATTAACCTAGGTTCCCCTTTTGAACGATTTTATTTATCATATCATACAAAGAATCATCATTACATGTATTCATTGGAATATAATATTCATGTCATAGCATGGTATAGGTTAATGTGGTTTCTGATGCTTACATAATATCAATACAACTGATGAATTTTAGACAACTCCTAACAAATTAACCTAAAATTCCTTACCATATTATGGTCATATGACTCCATAATCTGAATTCCTTATCAATCATCTTTCATACTCATTTATAAAACTCTTATGATGGCGAATATGTTGCAGCATAATATTACATTGCAACATAATAGTTTAATACATACTGCAATCACAACATGCTATGACATGAAATTGAAAGGAGTCATGTGACTAAAATCACGACCCATACATCAATACAAACTCAAACATTTTGACATCAAATTGAACTAAAAGTTTGTATATTTATTTCCAATGAGATTAACTATAGGTAAGTATTTGTGAGTAAAGTATAGGACTATAAACTCTACTGTCTAAGTTGAGCATGTTTGATTCAAAAGTTTGCTTATTTCAATATGCATTTCATCATTGGGTGAGTAGTAACTCCTGTTTCTCTTTATGTCTATAGTGAGAAAACTTGATATTTCTATTTGTTTGATTTACAGACATTAAATGTTCTATTGCAAGTGCTATTGGAATTTCCCAAAAACAATCTTCTAAGGAGCAAGGAAAGGACGTGCGCATCATTGTTGACAAAAGTCCAGGAGAAGTCCTTTTCAAATAAAAGGTCACTTAATATGCATAAAAGATTTCCAGCTACACATGCAAGTGATTCAAATAGAGGGACACAAAAAGAAAAATGATGGTCTCATGTGGTATCTCGAGATATTCTGGACACTAATTACTAACTGCATAGGCTATAAGTTGTCCCCGTATTCTTTTTGATGGTATAGGTAGAAGAAACTAGGCTACTTAATTATTTACCTAGGTTTTGTTTTTTTTAGATTAACAAGATTTTATATTTATATTGTCCTCAAATCGTTTGTATGAGTCGGCACAAGAAAAAGATTTGAGGAATTTGCTACAATACTTGAAAAACCTCATCAGCTTTTCACTTTATGTAAATGTTTACAATAGTCAATCGACAACTCTATCTTCTTCTCATAAAAGCCATGTCTATGAATTCGGTGCCGAAAGTTGATGGAACCCATGCCTTGCATGAATTAATTCGGCTTGTCCTCGCTATTTAAAACCTCTTGTTCTTATTACAATTATTCACACTTTTTGATTATAGGCGCATGAAAGAAACGAGGTCAATTAAATAAAGGAATGGAGCAGACATATCCCAACATCAATCGAGATCAATAATAGAAATTATGGAGGGAAATTAAATACTTCAACGATATTTAGCCATCTCTATTAATACTTCACAACATGGTCTAAGATGTTGCTAACTTTTGTTTTATTTAGTTAGGATTTTGTCAATTTTTAATTTTTATTAATTTAAGTTAATATTAGCTTTCCTTTAGATTAGAATTACAAATAGTTTTAAGATAATTTTGATTAATTTTGATTTAGTTTTTTTAACTTTGATTTTTGGTTTAGTCTTAATATAGTTTAATAATTTTTAGTTGATTAGAATTAGTCTTTAGATAATTTAGATTAATTTAGATTTAGTTTTTTTAACTTTGATTTTTGTTTTAGTCTTTAATTTATTTAAATAATTTTTAATTGATTACAATTAATCTTTAGATAGTTTAGATTAATTTTGATTTAGTTTTTTAACTTTGACTTTTTTTTGTCTTTAATTTAGTTTAATAATTTTTAATTGATTAGAATTAATTTTTAAATAATTTAGATTAATTTTAATTTTGATTTAGTTTGTAATTTTAATCTTTGTTTTAGCTTTCAAATTTAACTTTTTAGAAATTAATTCTATTAGAATAATTTAGATTAATTTTATTAACTATTTTAATTTAACTTTAAGATTAGAGTAATTTAGAATAATCTCATTAACTTGATTGCCATTAGTTAGATTAGATTAATTTGTCAAATATTAGTTTTCTTTTTACTGTAGTTTCTATTTCGGTGCTAATTTTGTTAGTTTGACTTTTGTGGAGGTTCAAATTTCCATGATTTGAAATTTTCAACCTCAACTATCATTTTTCAAAGTTTGGAGGGTAAATCTACTAATTGTGCTTTGTAGGGCTCTTGGTTTAGTTTGCTTTATCTTGAGTTCCTTTTTCACATAGAATGATTAGTAGGTCTAAAATGAACTTGAGTGTTTGACATCATATGCGGGTTTAAATTCTAGTAGTGTATGCGTTGTTTTGTGGCTTGCATTTTGTTTCTAGGTGCATATGCTCTTCTCTCGCACTATTTGGCGATCTTGAGAATCAAAAACACCTTTAGAAATTTTGTACAACCACCTACATATTTGGATTTTGGAATTAAAATGAACATTATGTGAGTGTGAAGCAAAGGTGTTGTATATGCTCTCTCCTTGCACTATTTGCAATCTTGGATGGCCAAAAAACCCATCCTTGTCTTTCTTTTTTTACCTTTAGAGGGGCCTACCTCGAAAGAGGAAACAAATTCAACTAGTTTTTCGCTCAAGCCAATATCTAAAATGATAAGACTAAACCATCAAGTCCTCATGGTATGTAGGCCTTAGTCGTGTAGTGTCACTCAAAATAGGGTAGCTATCATAAAGTGTATAAGATCCCCTAGTAGAGTGATTAAAGCCTTAAATGGCTTGCTAGACGTTTGTGAGGTGCCATGTCCTTGGGTATTCACTAAGAACCTTTATTATAGTGGCCAAAATCCATTTCACTTGATAGCACAGTAACACTCATTCTGAAGCCGCCCCACATCTTCACTAAGCATGTGTAGAGGAAAAAAATCCTCTTTGGAGAATTGAGACATAGTGAGACTGAGAAATGAGTGTTGTGGAGGTGAACTAGTGCCACCAAGTCTCTAGTTGTTAGCCTTGTTTAAGTGGCTGGAGAAATCTGAGTGGGGATCTAGCAAGTGGTATCACTTGAGAAGCCTAGGTTGTTCAAAGTGTTTTCAAAGTGTTTGTCTAGATCAAACTCAAAATACATTTTGTCTGCTTGTGTTTTATGTGTGTTCTTTTCAAACAAATAAGCAAAAAAACCTTACACTTGAAAATTGCAACACTTCACAACATTACACCAAGTTACAATCAAAATCAAGTCAAACTCTTGCCAAAATCATATTCAAAATAAATTCAAAATCCTGCCAAAATTATATTGAAACCTTTGAGAACCATTTTCAAACCAATTTCTTGTTGGGATTCCTATTTCAAACCAAAAAATTTCTCAATTCACCTTGCATATAATCATTCCATTATTAGGTCACCATTTTAGGTACCTTAGCATCCTCATTACTTGTATATCCCAACATAACCTTAGGATACCTTTTTCAAACTTTTAGGCTTGACACCTTGTGGATTTTAGGATAGAAGAAATTTCTATACCTTGGCATGAATCATTGCTTTAGAAAAATATTGTCAATTGACCAAGTCACTTATTAAACTAGTCCTTTGTTATTTTGGTGATAATTTCATACTCATAAGTCTAGTTGGGAAACTCATCTTGTCACTCTTTTTGGTTGTCCCAGAAAAAGGCCATTTGACAATCCTAGTTGAAACATTGGTTTACCCTTGGATGGTTAGTAATCATATTCTTACATCTTTCAAAAATTTTTAAGTCCTCAAGTTCACTATAGGTATCCATCACCTCTTAGTCATTTGCATCCTTCATACCACAACATTTTAGACCTAAAATAGAATTTTCATACATTCTAGAATTCGTAGCATCCAACATTATCATTATCACTTTTACATCTTTTATCCTCAAAATACCAAAAAAAGAAAAAAAAAGGTGCATTACCTTTAGGCATACCTTATTTCAAAAATACCAAAAACATAGTCTTAGTGTCATACCATCCACCTTCATTTTGAGAAAGTCTTATATGGTTGAGACTAGATTGCAAAAGAAACGTCGAGCAATGGATCTCTTTGATTACAATGAGGACCTTTACAATCACACTAGCACCCTCAATTTTGACAATACCACTAGAGATCCTCACAACAATACCAACCTTGAAGGTCATGACCATGTCAACCTGGGATCTACATCTTATCAGCAACCAAAGACACAAAAAACCTTTCAAACAATTCCTTGTTTGAGGCAAAGATGGAAATGTGTTTATAGAAGAAGTAGAGGCTACCATACAAAATCCCCAAGTTGCCTATCTTGTGGAAGAAATTGTCATGTTGGATACCCAATGATATTTATCCAAACTATTACATGAAGGAGTTACATTACCTCCAGGATTTTATGTCAATACCCTACATGCAACAATGTCACCCTAGGAAAACACACAAACAATTCAAGGACAATTTTCACCACAAATTACAATTTACATACCTATTGGAACAACAAGCCCAAATACCACAACTACCAACACTTTATCCATCTTTGTGACACAATATATGTCACAGCCAATGACACAAACCACATCAAAACCATTATTCAAAACACAACAATTTAGTTTGACATTTACTCCGTTTGGGTCATCATTTTAGGCCATAAGGGAATCCTCATCTACCATCCTTGGTATACCTAAGGTGAGATGGGTTCTCATCAAAGGACCTCAATCAAACACAAACACCCTATCACAAGGTCCTCATGTCAATACAAACATCTTGCAAGGATAAACCACAAATTCCGCACATAGTCAAAATACAAACACGACACATGGTTATAATCCTTTTCAAAAAGGACAAAGATCAAAAATGACACAACCTCTTAGATATCCTATGGATACAGACATGGATCTTTTTTGGAAACCAAAATTTAGATGGACACCACACCCAACAAATGCAACATAGTTCAACCACTTCCCACATACAAACTTACACATAACACATTCATAGTCATGGACACAACCAAAAAATGTCATCGCAACCAAACATGGGACCATATAACACAAATATAGGACCTCATAACAATGTTGCAAACAATCATGTAATAGATGCATTGACTACCTAGTTGGCTGCCCTACAAAAGCAAGTGGAAGGGATGAAAGTGTCAAACAAGAAGATGCACTCATCACATAATTTACATCCTTACCCATATGACACTATTATATAAATAACTCCTTTCCCTCTTGGGTATATCATCCCTACCTTCACTAAGTATAAATGAAAGAGAAATCCTCTTGAGCACATACAAGAATTCACCACTACTTGTGTGGATGTCACATATGATCACTCCTACCTTTTGAGGCTCTTCCCTAGAAGTCTTATAGGGTTGAAACTTGAATGGTTTTCAATAATACCTAAAGGGTCTATAAAGTCATGGGATGGCCTCGGCAATAAATTTGAGGAAAATTATTCTTATAATATTGAAAATTATGTCACGATTGCTACCTTATGCCACTTAACACAAGATGAAGGAGAACCCTTCATTAATTTCTTCCAATGATGGTGTAGTATGGTGAGTCGATGTCTCGTTGAGATCCCTGAAAGAAAAAAAGTAGACATGTTTGTAGAAAACCTCAAGTCAAAGTTGAAACACCCTTTACAAGTGCATTGTTGTGCCATATTCGCAAACTTAGTTGTGAAAGGCATGACAATCGAAAAATTTCTACTCACCCAAAGTGAACTCACATATAGCAAAAAATCCACACAGAACCAATAGACCTCTAATGAAAAAATAATTTTTTTGTCCTGCAATAAGAATGTAACAAACGATGGAGTCGTAGATGGAAAGATGTGAATTGAAAAAATCCAATATTGACTCTCAAAGCACCCAACACGAACAAAGATAAAATATTTTTCCAACCAAGTAGCTAATTTGGTCCAAAATACTCAAGAATGAGGACCCCCAAGAAAACTAAGGCAATACCCATGGAGACAATACACTCCTTTACTAGAACTAATTGAATATGTCATGAAGAAGCTAGTATAATCACATGTTATATAGCTCTGAAAGCCCAAACCATATGACCCCAGACAATTCAAACCCTCTTGGTGGGATGACAACACCCTTTATGACTACCACCGCATCAAAGGGCATAAGACCTTGTCATGCCATCAATTGAAAAACATAAGCCAATACCTAATTGAAAATGGTACTATAAAGGTCGAAGAACAACAACAAACTTCCAACCAAGACCATACGATTTTTAAAAATACATTACAAGACCTTGGTTTGGGAAAACCCTCTAGTTCGGGTCAAAAGATAAACAACTAGGAAAATTATACCAAGACAACCTTTGATTACACATAGATAATTGATCACCTCCATGCTACAGATGACTATGTCAACACAATCACCATTAAAAAGGTTCATGAATGTGTCGTCACTACTTTCAGGGCTAAGGTTATTTTATCTAGTCCTTCTTCCAAGAAGCCTCAATCTAAAGACTGATATAATCTTGTTGAAAAATTATGTAAGACACCCGCACATATTTCTATCCTTGAGATGTTACACATATCACCTAAACATAAAGCTATCCTTGATAATTCTTTGAAGGAAACCTTCGTTCTTACTGACCTGGACCTCAAACGATTTGAAGCCATGGTTGGATACTTGGCCAGTTCAATCCATGTCTCATTTTCTAACAAAGACTTCTCTACACAAAAGTCTAACCATAATGACCCATTGGACTTTAAAGTATTTTTCCACCAACACAAGGTCAAACAAGTCTTGGTAGATGGTGGAGCTGGATTGAACATTTCTACCTTAAAACTGGTTAAGGCATTGGGCTATTCTAAAGCATGTGTAGACATAACCAAAAGTATTATAATCAAGGCCTACAATGATGAAGAATGCTCTTCCAAGGGTGTTATTACACTCCCTACTGGATTTGGACCCATAGTTATTGACACCACATTCTAGGTCTTGGATCTTGAACTCCCATATAACCTTCTCCTCAATAGACCATGGATTAATGCCATGAAATTTGTGCCTTCCACCTATCATCAATTCTTGAAATTTCCATATAATGGCACTGAAGTCACAATCATTGGTGATCCTGATCCCTTCCAATATTACACTAATTTAAGGGGAGTTCTTGAATGCCAGGTGCTTATCAATCAAGAAGATTTCACATTCACTTCCGTATCCACTTCATCTTGGTATGTCAATCACTCCACCGTGATTAAATCATCCACATCTAAAACCCCATCCGCTAACCCCAAAATCAAGATCCAAGACAAACATTGTGGCAAGTCTAAACTGAATTCTGCCTATTGTATCACGAAGCTACCTAAGTCTCCCAAGTCTTATGGTAGCCCTTGCTTCAACATGGAACCTAAAGTTGTCATTAAAGCTCCTCCCACCACCACCTTCCCAAGATATGGAGAGTTAAACAAAGAATAAATTAAGGAAATTTCAACATGGATTTACAAAGACAAAGAAGATCTACCACCACTGATGAGGTAAAAAAACCTCATCATAATCAAATTTGGAAAGATTACCTTTCCTAACTCAATCCTAAGCCTCTGCCAATGTATTAAACTTTAGGAGAAGTAATTGCTTATTTTAAGGAAAATTATGCTTTCTTTCTTTCTTTTGATCAATTGAGGAAATTTACCAAACTAGGTTTAATGGGTTGATTTGAGTGTTTTTGTAGGGAATAATAGGTCATCATGCAGCTATTATAGAAGTTTATCCAACACATTCCTGAAGAGTAATGTTTCAAGCCCACTCCTAGATGCCTAGATGATGCACCGAAGATTTAATTTCTACTCTTTAAATTTCTGTTAAAAATTTATGGCTCTTCTTGAGCCTTCCATATGTTAATGAGCTTTAAAGACATCAAAGTTAGTTTTAAGTTAAGGAAGACTTTTTCAATGGCTATCCACACCAACTTAAATTTAGGATTTAGTTAAAAATTTACCTATAAAAATGTAATTTCACAAGTGATGAATAAGATAGAGGAAGTATCATTATGCTGTTCACATGGTTTTTCAAAGAACTATTAAAATGAGTTATTTGATTTCTGTCTATTGGTAACTGTTGAATTTCAAATGATGATGATTGTTTGTAATAAAAGGATTTGAGAACCTGTAGCTTATGTGATTTAAAGACGAAGTATTAGCCCACGAGCTGGCCACTCGAGGGGAGTTAGCCTAGATAGATAAGTATTTTACTGTTAAGTTATTTTCTTTGTTAAAGGTAAATTGTTGTTCAATAGGAAGTAACAATTTGTTGAAGAGTCGAGTCTGTAGTTTTGGAGCACCGTTGTTTTTAATTTGTATAAGTTATCTTCCGTAGTTGATAAAATCCTTTATTGTTTAAAAGATGTTTAATTGTCTATTTCCTTACTTTTTTGTTTTCGTAGTATATCAGTTGTTTAGTTTGCTTGTCTCCATGCTTTCTAGTTTAGTCGTAATTCTTTTTAAATTAGTTGTCTTATGCTTTTTAATTTAGTATTTCTGGATTTTCTTAGAGTAATATTATTCTCTAGTTAAATGGTAATGGCCTTAGATTAGAACTGATTTCTGTAGTTTAAAAGAAAAACAGAAAAATATAAAATGAGTTATCCGAATAATCTCCTTCTGCAAACTGCCTTGGACACTGTCCGGTCAACTAATTGACATTCAATTATTCTAAAGTAGTAGGACCTAATGACATCCTATCACTTTTTGGTGCCATTGTCGAGGACCTAAAAAGCCTTTGTTCTTAAGTGTTATTAGGAGATGGTTTGAATACAAAGTTTTATGCCAAAAAATTGTCAATCGGCTTCCTTTTCTACATGGTTTGGAAAAGAGGGCCTCACAAATGTTTTACACCAAAGACCCCCATAAAATACGTACCAATCATACATAGGCAAGCCCAAGGCTTAGAAGACCACACTTCTGAAGAATTATTTGAGCCTACTCCACCCAAGGCTTTCTATTATTTACTTGTCGAGCAACTTGCAGAACAACTAGTTATAGAGGAAATTGTTTTTGAGGAACATACTCTTCTGAACATCATGGGAGATCATAGAGCTGAACCTAACCACAATGAACCTCAACCTCCTAGAATGTTTACCTATCATATTACATTGGATGCTGACGATGATAGTATCATGAAGAACATCTCTCCAGATTTCCTTCCAACCTTTCGTGGCTTGCCCTCGAAAGATCCAAACCAATTCCTCTTTGAATTCAAAGTCCTATGTCAAACTTACGATTATAAGAATGACAACCAAAACTTGAAGCTCTTTCTTTCGACTTTGAAGGACTCGGCAATGCACTGGTTTATGGGATTGGGTTCTGGTAGTATAACATCCTGGGGGGAATGGAGATTGTCTTCTTGAAAAAATAGTAGAGTTACTATAGGGTAAGTGATCTTAGGGAGGAATTATTTAAACTGATACAAAATGAGGATGAAAGTTTAGAAGATTGTCTTGATAGGTTCCTCTTCCTCTCCAAAAGATGTGGAGAAACAACCATTAGCGTAGAGATTCTCAAAACAATATTTCTTAAGGGTCTTGATGACGACACTCGAAGAAATCTTGATTTAATGGGAAAAGGTGACATATCTCAATTAACTCTTGAATAAATATGTGAGTTATGTCATAATTTCTCTTGTAATTGGGGAGGAATCCGCAAAACTAATCTTTTTAAAGGGTCTAACAAGATAGGTAAGCTTTGCAAAGAAATAGAAAATCTGAAAATGGACATTCTCGTGCAGTTGAATACCACATTAGATGGTATACAAGCTAAAACTAGCAACCCTAAGACCTTTTCAATTTATTATCCAAGGTGTCAGAATAAACACCTATTGCATGAGTGTCCTTTGGATAAAGTCAATGTTTGTCAACTGTGTGAGCAAAACCATCCTACAAATCAGTGTGAACTTTTGACGGATATCAAGAATACTAAGAAAAAAACCATTTAGGCTGAAGAAGAGATAAATTCCTTAAACCAACGTCAAGGAGTTAATTTCCCTTATGGACATAATTCTAACCCTACATGGAGACCACAAAATAACTAGGCTCATTATCAATGGACTCTATCTTGGAATCAGTCGCCTCCACCTCAACCTAACTGGGGAACTCCTTATTGGGGATCCCCTGAATGGACAAACCACACTTGGAGAAATCAACAACGATCAAATCAACCCCAACAACAATGGTACCAACAACATGCTGCCCCCCAATTGAATTGGGCACAAAATCAATTTTATATTGAACCTAGGAGGAATCAACAATAGAATCTATTACCTCTAGCTCGAAACCCTCCTCAAAATGAGCAGGTAAACCAACCTCAGCTTCCAGCACAACTGCTTCCCAATCCTAAGAATAATCACTAGAATACACCAGTTTATTCTACTGAACATGAAAATGTTACAGGGCTTAATGCAATACACTTTGGAAATGTGCAGTTGCATTCTGTTCGAACTCTTCAACCTTCCACCATTGAAGAAATAGTGGAGGAAATTGAACCTAAAATTCCAATAAAAGACATGTCATCTAATCAGGATACCACTCCTAAAGACAAAGAGCCTTTTTCAATGGTAGGGGCTGCTGACTTGTCTCAGGGGGAGGAAGGTCAGTCCTTAAGTCAACATAAGGAGGATCCTATTCCAAGGGAGAAAAGGATGGCACCATATCCGAAATGTTTAAAGTCCATAAATTTGGAAGATACTCCAGAAGTATCTTTGGCTATAGAAACTGTGTTAATTCAAGAGATTAAGCAGTTGCAAATTGAAGTTCCTTTATTGCAAGAAATAAAGGAAATCCCTAAATTAAACCAATTAATCAAACAACTATGTATCAAAACACCAGGGAGGAAGCCAAAAAAGATAAATATCATTTATATTGATGGTTATTTAGCTGATCTTCTATTTGGAAAGACTATTGCTCTGAAATACGATGACCCTGGGAGTCCACTTATAACTGTTATAATCAACGAGGTAGCAATACCAAATGCACTAGTGGATCTAGGAGCAACTATTAACATGATGACTATGGATGTAATGGAAAAATTAGGTTTAACTAATTTGCATCCTACAACAACAGTTTTACAAATGGAAAATCAGTCTATAGCCATCCCAAACGGCATCATTAAAAATGTCCTTGTCAAAGTTGATGGATGGGATTATCCGGTCGACTTCCAAGTAATTCTGTCACTTACACCTAAGGATAGCTATCCTATAATTCTTGGAAGACCTTGGCTAGCTATGGTTGCTGCTAAGATTGATTTTAGGGAAGGGGGAATGACCATTTCTCATGGTCAAGATAGTAAATGTTTGTTCTTATATTCCCTTGCTAAACCTATTGATCATAAAATGGTTTAGGTTGATGAACATGAGGAATCAAATGGTTCAGACAGTTTAGCCTCCCTACCCATGGTGGTAATTAAACAACATGGGGAAGAACTGGAGGAAGAGTTAGTAAATGAAGTAGCATGCCTTGCTATAACCCCGAATGAGGAAGAAGTGATGGATGCCCCAAGAATCTTTGGGCAACCAATTAATATAAATGGGATGGAGCACAGCTATGCTACAATGGGAATGCCTTGTCCCCTAGCAAATATGATTCCTAGAACAATTCATTTCTATGAGTATATCACAAGGTTTCACCAACTGGTACCTCATATTTGTCCTCTTAGCACGTTGTTGTGACCTATGTATATAGTAACCTTGGTTCATCCTGGAAAAAATTTGATAATGCTATTACCAGGAAAAGCTTTGAATATAAATAGCTGGTTGATAGAAACTCAAGAGGATAACTTGTTTAATGTGTTGGTACAAAGGTCTAAAGATTTTTCTTGGGATTATACGGACATGAGGGGAATTAGCCCAAGTGTTTGTACTCATCACATTTACATTGATATCAATATAAGGCCTATTCGCCAGCCGTAGAGGAGACTCAGTCCTACATTAAAGGATTTGGTCAAAATTGAGATTTAGAAACTCCTTCGTGCTGGATTTATTTATCCAATCTCTGATAGTAAATGGGTATCACCTATGGTGGTAGTCCTAAAGAAAAATGGGAAGTGGAGAATCTGTGTAGATTATCAAGAACTCAATAAAGCCACTTATAGAGATTATTTTCCCTTACCATTTGTTGATCAGGTCCTAGACAACTTGGCTGGGAGGAATTATTTCTCCTTTCTCGATGGATTTAGTGGTTATAATCAAATACAGGTTTCTCCAAAAGACCAGGACAAAACCAAGTTTACCTACCCTTGGGGCACATTATCATATAGAGTGCTTCCTTTTGGACTTTGCAACGCTCCAACGACCTTTCAGAGAGTTGTTCTCGCCACATTTTTCGCTCTCGTTAATGACTGTGTCGAGGTCTACATGGACAATTTTATAGTCTATGGGTCAACATATGACGAAACTCTTCAGAACCTAGATCGAGTTCTACAAGTTTGTGAGGAAAATAGACTATCCTTTAACCATGAGAAATGCTTAATAATGGTGGAACAAGGAATAGTCTTGGGTCATCATATTTCCTTTGAGGGAATAAAGGTCAACCCTAAGAAAGTTGAAATTATCCAATAGTTGAAAATTCCTCAAACTCAGATAGATGTAAGAATTTTTCTTGGACATGCTAGTTACTACAAAAGGTTCATAGAAGGCTTTAGTAAAATTGCAGCTCCTATGTTCTCTCTTTTACATAAAGAAGTGGAGTTTGTTTGGACATCTGAGTGTCAACAATATTTTGAAGCAATCAAGGAAAATCTTGTCTCTGCTCTCGTACTTCGAGGGCCAAATTGGATTATTCCCTTTCATATCTATGTTGATGCTTCTGATGATGCTATATGTGTAGTTCTAGGACAAGAAGATGAGAACGGGGGAAAGTATGCTATATATTTCATCAGCAAAAATCTTACTCCTACAGAAAATAATTATACAACAACAAAAAAGGAATTCCTAGCTGTTGTTCACACTATTAAGAAATTCCATCATTATATTATGGGGTATAAGGTCACAGTTTATACAGACCACTTAGCTGTGAAGTACGTAATGAACAAACCCATGGTTAATGGTCAAATTATGACATGGCTATTGCTCCTTCAGGAGTTTAATGCCACGATTCTTGATAAACTAGGGAAATATAATGTGGTAGCCAATTTTCTATCATAAATTAAACATGAAGAAGATGACAATACCTCTATACAAGATGATTTCCTAGATAAAAATTTATTTGCAGTTTCTGTAAAATCACCTTGGTCTACAGATATCGCTAACTATTTAGCTACTTCAGAAGTACCTCCTAGATTCACATCTAAGAAAAAGAAGCACCTAATCAGGGTTAGTGCCCCATTCAAGTGGATTCACAGAATGCGATTTCGTTGTGGTCCTGACATGATTTTGAGGAGATGTGTAAGAGTGGATGAAACCTATAGCATTCTAAGGGCCTATCATGATGACCCTTTGAGAGGACATTACTCTGCAAAGAGAACTTCCCACAAAGTCCTAGATGTCATATACTATTGGCCCTCAATGCACAAAGACATCAAGAACTATGTTCATCATTGTGATGAATGTCAGAGGGTAGGAAGACCAACTACTTCTTTGGAAATTTTGTTGCTGCCACAGGTAGTCAATGAACCATTTAAAAAAAGGGGTTTAGATTTTATCGGACCCATAAATCCTTCCTCTCAAGGGAAAGAGTATATACTAGTCTACACTAACTACCTCACAAAATGGACTGAAGTTCAAGCCTTAAAAATCGCTAGGGAAGAGTAGGTTGCAGACTTCCTTTATAATAAAATCTTCCTTAAATTCAGAGCTCCTCAAACTATTGTAACTGATTAGGGACCCCAATTGATGTCTTGAGTGCTCTTGGCATTTACCAATCATTTTCAAGTAAGCCATATGGGAAAATATTCTAACAAAAATAGTTTCTTTTGGAAGAAAAGACTGGGCCAAAAAACTCCCTAAAGCCATATGGGAATACAACACAACTTGGAAATCTACGACAGGATTCAACCCCTATGAGCTCATTTTTGGGAAGAAGCATATTCTTCCCATTGATTTTGAACTACAAACTCTATGAATGGCTATTGAACTAGATCTATATTTAAAACGAGCCCAAGTTGAACGAGTTCTACAAATAAGTGAATTGGATGAGCTTCGTTTAGATGTCATCCATCAAACTGAACTAATTCAACATCAACAGAAAGTGTGGCACGATAAGCATATTAAGGAAAAGGAGTTTCATAATGGGGTCTGGGCCCTGTTATTTGATTCGAGATACAAGGATCATAAGGGGAAGATTAGGACTCATTGGATAGGACCTTATGAAGTTGATGAATTCTTTTTGAATGAAGCTATTCAGTTGAAACCAATCGATGGTGACACGCGAACTCTGTTGGTTAATGGTCATCACTTACGTGTCTACCATAAGCTATTCAACAAGGAAGACTTTACAAGGATGGTCGAAATACAGGATGAGGTCTAATGTGTTGACTCTACCATGACAGAGTCTATCTGGTAACAATGCTATGCTATTTAAAAAAAATTAAAAAAAAAACATAATTCGAAAATATGCTATAAAATGGACATATATGCTGAGATATTTTCCTTCATTAAATATTTCTTCATTTTTGGACTTAGCTAAATAATTTTTTTTCATTTTTGTAGGAATTCTCTCCAAAAGTAGGAAATAACTTCCAAAGCACCCTCCAAAGATGCTCTGGAACGTTATGATGCTGGTACCGATTCTCTAGAACTTGATGTTTTCAAGCCCGATGCTCTAGAACTTGTATAAAGCTCATCATGTTGAAGAGGTGTTTTGCACTAAGGTTCAAAGCTCATGATCAAAAAAAATATTTTCCATGTCACTCCACCTTTCATTCCATTGCTGATTCAGTTGCATCTTTCAGCGATGCTCCAGAACCTTTCATTCTGTTGCTGCTCTAGCTACATCTTTCAGCGATGCTTTGAAACCTTTCATTCCGTTGCTGCTCCGGCTATATATTTTGGCGATGCTCCAAAACCTCCATTTCATTATTTGTTTTGATTGCACCACACACTGATGCTCCAAAACTTATGCATTTGTTTCGAGCGCATTGACCAAATTACGTGCACTGGAACTTGTTCGCTTGTTTTTCGCCACGTTTTTCAAAATTTTAAATTTTCACAATTCTTCCACCAGAATATCCCATACATATGTCTTTATATTTTTGCTTTTGTCATAAGTAAGCCACCCAATTCCATACTCCTCATTGATAGCTCTGTCCCCCATAGAATTCTGCACCATATCATAATAACTCCGCCATCACCTCAACCAATACCTTCATGTCATCCTGTCAAATTTGTAAGGTATAAGATCTTCAAACAATCAAAGAACTCAAGTAAGTATTAATTTTTGCTTTAAGTCGATAGTTATTTTCGAATAAAGAATAATTAATTGGCATGAACTTCACTCCCAATTTAGCAATTTGTGCCACTCGGTGATAAAATACTTGTATGGAAAAGCCTTTCGCATGCTTCCATGTAGATTGGAAATTATTGAAGAGTAAGCTACAAATAAGACAAATAAGAGATTTCAGAGGCAATATTTTCAAAAACCAGCATGAAAACTTTGTGCCAGACTTAAAAATCTTTTGCAGAGTGAGAAATAAGGAAATGGGGGGTGGTAAAAGAAAGGCAGAGCCAGATTCAATAGAAAAATTGTTGGGATTGAGCAGTATCTTCAGGTTGTTCGAAGAAGCGGGATGGTTAAACTTCATCAAAAAATTTGAGAGCTATAACAAAAAGTTGGTCAGGTCTTTTGCTGAGAACTACACTAATGGCAAGGTGGTAATTCATGGGAAGAGTTTAAAGGTAAGTTCTAAAATTATTTCCCGCTTATCTGGTTTAGAGAATACAGACATAAAAATAAAGGAAACCTCTCAAATTACATACCAGAAGTTATCTGAATTATTTGTTAGAGAGGGAGACCCACACCCAATGGTAATAATAAGTACCAGGGGACAAAATAAAGGGTTCCAAAGAACCTCCATATTAGAACCCTAGGGCATTGTTTCTGCATGGATTATAAAGTATTTTACTTCTGAGGGTAAGCTAGTTGTAGTTGTAGGACCTACCTTTCATATATTGACCCATTTACATCATGGGAAGGAGGACCCAACTCTTTGGGTTAACATGCCTGAATCCTTTTATGATTCCTTGAACACTTCCATAGAGAGGTATAAAATAGGGATTGGGCCTTTCAAACATAATGGGTTAATTCAACTAATCTGCAAGTACCACTTCTGTAAGAAACTTGAGGGAAAATTAGAGAATTTTTTAAAGAGAATGGAGATGCCTACAATTGCAAGAACCATAGAATCAGGGGAACTATCCCACTAGGCTATTCCTCCATCCGAAGCAATTTCCCCTAAAGGGTCTCCAGCTCCGGAAGCTCTTAATCCCACCACTCCTAGTGAGGATTTTCCAACCTTCTTCGGGGATGAATTCAAAACCCCCGACCTGCCAGAACAAGTTGATATTATTTATTCTAACACAAGTAAACCTGGAAAGAAGAAAAGGGGGAAAAATAGAACACCCGTTATTTTCCAAGAATGGCCTCCACTTAGAAGGAGTAAGCGGTTAGCTTTTGAATTCTCTGAAACCCTAACACAGGGTAAGGAGGGAAGTTCACAAAGGAAAAATCCTAAGCAGCCACCTTAGCCCATAGAAATTTCAGAGCTTTCCAGTGAAGAGGAGGTACCCTTAAATAAACAAGATTCAAGAGAAGAGTTTCCTTTCCACTCTGCACATGTGGAGGAAATCTTCAATGATGAAATTCAGGGAAGAGAACCTAAGGGGGATGACGGTGTGCCAAAAAATTTGTCATCCATTGTGAATAAAATTGTTGAAACAATTGAAACAAGTAGTGTCATTGCTGAATTGGAAAAGTGTGAAGTAGAAATTGATGATTTACAAAGACAATTGTCTAAAAGTAATGAACTTATAGAATTGCAGAAAGAAGAATCGGATGTCCAAATTGCAATAATAAATAAGAGAGATCAAGAAATAAAGGGCTTGAAGCTTCAATTGCAAGAAAAAGACTCAATAATCCATAAGTTACAAGAGCAGATGCAAGAACATAATCAAAACATAAAATGTATAGTGTTGACATTGTAAACAAAGATGTAGAGATGGAAAGAATAAAGAAAAATTTTGTGCTCATGCTCACAGCTTTCGAGGACAAGAAAATAAAAACTAAAGATTTGAACGCTTCCATCAGCAAGGTAGTTGAACTAGAGCAAGATTCAAAGAAATTCCATGTAAAACCTCAAATGGAGTCCGAAGAAATTCAGACAGAGCCAATTGTAACTAATTGGTTCTAGGTCCGCATTCCACCTCTACTAATGAAATGGATGGAAAATTGTTACTTCCTTAGGAATGTCCAAACTAAAAATTACAGGCTGAAGAAGGAACTGGTGCTCCTGAAGGAGTCATTTCACAAAGCCTACAGAGGGAAGCATGATGCATGTCAACTAGTGGACTGTTTACAGAATTGTAGAAGACCATCAAGAGTTTACTCTATGTTTTTGAATGAAGAATGGCTAAGATGGAATTTTTTTAGGATTTATAATGATCAGCCCTATGAGCCTAATGATAAAGAGTTTGTGAAAATATTTGTAGAATCAACTTGTGAAGACGAGGATTTAATTTGTGAATTCTTTCTGCATGACTTGTTATTAGAAAATCATACAAATTTCTTTATCAACTTGTTTGTTGGAGAGGTAGAACTGAGAGCATTTCTCTCCACCATGAGGAATCAAATTCATTGGTAGGATAGTACAAAGGAGTTTGCACAGGCAAAAAGAACAGTGGGTCTCCAAATAAGGTCCCCAAATTCTAGGCCTGATGGGTTCAAAGCTACATTTTTGTCCCTCCTAGTTAATTATAAGCTAAAGGAAAAGTATGACAACAACTTGAAGCTGTGTTATGATAATTTCATGGCAAATGGACAGAGGTTGATAGGAAAATCATGGTTTGCTTGTGAAGAAAGATTCACCCCTCTACCAACTTACTTAAAAGAAAAGAGAGGTTATTTCCCCTCTAAATATCAGGTGGTCATTCAGAAGGGAAGATTCCTTAGTTAAAATCCTGAAGAATCTGAGGACAAAATGGATAGGAATGAAATACAGACCTCCCTTGCTACTCAATCCACCCCCAACCTTCAATATTTCAACAGATTAGAATGACATACTTTTTAATGAATGGAGGGAGAGTGTAATGTTTCACAGAGGGTTCATTCATAACCTTGAAGCTTTCGATGCATCAGTCAGGGAGATACATGATCTCAGTACTCTTTATGAGGAATGAAATAGGACTTGGGGGTTTAACTATGGAGTAGGAGGACCCGTCGAAAATTAGGTAGGGGAGGAAATGATGAGGTAAAAATAACCTCATCATAATCAAATATGGAAAGCTTACCTTTGCTAGCTCAATCCTAAGCCTGTGCCAATTTATTAAACTTTAGGAGAAGTAATTGTTTATTTTCAGGAAAATTATACTTTCTTTCTTTCTTTTGATCAATTGAGGAAATTTACCAAAGCATGTTTAATGGGTTGACTTGAGTATTTTTGTAGGGAATAATAGGTCATCATGCAGTTGTTATAGAAGTTTATCCAGCACGTGCCTCAAGAGTAATGCTGTGAGCCCACTCCTAGATGCGTTGATAATGCACCAAAGATTTAGTTTATACTCTTTAAATTTATGTTGTTAAAACTTTATGGCTCTTCTCGAGCCTTCCATATGTTTATGAGCTTGAAAGACATCAAAGTTAATTTTAAGTTAAGGAAGACTTTTTCAATGGCTATCCAGGCCAACTTAAATTTAGGATTTAGTTAAAAATTTATCTATAAAAATGTAATTTCACAAGTGATGAATAAGATAGAGGAAGTATCATTATGTTGTTCACATGGTTTTTCAAAGCACTGTTAAAATGAGTTATTTGATTTATGTCTATTGGTAACTGTTGAATTTTGAATGATGATAATTGTTTGTAATAAAAGGATTTGAGAACCTATGGATTATGTGATTTAAAGATGAATTATTAGCCCACGAGCTGGCCACTCGAGGGGAGTTAGCCTAGATAGATAAGTATTTTACTATTAAGTTATTTTCTTTGTTAAAGGTAAATTGTTGTTCAGTAGGAAGTAACAAGTTGTTGAAGAGTCGATTATGTAGTTCTAGATCACCATTTTTTTTAATTTGTATAAGTTATCTTCCGTAGTTGATAAAATCCTTTAATGTTTAAAAGATGTTTAATTGTCTATTCCCTTACTTTTTTGTTTCCATAGTATATCAGTTTTCTAGTTTGCTTGCCTCCATGCTTTCTAGTTTAGTCGTAATGCTCTCTAAATTAGTTGTCTTATGCTTTTTAATTTAGTATTTCTGGATTTTCTTAGAGTAATATTATTCTCTAGTTAAATGGTAATGGCCTTAGATTTGAATTGATTTCCGTAGTTTAAAAGAAAAACAAAAAATATAAAATGATTTATCCAGATAATCTCCTTTTGCAAATTGCCTTGGACACTGCCTGGTCACCTAATTGACATTCAATTATTCTAAAGTAGTAGGACCTAACGACAACCTATCAACCACTACCAATAGAACAATATGGAAAATGTTTTGAGCTCATGAAACAAAAGGGTTATGATGGAATTAGTGGGCTCGGTATACATAAAAACGAAATGAGAGAATCCTTGATGCCTCTTAAGTAGCTAAAGAACTTAGGGTTAGGGTTCGTACCAATTAAGATTGGTGCTCCAATTACTAAGGTTCTTTCAAATAAGGATGTGAGTGCTTTGAGATACATTGAGACATCAAAAAATCCTACCTACGTCTATTATGGTGACACCGAATCTAATGAATATTTGTGGGATTCCTACACAAGTGACTATGAGCTTGATCATGTCTTTAAGAAGTTTGACATGCCTTGTGCATCCTTTACCAACCTCATGGATATCAATATTTAAGTTGACTCCTTTTATTAACCTAACACACCAATGACCACTGACAAAAGAGCATGGATAGAATCCTTTTAGGATCCCAATAATATCTTTGTCTTTACCCTATCCTCTACTTCCACATCCTTCACTAACACTGATAATGGCATCTCCCCCATTTACCCAAAATTGATCAATCAGGACCAACAAGATCCACCTACCTTGGACATATTTGAAAATGATGAGGCCATTACACAATTTATGAGACTATGAGATGGAATACCACATGAGGACCATAAGATTGGCTTCACTATAGATCTTGATGCTGTAGAATATTTCAGTGAGACTTTCCCACCCTCTAGTCACAAAAATGACAAAAATAAAATAAAAAATGAATGAGCTCTAGGTGGAATTTGCAAAGTGCCTTCTAACCAAGAAAAAGTGAGAAGAAAGGACATGTTTGAGGGTTGGAATTTCTACCTATCAATCAAGAGAGATCTTTGATGCTCATCGAAGATGTAATAGAAGTCAACATCAGTACTGCAGATAATCCCAAGGCTGTTCTCTTTGCAACATCGCTAACAAAAGAGGAAAAACTAGAATTTCAAGCATTTTTTACAGAATGCCAAATCAATTTTGCATGGTCTTATGTTTATATGCCAGGGTTAGACCCTAAGTTGGTTCTGCATCATCTACCATTTCATCCAAATGTAAAGCCAGTCAAAAAAACTTAGAAAAATGCACCCTCAAATAGCTATGCTGGTCAAAGTTGAACTTGAGAAGTTATTGGATGTTGGTTTCATAAGACCTTTTGACTACGCAGATTGGATCTCAAACCTTGTACCCATGAGCAAACCAAATAGAAAAATCCATATTTGCATAGAATTTTGGGACTTGAACAAAGCCTATCTGAAGGATGACTTCCCACTCCTGAATATAGACATCATAGTAGACCTCACGACCGACTATGAGATGTTGTCCCTCATAGATGGATTCTCTGGATATAATCAGATTTGTATTTCCCCTTAAGACCAACACAAGAAAAAATTCACTTGCCCATGGGGTACATATTGTTGGAATGCCATGCTATTCGGATTGAAAAATGTAGGTGCAACCTATCAAAGATCTATGACCACCATATTTCATAATCTCATGCACATATTGATGGAAGACTATTTTGATGACTTTTTGGAAAAATCCTTGACATGTGGTGATCACTTAAGAGTCTTGGAAAATATTTTCAAATGGCTAGAATAATATAAGGTCCACCGAAATCACAAGAAATCTGTCTTTGACATGACATCAGGAAATATTTTGGGATACATTATTTCCTATCGAGGCATTGAAGTGGACCCAACCAAAGTCAAAGAAATATTAGGCATGCCTCCAACTAAAGGAATCAATCAACTTCGAACACTACTTGGCCGAATCTAGTCTATTAGGTGCTTCATTGCATAGCTTGCAAATAAATGTGAACCTTTTTATTATTTTTTATGCAAGGGAGTTCCTTTTATTTGGATAGACAAGTGTGAGGCATCTTTTTAGTAGATCAAAGAGTATCTCTTAACATCTCCTGTCCTGATGCTATCTATTGATGGAAAACCCCTAATTATGTACATCTCAACCACTATAGCTACACTAGGGGCATTGCTAGCTCAAAATGACCATGAGGAAAAAGAATGTACAATCTATAAACTTTGATGCACTTTGGTGGGATATGAGCTTAACTACAACCCAATTGAATGTGCTTGTCTTGCAATGGTTTTCACCACTCCAAAGTTGAGACAATACATGTTAAACCATCAGACTAAGCTTGTAGAAAAAATAGATCCTCTAGAATATATACTCAGTAGGGTAACATTAATAAGATGAATGGCTAAATGGGTCATGATACACAGTGAATACGCCATTCAATATGTGGAACGTAAGGAAATAAAAGGACAAGGTATCACTGAACAACTAGCATACTCACCCACACAAGCTGATCACCCTTTGGTTTTAGATTTTCCTGACGAGTCCATACTCACACTAGACATGGATATAACATGGAAATTGTATTTTAATGGATCACATACTAATCATGGATTAGGTGCATGTATATTATTTATTACCCCTCAAGGTGATACAACCCCTAAATATTTCAAGATTTCCTTCCCATGTGCATAACATTGTAGAGTATGAAGTCTTGTTGACAAGGTTGTGTATGGTAATCAAATGGAAAATCAAGAGTCAATAGGTCTTTAGTGATTCACAATTGGTCATTCGATAGGTCAATGATGACTATGATACTAAGGATAAAAAAATGAGCCCATACAAACAAATGGTTGAGAGTTTCAGGCAATAATTTATAGGCATCTCCTTTTGCCAAGTGTCGTGTGTTCAAAATAAAGAAAAAGATGCCATGGCCATTATTGGGTCTCTTTTGGATATTCCTAACAACATGTCACAGTACGAGTTCTTAGTGGAATAGTTATTGGCCCCCTCCTTTGATGTCCATGAGTCTGAGATGGTATGTGAGCTTGTTGGACCTAATTCCCCCTGGTACCAAGATATCTATGACTATTTACACTCCTAGACTTTACCACCCAACCTCTCCAACAATCAGCACAAGTCCTTCATCCACAAAGCTGCTTTCTACACCATCATCAGTGATACCTCATATAGACGTAGCTTTGACAACACCTTACTCAAATGTCTTGACAGTAACAAAGCATAAACTAACTTATGCAAAGCCCATTCTAGTGGTTTGACCCTAGCTAAAAAGATCATGCAATTGGGATGCTACTGGCCTACAATGGAGCATGATGCCTATAAATTTGTGCGGAAATGTCAAAAATTCCAAATACACAATGACCTCATTCATGCACCATCACAAGAGTTTCAACCCATCACTTCGCCATGGCCCTTCACCCAATGGGGACTTGACCTCATAGGAAAAATTCATCCCATCTCATCAAATGACCATAATTTCATCATCTATGCTACTGAATACTTTACAAAATGGGTTGAAGCCATCCCTATGACATACATCACTCATAAAAATATCTTTGAATTCATCCTCAATTACATCATATGTCAGTATGGTGTCCCCCAAACCATCATCACTGACAATGACCATCCCTTCAAAAATTAGAATGTTTGTGAGTTATGTGAGAAATTCCACATTCAACACCACTTTTACACACCCTATTACCCACATGGCAACGGCCAAGCTGAGGCATCCAATAAGACTATAATAAAAATTCTTAAGAATATTTTTAATGACATTGGTCGTGACTAGAACATTCAACTTAACCTTGCCCTATGGGCGTATGACACGAGCATCCACACACCCATTGACACCACTTTGTTTTCCCTAGTCTTTAGTTCAAAGGCTATCCTTCCTATCAAGGTTGAGGTCCCCTCCCTACAGGTCTCCATGAAAAGGCTTATTGATGACATGATGAAGAATATCATATATCTCAGTTGCATGACTTAGAATTGCTTGATGAACATAGAAAAGGGCATTGACTCATCTATAGGCATATCAAAACTACCTTTTTCATAGTTACAATAAAAGGGTTTTGATTAGACTCTTCAACATTGGTGATTTAGTGTGAATGGAGAATCTTAAAACTCAAGTAGAATGTGAGAAACCCAACAAATTTGAGCCCAACTAGTTGGGTCCCTATATCATAACAATATCTTTTATCTCTAATGCTTATCAGTTGTCCACACTTGAAGGGGAACCTTTGTCAAAGCCTATCAACAACTTGCACCTATGAAAATTCTATACATAGCTTTAGAGAGCCATGCTAAAACCATAAAAAAAAACAAAAAAATTGAAAAAATAAAAAATATGTTTACCTTGATGAAGACCTAGAAAATAAGCATCTTGCTGACAAAAAAAATCAAAACATCATGAAAATAGTAAAGTGAAATAATCTGTCAAATAGTAAAAACCACTTTGGTGGCGCTTTGGATAAGTACCATGGTGAAAACCTGGCAAAAAAGCACCATGTGTAGTCAGCCTCTACTTCGTCATCTACTATCACTCTACCTGGTCTTCCCCCCTAATTGATAATAACATCTTTACCTTCCATCATCTCCCATTTGACATCCATCATAAGGCCCAGTCATCTTAATCATGAATTTCAAGCAATTGACATCTTGCATCATTTTTCCTCCATCTTCCCTCCATAATAAACCCCTATCCCATTGCATCCCTGATGGTTAATTCTAGACATATTTGGGGGCTCATTTCCTAACACCTTAATTTATTGGATTCTGCATTGGTCACTGGAGGTTCAAATATTCAAAAAAGATAGAAAAAATCAACTATTCATAAAAGACAAAAATAAATCAAAACATTTCAAAAAGACAAAAAAAAACAAAACATGTCAAAAATACAAAAAATATCCCAAAAAAAGAGTCAGAGTTCATTAGGTCAGTCTTTTTCATTGTCGAACTACATTGCCTCTATGACTGGACATAGGCAAGGCAATCTACTGATGTGCCCCTGAAGCATTAGGTCAGTCTTTTAGGTGTTGTCAAATAAAATAATGATTCAACCCTTTTTCATTGCAGCAAAGTTAGGATTTATGTTGAACTACGAGGTCTTTGAGTATATGATGTAGGTAAGGCCATTAGTTGATGAGCCCCTAAGGCTACCTAGGTGAGTCCTTTAGGGTTCATCACATTATTCCAATAAGTCTGACAGTCAAACTTAGAAACAATACAATCATCAGAATGTCAACATTTAAATCATGGACCAAATAAAAACCTAGTTGAGTTAGTCATCAAGTCACAACCAGTCAAATTTACACAACAATGTTAACCTAGTCTTTTTATGGTCCCTTCAAGATGTGTCCTTCTTAGAATTGGACCTCGTCAAAACTTCATTTTCCTTTTCAGGATGTGTCTTTCTTAACGATAGGTTCTGTGACAAAGTCATTGTCCTTTTTAGGATGTGTCTTTCCTGATAACATGCTCTGTCACAACGTCATTGGCCTTTTTAGAATGCGTCCTTCCTAACAACATGCATCATCAAACCATCAAAATGTTAGACTATCAAATTATCAAATTGTCAAACTGTCAAGCAATCAGCATTCGACAAACAAATATTGACAAACATATTGAATGGTTGTTGATTTTGTTGGTCTATTTTGTCTTATCTTTTTTTTTTTTATCTCTTGGTCATGTTACTAGCTACCTCAAGGATGTCCCATGAAGGATTTAAAAAAGTGATGACATCTCATGACTTATTTTTCCTTGATTGTTGTCTTTGGTGTGTCTTAACAAAAAGACCATGGAAACTTGGACCTTAGAATGAGTGACGAGTCTAGTTTATGGTCTAATTATGTATAGGGTTATTGTCCATTTCCTATAGTACTATAAGACTTTGATGCTTGAGATTTTATCTTTCATAATATTTCCTTGAAACCATAGACCTTGGAAATGAATTTATTTTCATAAGCTTTCAAATGATATTGACATGCTATGTGGATTGTTTGTGATAATTTTGCATGTGATTACTGAATGCAACTTTAAGATGATTATGAATATGTAGTTGTTGTGCATGCTAACATTATCATGCAAATAATTTGAGGTCTGCAATTTAGGAAGATTCCACCAGTTGGTCGTGTGATATATCAGTCAAATAGGGTGGCCATTTATGGAGAAAAGACTCTTAGCAGCTAGAGATTCCTCACGCATCGGATTGTAACCACCTTGTAGTGGTCTTAAATTTTGTTGAGCATATCCTTGCATTACTACTATTCCATATTTGAGTTAAGGCAATTGTGCCTGACAGGTTATGTGCATGCGTCGCTGCCCCTGCTCTTTTCTGCTTTTTCCCTAATGTGGCATCCTTCACATTTATTGGAGTTGAACTCCTTGCTGGGTGGTTGGATAAATAATGACTCTGATGTTCCTTTTGAACTCTCTAGAGTCAAAGAATGTTAATTTATTGATGTACTCACATTCTTATTTTTTTGGCAATACAACAATGTTGATTGTACTCATATTTTTCTATTGAATAAAATTGAGTTATAAGTTCATTCATTTGAGTCTATCTGTAATACCCCTTCGTTTTGATTCTTGCTCAAGTTGCTTTATGCTATGTTTGGTTGCAATTACTTTGATATTGGATACATTTTGTTATGATATTTTTATCACTACTATTGAGCGACAACTATTATTGTGGGATGTAGTTATCTGATTATTGTTTCACATGCATTATAGATTAATGTTGTTGTAGAGTTAACATGAGATGTTATTATGAGATTACTGGATTATGATGGAAGTGTCAGTTTCGATGAGTGTATTGGTGAAGAGGACGAGTTCACATCACTCACTTGCGAGCGCCCTGCGAATCCGTAATTCCTTCTTCACAGAGTGTATTATATGCTAGATATATCATATGATGTTGTTTACTTGGTTGCAGGATTGCAGGTACATGACATCGACTCCACCTGGCTTCACAGGTTTGAGCGTGTCGATCCAACGGTTAAGTTGAACGGGAGATAGTAGCTAGGTAACATGTGTCAAGTTTACACCCTAGCCTTAGTGTGTCATCAGTTGTGTGTGTCGAGTCATTGTCTGGTCTTGCTTTGATGTTATTTAATTCTGAAGCATTCTTGATTTGGAAATAGATATTTAAAATAATTGCATTTAAATCATGTTGATGGTTATTTAATTTAAATAATGCAATGTGGATAAAAGTTTATACTTAAATTAATGAATTAAATTTGATCCAAGGGGTTGAATTTAGTTATTAAATAATTAAATTAATTAATTAAACGTGATGTAAGAGAATGAAAAGAAATAAAAGAATTAAAATTAAATCTGAAAATTAATTCCAACGTGTGGGAATTAAATTAGAAATTGTAATTAAATTTTTATTTGAGAAATTAGTTGCAACTTTGGAAATTAATGTATTATTTGAAATTGCATTTTAAATTGAAAGCGGGTTTTTGAAAAGTGAAATTGAAATTGAAATTGAAATTGAAATATCTAATTTGCATGTAATGTGAATTAGGGTTGTAAATATTGAAATTGAAATTGAAATTGAAATATCTAATTTGCATGTAATGTGAATTAGGGTTGAATTAGGTATTTTTGATTTATAAGAATATATGTTTTAATTTTAGGGCAGAATTTTTTTTTAGAAAAATACATTTTTTACAGCAGGGAAGAAATTTTCGAAAATTTGCACAAGGGTTTGAAGAAAGTATGATTGTAGAATTGATTGAAGGAAAGATTGTTTGCATTTGTTTGGTTTTGGATTGGATTCATTGGAGGATTGAAAAAAATTCAGGAAATCTTTGGAGGAGGCTTGCATCAAAAATTCATCTCTTCTTGTAGCTTCTTGTACCAGGTTTCCTCTTTGTATTTTATTGTTTTTGATTGTTTTTTTAAAATAGTAGTGAATAAAGATTTATTTGTTAAATCTGTTTTAGAAAATAAATTTGATATTAGAAGAAAAGAATTAAACAAAGTTACAGCCTTTGCTTGTGAAAATTCTTGAGTGAAAATTGTGAAAACCTTAGTTGAATTTAAAATTATTTGGGGAAATCAATTTTGTTGTTATTGAAATCAAACATAGAGATTGAACAATGCATTTTAAATGTTTGTAGAAAATGAAACCCTCTGTTTGTTATTAAAGAAACGGATTTTAAAATCTGCAGTATAATTATTTTTTTCATGGTAAAATGGTCTGATTGCGTTGCCTATAACTTTACTTTCACAAACTGGGTTTTCAAGAAATTTAAAGAGCTTTTGCATTTTTTAATTTTCTAACCCCTATCCAAAAATCTCAAATACCCAGATCGTAGTTTTTGAGTTATGCTTGAAACATGAGACTGCTGTTAAGATATTTTCCCATGGATGTTCTGAAAACAAAATAATAATAAATTGATATTTATAAATATTAATATTTAATGTATTGTTATTATAATATTAAAATATTATTTAATAATATTTTATATTATAATTTATAATACTAAAGTATTATATTTATTTATATTATTTTAAATAAAATTTGTATATTAGATTAGTGGAATTAAAATTATAAACATATGGGAAAATTATTGTTTATTTTAAAATGACATGTTAAAGTTTAATTGAAGGAGTTAAATATTTGATTTAAAGAATGCATAATTTAAAATTGAATTGTAGAATTTAAATCCATATGTAAAAGGTCCAATTATTAATTTGATTTAATTGGAAAAATATATTTATATTTTGGAATATTGATGATAAGGGATATTTTATTTTGAATTAATCAATTTGATATTCTGCAAAAGATAGAAGATATGTTAATGATTAAATATATTTAAATATATTAATTTATATTTAGTATATATATAGTGAAGGTATATATCCATTTGAGAGAATAAATAATATTTTATCTTATTTTATTCTGTTGTTTGCAAATTGGGTATTATCAGTGTTCTAAAAGAGATAATTAGTATGTGTAGAAGATGTATAGAGAAAAATATTTTTTAATAGAAATAATTACTTGATTTAAAAAGGAAATGGTTATTTTGTTAATATGATTGAAGAAAATATATTGAGATGTATATATATCCATGAGTATTTTCAATCAGTATTTACCTTATTTTATTTAAGTGCATGTAATTTAGCTTTGCATGAAAAGTTTAAAAGATAAGTTTTGAATGCGTAGTCAAAGAGATAAGCCAAAAGATATTTTTTTATACATTGATGAAATTGCATGTTTTTAAATGGATAGTTGAAGAAATATAGACTCTAGATAGAAAATTGAAAAAAGATTGTTTGCAATAGTGTTAAGTTGCATTAGAAGTAAATTTAGGAACTAACTATATTGAAAAAAAGTAAATAGTTATTATGTTTTATTTAGTTCCATAGAGTAATCTAGTCATTGTGAATGAAATACTAATGGTGTCTATATGATATGGAGCAGATATATATATTCAGTGTAAAATTCATTATCGTATTTTATTTTAATGAGATGCATGCAATGTATTATTGAATAGAGATTTAAAAATGGATTGATTAGTGTATATGGAAAATGAACAGAGAAACAATATGTTATTACATTAAAGTGATTGAATGTTTTAAATAGAAAATTGAATGAGAAGTAAGAGTTGGTTAAGAAATAGAAATAATTTACTTGCATGGATTTGTGTCGATTTAAAAGTAAATTAAGAAGTTGTTTTATTAATGAGGCAATCAATTATGTTATTTATTAATTTCTATTTAGATTAATTGAATAATTGTGATTGGATTATGAAAAAGATATGGATTTAGTATATCCAAAAGTAGTATTTTCCTCATGATTATCTTAAAGGATTTAATTCTCTGTATTCAGTAAAGGGAGGTAAGTTTAATTGTTTTAGATTTTCAATAATGAAAAGGGAAATAGGGGTTATGATTATTTTAGATGATCTAGTTATCATGACTTTGACTTTTCTACACTATCTATTGAATGAGTATGGATTTAGGAAATCCAAATATTATATTTGATTGATGACTTGAATGCTTTTGTTGCTATGTCGTCAAGTTGCATTGTTGGTTTTGGGATTTAGTGTTAGTCCTAAATTATAAGTCTTCCAGAAGAACTTAGAGGATAAAGGTTGTTGAATCTTTATGTCATCTAGTTGTTTTTCCTTGGGTAGTGCATGTTCAGTTTTACCCGGTTTTTATGAATGGGGATGTTTGCACCTCCTTGGTTTAGGAGCGGATTATGGGATCCGTGTCTCCTTGTATGGAGTGACCTTGTTATGTGGTTTCATCTTGTTGCCTCCTATGAAAGGAGTGGACTATGTGTTATTGCCTCCAAGATTTTTGGAGTGGGATCTTTTGTACCTCCTATGAAAGGAGTGGACTATGTGTTGTTGCCTCCAAGATGTTTGGAGTGAGATCTTTTGTACCGTCTGTGAAAGGAGTGGACTATGTGTTTGTTGCCTCCAAGATGTATGGAGTGAGTTTTATTATTTGTATCCTCCTTGTGTTGGAGTGGATTATGATGACTAGTTGGTATGCACTTGTGGTTCCCTTGGTGGATTGTTTGGATGTGTGTTGTCGAATAGAAGAGTGGCTTCTGTTAGGCGCCAGAGCCCAAAGAGGTAAACTGGATAACCTTCAGGAGTGATTTAAACAAGTGATAATTAAAATAATGTACTTAAAAGATTAGGACTAACTTCTCAGATTAATCAAGATAATTTAATCTTCACTCATAGACACAAGGGCTTGTTTGGACTTGGGATGAGTGAGAAGGCCTGGAATGGCAAGATCAACTATCTAGCTCTTACGAGAGGTAGTTGATTCCGCATGAGTGAGTATGAGTGCCGGGATTCGGTTGAGGCCACTAGGATTACTTGTGCTGGAGCCTATGAAGAATTCCCAGAGGAGATCTCATGACAAACCTTGCGATGACACTCTATCTATGACAACTGTTGTTAATTATTTTATGTGTATAGTTCTGTGAACATATTTGATCTACTTTATGTCTGCAAGCAATGTGACCTATGTCAGTGATGTTGGAGTTGTACTTGTATTGTATTTGATTTCTACTTGTATTGTACTTGAGTTGTACTTGATTCGTACTTGTATGGTGAATGAGTTGTACTTGTTAAATTCATTTGGTTGGTTATAACAGTATGAGTCAGTATGAGTCTGCCTTTGGTTAGTGGTTGTAGATCTTAGTCCATGTTACTTTGTTACTATCTCCTAGCATGGGGGGTGGGCCTTCGGGTACCACATTGGTTGGGTGGAACATGCACCAAAACCGTTGGGTCCCCATCTATCTTCAGTACTTGGTGGCGAGACATCTAGATGAACAACTCGTGGTTCTTGTTGTATTATTTTGCATTGTAATATTTTAACTTGTATAAATTATTTTATCCCTCTTATGTTTATGAGGTGGAATTTTGTAATTGTAATACATTTGTACTATTGCCTCATTCTGGGAATGAGTGATGTATCTATTGGTTTAAGATAATGTTTATGAGATTGTATCTTGGTTGATTATCTTATTATGTTATGTGGTATTCTTATGATGTATGATGTTTATTTCATACAGTTCATAAGGCTATGGTTATATGTAATATGTATGTGTGGGTTTAAGTAATCCTAACCTTGTAGCCTTAGAGGTTGTTGTTAACTAGTAAGTGAATGTGTATGTTAAATGCACTTTATTAAAAAAAAAAATTGGTTCGCTTATGATGTTAATTGCAACTTCCTTTAAGGTTACTTGGTAGGGCATTACACTATCTTAGTTTTAGGGAATACTTATCCAAGGTGGCCCACCTGATGAGTATTCCATCCTGTACTTTAGTTTAATTTAGTCATTATTTTTTGTTCAGTAATTAGTTAAGAATCTAGCACTGACTATTCCTGCAACCACTAGAATTCCATTCTGTGACTGTTCCTGTAACTATGGTAGAAAGAGTAGTTTCCTATTTGTTCACTCATATTTTCATTTTTGCTATGCATTTCAATTTGGTCCTGCTATTGGTTATTGTTCAGCATTTATGTTATTTCCTTCCAAAAAATTTACTTTCAGTATTGCACCTCTCTTAAGTTATAAGATGAATGTGGCTACTTTGGATTCCTAGTGCACATACAATGCTAACCCATTTCAAGTTCACATCCCTAGTTGACAATTCAAATGCACTTTCATGATGATTGAGATAGCTATTCAAGTCAGATGTCCAATCTCTAAATCACATCTGTAAAGGCTTAGTTGTTAAAATCATTATAGGAGGCCAACATTTTTGGTGTTGTTGCTGGGGATTGTGTCAAACTAGGAAGCTCTTTCGAGTCATTGATAGTTTTTTTTTCTAGAGTATTTTTGGAAGTTTTTCTTAGTATATCCCTCATTAGAAGAGTACTGACCCCCCTATTCGTTTGCCAATTTTTTGTGTGAGCTAGCTGATAGTGAGTTGATACCATATGCATAGAAAAAGAAGAAGATATTCTCATGGGAGATTCCTTCCTAACAATCCTGATCTATTCCAGATAGTTGAGTATTAGAACCTTCCCAGAGATGAAGAAGAAGAGCCACACCTTTTTGTTGATACATTTCCAGATCTGACCAGTTTTGAAGCTTCCTCTGAAGATCAAAATCAGATTGATAAATCCCTTGCTTTAGAATTTCATCAAGCAGACATGGGTGATGCAAATGGAAACAAACTTAGTAGAGCTAACCAACCAAATTTTCCTTTTCCTATTTCTCATCAAAATGAAGTAGACAACCTCAAGAATATCCCTACTTCAGTTCTTCCTAGGTTCTATGGATTTTTTAGGGAAGATATTGATACATTCTTGTTTGAGTTGTATATACTTTACAAAAGTTATGACTATACCACTGATTCCCATAGGCTTAAGCTATTTCCTGCCACCTTGAAATAAGTTGCATGAAGAGGGTTCATGAGCCTAGGTAGAGGTACTATGGAGACTTGGGAGGACATGAAGACAATGTTCCTTGAGAAATAAAAAGAGTATTGAAGAGGCTGTGATATGAGAGAAGATGAAATTTTTAGAATGCAGCAAAAGGAGGATGAGAGCTTGGTGGATTACATCTCAAGGTTTCTATTTTTCCTACAAAAATTTCCACACCATACACTCAATGAAGAATCACAGAAGCACATTTTCTTGGGAGAAATTAATGATAGTTGCATAGATGCCTTGGACCTGATAGGAGGAGGAGATATCACCCAAGTTCCTTGGGAAGATAATAAGAAGATGTGTCAGAACTATTCTAGGGTAGCTTCAAAGAAATGAAGAGCTTACCAATCCTCTATGGGTAAGTCATCCACCAATAGCTTTTCAAGGATAGGGATTACTCACTTTCTAGCATATTTCAATTAGGACATCATAAAAAATCTTGCTACTCAGCTAGATTCACTTCAGGCAAAGAAGAAACAAGAGGAGGCTGAGGCAATGTTGGTAGAATATTGCCCTCATTGTAGACAAAAGAAGGATTGCAGATGCAAGATGATATCTAATGTTGATAGAAAGTAGACGCAACCCAAGTTCAAGTCAATCCAGGGATAAGATGATCAAGTCTACTATGTTGCACATAGAAGGCCATGGGCTCCAGGATAGGGTATGCCACTTGATCCACTATCTTTTATTGGGTCTTATTTCTATTCTTATTCATCTAGTAATCAATAGAAACCCTCATATCCATCCAATTATGGAGGATATCCACCAAATCCTTGGAGTAACCCTCCACATGCTTGGACCAATCACTAAAACTCTCCACTCTAGAGGCAACAATCTCAAGAAAATTGATAGCCACCTCTAGAAAACTAGCAGCAAACATCTCAATGGAGGAGAGGACACCAATGCCAAACCAGTCAACCAATTACATGCAACCAGCTTCTCAGTCCCAACAACCTACTATAATTCCTCCTCCTACTAATTCAAGTTGAAATGAACCTAAACCTAGTTAGCTACCAGCCCATCCCACACCTAACCCAAATAATAAACCACAACAGCAACTAGTATACTCTACTGATCCAAATCAATTCCCTGCATATATTGTGAGTGTAAGTGACATTCGTTTGTGTTCAGGAACTAATTTTCCAGCCCCTTCTACACCTATTATCACTGAGCTTCCTATGGAAGAGGAGGATCCTCTGAATGTCCCCATTCAGCTAGGTGCACCTAAAAATCCTGAACAAGTTCACGCAACTAGATTGAGCCAAAATCACCATTTCCTTAGAGGTTGGAAACTATGAAACAAAAGGAAGAAAAGGAAGACATAAATTTTGAAATTATAGATTAGTTGAAGCATATATGTGTCCAGTACATCTATTTCAGGCCATAAAATATGTTCCCATATATGGAAAAGCAATCAATGAAGCATGCCTTAAGAAGCCTGGAAAGAACAAAAAAGACCCCACTATAGTTCATGTGGTGCGACAACTTGTTGACATCATGTTTGGGAAAGTGACTGTACCCACGTATAATTACCCTGGGAGTCCTATGGCAGGCGTCGTTATAAATTGGATGTAGATAAAGAATGCTCTGATTGATTTGAAAGCAACGATAAATGTTATGACCAAGGATATCCTACAACAACTAAATATTGTAAGCATGAGACTTAATCCTACTATCCTATAGTTTGTTGACAGTTCTACTGTTACACCTGATAGTATAGTGGAAGATCTAGTAGTAACTCTAGACTCTTGGGAGTACCCAACAAATTTTATGATTCTTTCTCCTAAAGGCACACTAGGCGGGTACCCCATTTTTATTGGAAGACCATGGTTAGCAACAACAAATGCTTATATTGTATGTCAAATATGAGACATGACCATTTATGATGGAAAGAGCACCAAAAATATTGTTTTCTACCCTCCTACTCAATCATCCCATGATAAGGATAACTCAGTATGGCCACACGTTGGTGAAGAGGCCAAGGAAGTTAATTTTATGGCACAACTTATCATATTCAACAGAAGTCCTTTCCTACAGCTTCAAGATGAAGATGAATTATTGTCTCACATCTTTCAAAACCATTATGAGGTAGAGGAACCATCATCCTCTCATGTGTGTGATTATACTATTGTAGTGAAAACACTCCTACCTGCTCTTCCTGCAATCCTAGAGCCGCTCTTCCTACACCTGCTCTTCTTGCAGATGCCTTTCCTATAGCCGAATTTCCTACAGTAGAAGGTATGTTCCATGCATTACTGCGACATGAACTGAAGGTGAGACACATTATTGAAGTAGATATGGTTGAGCTAACTACACAAGTGTAAGTGTCAAAAGTGAAATATCTAAATATCAACAGTAAATTGAGTGAAGAACAAAAATTGTCTTTGGAAAACTTACTGAAGGCCCATCAAAATGAATTTGCATGGGACTATCATGAAATGAAGGGATTGGATCCTAAGCTTTTCACTCATAGGATATACATAAGAGATGATTGTACACCAGTGATGGCAGCCACAAAGAAGAATTAACCCTACATTGAGAGAGATAGTACAAGGGGAATTGTGAAAATTGCTAGATGCAAGATTTATCTACCCCATTTTAGATAGCCAGTGGGTATCCCCATTTGTGATTGTGCCCAAAAAAGGAGGGAAGTGGTGATTTTTTATTGATTACAGGGAACTCAACTCTACCACCAAGAAAGACTATTTTCCCTTGCCATTCATAGATCAAGTTTTGGACTCACTTGCAAGAAAGAAATACTTTTCTTTTTTTGATGGATTGAATGGCTATAGTCAAATCTAAGTTGCACCTAAGGACCAGGAGAAAACCACCTTTACCTATCTATGGGGAACCTATGCCTACTTAGTACTTCCGTTTGGCTTATGCAATGCACCTACAACTTTTTAGAGGATAGTCATCAACATATTTTCAAACATCTCTCACGATGACATGGAAATTTATATGGATGATTTCACTACTTATGGTGCTGATTTCAATGAAGGATTGGAGAATCTTAAGAGAGTCCTACAAATATGTGAATACCACAATCTATCTTTAAATAGTGAGAAGTGCTTCATGACGATGTAGGAAGGTGTAGTTCTTAGCCACTACATCTCTCACAAAGGAATTCAAGTAGATCCTACAAAGATCGAGGTAATTACCAATCTGCCTATTCCTGCAAAATAAAAAGATGTCAAGATTTTCTTAGGACATGCAGGTTATTACAGGAGGTTCATCAAAGACTTCAACAAAATGGCAACCCCATTGTATAATATCCTAACTAAAGATGTTGAGTTCAAGTGGACAGTTGGCTATGACAATGCATTTTCTAGTTTGAAAACAACATTAACTCATGCCCTTGTACTCAAGGGACCTAATTGGGAGATCCCCTTTCACATCCATATAGATGCATTGGAATATTCTATAGAAGCAGTCCTAGGACAAAAAGGATCTATTGAAAATACCAATTACTTTGTCAGCTAAAATCTGCAAGGAGCTGAATTCAACTATACAGTGACATAAAAAGAAATTTTAGCATTCATCTATGCTTTAAAGAAATAAAAACATTACATAACCGGCTACCAAATCTTTGTGCACACCAATCATGTAGCCACTAGATATCTTATGAATAAAACTCTAATTTTAGGAAGGCTAGCAAGATGGTTTTTGATTAAGGAAAAAATAGGTTTTGAAGGGGTCTCAAAACACTTAACTATAAATAAAAGAAGGATATAGCAAGAAATAGTTCATAAAATAGAACAAAAGGCTGCCAAAACATAAGAAAACAAAGAACCAACCCAAAGGAAACACAACAAAAGACCAAAAAAAATTCAATGAAAATCCAGCCACTAGGCCAAATTCCTCAGGATATCTTCCACCTCATCCAAATTGTTCATATTTAAAGTTTCTTTCTTAATCTCCTAAATATTAACAAGGGTCTTGTCAGCCTTCCTTTTCAGGTTTTGTCTAGTTCTTTTGCTCGGCCCTACACCCTTTATTTGACTTTTTTCTTTCTCAAAATCGAAATCCACAGTCGTCCTAACTTGATAAGCATTTTCCATATTTTCAACCATCATAGTCATAGTATTCGTAGTGGATTTTAAGATATTGTGACTCATTTCTAGCATCTTCTGAATAAACTCTTTTATGTTTTGAAGCTTTTCCTCCATCATTGATTGCTTACATTTGTGGTTATTCTTGAATTGCTGCAGATCCTCAACTATTTTCTTGAGGCAGTCCACCATATAATTCTTTTCATCCCCCATCCACAAATCAGTAGCCTTCTCTCTACCTTTTTTTGTGTTATCAACCAAATCAATCGTTTCCAACTTGTTGCTCATAGCTCTCTAATTCAGTTTAATTTCCTTAATCTTGAAGAACATCCATCTCATTAACTTGAAGAAATACACAAACCCATTACAAGCAATAGCAAGGATGTTAGGAGGAAACTCACATTTGGATTTAAAACAATGGTCATCCACCTTGAGATCACTAGGATAGCAAGGCCTATCCTCTCTTTCAGTAGCAAGGTAATTGGAGTACTCAGTGAAAGGGGTCGGCCAAGGATCATCTTGATTAGTTTCATAGGAAGGATCCTCCAAAACCTTCCTCTTGCCCTTCTCTTGGGAAGAGACACTAGATTTTCCTTTCGCCTTCAGTCTAGTATCATAAGAGCCCGAGAATAGCCCAAGAATATAACTTTAGCTCTACCTTTAGAAACCATAGAACTAGATTTAGGAAGGGAAAAAACCTTTGACTTTCCTTTGTCACTACCCTTCCCCACCACCTTTGAGGGAAAACCTTCCTCCTCTTCCATATCAGTTTCCCATTCATCCTTGTCTATATAACTAGCCCTCAATTCCTTAGCAGAGATAGAATGGGGAGAAGGGGTTGAGTGGGAAAATGATGACATAGCTTTGAAATGTTCAAATAATAATACAAGAAAATCCTCATGAAGGATGGGTTGTCTGACCAGATTCAAACTATGGTCCTAAAGACTAGCATTCAAAGAAGTAGCAAGATAGAAAGGGAAACAAACCCTAACCTGGTGCCGGAAATGGTTCAGGAGCAGAAAATGGTAACCAAAGACCCTTGTGTATCTACCATCTAGTGTAATTTTCTCCATGATCACCTTCAACACTTCCTGCCAGAGTGATTTGATTTTCATAAAATCATAACTGCTTTTAGTAGCTCTGCATAGGTCCTCTTTCTCCTTCTCAATCTTCAAAAAATTTCTCACAACCTGGTCAAAAAGTTTCCTGTCCCTATAAAACTTAAGACCCTCTATGGGAAGCCCCATAATATCAACAATTAACTTCTCATCAATAGAGACCTTCCTCCCAAATAGATTAACACTATCATTCTTCCATTCCTTAGCAAAAAACCTAGTGACCTTCTGGTCCCAATCATGGAGTTTTTTTATATAATTAGTAATCCAACCCTTATTCAGCAATTCCCACACCTTAGTATTACTCGTAAACTCCTCGCAATCCATCAATTTCACAAGACAACTCTCACCACCCATGTCAACCGAATTGTAAACCTGCTCAAATGACTCCTGAAGGCCAGAAAACTTGGTAACTAGAATACCCAGAAAGCGTACGAAGCACAAAATATCTGAGTAGAAATTAATTTTATGGTACTCGAGCCTTTGATGAAAAATAATTAAACAATAGTTCCAAGACTGCATGAAAAGACACTCATCACCGATAATCATTAGTTGATAGGGGGAATTGAACCTTCTTGTGAATTCTATCATACATCAATAAGGCTGTGACAAAAGCCTCCAGCTTGTCACTCCTTTGCCATATCATTTTTTCCTTGGCTTGAACTCCCTTATTGGTAAAGAAGTCCACCACCATGTTAATTTCCCTATAAGCATGGGAAATGAAGCAATTATCAAAGGAACTAATAATCCCCTTAGAAAGATGAATCCAATTCTCAATGGTCGATGAAGGCTTTTGAAGGCCCTTTATACATTGTATAATTTTGTTCGAGTCTCCTTCAAGCCACACATTTTTGAAGTTCAATTGACGGGCAAGGTTTAAGGCTTGGGAAGCCCCAATGGCTTCAGAAAGGTGGTTGGTCTGGGTGCCAAAGGGGAGTGCCACCGCTAAGACAAAAAATCCATTCTCATCCCTTATCACTCCCCCACACCCAGTAGGCCAAGGATTACCCTTAGTCGCCTCGTCAAAATTGATTTTAACCCAACCAGAAGGAGGAAAGTTCCAGTGGATACCATCTCTAAAACCCTTAGTTGGTCTAATAGGAATAGTAATGTGTCGCCAAAAAGTGTATACCTTGAAACTTTTCACTCATTTGGACCTTAGCCTATAGATTTTGGATCCTTTTTAGTCTATTTTTACGCCTTTCCAAGACTTCTGATGAAGTGTTGTAAGGTGTTGTAAAAGATTTTCACACTCTCCTAGGCTTTTCATCACCAAATCAATACATTATTATTCCAAAATGACCCCTTAATCCTCATACATATCTTACCTTAGTGAGTTTTAATGAGATAATCTTGGAAAACATAAATAATAATATTTTAATCCCCAAAAAATAATGTAAAATGCCTAGGTGGACTAGGTCGCTACCTTGGGTGACCTAGTTCCATGTGGCTTAAAATAATATTTTAAGTTAATATCTTTTCAGATTTAGGTCTCTAAACCCCTAAGGTCGGTCAATATGAAGTTATCTCGAGAAATTTAGGGCATAAATTGTATAAATAACCTCCAAAATCCTAATTTTGCATTAGGTACCCTCATTCTTCTCCATCTCTCTCTCTCAACTCTTCTTCCTGATCTCAAGCCAGCTAGAGTTTCACCTTCCAAGTCAACAAGACACCACTTCTGAAGCATTTAATGGCTGGACCATTGCTAAAAAACAAGATCAATCATCAAAGGAAAGGTAAACTCCATCACTCCATTGTTCTATGCTTCATTACTTCATTTCTACTTTCATTTGGTTTGATTACTCAAAAGGGGTTTGACCAAGGCAAATCACTAATCTCTAACCCTAATCCTTGTCTCTTCTTTGCATGTGTGATTTGCAGGTTTTTGTATGTATATTTGTGAAGAAGAAAGGTGTTAGGAAGGTGCCATCATTTCATCACAATCATTCAAGTCAACCAAACCCTAGTTCAAGCTTGGAGGCCTCTATCTTCCCATTTTCAATAGAATATGAATAAGATATCTGTTGGGATCTAGAGTGGAGATTGGGGACTCCAATCTCCTCTTTTAGGTTCCCGAAAACCCATAAGAGTACTAGGTCACCCATAATGGTGACCTAGTCCCTTTAAGCTTGTGTTTTGGGTATTTTCACATTTTTGAGCTCCCATTTGGCAAAAATCTATTCTGGGAAAGTTTCCCAACAAGAGGACTAGGTCACCCAACTTGGGAGGAATGTCCCTATGAATATTTTAGACATTTTCCAAAGGATTATGGGGCATTTCATATACAACATCTCATACCTAGGTGCACAATCTTTTATCTTTTCTATTTCCTTTTTGTTTACGAGCATTTAGGTTATTTTATTTACATTGTATATAGTTTAGATTTACATTTGCTTCATGTTTCATAGTTAATTAGATTCATTCTTTTATAGCACTTAGCCACACATTACACATAACTCCCAAACCCATTCTTTGAATGAACACCCAAAAACCACAAAGACCATTAAGGTGAAAGAGAGCCATTCATCCTCAAAAGCTAGCTTCGAGGGTGAAAAACCCTAGAGGCTCATTGGGCGAATCCTCTTTCCCTCCATGTGTCTTCATTTTTGGTGGTTCATTTTGGTGAACCCGATGTCCTTACACCCTTCCTTTCTTGTTTAGATTCCATAATTGTCCTAGGATTACCTTGCATTTCATGTTGCATTAGTGAAAGTGCATCCTAGGGTTTCTAAATTTAAATTAGTGAAAAGTGCATTTAGGATACATTTTTGCATGTTAAATCATCAAATCTTTCTATAATTTTGCATTTTTCTATTAATTTAGCATTACCTTATACAAAAACCACCTATACTAACCCAGAACTCCTGGAAATTTTCAAAAAAATCATCAGGAGGACTAGGTCGCCATTCTGGGCGACCTAGTCCTTTCAATGTTCTGAAGCTGCCCTTTTCAGAGTTGAAAACCCTTTTTTTGAGCTTTTGTTTTGTGCCATTACATACCTATATCAATAGGTTGTGTTTCTATTACATGTATTTTATTAAAATTATCATAAATTAACTCATTTTGTGCATTATAAGTTTTCAATTTTGCATTTACAAAGTTTCATTTCCAGATCATTGATAGAGTAATCAGAAAATTGTCTTTTTTTACAGTCTAAAAATGGGATTTCCTTTAGCTTGCATTATAAATTATTTAAAAATATTCATATATCTATTTTCTCTTTATATTGTTTACAAACTCTTTAAACATGTTCAAGATTCTTTCAATACATTACCTAGTTATGAGAGTCTAGTAAATGAAATTGTTTATAATTGTCCTAAACATAAATAACCTACTATCTCTCCTCTCTGTGAGGATGATGCATTAGAAGTAAACACAAACATAGATAATCATTATGATCATAATTTTTCCCCTCTTGATACCTCTCCTTCTAGTGATGAAGGTATCTTGTTAAAGGAAGGGACAATTGTAGAGCATCATGATGGTCTTGCTTTTTATTCTCCTCATCCCCTTTGGGAATATAGTTTACCACAAGAACATGAAATTATAAACACATTCTTAAACATTACCTTGCCTAGTCTCCTTAACTATAATGATCAATATTTCCCCTCTTCTAATACCTCTCCTCAATGAAAAGAGGATAGTTTGGTGTTAGAAGATACCTTGCCCAAGGGTCATGAGACTATTGACCCTCCCTTCCCTAATGCTCCTCCCCATTGGGGTAATCTATTTGAAAATCATAGAGGATATTCTCTTGATGACTCCCTCCCTTGTGATGAACTGTGTGATGAACCTCTTCCATGATCTCCTACTAGGGTAGATGGTATGGAACAAGAGGATGAGACCTTTAAAAATCAACTCGACTCCCCTCTTACCCATCCTACCTTTCCCTCTCCCATCATTGATCATTCCTCTATTAGTGATGAAGTCACTTTAGAAGAACCAAGCATTGAATGTCAAGAACATGAGGCTTGTAGTCCTCCTAAACACACTCCTTCTAGGGTGGATATCATGATGTAAGACAAGGATAACATTGAATCTCCTCCCCAAGGGGATGTTAATATTATCCAACCTCAACTCATCTGTTCTCCCCCTTCTAAACCTGAACTCATTCTCTCCCCACCTAAGTCTAATGTGTTGGAGAAATTGAATCAAGATACCATTTCTCATACATAGTACACTTGAAAAAATTTGTGATCCCAACCATCAACTTCAACAACTTTACCTTCATCTCCTCCCATTCTTCTTGCTGCCCTTCACTTCAAATTCTTCCTTAGGGAGTACGATCTTGTTGATCAAATAAGGAATACTCCCGCTAGAATATATTTATGGGACCTTCTCCAAACCTCCCCTAACTATCATAACATGATGCAAGATTCCTTATAACAAATTCATGTCCCTTCTAGTGCGCAAACAAATGACCTTGCAGCTATGATTCAAGGATTGAATGCTGACATTATTTTTAACCAAAGTGAGATCCCTTCTTTTGAAGTGAAAAACAAAGTTGAATCATTGATGATCATATCTCAATACAAAAACATAGGGATAAAGTGAAACCTTGTTGATAATGGCTCCATTGTCAATGTGTGTAGTGTGAATCTCTTGGATAAGCTCCATATTGATATATCAACCATCCAACCTTCTTCCATGTCCCTCATTGGATTTGGTAGTATCAAAAAAAAGCCTCTTGGTGTGATCACTTTGCCTCTTACAAATGGAGTGGCCACATTAAACACATCAATCCATGTTATGCTGAATTATGTTTGATCTAACCTCATTTTGGGTAGGCCATGGATTCATGCAATGAATGGTGTGCCTTCCACACCTCATTGAAAGATGAAGTACAACTACAACAATAAAGTGTACATAATTGACACTAATCCTGAACCTTACAGTGTCCTACATCTTGAACAAAACAAATCTAAACCCTTCACAACTACACCACCCAAACCAGTGGAACCCATGCAACCCAAGTCTTTAGACGATGTTTTGGGTTCCTTAGACTTCTCCCCTTTTTTACTAGGATACTCCAAGACCAACAACAAAGACTCTCCAAAGGGAAACACATTCTTGTTAACTCAAGAATCGACTAATCCTTCGACAACATCCACCTCAACTACTTTATCCACCAATGCAAACAATGACCCCCTCCCCCTGATCCAAAGAAGCTAAAAAATATTTATGGAAAAATTTATGAGATCGTGAAGCAACTCTTCTACAATGGAAAAGGTTTTGGTGCTAACAAACAAGGTATCCACAACCCTATCAAGTCTCATACGCAAACATCCACCCATGGTCTTATATTTTTCCCTTTCATCAAAATCATCAAACCTTCCCCTCACACCAACTCCATCCCAATTCACCCTTCTAACCCAACCTTCCCAAGCGATCCTTTGAAACTAAAAAAGGAATATTTTGTTAACACCAATGTCATCTTGCACCATCCTCTATATTTAGATATTACACACTCCTCTCAGAGAGTGTATAATATCTCACAATCTATAGAGCCTTGCGTAAGTATGAAATTCCATACTAAGAGAGACCCTTCCTTGTCCCCAACCAAAGGATCCCCTTCCCCCCTCAATCAAGAGGGTATCTTGTTGAGACTCCTCTAGGATAACTTGATCACTCTCCCTCCTAGAACTCAAAAGAAATGTTCCAACAAACATTTATTTTGTGCCTTCCACCATGTTCATGGTCATCACACTAATGAGTGTAAGGCCTTGAGCAACACAATCTGACATCTTAAGGAGCTTGGTGCTCTCCCTCATGAGGGGGAACCTCACTCCTCTAATTGATACAAATTCACCCTCCCTTTCCTCCCTTCCCTCCCTTTTGGCTCACTCTTGTCCTACACTTAGTGGGGGAAAGAGATTACTTAACCTTTCTCCCCTCATATATCACTTATCATTCTCTCTTTTGACTCCTTATTAACTTTTCATGAATATATAACAGCAAGCTTGGGATGTGGATGATGTGTCTTAAGTTGACTCGCATTTTAAATACACCCCTTCTCCCCATGATGCAACTTAATTCAGAACCATATGACTCGACATAGGGCTTTCCGAATAAGGTCTCATGTCCCTTTCCTCTCTACTTTAAAGGAATTTCTCACATAACGGTGTGTAGAAATTCCTTTAAAGTGGGGGCATACATCACCACTCAAAATTCATTGCACAATTTACTTTTTCTTATGATTCCTTCTCTTGAAAACATTACACACAATGTTGTTCAGGATTGAGACATCTGCATTTTTCCTCTTTTGCATACAGGATGAGCCCTTTCCTCTCTTGCATACAAGATGAGTACATTTTCACTTCGCCTCTCTTGGAAACATTACACATAATTTTACTTAAGATGATACATCACACAAATAAAGAAAAATCCCTTTGAACAATCCATCATTTCAAAACATCACTTTCTTTTGTGGTGCCTTATCAAAATTATCATGAGGTATAACTTTGGTATGGTTTGAGCAGGAAGCCCAACAAGTGGCACAAATTTCCCCATAGCCACCTTTGTGAGTACATACCAACTGTGTGTATGTTTCTCACCTTCTCTTGGGACTACTCACCCCGTGGAAAACCTGATGTTTTGTGGCCCCAAAGTGAGCACGTATCTCTTTATTCTCTTCACACTAAACCTTGTCATTGCATGATTATGCATCCTATCTTGTTGTAATGCATTCACCCTTGAATGTCTTTTGCATTGATGTCGAGTTGACTTAGAATCTCAAATCCTTGGGGGCTTGACCGCCTCCTTCTTTCCCATTCTTCTTCTTTTTCATTCTTTCCCATCTCCACTAGGCTACTTTAGTGTGATTTTGAAGCAAGTTCATCCTCTCACTAAATTGGGGGCTAAATGTGGCACCAAAAAGTGTATACCTTGACACTTTTCACTCATTTGTACCTTAGCCTATGGATTTTGGAGCCTTTTTTGTCTATTTTTACACCTTTCCAAGCCTTGTGACAAAGTGTTGTAAAATAATTTCACACTCTCCTAGGATTGTCATCACCAAATCAATACATTCTTATGTCAGAATGACCCCTTAGTCCTCATCCATATCTTAACTTAGTGAGTTTTAATGAGACAATCCCAAAAAAAATAATAATAATATTTTAATCCTTGAAAAATAATGTAAACTACCCAGGTGGACTAGGTCGCCACCTTGGGCGACCTAGTCCCATGTGGCTTAAAATAACATTTTAAGTTAATATCTTTCAGGATTTAGGTCTCTGAAACCCTAAGGTTAGTTAGTATGAAGTTAGTTTAGGAGAGTTAGGGCATAACTTGTATAAATAACCTCCAAAACCCTAATTTCTCATTAGGTACCCTCATTCTTCCCATCTCTCTCTCAACTCTTCTTCCTCTCAAGCTAGCTAGGGTTTCACCTTCCAAGTCAACAAGACATCACTTCTGAAGCATTCAAGGGCTGGACCATTGCTGCAACTGCAACACAAGATCAATCATCAAAGGTAGGGTAAACTCCATCACTCCATTGTTCTATGATTCATTACTTCATTTCTAGTTTCATTTGGTTTCATTACTCAAAAGGGGTTTGACCAAGGCAAACCTTTAATCTCTAACCCTAATCGCTGTCTCTTCTTTACATGTGTGACTTGTAGGTTTTTGTATGCAGATTTTTTAAGAAGGAAGGTGTTAGTAAGATTCCATCAACTCATCACAAGCATTAAATTCAACCAAACCCTAGTTCAAGCTTGGAGGCCTCTATCTGTCTGTTTTCAGTAGAATCTGAATAAGATATCTATTTGGATCCAGAGTGTAGATTGGGGACTCCAATCTCCTCTTTCAAGTTCCCGAAAACCCAGAAGAGGACTAGGTCGCCCGTAATGGTGACCTAGTCCCTCTGATCTTGTGCTTTGGGGATTTTCACATTTTTGAGCACCCTTTGGTAGAAACCTGTTCCGACAAAGTTTCTCGACAAGAGGACTAGGTCACCCAACTTGGTGGGAATGTCCCTATGAAGTTTTTAGACATTTTCTAGAGGATTTTAGGGCCTTTCATATAGAATATCTCATACCCAAGTGCACAATATTCTATCTTTTTTGTTTCCTTTATGTTTACAATCATTTAGGTTATTTTCTTTACATTGTATATAGTTTAGATTTAAATTTGTTTCAAGTTTCATAGTTAATTAGATTCATTCTTTTATAACACTTAGCCACACATTACACACAACCCCCAAACCCCTTCTTTGAATGAACACCCAAAAACCACAAAGACCATTAAGGTGAAAGAGAGCCATTCATCCTCACAATTTATCTTATAGGGTGAAAAACCCTAGAGGCTCATTTGGGGAATCCTCTTTCCCTCCATGTGTCTTCATTTTTGGTGGTTCAAGTAATATCAACATTAACCTTCCAAGCATCAGCGAATCTGAAGTCATAATATTGGCATTTGACCTTTCCTTTAGCCTTAGTTTTGTAGTTGAGAAAATTTAGATTCTCTCTCACAGCTCTGATGATTTTATCAAAGATAATTTCCTCCGAGAGAGCAGAATCCTTAAAGATTTTATTGTGATGCTCTTTCTAGATACCCCACATAAAGTGTGGAAATATATATTTCCAAAGAAGATTCAACACCTGATTGTTTGAAGGAGCCTTCCACTAGAAATAGAAATCCAATATAAAACTAGGAAAAACCCAGCTAGGGTTCCACAACTGCAAAACCCTGCACCAGATGGCATAGGCAAAAGGAAAAAGGAGAAAGAGATGTGAAACAGTCTCAGCCTCTACACGACAAAGATAATGTTTGTTAGGAAAGGAGAAACCATGCTTACAGAGATTATCATTGGTCAAAATTTTCTTTTGAAGAAGGAACCACACAAACATATTGACTCTAGGTATGAGATTATGCACCCAACCCTTCTCCCACATAGGATGAGGGGAGAGATGATGACAAGAGGCCACCACCGAGGAAAAAGAAAAGATCCCAATTAAAGAAATTTTCCAAGCCAAAGAATCCCCCTGACCATGAAAACTCAACACAATAGATTTTAGGAGAGACTGAGATGGGGACAGGTCTGAGCTGATATTAGCAATGCAAACCCACTGAGAATTCCTCCAATAATCCCCAACAAAGTTCCCAAATCTGGCTTTGCACCTCTCCATATGATTCCTAAAGGTAGGGATATTACAAAGAGGTTACTTCCCAATCCACTTGTCTTCCCATAACAAGATTTTCCTACCATCTCCAAGCTTCTAGATCATAGCTTTCTCAACAAGATCCCTGGCTTTAATGGCATTATTCCAAAGACTAGAGCCAGGAGGGAGGTTATGAGAGCTAAGAAAATATTTGTGAGAAGAAACACCCCACAAATATTTATTTTTCCATATTGCATTCCATTCACAGAATTCAACAAATGTTCTCCAAACCTACTTCGCCAAGAGGGATTTGTTAAAAAATGTAGTGTTCCTCAGGCCAAGGCCCCCATACTTTTTGGTTTGCACACATTCTCCCAAGGAACCAATAATATCCTCTTCTTCTCCACAACCCCTGACCAAAGAAATCATTTCTAAATCTTTTCAATAATTTTTGCAAATTTGGAAGGGATCTTGAATAGACTTAAAGCATAGAAAGGCAAGTTCTAAAGAGAAGACTTTAGCAACATAACTTTACCAGCTTGACTTAGAAGGGCCCCTTTCCAGCTAGCAAACTTTTGATTAAACCGATCAACAAGAGAAATCCAAAAAGATTCAAGAGGTTTGGTTCCTAAGGGAAGACCCAGATAAATGGATGGAAGAGAGTGAATGGCACAACCAATGTTATCAGCTATCTTCCTTTACTTGGGTTCAGGAGTATTAAAAAAGAAGAGGAAGCTCTTCATCTTGTTAAATTTTTGCCCTGAGGCTTCCTCATATAGCAAGAGGGAACATTTCAAAGTTCTAGCTTCTCTGATTGTTGAACTTCCCATAAGAATAGTGTCATCAACAAATTTCTAATGTGAGCAAACAAGATTCGCCGATGATGGTTTTAAACGTGTTAAATTCCCTTCCATCAACTTTTTGTCTAGTAACCTTCCCAGGCTTTCCACCATCAGAGTGAAGAGAATGGGAGAAATAGGATCTCCTTGTCTCACCCCTCTTGAAAGTTTGAAAAAGATGGAAGGGGAACCAATAATTATGACAACAGTGCTAGTTGTGGAAATCATTTCCCATATCAATTACATAAATCTCTTTGAAAACCCAAAAGATCTTAAAACCTTCAGCAAGAACTCCCAATCCATCCTATCATAGGGCTTAGACATATCCAACTTTAGTAAAAAACCTTGGTTCTTAGAAGCCTCTAAGGAATGGATATTCTCATGAAAAGTGGCAATAGAATCCAAAATCTATTTGCCAAGGACGAAACCATTCTACTGAGGAGAAATCAAAAGCAGAAGGACACCAAGAATCCTAGTAGTAACAACTTTAAAGATGATTTTGTAAAAGGATTTGTGAAAGCTGATCGAGCAGAAATAGTCAAAGCATTCGCACTAGGGAAATTAGGGATGAGAGAAATAAAAGTAGAGTTAAGCTCCTTCAATAATTTCCTAGAACCAAAAAAATCTTTAACAACATTAACCACATCTTTAGCCACAATCTCCCAAAGGAATTGGAAAAAGAACATAGGAAACCCATCAGGACCAGGGGCCTTCTTACCTTCAAAATAGAAAAAAACCTTTATTACCTCTTCCAAAGAAGGAATAGCAGTCAGAGATCTATTTTGATTCTCATCCAAAATGTTGGGGATGGCCTCAATGAGAGTTTATTTAGCATTTACATCCAACCTCTCTTCAATAGTTAGGAGTTTAGCAAAGAACCGGTTAACCTCACTCCTTATCTCATCCTCTTTATCAACTTTGACACCATTATTCAGAATATGAGTGATGTGGTTGGATGCCCTTTGTTTCATGGTAGTCATGTGGAAGAACCTAGTGTTCTTATCCCCTGGGGAAAGCCACACTGATCTAGATCTCTGTTTCCAAAATTCTTCTTCCTTAGAAATAATATCATGATAGCTTGTGAGAATTTCACTGTCTCTAGAAAGGGAGTCTCCCACATAACCATCTTTCTGAATTCTATCCTAGATATCCTTTAACTCAAGCTGGATGGCAGACTTGGTAGCAAAAATGTCCCCAAAAGCTTCCTTATTCCAAAGCCTAACCTTAGTTTTGACCTCATTGATATTTTTAGCCACTCGAAACATAGCCGAACCACTAACCTTAATACTCCACCACTCTTGAATGCATTTAGAGATTTGAGGATGAGAAAACCACATTCTCTCAAATCCAAAAGGGAAGTTTCTCTTACCTGACATAGAGTCATCCACAAAAATTATGGGGAAATGATCATAACTAATTCTAGAGAGAGCAGTTAGAGAACACAAATAGTCCTTCATCCAATCATTTGAAATTAAAGCCCTATTAAGATAGACTTGAATAAGATAATTCCCATTCCTCCTATTAGACCAAGTGTAGGTAGCTCCCTTAAGATCTACATTGTGCAAACACTGGGAATTGATAAAATCCATCAGATCCAATTTACTATCCATTTGTATTTGAGAACCACCAAATTTTTCCAAGACAAGCAGGGGAGTGTTAAAATCTCCCATTATGATCTAGTTCTCATTAGGCAAGCTAAGCCTAAAAGACTCAAGTCTTTTCCAAAAAAATTATCTCACAGATTTTTTGTTGGGAGCATATATATTAGACAAAATGCAACTGAATTCATCTCTAATATGCCTAAATCTGGTAGCCACATGGTTGGCATCTTCCCAAACTAGAGTACCATGGAGATAATCCTAGTTCCAAAAAGTCACTAAACCTCTAGGTGCTCCCTTCGAACTCCTACCCTGAATGCCACAATTCTTAAAAATATTAATCTTTTCCACTCTATCCTTAGGCATATTGGATTCTTGAACAATTAAAATGTCAAGCTTATGGTCCCTAGCAAAATTGTGCAAAATATATTGTTCATGGGAGTTGTCCCCAAATATTCTATGACATGAACATAATTTCTTTGATGGGGTGCTACTCTGATAAATCTCTAGGATGGTTCTTTGAAACCCGTCAGTAATATTTTGGATGTATTTCTTCTCTCTATGCCACTTTATTGGTTTTCTACCCGAACTTCTCTGGGTTCCACAGTTTGATTTTGATCTATTTCTAGTAGAAACCCCCATCATGTTGTTGCCTTCTTAATTCTTCTTGTTTTCAAATTTTGTATATGATCTATCCCCTTCGAGGTCCAAGTCCTCAAGACCCATGAACTCTTTCCCATCCATAAAATCATCTCCTAGAAAAATATTAATGACTAGGGAATGCCCCAAGTCATTCCTCTCCTTACAGGTATCCTTCGAGCTCCCAAAAGTATCTCTCACAACCACCAGAGAATTTTGAGAGCTGACTTGGATAGAAGAGGGGAGAGTCTTCTCCCCGATCGCCACAGAGCCCTCCTCACAACTTGCTTTACATCCTGCCTCTTGACCACAACAAGAGATTTCCTTCGAATCCCCAACCAAGGTATCAGACACTCTTTTTTCTAAGTTCATACTTTCATCAGACTTTCCAATGCTCCCTCCATCTATATTTTCATCCTCACCCTAGGATCCCTTGGTGCTCGAGTCCATTGCTTCTTTGTTTTGACCATTATCAACTACTTGTGGAACTTTGAGGTTATCAGAAGAATTCCCTTTCAAAGGTTCCTCAACATTGTTAACTCCCAGGTTGGAGTTTTGGCACTCCCCATTCTTATCCTGGCCATCCACATAGTTATTCAACTCACCCCTATTTACATCCATTAGGGATTTCTTCGAAGTTTTAGCCTTCCATATATTGGTCTCCTTAATACACACAAAAGGAACCCACTTTCCAAGTTTAAACACAATTACTATAGAGGATGGCAAGTCAGTAGACTGAGTAATACCCACACAAATCCTCACAGATAATAGCCTTTTTCTAGCTAGGGTGATGATGTCTATGGATAATAGTTCCCCAAAGGAATTTGCAATTCCCCCAAAAAAACCCTCATTCCAAAACTCCAAAGGTAGGTCTGGTAAGCAAACCCACACATGCACCCCTTCAAAAGAGGTATTCGAGAAGTCTATTTTTGGGGACCACTTCTTAATAGCCAAGGATGACTTACCAATGACCTAGGGACCACCACATAGTATTGTAAGCTTATCCTCTTCAGAACAAAAAGAAAAGGAGAAAAAACCCTTGGGCAAAGCCGCAACCTCAATTTGTCCTTTTTCTTTCCACTTCTTCCTTATAAAATCCCTCACCACTTCAATTTTTTGTCTAGGGTCCATAAATTTTCCCACCAATGATGAAGCCATCAATGAAACGTTATGATTAATAACTAGGTCAAGAACAAGAGTAGCATGCATCCCACTCGAAGGGACCGAGATATTGCCAACCGAAGGAAAGATTAACTTACCAACAGGCTCGGTTCCAAACAACAAAACCCATATTATTTTTAAAGCCTCAAGGGACTGGTCTCCCACATCCTTATCCACTTCCTGGTTTCCCAAAAACCCGGTCCCACCATTCCCTCCATTCGAAGTAGGGCCAGAGAAAATATTAGCTGTAGGGTCCCTCTTACCACGTGGGTCCCCCCGCTTCCCCGATCCCCAGTCCTTGGAAACCGCTCCCCCCTACTCCTCACTTGAAATCTCCCATGTTGCATCCACAAAAATTCCTCCCCCCAAAAAAGATCCAACTGCCTTCGAACCAAACACCTATTGCTGAGCACGGAAAAATTCAAAACCTCATTCCCGCTCACCCATTGCACACAATTATTGTGGATTCACTTTGTTACTAAGGCTAGCAAGATGGTTAATGTTGATGCAGGAGTTTGATATAACCATTATGGATAAACCAAGGAAGGCGAATGTTGTTGCAGATTTTCTTTCAAGGATGACCACATCATAAGACAATTAAGTCATATATGATTCTTTTCCTAATGAGCACTTATTTTCCATTGGTGTGCAAACACCCTGGTATGCTAACATGGCTAATTTTCTAGTCATGGGGAGAGTCCCTCCTCACTTCTCTCCAAAAGAGAGGAGATTTATCATTGAGAAATATTTTCCTTTCTAATGGATTGTTGGATGTTTGTTCTATACTGGACCTGACCAGGTCATGAGGAGATGTGTGAGGGAAGATGAGACATTTGATATACTGCATGCATGCAACAATGAACCCTGTGGAGAAAATTTTGCAATGAAGAGGACAACACTAAATATTTTGAACACAAGATATTACTGGCCAACACTCCATAAAGATGTAGGGAGCTATACAAGGAAGTGTGACAAATGCTAAAGAATGGGCTAGCCAACCAAATCTGATGAGATACCACTATGCCCCCAAGTAGTAATCATTCCATTTGATAAGTTTGGACTCGATTTTGTAGGAACCATTAATCCTCCATTAAAAGGTAAATCCTATATTTTAGTATGCATTGATTATGTAACTAAATGGGTAGAAGTTAAGGCCATGAAGCATGCAAGAGTTACTAAGGTTGCAAAAAATTTGTATGAGGAAATTTTCACATGGTATGGGGTTCCAAGAGAGATAGTAAGTAATCAAGGGACTCAATTCACTTCAACCATTATTACAACACTAGTGAATGAGTACAAAATTAGGCACAAGAAGTCTACTCCTTATCACCCCCAGACAAATGGCCAAGTTGAGGTGACCAAAAGAGAAATTGAAACCATTTTGACTAAAATAGTGGCTATCCATAAAAAGGACTAAGAAAGTAGGCTACCAGAAGCTATTTGGGCATATAGAACCACCTTGAAAACAACTACCAGATTCACTTCATTTGAGTTGCTGTATGGAAAGTCAGCCATGATGCCCATTGAATTTGAGCATAAGACTTTTAGGACTAGAGTAGAATTGGGGATGGATATTTTTGAAGCAAAAAGAGATAGAATCATGTAGTTGAATGCTTCAGATGAGATGAGGAAGGTAACCTTGCATCATATTGAGGTAGTGAAAAATCAGTGAATAAGATGGCATGATAAATTCATCAAGGATCAAAAAATTTAGTCTGGAGATTGGGCACTACTTTATAACTCAAGATATTAGGATAATGCAAGAAAATTGCAGACAAGGTGGCCTAGACCTTATGAGGTGGCTAAAGTATTCTCCAATGGACATTTTTAGCTTACCACCATTGACCCTATCATGTTTAACCTACTGGTGAATGGTCATCGCTTGAGATTGTATCACAAGCCAACTTCTAAGGAAGAGTTCCTATAACAATTCACTCAACATGAAACACCCGAACTTCCTACAGCCAAAGGAAGTGAACCTAGTATCCCTTCTTCTGACTAATTAAGGTATGTGATGCAGAAACATCCTTGGTTCTTGGCAATCTTGGATCAACCAAAAATATTTTCATTTAGTTTTATTCTTGTCCAAGTTGGGAGATCTGATATTTCTTCATATTTGCTCCTGAGATCTCACATACCTATGGTTTCATCATGGACATTTTCAATTACCTTATTCCAATTTTTCACCTCGATTGGATCTTTTTCTGGCAAGTTATCGCATTCAGATTGAATGATAGTTTTTGGAATTGACCTTAGAACAATTTAAAAACCTATTGGCTAGTTGGATCAATCGCGGATCTTTCCCATGACTTGCAGATCCTCACGATGTGTTTAGATTTTTTTTATGGAGTGTTCCCAACCTTACACTTAGGTCCACACTTCATCATGTGCATCTACCATGGAAGAATTTCAGATTTGATACCAACCTATTCTTGCACATGTTACATTTTTCTTCATCGAAGATTGTAATGATCTTTGGCCAATGTGGATGTTTCTAGACTCGCAAATATGATATAAAGCTTATAATAAGTAATTATATTGGGAGCGAACAATAATAAAGTAGAGTAGAATGTATATAGAGTTCGATCTATAGGTTTTTCCCTCGCATGTATGAGTGTTGTATTTAGAGCATATTGTAATCAAGTCTGTGAGCTGAATCTATACGCCTGGATGTGGCCGACTATATGTAATTGAATTTCATGATAATAAGAATTTTCTAATCTGCATTTGCCTCTAGATTTTGTGTTGCTTTTTTTGTGTTACTCTAGCTGGATGACCCAGATTGTTCTCTTTGAGGATCTTCCTACCGTGTCTACTGTCAAATGGTATCAGAGCAAGATTTTTTCCTTGTGAGATCGTCAGAGCTTGTGCAGTCTTGTCAAATATTTGTTGTGGGGTGGTGGACTAAGGATCCAACCTACGGTTGTAGAAGACTTGTTTAAGGATGGTGGGAAGAAGGAATGGTAGAGGAAATGGAGTGCATGGAAATGCAAAAAATGCTATAATGGAAATATTGAGAGGAATTGCTGCTAGATTAGAAGTAGTAGAAATGGCCCAGAGGAGAGGTCAACTAGTTGAGGATGGAAGTGACGAAGAAGTAGAAGAACAAGAAGAAGTTGCAAGAGAAGAGAAACCTGGCCTTGATCAGTGAGAAGAAAGGTTCATAAGAGCCCTAACTAGAGTGAATACTAAGCCACATTTCAATCCACTAGATTATAATGGTAAGTTGGATTCAAATGAATTGTTAGATTAGATAATAGAGATGGAAAATAACTTTGATTTTGAAGGTACCCTAGAAGATAAAAAGGTGAAATTCACTTGTACAAAGTTGAAAGGACATGCATCCCTTTGGCGGGAACATTTGTAGACAGATAGATAGAGAAAAGGAAAGGAGAAGATAAGATCATGGGATCAGATGGTGAATAAGTTGAAGACAAAGTTCATGCCTATTGACTATCAGATCAGTTTGTTCAAGAAGTTGCAAAATTTGAAATAGGAAGAATCAAATGTGACAGAGTATACTGAGGAGTTTTATAAGTTGAACATCAGATCTAGACATTTAGAAGATGAGATTGAGAAATTAGCCATATATGTAAATGGTTTGAGGTCATCTATACAGGATGAGATCAGTTTAATTAAGCTGTTGAGTGTGGAAGAAGCATATCATTGTTCCCTAAAAGAAAAAGAGAAGATAAACAAAAGACATGAGCAGAGATAGAGAGGAAGAAATTTTACTGGAGGAGGAACAGGATATTTCCCAGATCAGAACAAAGATAAGGAGGTCTGTAGGAATGAGAATTCATACCGAGGAGATGATGGAATCTCTTATAGAAGAGGAGGATATGGTGGTTACAAAAATGAAGGGTATAGAAAAGATGACAAAGGATAGGAGAAAAGAGTATTCAGGGTAACTTGTTTCAAATATGGTGGAGAAGGACACATAGCCTTTGAATGAAAATAGGGAGAGACAAGCAGAAATACTGAGAAAAATAGAAGGACAACCTTTATTGAGGAAAATCAGGTTGGATCACCTAATCACCCAGAAGAAGGGGAGGTGTTGATAAATAGGAGATTATTGTGTCAAAGTGAATTAGAGGAAGAACTAGTGTAGAGAAATAATTTGTTCACAACCAGATGCAAGGTAGATGATAAATGTTCTAAAGTGATCATTGATAGTGGAAGTTCAAAGAACCTAGTTTCTGAAGAAATGGTGACCAAATTAAAGTTGGAAAGATTGAAACACTTGAAACCTTATCAGATAACTTGGATTGAAGATGAGCATAAGATACTGGTAAGTGAACAATGTTTGGTGAAATTATCATGATGAAGTTTTGTGTGATATTATGCCTATGGATGTATGCCATATTTTGTTGGGAAGACCCTGGAAGTATGATAGATAGGCTATTCATGATGGAAAGAAGCAAATATACACTATTGTGGCTAAAGGGATGAGACATATTTTTTTACCCTAGGAGGAAGTTTCTAAAGTTGGAGTTTGTACGAATGCTAGAATTTGTTTGGTTGATGGAAGGAGATTTCTATTTGGACTGAGACATGAGAACATGTTCTATGCCTTGGTGTCTAAGAAGGTTGAAAACTTGAAGCATATAGAAGAACAACTTGAAGAGATAAAGGAATTGTTGGAAGAATATGAAGCTATCATTGTAGATAATGTGCCTGATGGAGTGCTACCTGTAAGGAGTATTATTTATTGCATGGATATTATTCCTAGAGCTACTTTTCCTAATTAAGTAGCACACCAGATGACATCGACAAAGAATGAAGAATTGAAAAGAAAAGTGCAATAATTGTTGAGGAAAGGATTGATCAGAGAAAGATTAAGTTCTTGTGCAGTACGTTCTATGCTTGCACCTAAGAAGGATGGAGAATGGAGGATGTGTACAAAATCTAGATCCATAAACAAGATCATGGTGAAGTATAGATTTCCTTTTCCCTAGATGGATGTCATTATGGACTATTTGAGTGGAGCTAAATAGTTTACAAATATAGATGTGAAGAGTAGATATCATCAGATCAGAATTAGAGAAGGAGATGAGTAGAAAATAGCATTCAAGACAAATTGAAGGATTGTATGAGTCATTGGTGAGGCCTTTTAGACTGAAAAATTCACCAAGTACTTTCATGAGGTTGATCAATGAGGTATTGAAGAAATTCTTGGGTAAGTTTGTGATAGTTTATTTGGATGAAATATTTATTTTTAGTGAGAATATAGAAGAACATTTGTTGCACATAATATAACTTTTGCAGAGGTTGAGAGAAGAGCAGTTGTTGATAAACATCAAGAAGTATAGTTTAATGAAGGAAGAGTTGGTATATTTGGGATTTGTGATATCAGTGGATGGATTGAATTATGGATCCTGAGAAGGTGAGATCTATTGTTGAATGGCCTACACCATAAAGCATTGGAGGGGTTAGATCATTTCATGGATTAGCTAGTTTTTACCAAACATTCATTAGGAATTTCAATTCTATAATTTGCAGCCCTATGATAAAAAAAATGAGAGGAGATAAGAAGGATTTTAGATGGACATCTGGAGTAGATAGGAGTTTTGAGTTTTTGAAAAAGAAGGTGACTGAGCAGCCTATGTTGGCTTTACCAAACTTTGATAAGGCATTTCAGGTAGACCATGATGCAAGTGGGAATAGAATTGGAGTATTGTTAAGTCAAGAAGGAAGATTAGTAGCCTATTTTAGTGAGAAGTTGAATGATGCAAGGAAAAGGTATTCAGTGTATGATCAAGAGTTCTATGCCATAGTTCAAGCTTTGAAGAAGTGGAGACATTACTTGTTATCTAAGGATTTTGTGTTGTATATAGATCATCAGGCTTTACAATATTTGAATAGTCAAGGTAAGTTAAATCAGAAACACATGAGATGGGTGGAGTTCTTGTAGAGTTAAAATTTTGTTTTGAAACATAGGAGTGGAAAATCAAATAGAGTTGTTGCTGCTTTGAGTACAAGAGAAAGAATTTATTGACACAGATTAAAGTGGAGGTATTAGGCTTTGATGAATTGACTAACTTGAATAAGGAAGACCCAGATTTTGCAGAACCTTGGAGAGCATGTAAAGAACCAGTTTTGGAGGATAAAAGTTAGTGGTTAGATTATTTCATTCACGAGGATATGTTTTTCAGAGGAAATCAATTGTGTATACCCTGAAGTTCAATGAGGGATAACTTAGTGAAAGAAAAACATAGTGGAGGATTGGCAGGACATTTTGGAATTGATAAAACAATAACATTGGTAAGTGAGAATTACTTTTGGCCACATATTCATAAGGGTTTTAGGAAGTTTGTGTAGAGTTGCAGAGTTTGTGAAGTTGCAAAAGGGATTAGTTAGAATGTTGGATTGTATAAAACTTTGATAGTTCCAGAAAGACCTTGGGAGGATATCAACATGGATTTCATATTTGGTTTTCCTAAAACACATAGAGGTAATGATTATGTATTTGTGGTAGTGGACATATTTTCTAAGATGGAACATTTCATATCTTGTAAGAAGACAAAAAATGTAGTACATGTAGTGGACTTGTCTTTTAGGGAAGTGGTCATATTGCACCAATTACCTAGGAGTATTGTTTCAGATGTATAAATACAAAGTTTGTTGCTTACTTTTGGAGGACACTTTGGAGCATGTTGAAGACAGACTTGAAGTTTAGTTCTACTTTTCACCCATAGACTAATGGACAGACAAAGGCAGTGAACAAGAGTTTGGGCAATTTTCTAAGATGTTTGGTTGGAGAGAAAATTGGAAGTTGAGATTTAGCCCTAGCACAAGCAGAGTTTTCCTACAATGATTCAGTGAACAAAAGTAAAGGAAAGACAACTTTTGAGATTGTTACTAGAGTTCATCCTAGAGGTATATTAGAACTAAGAGACATCAGTAAAGAAGATAAAAGGAGTGCAAAAGAAGAATAATTTGTAGAACATATGAAGGTAGTGCATACTCAAGTAAAGCAACATTTAGAAAACATTAACTAGAAGTATAAGGTTAAAGCAGATGAAAAGAGGAGACATAAGGAGTTAAAAGTTGGATATGAAGTAATGGTATATTTGAGGAAGGAAATATTACCAGTTGGCACATATAGAAAACTAAATATGAGGAAGTTTGGACCTTGTAGGATTTTGAAGAAGTTTGATTCAGGAAATGCATATGAAGTGGAGTTACCAAATGACATGGGTATATTGACTATATTCAATATTGCAGATCTATATCAGCACCATGAAGTAGAGTTCAGTGAGGATAGTAGAGTAAAATTGGAAGAACAACTTCCTAAACAACAATCAGATGAGATACAAGAGATTTTGGATATCAGAGATGGAAGGAAAAATCCTGGAAGACATTACAAAGAATATCTTGTGAAATGAAAAGGTAGACCAGCGGAGGATTCTTCTTGGATTTCTCAGGATGAGGTAGACTGTATTGGTTTTTCTTTGACCCCAACAAAGTGAGGGACTTGATTTTCATTAACCCTAGATGTCTGATGCAAGAGAATCCTTGGTTCTTGGCAATCTTGCATCAACCAAAAATATTTTCATTCAGTTTTGTTCTTGTTCAGGTTGGGAGATCTGGTATTTCTTCATATTTTCTCCCCAGATCTTGCATACCTACCATTTTGTCATGGACATGCTCAATTAGCTTATTCTAAGTTTTTAGATCAATTGGATCTTTTTCCAGCAATTTATCGCTTCCAGATTGAATGAAAATTTTTGGAACTGGCCCTGGAACAATTTCAAAACCTAATGGCTAGTTGGATCGATCACAGATCTTTCGCATGACTTACGGATCCTCACAGTCTATTTAGATTTATTTTATGGAGTGTTCTTGATCTTCCACTTAGGTCCACACTTCATCATGTGTATCTACCATGGACGAATTTTAGATTTGAGGCTCACCTATTCTTGCACACATTACATTTTTCTTCATCAAAGATTGTAATGATCTTTGGCCAACACATATGTTTCTAGACTCACGGATATGATATAAATCTTGTAATAAGTCATTATATTGGGAGAAAACAACAAGCAAGCAGAGTAGAATGTATATAGAGTTTGATCTATAGGTTTTTCGCTCGCATGTATGAGCGATGTATTTAGAGAATATTGTAATCAGGCCTATGAGTCAAATTTGTATGCCCAGATGTGGCCAACTATATATAATTTAATTTCATGATAATATTAATGTTCTAATATATATTTTTCTCTAGACTTTGTGTTGCTTCTGTTATGTTACTCTAACTACACGGCCGAGATTGTTCTCTTTGAGGACCCTCCTACCATGTCTGTCATCAGTATGAGACTTCTCATAATAAATATTTCCACTTTGTGGGGGTCCACTTCTTCACCCATCCACCCATTCATTCAAACTTTCTCTCTCTTCCACCTCATTAGCATAATTTCATTTCACTTAATTTCACTCCACCTCATTCCACTCCACTTTCATTAATTTCTCAGCTGATTTCTTGGAAACGACTGGTACTTTCTCCATGATCTTCACAATAAATCTTTCAAAAATTTAGGTACATGCACATTAATTTTTATGTCTTAATTATGTTGTAGTCCATTTATTTAATTGCTGCAAATTAATATGGATGATCACCATAGCATGTCATTATTTCCCGCCCTTGTCAAATCGTCCTTTCACCTCACATGTGAGGACACATGTGCCAATTTAGGTTGGGGGGGAATGTGTCAATGCCATGTTTGCATTTCTATCTATATTGATTCACGTTAGCAATATTAAACTCATTGAGCGAATTTGAATTATGAGATGACAACTTGTATGTGAGAAATGAAAATTCTCTGTAGCCATTTCCCTTAATCATAGCCTACATTTACTACTTCTTTATTGCTTTAATTGTCCCTACCATAATCCTAAGCCAAAAGGTAAAATTCAAATGACACCAACATTGGAATTTAGCAGAGTTGCAGGAAGAAGTTTGGTTTCCAAACAAGAATTGAATTAAAAAAATCTTTGCAGAGTTATTGTGGATTGCAGACAATGGGAGGTGGGTTGATTCAAAATGAACCCACAGTTCATGATGTTTTATTATAGGATGCACCCTGCTTGGCCGAATTTAGAAACTATGGATGGCTAGACTATTTCTAAAGATGGATGGTTTTGATGAAGGTGTTGCATTAGAATTTGCCTAGACATTGTCTAAAGGAAGGGCCACAGTAAAAGGGCTGGAAGTCACAACTACGAAGGAAAGAATTGAAGAAGTTGTAGGGTTACCTACAGACAACAAAAATCAACCTACTGCTAAGGATGCCAGGTCAGATAAGGCTGAATTTATAGAACCTAATGACCCTCCATTGAGCATAGACAAACAAGTAGGGAAGAGGACTTCTCTGCCTGAGATTTGGAAGAAGGCTATAGTCTATGTTGTCAAGTATATCACTTGTGAAGGTAGCCAATCAAATTTACATTCCATGCATTTTAAGGTCTTGAACCACATGAGGCACAAAAGGAGAATGAATGTGCCCAACATGTTGTACCACCTTCTCTTGATCATGGCAGCAAAAGCCCAAAAAGGTAGGGAGAATTTTGTTTCCCACCATTGCCTAATTAAATTATTAGTTTAAAAATATCTGCATGATTTGTCCATTATTTCTTGGGAATAATTTTTGAAGATTGATTAAATTAGACCAGAGCATTTGCAACCTAGGGTTTTTCCTCAACCTCGTAGGGTTGGGAGGAGAAGAAGAAATGTTAGGGCCAGTTCTGGTACCTCAACCTCAAACACAAGCCCTTGTGGAAACCCTCTTGTAGCCACACAACCTATTGAGATTAGTTCTTCTGAGGAAAAGCATTTTGATAAAGAGAGTTTCTCTCTTGATTTTTATGATGAGGTCCCTCTTGGAACCTTAATGAAAACTAGAGCATATAAGAGGAAGGCAAAACTAAAGGGAGGAAAAGAAAAAAATAATTTGATAGAAAAGGAATTTCTAAGCTCCAAGAATAAAAAATTTGACACTGTTGTTCCTGCAGCAAAGGAAAAATGAATAAACTCTCCCAAAAAATCAAAGTCAGCTAGGCCAGCCATTAGGGTATCTCCCGAGGGGAGCCCTAGACCTAAAAGGAAGTGTTCAAAGAAGAAACAAATTTAACATTGGTTGATCTCTTGGATATTGTTGAGCAAGTTGAAAACTAGGCCTATGAAATAAATTAGGAACTCCTATAGCAAGAGTTCCTATAGCATGAGAAAGAACAAGAGCAAGAGGCCCTATAGATTGAAACAAGAGAACAAGAACTTGATGCCATGTAGCCAGAATTGGCTCAGCAAGCAGGAGCCCTACAAATGGTACTCTACCAAGAGCAAGCACAAGTGTAGGGTAAAATGATGGTAGGAGTAAATAGGCCTTCTGATTTTTTCATTGAACATGGTAATCTTGAATTTATGGAAAAAAATACAAAGAAGAGAAGAAGAATGGAAAGTAGAAAAATGCAGGTTGAAGAAAATTGAACAGAAAGATGAGGAGATTGAAGATAAGAATGTAGAAATTGTTGTTTTGAAGAAGAAGGTGGATGACATGACAACTATAGTTCCACAGATATTAGAAATTAAAGCTCCTTCGAGGGTATATTCCCTATATTTAAAAGAGAAGCATCTTTCTTTCAAGTTTATAAAGATTGTTTCAGGTTTGAACCCCTTAATTAAAACCCCTACTGAATTTTTCAATGTTTTTCAAATTGTTCCCCCTAAGATGAAAAATATGTTGTGTGAATTTTATTTACATAATTTTTTCGTAACCAAAGACCATGAGTGGAATCCACTGCTATATGTCAAGTATGTCCAATTATAGGCATTCATGTCCTTGATACAAAATGAAGTAAGTTGGGGAAAGTAGTACATGACTTATAGGCAAGTTGAATCCAACATTCCCCTACCCATTAGGGTTGAGTTCAGACATCCAAGAGATATTTTTAAGGATTGGCACTGAATCTTATATCGAACAAGCTATAGCTACATGATCCCACCTGAGAGAGAGGTAGTTTACAAAGAATATGAAGAAATAGAAATGACCATAGGAGACTCTGTAATGGGATACCTCTCACAGAAATGGAATACCTTATCAAATGATTTGAAGCAAGAAAAGCCTCATTCCATGCACAAATATGTTGTAGTACTCAAAATAGTTGACTAGTATATGCAGCTTGGGAGAACAAAAGGGCAATTCTACCTTCCACTAATTTTTAGGCCTCCTATTCTATTGTGGCCAATGCCAAACTACAAGTTTTATAGGTATGACATTGTTGATGAAAGACATAGATGGAGTAGGTTGGAGAGAAAACAATGATTCTATTGGGATCCTAATTCAGATACAATAGAGACAGATGTGGGACAACTTGTAGTTGACAATTTCAGAGCATTGACCAAACAAAAGCACAACTCTTTCTCTACTGGAGGACAACAAGATATTAGGTTGGGAGGAATGATGAGTCTAGTTTATGGTCTAATTATTGATAGGGTTGTTGTCCATTTCATGGAGTACCATAATATTTTGATGCTTGAGATTTGATGTTTCATAATATTTCCTTGAAACCATAGACCTTGGACATGAATTTATTTTCATAAGCTTTCAAATGATATTGACATGCTATGTGGACTATTCATGATAATTTTGCATGTGATTAATGAATGCCGCTTTAAGATGATTATGGATATGTAGTTTTTGTGCATGCTAACATTGTCATGCAGATAATTTGAGGCCTACAATTTAGGAAGATTTCACCAGTTGGTCGTGTGTTATATCAGTCAAACAAGGTGGTCATTTATCGAGAAATGACTCTTGGTAGCTTGAGATTCCTCACGCATCAGATTTTAACCACCTTATAGTGGTCTTAAATGCTGCTAAGCATGTACTGACATTAATTTTGTGCCAGATTTGAGTTAAGGCAATTGTGTCTAACAGGTTATGTGCATGCGTAGCTACCCCTACTCTTTTCTATGATTTCCTTAATGTGGCATCCTCCGTGTTTGCTGGAGTTGACCGCCTTGCTAGGTGGTTGGATAAATAAGGACTTTGATGTTAATTTTGAACTCTCTAGAGTTGAAGAATGTTAATTTACTAATGTACTCACATTCTTAGTTTTTCAGAAATACAACTATGTTGATTGTACTCATGTTTTTCTACTGAATAAAATGAAGTTATAAGTTTTTGCATTTGAGTCTATCTTAGTTTTAGGGAATAATTATCCAAGGGGGACAAATTGGTGAGTATTCCATCTCGTACCTTAATTTAATTTAGTCATTATTTTTTGTTTATTAATTATTTAAGAATCTAGCATTGATTATTCCTATAGCCACTAGAATTCCATTCTATGACTATTCCTACAACCAAGGAAAACAGAGTATTTTCCTTTTTGTTCGCTCGTATTTTTATTTATGTTATGCATTTCAATTTGGTCTGGCTTTTGGTTATTATTCAACATTTATGTTATTTCCTTTCAAGAAATTTACTTTCAGTATTGCACCTCTCTTAAGCTGTAGGATGAATGTGGCTACTTTGGATTCCTAGTGCACATACAATGCTAAACCATTTCAAGTTTACATCCCTGGGTTGAAAATTTAAATGCACCTTCATGATGATTGAGATAGCTATTTAGGTCAGATGTCCAATCTTTGAATCATAGCTATAAAGGACTAGTTGTTAAAATCATTATAGGAGGCCAACAATGAGTTAGGATATTCCTTGAATGTGACTGACTACTTTTTGCAAGTGGATGACCTTGTACACCTTGGTATATTTCATATCATAGTGTTTGTTTTCCATTTGACACATTTTACTACCTAATGATGATTATGCAATGCCTATTTTGTTATTTGGAAAATATTGAATTATCCCTTTTTCGTCATAACCTCCATGTCTTTTGCGCTAAAATTTATTCTATTCCTTCATCCTCTAGTCTTCTCATCCATTTCAAGATCACACTTGTGTTCTTTGAACTCACATGCCCTCTCAAGGGGGCATACCACTACCTCCTCTTCATCCTTGCTCTCCCTAATTTCACACTAGGGCATATTTTTGGCTTGCTTTCTTTGACACAAGGCGATAAATTGTATTATGTCAAAGAGGGGAAAATGTAGACACATAAAAATGGCCTAGATACACAAACCATGTTTTTCTATGATGACCATGTTTGTCCCTCACATAATTAAAGTATTAATCATTCCTCCATGATTATTTAAAATAAATAAATTACATTTATTTATTTAAATACATCACTAATGAATCCTTATTCCCTCCAATAATTTAATAACATTACCATTCATCCTCCAATTAAATATAATTATTTATTTAACTCACTTTGTATCCCACAAGTAAATAATTGAAACAATTATTTATTGCCTTTTTCTTATTCACATTTATAAATTAAACCATTATTTAATTCATAAGTCAAAATTCCTCCATAAATCAAATAATTTCTATTATTGTTTTATTTTCCAACTACCTCTTTTTCTCCACCATTGATTTAATTTCTTTCAATTAAATCTCAACCCTTCATTTAAAAATTTTCCCTAACTTTGACCTAATGTTTCCCTAACCCTAATTCTCCTCATCACATTGAATTCTAACCTTTGATCTTAGGTTTTTGTAAACTTTTAATCCTAGCCATCCATTCTCAAGTTGGCATTCTTTAAAAGGCTCCCTCTCAAGTCATTTTAGACACATAGAGTTATTTTCAGCATGATTGAGAACTTGAATACATGAGCACACACATTACTTCAATATTTTATTAATCTTAGGGAAATTATACCATTTGCAATAAGGTGGAGAAGGCCAATGGAGGTCATTCAATGGAAGCTTGAAAACTAGGTGATAGTGTTTCAATATTTTTATGTTTCTTGCTTTCTATTATGTTGTATTGTTGATTGGGGTTTAATAGTTTATTCTATTTGTAATTAATCAGAAAATTTCTCCCTAATACAGGATTTCCATTTTTTTTACTAGGCATGAAAATAATTCATTGTTTTTTTAACTTTGCTATGAAACAATTATCCTACATTCTCCAGGCATAGGAGTCCTTTTGTGTTCAGATACAACTCTTTGCTTTTGGTTATTGTGAGCAAGTCTCACAGCTTGTGAAAAGGTTGTCTTTCATGTGTGGTGATTTGTATGTTGCTGACTTGTGATTGTGGAGTTGTCTTAGAGATCATGGAGCTTGAATGGTACAACTTTTGCACCAAATTAATTTTTTAATTTTATAATTGATTTTCGAAAGTTTTTATACTTGTGAAAGCACTATCTTTGAAAATTTTGAAGTTATAATGGTTTCTTTGGAGAAAGGGAACTTTAGGAAATGGAGCAATTTTATTCTCACTCATCTTAATGTGAAGAATCTATTCCCATACTTGTATAATGAAGTTCCTATTCCAGGAACACGTGGTGGGTATACGATTTGGAAAGGATATAGGTCGTAAGTCTTTGGAGTTAATTTTGAGCACATAAATAATGATGAATTTTTGGATTCACTTGTGAATTTTGAGTTCCCTTATGCCCTTTAGACTTACATTTGAGAATCATATGGAGATCATGATACTTTTCTATCTCTCGATGATCCTCTTTCCAATACTAGTGTGCCTCTTTATTCTTTAGAGAAGATAGACCATCCTTGTGATCCTTTGGATGTTTTTGATACTTTAGATGAGGTTGAAATTGCTTCAAAGATAATCCACCTTCATTAAGGACTTCTATCATTCGAGCAACAAGATTCTCATTATCTTCCTAATTGTGATTCTTATTTGTCGAAAATTGGTTCATTGTTCATGGAATCTCACATTTCAGACTTGCAAGACACATTTGAAGGATTAATTTTCATATTTGATGATAGTTGTGGTACAACTGTTGTCACTCCATCTCTATCTTTGGAGAATGTTCAAAATCAATTTCTAGTGGTGCCTTTTTTGTCACCTCCTATTGTGATTGGGCATGTTCCTAATTGGTTTGTGGCATCATCTTCCAAGGTGTTAGTGCCACATGAAATTTTTTTAGAGACATTGTCATCCTAAATTTGGATTTAACTTGCTAATTCCTATCCAAAATGGGAAGCATACCTACATTTTTAGCTAGTTTTATTTCTTCCAAAAGGGAGACAAGTTTTTTTGTCGACATTGGATTATGTTAATTTTCTTCAAGCACTTACCATTTTTGTAGGAAACTACACATTATGGGGGGCTACATACTCTCCCTCTCTCCCTCTTATGAAGGGGCTATTGGATTATGTAGTCCTTGGGGGTGTTATTGATTCGTCCATCCATGCATGTTGCTTTTCTATTTTTGTTTTCTCTTTTAGAGAGGAGTTTTTTCCCACAGGGTTTTTCTCCTTTTTCCTGATTGTGAAAGATTTCTTTTATTGCATTAAATAGTAGTTGTAAATGGGTAAGTAACATGGTTGTGTATTAAGGACCCAAATTTCATCTTGATATTGCATAATAATATCTTATACTAAGGCTTTTATACTATGTAATTTATCATCTCATCTCAATATTTTTATCTTTGGTGAAATAGCCTTCTGTTGTTTCTCTTTTCTGTGAAGATTTATTTGCAAGTTGTGCTCCTTGGAGGTGGTTGACACCAATAAAATCCATCAACAAGAATTCATCATTTTAATCATTCAAGTAGTCAATTTCATCATCAGATATGCTAGCATCTTCTTTAACACAATAACTTCTCTTAACAACTTTACCCTTATTATCCTTATATTTTTCATTTGAAACTTTGGCTAGACATCTTGAAGAATAATGAACTATCTCTCCACAATTAAAATATTTGAAAGGAAACTTACCTCTATACTTTCCAATACCATTTTTAGTCTCCTAAGAATTTATTTTTTTATCTCATCAAGATGATTTGGATGTAATTTTTCATCGTTCTTTGTTTTTCTAGCTTTAAAATTAGTTTCATTTCTTGAATCATTTTGACCAATTTTTCTCAATTCAAAAGTAGTTAAAGCACCAAACAATTGATCTCTAGAATAATGATCTAAATCTTGAACTTCTTCAATAGCAAAAAAATTATGAATATATTATTTAGCAAGAGTTCTTCATACCTTCTTTATCACCTCATCTTCTAGTAGATTTTCACCAAGGCCATTGATGGAATTGAAAACTTCATCCACTCTATGAATGTAGCCTATAATATCTTCATCCTTTGACATCCTTAGGGTTTTAAACATAGTCTTAAAATTGTGCATATTGACTTGCTTGACCTTATCATATCCTTCATAGACACTTTCTAGCTTCCTCCATATTTCTTTAGTAACTTTTTAGCTCATAAAATTCTAAATTCTAAATGAGAAAGACCACTTGTACTATCAAATAATGTCATCCATTACATTTTCACACTTGTTTGAGCCCTTGTGAACCAAATGAACCTAATTGTACCTTGTTTGGGGTGTTGTAAAGTGATTTTTTACACTTTCACACTAATCTATGGTTTTCATTAATAAAATTGGCTTCTTTGTGCCTTATTTGGCCTTATTTTGCATCTACAAGCCTTAATTAATGCATCTTTCTAAGGATAATCTCAACACATATGTAATGAAAAATCATAAATAAATGCTTTTGGATTTTTTGGACTAGATTTAGTGATCTGGGACCATATGCCACCTTATGCGTATGGGTCCCACCTAAGTTTTGGGGCCCCGATCTAGATTTCACATGAATCTAAACATTTCTTTAAATGTGGGATCCATAGCCTAGCCTAATGAGACTCATATGCCACTTCTAGAATATGAGTCCCATGTGGCTTAAAATTAAATGAAACTCAAATTCTTGGTAGGATTTTATTTTCTTAGATCTAATGTTAGCTTGTACTATTGTAATTTTTGTAAATTTGGCATAAACAAGTATAAATACAAGGTTATTTCACTCATTTTACACCTAGCGGGTTGAATGAGAATCCTTATAGAAAATTTGAGTTCACAAGAGTATTCAAGGGTTTACAATATCATTCAAGAGTCTTCAGGAGCTGATTATCAAGTATTTTAGAGCATTATTCAAGTATCAAGCATCATGTCAAAGGCATCATGCATCATGTTTGTGTTTCAACTAGAAATTGTGATGTAGGGTTTTATCATTCAAGAAAGTACTCAATTCAATAGCTACAACATTCAAGCAAGAGTCAATATCTACATCCATTAAAGCCACTTCATACATATTTGCATCACTTTATTTCTAGGGTTTGGTGAGTTGCAATATTACATTTTGTTCATTCATATTTCCTTTATCTCATTTGATTTCATCACAAGGTTTGATTACCAAAATGGGTTTTGACCAAGGTAAACCCCTTTCCTCTAACAAAACAAAAAATTTCCCTCTCTTCAGTGTGTGATTTGCAGATCTAGGTTGAAGATCCTCTAAGGAGCAAGGTTGGAATGAAGTTGTCAAGTCGTAAGTTGTTAAAGTTTCCACCTTGTTTACAAGACCATTAAAGGACACCTACACAGCATAATATTATAGTTGAGAAGACAAAAAAAATATTGAAGAGTAGATTCAGAGTTTGATCTTTCCAAAAATCCAAGTAGGAATGATAAACCACTTCTGGCATATGAGTCCCAAAATAGTGAAATTTTCAATTTTCAAGAGTTCTAGACTTGTCTCTGCCAAATTTTTGTTCCTACCTAGAAAACCCAATCTGGGACTAAATCACCTAGTCTAGCATATGAGTCATAGTGTGCATTAAATTTATCATTTTTCAGAATTTCATGTCTCCATTCAAGCTACTATAGGTTTCCAATTGCACACCTCTGATCTCTCAATTTTCTATTATGTTTTGGATCCATTTCTAAGTCATTGATTATAGTCTTGCATATCATTAGGTTTCATAATTAGGTCTTGCATGTTGTTTGTATTTTCAAGTGCTAGCTTGGTGGTGAACCCCCTTTTAGTCATTAATCACACCCTAGGACATCCTATTTTATATCTCTTTCCCCCATTCCATCCTTCAATTGAGATGTCTAGGGTTTCCTTGAATGAAAGAGAAGAAAACTTATTGTTCTATGTCCTAAACTATAGAGCGATAATTTTCCATCCTTTATTTTTGTGAACTTACATTTAGAACATTTAATCTTCTGATTTGGAGTGCATCACCATCCTAGATCTAGCTTGCATTAACATTACATTAGGGTTTGCATTAGTTAATTAGCATTCTAGGGTTTCTAAATCTTGCATTAGTGAAAGTGAATATAGGTTGCATTTTTGCATTTTGTATCATTGAAGTTCATATGAAATATGCATATGCACTTAGTCTAGACATCATTCAAACCAAAAAGCACAAATTTCACTTAAGATTTTCTAAAATTTGTGCCAAAACCCTAAACTAGGACTCATATGCCCCTCTGGGTGATTTAGTCCCAATACAGGCGATTTTGTCTAGTTTCTAGGTATTTTATGGTGACTATTATTTAGCAATAAAAATCTCTAAAAAAACCCAATCAGGACTCATATGCCCCTTCGGGTGATTTACTCCTATTTTAGATTTTCAACTACATTTTACAACATTAAAAACTTTGTTTCTGTGTTTTAGTTTGTTGTTGTTAGTTTTTTGTTTTAGTTTACAGAGTTATTGTTAGTTTAATTTCATTGCATCTAGCTTAATTTCATTTAAATTAGAATTAGAACATAGCATTTATCTTGTGTTCATTACATCCTATATTTCCTTGATTATCCCTTATACGAGCTTTTCTACTTGGTTTCCTATTGCTAATACTATAGTGAGACATATTTTGAGACTGATGTCATCCTACAATAGCACAATCATCACGGATCTTGGGTTATCTAGCTCTTTCACTACTAGTGTCAACACTAGTTCACTGGGTATGGATCATACCCTTAACAACCATCTACCTTCAAGTAGTGTGACACATGTTAAAACAATGGTTGCTATTATTCCATAAGAAAACATAATCTAAATCCATGAAGACCTAGAAAACCTAAAAAATCAAATAAGTACTAAAAACATTTCAACCACTACTATCCCTATCATAGATAACATACATCACATGATTGAAAGTGAAGAAGGAGTTGATCTTATGTCTGACATAAAATAAAAAATTTGGACCATGTATTACCTCAACCACTAGTTGTCCTTTACCTTCAAAAAATGTCACAAGCCAAGGAGGTATTCAAATTCCTCCTCCCATAATAATTTCCTCTATTCCTACCTATACCAATCCCCAAGTTACAACAATGATTTAACCTATATGTGATGTGATTCCTTCCTTGGGTATTTCCACTGGCATCCCTAGAGATTTGGTGGCATCCAACGTCATATCTCCTACCACTCTACCTCCTATAAGAATTCCATTCACTTGTCCCCTGAACACATACACACCTCCACCTTATTCTCCTCCATCTCAAAATGCAAACAATGATCCTCTCATAAACCAACTTTTGCAAACTATTTCATCCCTTCAAAAGCAATTTTCCACCATAAACCAAAACCAAAATGGCCAACCTACATATTACATCAAAAGTAATCTATTATCCTTAGAGATATTGGGAACATCGATGGAAAAATGTATAGAGGCGCCTAGATTTGAGAAATATGGTGGGAAGGGAGATCTTTCTAACCATGTTTCTACTTATACTACCTTATGTAGTGACTTTATTCTTAAGGATAAGCTCTTAGCTAAGATTTTCTCTAGATCCTTAAAGGATACTACCTTAGAATGATTTTCTTCATTATTGAATAACCCAATTTGTTCATTCAATCAAATTTTTGAAACATTTATAAACCATTTCCAAGTGCATATGACTCTAGCCGATTTGATGAGATGTAAGCAAAATTATGATGAAAATATTGTTGACTTTATTTCACACTACCAATCGCTTTATTCCCAAATTGACATAAAGATTCTTGACCCTCACCTTCAAAGGATGTAACTTGAGAACTTTCCAGCTAAGATACAAGATAAGCTTATCATGATGAAGTTTCCCTCCTTCATGCACCTATGTATTTCCCTTGGTGATTATCAAAACTCAGTTAGTAGTCATGCAACAAAACCCACTTCTAGCCGACTTGAAAAGTCTAAATCCGCAAACCAAAACAATTATCAACCTTTTAGAAAATATAGTAAAGGGTTCCTTCAGCTTAACCAGTCTCAATAAACTCAACATGTTGATACCCAAGTAGCTTCTATAAGGAAGACAACTCCTTTCACTTTTGGGGTTCAGAATAGGCAATTCACCCCCTTACTTGATACCCTCCATAACATAATTTCACAACTTTTAGAACAAAAAATGATTACCTTGCCTTTCGTTAAAACTCTCGATCCTAATAAACCTTTACCATTGAACTTTAGATCTAATTCCTATTGCCATTATCACTGAAAAAATGGATAGGACATAGAACATTGTAAGCATCTTAAACATCTTGTGTAAGACCTCATTGATTCCGGTCAACTTTCAATTAGAGGTGTTAATGATAAAGGAAATAAGTTTGTTGCCCCTCCCAACCAAAACTTACAAATCTTTACCAACCCTATGCCTAATCATAACATTTCATTTGTCAAAGCTAGAAAAACTCAAAAGAATGATGTGATGAGTGCTGACACAAATGATGACAACAATGATACTATTCAACAAGATCCCATAGATATTGATGAACAAGGTCCTATAGATTATATGGTTGGATTGGTCGAGGTTATAACTCATAAGGGTCAAACTAAAAAGCCTCGACATTGCTTTATCATCTAAAGACACACTTAAACATGCACCTGATGGTGCTCTTTACATAGTTGGTTGAATCTATGATAATCCCACTAATGGGATATGAATTGATCCTATCTATGGAGATAATGTGATCATGGAATAATTATTACTTGTGTATGAGCTCTATCATGAAACATATGATAAAATGAAAGCATGGATTTCTCTTTCCATATGATGAGATCGATCATCCTTCCTTTACAAATATGATTGAAAACATTATATGTCTCATTCTCCATCATCTTGATGTAATACCAATTCCATGTGAAGCTCGGTTACCCATGGCTACACCCCATAGAATTCATCATGTCGGTCGTGCATAAATTCTTAAAGTTTCCATTTGAAAATGAAATATTTACTGTGCACCATAGTGGCTTGAATCCTTTGTCCTCTTGAGGAAAACTTTCATTAGATTTCTTTTAGCCTGAGCCTATGGAACCCATTAAACCTCAAGAAGATTTATTTTTCAAATCTTATCAAAAGTTCAAGGTGAAAAGTAGCAAAAATATCCCTTAAAAACATACCTCAACCTATGACCCAACATACCATCCCCGACGAAACCACGATTTAACCTAAAGACATTCCAAAAAACCAAGACCATAAGATAGATCATTTTACTATCTCCTACAAAAGACCAAGAGATAACAAAAACAATCTAGTCAGACCTCCTAAAATAAAACATGTTTATAAAGATAAAGAGAAAGTGGTTGAAAGTTGTACTAAAAGAAATAGAAATTCTAGAGAGCATAGGCATAGAGATCATGCTCTTACTCAAAGGTTAAAAAAAGACAAAAAAATAAAATCTAAATCTAAACTTGACTGAAGCAACACATGTTGAGTCTCCCTCTTCATTGAAACAAAAAGATCCTATACCACAACTGCAACAAGAGCTAAGCCCTTATTTGGAAATTATCATTAGACCTCCTATTTAGATTAATTTAGATGATGATGAGGAGATTGATAAAATTGATGAGGAGGTGCATAATGAATTGAATACATTATTTTCCTCTTCTATGAGCTTGCATGATAGTTCTCCCAAGAAGAGTGTTGAACTTGGTGACACCCCTAGTTTGGCACTTGCTATTGTCACTTTGGCTAGTTGTCCACCTTCTATATATGATAAACATGATTGGGATGTAGACAACCTACTAATAAGTTGACTTGCATATTCCTTACTAGTCTTTTTCATTATTTTCCTTTCATGTTGTGTTATTGATGTGCGTATTGTGATCCCTCATGCTATTCTATTTGATGTATCTCTCTCTCTCTTTGTAAAATTCCTCTATTTGTACCTACATTGTTCTTTATGTCGTAAAAATTTTTAACTTTTCATTTTTCTTGTGTTTTCCTTTTGGGGATGATGCAAGGAATTGAGACATTCACGTCTCTTCCATTTTGACCTAAAATATTTTCCTTTATCTTTTGTTTTCCTTTTGGGGATGATGGAAGACATCGAGACATTCATGTGTCTTCCACGTTGACCCAAAATATTTTTCATTATCTTTTCTTTGTCTTTTGTTTTCCTTTTGGGGATGACACAAGGCATCGAGACATTCACGTCTCTTCCATGTTGACCCAAAAGGATTTTTATTTTTTTTCACTCTCTTTGTGTCATTATTCTAGTTCTATGAGTATTTGGGGAATGATGAGAGTTTTGAGTTATCTAAAAACATTATAGGAAGAACATATTGACCCCGAATCCATAGATTCCTCATGTGTTTGGAGTTTCATTTTGGGGGAAACCCCTTCTTTTCTTTCATGACGCATCTTTATTTGGAAACATATGACTTGGCATAGGGCTTTAAAAGTTATCTCTCATGTCTTGTTTATTGTAAGAATAAATATCATTTTCTACTTTAAAGTAGTTTCTCATAGCATGGTGTTTAGCAATTTTTTAAAAATGGGGGCATATATTGACATTATTCTTTTGTATTTCATGATTCATTGTGTAGTATATTCTTATTTCAGATGATTTTTCTTTCAATTTTTGGTTGACATTGGGTGTGATTTCCTTCAAGAGCATGATCTCTCTTAGCATATTGTTTTATTATTAGTGGCTTGATGTGACACATTGCATCCCCTAAGTTGTGAATCTTCTATTATTTTATTGGTCCTCTCTTGGAGACATTAGGCATGATGCTCTCTAAGTTAACACCTTACATGAACTAAGAAAAACTCCCTTTAACATTCCTTACACTATGTTTTAAATTTCAATTATATGGCCACCTTGCATAACACACTTTGCTTGATTGTGGATCCATATTATCTATTCATGAGTACAAAGCATACAAAGTTTTTCTTGTCTCATGAAGCTTGAAGTTCATTGTTGTGTGGTGCTTTATCAAAGTTATCAAGAGGTATCGATTTCGTCTGTTTGTACGATAAGCCAAAAATAGGCATGAATTTCCCATAGCCACTTTATTTTTTGTGTGAGCACATATTGGTCATGTGTGTGTGTCTCACCTCTTTGGATACTCACTCAACGGATAGCCTGAACTTCCATTGCCTTAGAGTGAGCATTTTTTTTCCAAAAACACCTTAGATCTGATCCACAACATGTGGGATAAATGATCAAAGCTTGATTCACTCCTTTTGTTTTTCTTTCTCTTTTCTCTTTGTCTTTGATAGTGCATGACTATACCTTGTTATTGCTCCTTATAGCATTTCATGTGTGTTCTTTTGTTCCTATGTTAGTTTTCCATAGGATCTTGGTCCTAGGGGATTGTGTAACCCCCTTGGTTGTCATCCTATCCTACTAGATTTGGTACATTTTAAACCCTCTTGATGTGATCTCATTTACTTTAATGTGAGTTTGAAGAAATTTCATCCTCGCACTAAAGTGGGAGCTAAATGTAGTGTCAAAAAATGTCATCTGTTACATTTTCACACTTGTTTGAGTCCTTGTGAACTAAATTAACCTAATTGTGCCTTATTTAGGGTGTTGTAAAGTGTTTTCTTGCACTTCCACAAAAATATACAATTTTAATTACTAAAATGATCTCCTTTATGCCTTATTTGGCCTTATTTTACATCCAAAAGCCTTATTTAATTCATTTTTCTTAGGATAATCATGACACATATGTAATGACAAATCATAAATTAACATTTTTGTATTGTATGGCCTAAATTTAGTGATCTTGGTACTCATATGCCACCTTGGGCATATGGTTCCCACCAAAGTTTTGGGGCCTCGATCTGAATTTCACATGAATCTAAGCATTTCTTGAAAATTATGTCCCATAGCCTAGCCTAATGGGACTCATATGCCACTTCTAGCATATAAATCCTATGTGGCTTAAAATTAAATTAAATTTAAATTCTTGGTGGTATTTTATCTTCTTACATCTGATGTCAGCTTGTAGTGTTGTAATTTCAAGAAATTTGGCATAAAAAATTATAAATACAAGGTCATTTCACTCGTTTTACACCTAGCAAGTTGAATGAGCATCCTTATAGAAAATTTGAGTTCACAAGAGAATTCAAGGGTTTACAAGAGCATTTAAGAGATCAATATCAAGCATCATGTCAAATTCATCATGCATCATGTTTGTGTTTGAGCTAACAATTGTGATGTACCTGGTTTTATGATTCAAGCAAGTACTCAATTCAAGATCTACAACATTCAAGCAAGAGTCAAGATCTATATCCATTGGAGCCAATACATACATGTTTGCAACACTTTATTTCTAGGGTTTGGTGAGTTGCAACATTACATGTTATTCATTCATCATTCCTTTATGTCATTTGATTTCATCACAAGGTTTGATTACCAAAATAGGGTTTGACCAAGACAAACCCATTTCCACTAACAAAACAACAATTTTCCCTCTCTTTAGTGTGTGATTTATAGATCTAGGTTGAAGACCCTTTAAGGAGCAAGGTTGGAAAGAAGTTGTCAAGTTACAAGTGGTCAAATTTGCCACCTTGTTTACAAGACCATTGAAGGACACCTATATCTAGCTGAATCTTCTAGTTCAGATCCAAAAACTAGGCTGAGAAGAAAAAATAGAGATTGAAGAGTAGATTCATACTTTGATCCTCAGAAAAAACCAATTAGGACTGATACACCACTTCTGGAATATCAGTCCTAGTACAGTGAAATTTTTAGTTTTCAAGAGTTCTAGACTTGTCTCTGCTAGATTTTTGTTCCTGCCCAGAAACCCTAATCCAGGACTAAATCACCCAATCTAGCATATGAGTCCTGGTGTGCATTAAATTCAAAATTTTCAAGATTTGTTGTCTCCAATCAAGCTACTACACATTTCTAGGTGCACACCTCCGATCTCTCAATTTACTATTCTATTTTGTATCCATTTCTAGGTCATTTATTATAATCTTGCATATCATTAAGTTTCATAATTAGGTCTTGCATGTCATGTATCTTTCCAAGCCCTAGCTTGGTGGTGAACTCCCTTTTAGTAATTTATCATACCTTAGGACATCCTATTGTATATATATTTCCATCATTCCATCCTTGGATTGAGATCTCTAGGGTTCCCTTGAATGAAAGAGAAGAAAACTTGTTGTTCTATGTCCTAAACTATAGAGCGACAATTTTCCATCCTTCACCACTCAATAGAGCATTCCTTTCTTTTTCATTTTCAACATACACCTTGATCTCATCATAAGTTGATGGTACATTAGTAATCATGGTATATACATATAAAAGTGACCTCCAAACTCCAAACACTGGCAAAAAAAGGAAACCTTCCATCTTGGTTTTCTAGGATACATAAATTGTCAAATAAAAAAGAGGGAGCCTCCTTCTTGTGCACCATCTGGATCTACCTCAAGTGGTTAAAATTATTCCAAGGAACCTTTCTTTGATACCAATTATTAGATGCATAGGACAACTAAGAGGGGGGTGAATCATTTGTATATTAAAACATAAAAACCCTCACTAACATTCAGATCTATATTTACTCTTAAACCCTTAACAACCATTAAAACCTTATTATGCATTGGCAGAATGTAAAATTATGATTTATAATAATGAAAACCCATCCAAACATATAAGAACATCATATTTACATGGACAACCCAAGAAGAAAAAAACCATGATGAGGATTAGCTCACAATATAAAGTAATAAAAACACTAAATACAATAGGTTCATGATCAGAGGGCTCACTACCCAAAAGAAAGAATGAATCACTACCAAAGGACTCACTATCCAAAAGGAAGAAGAAAGAAAAATTGGCCCACTTCCAATTTGAACTACTAAAAATAAATCTCTCTTATGCTAAAGATATAGTTCCACTGAATCACAAACAAATCATTCAATAGACTAAAATGTAGACACCTTCTACTCACTAGATTTGGGAGTCATAGGAATTAAATATCACACTCAAATCACCACACTTGATCACTTTCACATATTTTTCATCACACACGCTTTTCACTAATCCACACAACAACTCATCTTGTATTTATACTATCTCTGACCTAAAAAAATCTGAATTAGGTCAACCTTAAGGAAATTTATGTACCTCAACTATGCAACATCAAATAGGTCAGCACAAAACACTTCCAACGTATAAAGAAGTGAAGACAGACCACTCCACAACTCAGTTGGGACCTAGATCTACATTTACATGCTTCTCAACACTTCCACAAACAACAATCATCCACCAAAATTAGTATTAGCACACTAGGTCGGTCAAACCTACACTAACACTAACAAGTGACTCCAAACACCCCTCTCTAGGTTTGGAAACATATCATGAACCACACAGAAATATTCCAAAACATCTCAAAATATTTCATAACATTAGAATATTAACCATTACTACTGTAACCACCTAAAACTTAAGAACACCTTAATTATGTGCAACCAAACACATTGGCATAGACAACCAACATACCAAATAACATTGCAGAGCACTACAACACTTGAAATTCAAGGGAGGGTAGATACATAAAATATAATCATTTTTCTAGATCTGTAAGATAAGAACCTTCACTATGGATAAATGTGGAGCAATCAAATTTCTCCCAGACACCCTATTTTACTAGATAAACATACTATCAAACACATATTTCATTGCAAAATGATCCAAAACCTAAAAATCTAGATATAAAACCTTTGAACACCTCTAATAATCATTTCTAAACTGAATGGGAATAATTTCAATCATGAAGAAATGCAAAGCTGAACATTGATCACCACTCTATCACACTAAACTCTCTTTTATTCAATTTTCCCAAAATCACTTAGAAACCAAGTGAACCAACTTCATGAGAAATATTATTTATCACATACATCAATGAAAATATTGATGATAGCACCACAATATAGTGTAATTCTCTCCAACATTAACAATCTCCCCCAACACAAGTCAGACAAAAAACCTCTACAACTATACTAAAGACAACAATGACAACACTAGTACAATGTTTTGACTCCAATACCAACAAATCCAAGCTTGGCATTATCAATACCAGAAACATTCCAAAACTATCTTCATACAAGGGGTTGACATCAATGACAACACCCAAACAACTCACAAACAACTCAATTTTCCAACACTTAGGTTTTCATGTGTGTTATTGCTAAGTTAATTTTCAATCAAATAAACCAATAAGTGTTTGTAACAATAATTTATGAAGGGTTGAAAACAAGATTAGAAATATTGATACTCAAAATAATTTAAAATGAACTGAAGACTTTGGCCAAATAAATATTTCCTACTCCATTTGAACATAAATACTTTTCTATCCCATTCAAATGTAAGTTATTTCCATATGGACTAATGCATACATTTTTTCTTGTCCTTTAAAGATAGATGTTTTCTTTAGTATATATACAATAAGTAAAGGTGAAACTAATTTTTATTTTTAATTATTATTATTTATTTATTTTTTAAAATTTTAAATTCATATGCACGTGATCTTCATAGTTTCACACTCCTATGTGAAAAAATAGCTCACTTCATTAACCACTATTGCATTTACTTTTTCTATACAAGTAAGACTCGCATGTAGCTATCCAATTAACATGAACATTGGATATATGTTAACCATAGATATAAGTCTTGGATAGTACTATTGAGTAATATTTAGAGGAAACATAATTATAACTTGTAAAATTGAATTAACTAGATGTGGAGTAGATTAAATTTCTCATCTTGATTTTTATGTATAATTTTTTGTAAGGGTTACTATTTTTTAGAAACAACTTCAATTTTTTTTGCACAATATTAAAAGACACCAAGAAAATTTTTAATAGACTTGGGATGATGTCATGAGTACACAATGTAAAGTCAATTCATTTTTCCACTCTTTAACCTAGATCTTGTTTTACCTTCCAACATGATTTCAAATAAAAAAATCAACTATATTTAAATACAACTAGACACACATATCAATATAAGTATGAACGAGAATAGCTCACAATCACTAATAGAATAGAATTTATAACTTTTGGTTTCAATTTAAATTTTATAAATTGTAGATTTAAATATAGAATTAAAAGTGTAAAATTATCCTCATCAAAATATTAAAAAAAATCAAAATAAAATTAAAAAAAATCAAAAATAAGATATCTAAAAATAAATGATAATAAAATAAAAATCAATTTATTATAATCATAATGGGTAATAGTTTAGTTAAAAATATTGTAAACAACATAATTAGTTAGTGGGTGAACATGTTTAGGTTGAATTCACTTTAATGTAAAATATAAAAATGGAAAACAACAAATATAAGAAGTTGTGACATAGACAAACTAAGATAAATAAATCGAGTCCAAAGTACCAATCTCAACCTCATATCAAGCTTGTTATTTTGAATTTCTCATTATTACATATATGTATGCAACTTAGTAGCATAACACTATATTTAATCGATAATGGATTTTGACAAACCAGATTTGCGTAAATATTTGAGATATCAAAGTGATGAGAGAATGAGGTTACTTCTATAATTTTTTGAAAGTTAAAATGGATGGTTGAGGATAATATCAAAGACTTAAGTTAACTAGACTAACTATGGAGTCAACTCAAATAAAATTAAAAAATGTTCATTTTAAACTCGTAGAGGATAATAATGAAATATTTAATTTATTAAATTGATAAATAAAAAGAAGTTTTTTAATTTGAAGATGGAGCTAAGTGGTAAGAGAATAATTTTTTAATTCAAAGATGAAGTTAATTGATGAGGTGAAAAACGAAAAAATTATTTATTTATTGAAAAATGAATAATTCTCTCTCATAAATTAAATAATAAAATATTATTTCCTTAATGGATAAGATATGGATAATGATGATGAGTAATGATTGATGGTGATAAATAATAAATGATAATAAGTGATTGATAAATGGTAAAATGTAATAAATTATAATGATTAATTAATGACTAATAAATGATAAAATAATGTGATAAATGATTAATGGGTAATATAAAAGTTAATCAATAGTAAATTATTAGGAGAATAATTTTAGTGTCTACACAACCTCCCCTAGGGGATGGTAGTTCACAAGGATTATCTTAAGAAAAGCGTCCCTAGAAAGGGCTATGTACTACCAAATAAAATTCACATCAAAATTAAACTTAAATAGAATTACATATGTATTATTCATTGATCCCATGGGTACATGTATGCAAGAAATATGTGTAAATAAAGAAGGTTCCTTGTACTTTGGTTTTCATGTGTGCCATTGAAAAGTTACTTTTGAACTAAATAAACTATTGAGTGTTAGTAATAATAAATTATGAAGGATTGAAAATAAGATAAAAAAATATTTGATACTTAGAAGAGATTCAAATGAACTTGAAGACTTTGGCGAAAGCATTTTTTTATGTTGTTCCATTTAAAAAATTATGCTTTTATCCCATGCAAACATAAGTTATATGTAATCAATTATCCAATGTGGAAAAATTTGCATAATTTTTCTTGTCCTTTAAATATAGATGTTTTCTTGAGTATATAAATAATAAGTAAAGGTGAAACTGATCTTAAAAAAATAAATATCAATTTTTTGTTAATTTTGAAACTCATACCCAATGCTCACAGCTTCACACTCCTCCTATGTGAAGAAGTTAGTCCATTTCTTTCACCACTATTAAACTTAATTTTAGCATGCAAGTAAGACTAGCTTAGAGCTATGAAGGAAACACAAACATTGGATGCGTTAACCATCTATAAGTCGTGCATAATAGTGTTGAGTAATATTTCAACCATATATAATTGTAGCTTGTAAATTTTAATTACTTGGATGTGGACTATTGAAATTTACTCACCTTGATTTGGATGTCTAAGTTGTTGTAAGGATTACTATTGTTTAAGATTTTCTTTATAAAATTATTTCATTGTGGACATCAAGTTCTCAAATTGCTACTATTTCGACATAGTACATTTGCATATAGACTTGAGATATAAAAGTGATGATAGCACGAGGGTATTTATAAAATTTTCCTAAAAAATGAAATGGATGGATGAGGATAAGATCAAATACCTACATGAACTAGGCTAACTAATATAGAGCCAATATAATTGAAATTAGAAAATGACCATTTCAAACTCGTAATAGGATAATAATAAAATATTTAATTTACGTAGAAAGCATATCCAATTTGAACAAGAGAAAGCTAATTTTGTTTATGGATGTTGAGGATGTTTAGATAAGCTATGGGAGATGATTACATGAATCACATGCCTTCGTTCAACCACGTATTAAAAGAATCGTGTGGCTTCATTGAACCACATATTAAAATCATACGTATTGAGATAGGAAGAAATGGTTTGCAAGATTTTTCAATGATAAATTCCATTTCTCAAAGTGTCAGACGAATGCAATGTTAGGTGCTATTAGATCTGGTCGAGCCCCTAGACACGTCAAGACATTTTATAATCTAATATTACTGCAAAATTTTTGAGGTAGTGGTGGTTGCAACTTGCATACGGTCTAGCACCAACACTAATGACTCCTCACACATTTACACAGACATTTCTTTTTTGTGAAGAAATTTTCTTTATTTAGGTCCAATGCAAAGTCTCCAGTCGATGGCATCTAGACTCTCAAGACTTGTCAATACCAGTGATATATGGAAAACAGTAATGATGTTACTGAAGGTAGGAAAGAAATATTTTTTATAGAAAACTTGTCTTATGTATATGCCTTTTTTATTACCCTTTACAAGATCTATATAGTAGTTGTAGAAGAAAGTAGACTTAATTTTATTTAGGTTTTGATTAAAGATGTATTTGTTAACTACAATTTCAACCATTCCAGTAGGCAGAATTATCCAATTCATTTTCAAATGACATATTCAAGAAGGCGCCTTCAAATTCCACCAGCTAACTCTTTAGAATATACCATAACATCACATAAAACTATTTTCAGATATTATAGTTGGAAATGGTCTAGTAGACATTTATGCAAAATTTGGAAGCATAGAAAAGGCACATAAACCATTTGACATAATGTCTCAAAGAGAGGGTATCTCATGGAATGCAAGGATTGTAGGATATGCACAAAATGGATTTTTTTTTTAATATTTAAATTTTTTGAAGCAAATGTAATTGGCAGTTGTAAAGCAAGACTCCACAACTTTTTCCAACATTCTCCCTACCTACCTGTGCCAAAATACGAGCATTGGAATGGGGTATGGATATCCATCAAAGCATAAAGAAAAGAGGAATTTTATCAGATGTTGCAGTTGCAATTTCCCTAGTGAAAATGTATGTGAAATGGGAAATCCTAGAAAAGGCATGTTAATTGTTTGAAAAAATCCGGAAAGATATGTTTGTAACATAGAAAATTGATTACTCTTGAAGAAAGAGACAATTTCATGCTTAATTTGACCCATTTTGACATTCTTACACCAATCATTCAACAAGGTGGTGACTTAGTCCCTTTTAGGGTTATTTGCATTTTTGAGTGGGAAAATCTCCAACCTAATAAAAATTCTTGATGGGTGTTGGCCACTTAGGTCAAAATAACCAACAATTAGGTATTGATGCTTATAAATATATGTTTTTAGGTCATTTTTAAAAACCTTTATTGATTTTTCACAAGAAAATTCAAGAATCAAGTGTTGAACATCTTCCAAAAGAAGATTCATTAGTCTATCTACAAAAAAGTTGAAGCTTAGGAAAGCAAGCTAGGGTTTTTTCAAGTCTCCAAGCTCACTTTTTGTTCAAGATCTCACATTGCAAAGGGTTCATCATGGATGTATATGGAGAATCATGGAGAAATATAGGTTGAGGAGATGCAACTAGCCATCAAATCAACCTAAAGACTTGTTTTCAAAGTGGCTCCATCTTCCATTTTCTCTCTATCTTTAGCCTAAGGAAGGTTTGCATGTCATTAAGAATCATTTATAATGTGATTTCGGGTCTCTATGAAAGAGTCTTACATTGCTCTAGTTTTATTTATGCATCTTATTCTTGCACATTAGAATAGGGTTGCATCATACTTCAGATTTCCTAGTCTTAGACACACTTAGGACTAGGGTTTTATGCAAATTTCTTATCTCTTTCAAATTTTAAATACCAACTAGGGGTTTAACTAAGGAAAATCCCCCATTAGAAAAAAAAAATTCTATTTTGCAGGTGATTTCGAAGATTTGAACTTGGATTTCAATTGGAGAATAGATTGCAGACTATGGGCTTCCATTTCCACTTTAGGATTTTAAGAAAAGCCAGAATGGACTAAGTCACCAGTAGTGGTGACTTAGTCCCACTGCATGTTTGTATCAGGGATCTATGAATATCTGGACACCTAGTCAGCTAAAACGGGCCCTGGAGCAATTTACTAGAACTGGGACTAAGTCGCCTAGTGGCGTAAGTGTCCCAATTGACCTAAAAAGAATATTTTCTAGAATTTAAGAGGTTTATGCAATCTCCATTTCAACTCTTGTTCATTTCCAGTTGCACTTTTCTTATATGTCCTCTTATATTGTCTTGTATTGTCTTTTACTCTATCCTTTTGTATATAATCATTTGTTTTCAAACAACCTACATTCCATTAGTTTGCATTCGATAGTTAGTTCATTTCTATTTAAGGTTCATTGCATTTAGGAAATTACATATAGATATACTTCATTTACATTTACTTTAGTCTTGAATGAACCCCCTGTTGGACTCAATGAGAGGGGGGTTGAATCAGTGTTCTGCAAATTTGATATTTAAACCATTTACAACTATGAACTAAAGGAAATATGAAAACACACAAAGAAATCATCCACAACACTATAAGACAAGGATTTTTACATGGAAACCCTATTAGTGGAAAAACCATGTTGGAGGTCAATCCACAATTTGAGTACTCAAATATAAGTTTTACAAAATGGGAATGCACTTGCATTTAGGCACACTGCCTAGAGCTCACTGCTCAAAATAGAAAGGATTGTTGCCTTAAAAAAGTTTAGATTAAGACCATTTGAAAGGTTGGATTGAATTAATAGCATCTAATCATGCCTAGTTATAGTTCTGATTAGGCTCATAGATCAGATTTTGGACCTTGTGTCAGATTCTGCACTTTAGTCTGCTCTACTCTGTAATTCACATCATATAATTTGCACAACTCTTTTGAATTTCGCACAAGCCACACTAAAATAATTTACATATCATATGATTCAATATCAAAAATGATACAACCGATCTCTTATATGTATCCACAACCAAAGATTTGATCATCCATATGTCAGCTTTAACAAAACCTAAAATACTTTTCTTGTGTCAGATAAATCCATAAATAATTCTTAATGCGTATCCTCCAAATTCAGTCAAATCATATTAAGGACCGAAATAAACATGTTCTAAAATGAAATTTAATCAATTACTTCGTAAACATCCGCAATGACTATATCCACTAATTTGGCCTTCTAGCATTGATAAACATAAAATCAATACATTGGATCTCCTAGATCATAAAATAGTGAATGTGCACAAAGATAATTCTTGGATAAGGTAGTATGAACATCGAAATAACTTTCTCTGAGATCCAAAACCAAAAATGATAATCAGGTGAAGTATACAAATCAATACATTTAACTTTAACCGGATACCATGTTCTTCACTCTCACTTTTGGTAATAGATAGCTCTTTACTCTATCTGCTGGTATGGATCAATACTAAACTGTGGACCATATCAATGACTTAGGTTTCCATCAATGATAACACTAAAATCCATATGCCAAAAATACCCCCCTTTGGCATTAATGGCATCACTTAGTGAAAAATGACTAAGTGTCAAAACCAATATGAGTACGCTACCAATTTTCAAAACTTCAAAACATAGCTCCCCTTGAGATAGATAAGGCATTTTTCATTGCTCTCTCTACCCATTTAACATCAATGAAAAATATGTATTCAATCTCCCCCTTTGAAATATAACCAAAACTTCAAAAACTAATTCAAAATTTTGAAAAAGAACAACTTCTACTTTAGTCAGAAGATTATCTTGTGATTTTCCTTCATCTTCAAGAGGAATTTCTTCCAAGCTTCTACTGTGATCCCAATGATATGATCATGCTGTTGTTTTCAGATGGCTGGTTGATATCATTGATGAGAGATTCTAGAATGGTGATGGCTTCCTCTAGTTTTTCTCCTTTCCTCAGTATCTCAATCATCTATTCCAATCTGCATTCTATTATTTCCTTCACTTTTAAGAAAGTGTCAACAATCTTGTTTCTAGCGAATTGAAATTTTACATGCTCAAAATGTAAATCTTGAATCCTTTTCTTGATTGCACCATCCGGATCCTGAAACATATCAAATCTTTATCCAATCCCATTTAACTCTATTTCAATCTGCTCCAACTTTTCTTTGTATTTTCTAACTGCATGAGGCCAATAGATGCAGTAGTTATAGATGTTGTTTTCTAAAATTATGGATTGCCTTAGCTCATTCATTTTCCTTTTCATCTTGGTAAGAGATAGCCTGAATTTCTCCTTCAAGTGTATAATTATTTCTTCTTCTTTCTTGATCTGAGACTTAGAGTCCATGGTTTCCTTAACACATTCAATCATCTCTTCTAGAAAAATATTCTACAAACTCTCCAACTTGATCTAGTTGTGCAACTAGAGTACCAAACCTAAAAGGGTAACCTGTCAGCTTTGAAAATTGCACATTCTCCATCAGTTGATCTTTTAACAATCCGCAAAGGTCAAACTCTTGATCTTCCATTATCATCTTGTGAGAGATGTAAACTACACCAGTTGAAGTTGCTCCTTCTCTATTTCAAAAAAATATTTTATAGGATATTTTGTGTGCAATGTACCTTGTTACTGCATCTCTGATTGTTGATATTATTAATGCCCTTTGATCTCCAATAACTCTAGTTAGGGTTTCAGATTCTTTATTCCGGATTGACTTCTTCCTCGGTATATCCCCAATTTTGCATAATCCAGTTAAATTTTTAATTATTTATTTCAAAATGAGGTAGGGTTTGTCAAGAATTAAAGTATCATTAATCAATCTGCTCAAAATAAACTTAATGATTTCTACATTTTCGAAATAGGGAAACTCATTCGAAATGTCCAAATTCTTGTGTTTAGCTTCTTTCAGCCATTTCAATTCATCGGGTGACAAAAAATTCCTTATGACTCTAATCTTTTCACTATTATACTCATCTAGATTGATTTTTCCTTTGATTTGTTCCATTTTTCCTTCTGAACTCATGTTTCATTTCTATCAAGCACACACCAAATTAATTTTTTTTTTTTGAAGTACTTGATGAATTAGGGTTTCACTGCTTAATTTCCTTCCCGCCTTTGAGATTCTTTTGTAGAGTGCTCTCCTTCTTCTCTTGTTAGATGGAAAGTGACAAATGAGAGTTTCAACTTGTCTTTTATAGTTCACACACTTGTAGTAAATTGCTTTTCCCTAGGTGTTTCAGGTATCTTGTTTTTTCAGATAGCGTGAGGAAAATTCTTTTGCACATCTTCAATTGCTTGAATTTCCTTTTGAGTGATTTTCAGAGCATCTATAGATCATTAATATAATTTTTTCTCAAATTTTCACATTTTGGTACCAACTACAGACAAGGTAAAAAGGATTTTCTTGAATAACTCCCCCTAGGCCAATGATCTAAAATCAATTTCCGAAGGAATTACAGAAAGCAGGTTCCATTGCAGAATCGTTTCTAGCATTAGAATCATTCTTCCTTACTCATGTATTCTTCATCTAATCTCTTATTTCATCGACAATCATTTTCCAATTTCCTTTTCATATTTTGGTGCATTTTTTCCTTTGTATATCGGACCTCTTCTATTCACATTTTTATTTATTTAGAATCTTGTAATGTGACCACATCTGTTGCAATTGTAGCACATAGTATTTCCTTGTCTGGAACAATCATTCAATTGATTCCTTCTTGATCTGCATTGATTATCAGTATGCCCAAATCTTCCACAGGTATAACATTCAACATTCCTTCTACTAATAGAGTTGTTTGACATGTTTCTACATTCAATTGAAACATTGATGAGAGAATGATGAATTACTTGGTTTCATTTCACTTCTACATTGAGCAACCATATGACTGAATTTATTGCAAGAAAAATAATTTCCATTAAACTTTTGAGCATTAGGTTGTCTTACCGGATACCTTCCACCTTGTTCATCTGATTACTTTGCCTGAAATAATTTTGTCCAGATCGAAAAATTTCTCCCTTTTCATATCCAAGACCTCGCTTCTCATTAATATTCGTCTATCCCTCAGTTAGCTCATTAAGCTTAGAAGAAGTGATCTTAAAATTTTCCTTGTATTCATTTGTAGTAGTGACTTCATCCCTAAGAATAACAATATTTTTTCAAGTTATTCTTTATTGTTTCTTGATTGTTACAATTCATTTTCCAACTGAATGAATTCTCCATTAATTCTTCTACATTCATTATATCTTTCTTATAAGGACTGAGAAATATTCTCCTCATTCTTCTTTCTTTCTTCAATCTCTTTAGTCAACTTCATCACCATGGATTCCATTTCATGCTCTAGGGTAGCATTGTCTCTGGAAAGATTTTCACATTCTTCAGTTATTTCCTTAAAGGTTTGATTCAGATGAGGATCATCCATGTTTTTTCCCTCTTTTTTCTTAATCTGATCAAAGAGATCCTTCCATTTTCCCCTAGATTTAACAATTTGATCCTTCAATGACTAAATGAATTTCTCAGCATCCCTAAGACTTGCTTTCAATTCTAGGACTTCTTCTTTAGACTAATCAAGGTCATCAAGTGCCACCAAAAGTTTTTGTTGAAGTGTAACGCCCCGCCACGCAACCCTAGAGAAGGTTGCAAACAACTACTTAAACAGGCTATTTTTTTTTTATAAGAACAATTAATAAGCAAGTTCACTACTAATGCCAACAACCTCTAAGGTTACGAGACAAAGGTTATATAGAACCTCAACAAAAAACATGAACTTAAACCATGCCATTCATTTACATGATAATTTAAACACATACATGTTCCAATAAGATAATTTACAACACGCATAAAGATAACTTTCCATTTCAATAAACAATTCATTAAACAATAAGGTTACAACACTCATTCCTTGAATGAGGCAAGTCCAATAAATAAGGTTACATTTACAAGTTCCACCTCAATGACAATTGAGGGGTAAAATAATAGAAGATCAATTGAAATGAAATAAAACAAGAACTGATATTGAAACCCACGAGCTCTCCAACTGGAAGTCTCATCCACATGAACATGAAGAAATAACCCAACGGATTCAGGTGCATGCCACCCAACCAAGTGGAACCCAAAGGCCCACCCCCCATGCTAGGAGATAGTAACCAGGACTCCTAGTCAAGATAATCTACCTCTAGACATAGGCTAACACAAACTGAACCAAATTGAAACCACCAATCACATGTACAACACAAGTACAACTCATATACCATGCAAGTACAACACAAGTACAACTCTACATGGTCACATTGTTTCAAAAAATAAAGCAAATCAAGTATGTTATGAGAACCATACACATAATAATTGAACACCAACCATGGTCACATAAGGTATGTTACGAAAACCATACCCACAATAAACAAGTACCAAATATGGTCACACAAAGTCCCATCACACAACACATCATGAGTTACCCACTGCGGATCATCAAGATGGTGGCCTCAACCGATCCTTGGCCCTCATACATACTAAAGAAAAATAAAAAACCAACTGTTGTCCTAGATAGAGTGTCATCGCAAAGCTCGTCATGAGTTACCCACTGTAGATCATCATGATGGTGGGCTCAAACCGATCCCTGGCCCTCATACTTACTAATGCGGAATCAAATACCTTTCGTATAGACAAGATAGATGACCTTGCCATTACTGGCCTTCCCACCCATCCCAAGTCTAAACGAGCCCTTATGTCTATGAGTGAGGCATACTTATCTTGATTAGTGAGGAGTTAGTCCTAATCTTCTAAGTATTATTTTAATTATCACTTGATTAAACCACTTCCGAAGGTTACCCAATCTTACCTCTTTCGGGCTCTGGCCCCTATGGAAGCCACTCTTCTACTTGAAAACACACATACCAAACAATCACCAAGGGTAGTAAGTGCAACAAACAAGATACCATGATCTGTCCTTTCTCAGGAGGCGACACAAACTGAAACGCACTCCAACACTAGAGGTAACAAACCACATAACAAGGTCACTCCATACAAGGAGACACGGATCCCATAATCCTCTCCTAAACCAAGGAGCTACAAACATCCCCATTCATGAAAATTGGGTTATAACATAGATACAACCTCATGCATTATCCATGAGAACTCACAATAGGTTGACATCACAAACGACAACCCAAAGAATGAAAGAACCCAACTGGAAGACTTACGAATAAAACACACCTTTAACCCATTTCCCGAACAAGGGCACGAAGGGGGTATTCACTGAAGGCACATGAAATGAACTACCTTTGTATATTCTAAATCCATTTCCTCATTACCATTCAACAATTTATTGCATTAAATAAACTGATTTAAATTACGTCATTTCAAGACATGGGAGAAATTTAAGAAACTTAAAAGTTAATTCCCTACTTGCATTTAAATAACAATAAAATAACCAATTGATTCTACTAATCAAAATACAATGATATAAAGTAATTATCGTTTCCTTATTTCAATATAACCATATAAAAATAATTAATTTGCCTTAAAAGAAAAACTTATTAGTTATAATCAAATCTATCTCTCCACCAAATATAATATTCTAAAAATTTACCAACATTACCATACTTCAATTTTTCAATTAAACTTAATTCATGCCATAAGAAAAACAATAATTTCTTATACATATTTAATTTTAAATCTACCATTGTAATATACAAAAAAATAATTAAAAATAATATATATAAATATAATATTTTAATACTATAGATTATAATATAAAATATTATTAAATAATATTTTAATATTATAATAATAATATATAAAATATTAATATTTATATATACTAATTTATTTTATTTTCTTATTTTCTTAACCTCCACCTGGCCTCGATCGTGTACGCCCTAATCCTTATGGGTGGTTGGCTTTTTCCATGGCCGTGCGGATTTTTGTGACTATGGGTGGTAGATGAAAAGGCTGGAGGTGACGTTTGGAGGGGGCAGTGGTGGTGCTACGCAGTCCGCACCCGGTGGTGGTGACTGTGCCAAGCACAACCGCCCACCCCACCAGGTGGCGCTGCTGTGCTTGGCACAACTGACCACCACTTACGGTGGTGGCTATGTAAGCATGACCGCGGTGAGGACTGTAGGGACCGCGCTAGGTGCAGCTCCCCCCAGAGCGTCTCGCATGGAGCGCGGTGGGGGTTAAGCCCCCAGCAACCCTCAACCGCAGAATTTTTTTTATATATTTAAAAAAAAAAAAGATAACTTGTGGATTTAGAAATCCATGCCTCTTCCCAGGGGCACTTTGAAATTATTTTCAACAATAGAACCTTATTATTAAATATTATATATATATATGTGTATATTCATCAGTATATATACACACACATATATATATATATATATATATATATATATATATATATATATATATATATATATTTAAAAACCCCAAAAGATAATTGAATAGTTAATTGAGAAATAAATTATTCAAAACCCAATTCCAACCAAGAACACAAAAAAATTACATTTTCAAATAGAGCCTTTTTCCAAGTTTTGAAATAAGATCTAATATGGGTTTATTTTCAGCATGAATCATTTCAAATTTAATTACCAATTAAGTAATATGAACCTGGTATGCAAGAATTTGGAGAAGATCTAGGTGGTGCCGAGTTCCTTGCTTGTATTCCCTCTTTAGATTAGCCATTTTTACAACTTCAATTCAAAACCCACAAAAATGCAACCATTCTTCCTCTCCTCCACTTCCAACTTTTTCCAAAATTTCATAATCCAACATTATGAAGCAAAAATCAAACATAAGGATAAAACCCTAAAAATCCTACAACCACCTTCTTAAATTCTTCAAAACAAAAAGTTAGAAAAATATCTCAATTTCCTCAATTTTTCAATTCAAACTTTCAAATTTTGACTTTTAAATCATTTTTCAAAATTTGAATTCCAAATTTCTCAAATTGACTTTTATGCATTTTCTTTATTTTCAAATTCAACATAATTACAATTAAATTCTTTCAACATCATAAATTTAATTAATTAATAAAATCAATTACCTTTCAACATAATCTCAGAACAAATTAATCCACAACTTAAATACATTAAGCCATTTAATTACCTTTTTCTAACTTGAAATTAAATAACAAAGAGAGGGCACAATATTCAAAGCAACACAACCCGACAAACGACTGACGACATACTAGGACTAGGGTGACGACTTGGCATGAAAAACCTAACAACTATCTCCCAATCGAATACCATTGGGTATTGAACACGCTCTCCCCTATAAAGCTAGGTGGAGTCGATGTCTTGTACTTGTTAACCTACAAATCAAGTAAACAACAACATATAGTATAAACAACATAAAATACACACTATGAAGAGGAAATCATGGGATCATAAGGCATTCACAAGCGAGTGATGCGATACCATCCCCTTCACCAATACACTGCAACAAAATGAAAATTCTAACATATTAATATAATTCAAAGCATAAAATATCTTTAATTCGAACATCCATAATGTTAAACCCAAAACATGGAATAAAGATAACATCTAAATAACCAGAAACACATCAAAGCAACATACCCACACAAGGACACACTGTCCAACCAAAAGGAAAAATGGAGAGGTATTACATCCTCCCCCCCTAGGGTTAGGCTTACTCCTAGAAGTCTGCAAACAGTAGGGATATAACTCCCTCACACATAATGCACCAAATCAAAACCTCGTCTACACACCAAGGTATTAAGTGAGGTACACAACTCAAAACCCACACAACTAAAAACTTAATGGCTCCATCATAATCCTAGAGCACCCATTGTTTAAACCTAGGCTCTGATACCATGTGTAACGCCCTACCACACAACCCTAGAGGAAGTTGCAAACAACTACTTAAACAGGCTAATTTGTTTTTTGATAAGAACAATTAATAAGCAAGTTCACTACTAATGCCAACAACCTCTAAGGTTACGAGACATAGGTTATATAGAACCTCAACAAAAAACATGAACTTAAACCATGCCATTCATTTACATAATAATTTAAACACATACGTTCCAATAAGATAATTTACAACAAGCATAAAGATAACTTTCCATTTCAATAAACCATTCATTAAAAAATAAGGTTACAACACTCATTCCCCGAATGAGGCAAGTCCAATAAATAAGGTTACATTTACAAGTTCCACCTCGATGGCAACTGAGGGGTAAAATAACACAAGATCAACTAAAATGAAATAAAGCAAGAACTGATACTGAAACCCACGAGCTCTCCAACTAGAAGTCTCGTCCACATGAAGATGAAGAAATAACCCAACCAAGTGGAACCCAAAGGCCCAACCTTCGTGCTAGGAGATAGTAACCAGGAATCCTAGTCAAGACAATCTACCTCTAGACATAGGCTAACACAAACTGAACCAAACTGCAACCACCAATCACATGCACAACACAAGTACAACTCATATACCACGTAAGTACAACACAAGTACAACTCTACATGGTCACATTGCTTCCAGAAATAAAGTAGATCAAGTATGTTATGAGAACCATACACATAATAATCAAACACCAACCATGGTCACATTAGGTATGTTACGAAAACCATACCCACAATAAACAAGTACCAACTATGGTCACACAAAGTGCCATCACACAGCACATCATGAGTTACCCACTGTGGATCATCAAGATGGTGGCCTCAACCGATTCTCGACCCTCATACATACTAAAACAAAATAAAAAACCAACTGTTGTCCTAGACAGAGTGTCATCGCATAACTCGTCATGAGTTACCCACTGCGGATCGTCAGGATGGTGGCCTTAAACTGATCCTCGACCCTCATACTTACTAATGTGGAATCAAATACCTTTCGTACAAACAAGATAGATGACCTTGCCGTTACCGACCTTCCCACCCATCCCAAGTCTAAACAAGCCCTTGTGTCCATAAGTGAGACATACTTATCTTGATTAGTGAGGAGTTAGTCCTAATCTTCTAAGTAATATTTTAATTATCACTTGATTAAACCACTTCCTAAGGTTACCAAATCTTACCTCTTCTGGGCTCTGGCCCCTACGGAAGCCACTCTTCTACTTGACAACACACATACCAAACAATCACTAAGGGTACAAAGTGCAACAAACAAGATACCACGACCTCTCCTTTCTCAGGAGGTGACACAAACTAAAATGCACTCCAACACTGGAGGCAACAAACCACATAACAAGGTCACTCCATACAGGGAGACATGGATCCCATAATCCTCTCCTAAAGCAAGGAGCTACAAACATCCCCATTTGTGAAAACTGGATTATACCATAGACACAACCTCATGCACTATCCAAGAGAACTCACAATAGGTTGACATCATAAATGCAACCCAAAGAATGGAAGAACCCAATTGGAAGATTTACGAATAAAACACACATTTAACCCATTTCCCGAAAAAGGGCACGAAGGGGGTATTCACTGAAGGCATATGAAATGAACTACCTTTGGATATTCTAAATCTGTTTCCTCATTACCATTCAACAATTTATTGCATTAAATAAACTGATTTAAAATACGTCTTTTCAAGACGTGGGAGAAATTTAAGAAACTTAATACTTAATTCCCTACTTGCATTTAAATAACAATAAAATAACCAATTGATTCTACTAATCAAAATACAATGATATAAAGTAATTATCATTTCCTTATTTCAATATAACCATATAAAAATAATTAATTTTCCTTAAAAGAAAAACTTATTAGTTAGAATGAAATCTATCTCTCCACCAAATATAATATTCTAAAAATTTACCAACATTACTATACTTCATTTCTTCAATTAAACTTAATTCATGCCATAAGAAAAACAATAATTTCTTATACATATTAAATTTTAAATCTACCATTCTAATATACACAAATTTAATTAAAACTAATATATATAAATATAATATTTTAATATTATAGATTATAATATAAAATATTATTAAATAATATTTTAATATTATAATAATAATATATAGAATATTAATATTTATATATACTAATTTATTTTATTTTCTTATTTTCTTAACCTCCACTTGGCCTCGGGCCGCGTGCACAGCCTAATCCTTATGGGCGGCTGGCTTTTGCCATGGCTGCATGAATTTTTGTGACTATGGGCAGAGGTGACATTCGCAGGGGGCAACGATGGTGATGAGGGCAGCCGATGGTGGTGCTACACACTCCGCACCTGGCGGCAGCGACTATGCCAAGCACAACTACCCACCCCAGTGGGTGGTGCTGTTGTGCTAGGCACAATTGACCACCGCTCGCGGTGGCGGCTGTGTAAGAATTACCATGGTGAGGACTATGGGGACTACGTTGGGCGCGGCTCCCCCCATAGTGTCTCCCATGGGCACTTTGAAATTATTTTCAACAATAGAGACTTATTATAAAATATTATATATATATGTGTATATTCATCAGTATATATACACACACACATATATATATTTAAAAGCCCCAAAAGATAATTGAATATTCAATTGAGAAATAACTTATTCAAAACCCAATTCCAACAAAGAACACAAAAATATTACATTTTCAAATAGAGCCTTTTTCCAAGTTTTGAAATAAGATCTAATATGGGTTTATTTTCAACATGAATCATTTCAAATTCAATAACCAATTAAGTAATATGAACTTGGTATGCAAGAATTTGGAGAAGATCTAGGTGGTGCCCAGTTCCTTGCTTGTATTCGCTCTTCATATCAGCCATTTTTACAACTTCAATTCAAAACCCACAAAAATGCAACCATTCTTCCTCTCCTCCACTTCCAACTTTTTCCAAAATTTCATAATCCAACATTGTGAAGCAAAAATCAAACATAAGGATAAAACCCTAAAAATCCTACAACCACCTTCATAAATTCTTCAAAACAAAAAATTAGAAAAATATCTCAATTTCCTCAATTTTTCAATTCAAACTTTCAAATTTTGATTTTTAAATCATTTTTCAATTTTTCAATTCCAAATTTCTCAAATTGACTTTTATGCATTTTCTTTATTTTCAAATTCAACATAATTACAATTAAATTCTTTCAACATCATAAATTTAATTAATTAATAAATAGATTTAATCAATGATTAAATTATTTATTAATTAAATTAAATTAATAATAAAATCAATTACCTTTCAACATATTCTCAGAACAAATTAATCCACAACTTAAATACATTAAGCCATTTAATTACCCTTTTCTAACTTGAAATTAAATAACGAAGGGAGGCCACAATATTCAAAGCAACACAATCCGACAAACAACCGATGATATACTAGAACTAGGGTGATAAATTGGCATGAAAAACCTAGCTACTATCTCCCAATTGAATACCATTGGGTATTGAACACGCTCTCACCTGTGAAGCCAGGTGGAGTCGATGTCTCGTACTAGTCAACCTACAAATCAAGTCAACAATAACATATAATATAAACATAAAATACACATCGTGAAGAGGAAATCACGGGATCGCAGGGCACTCTTAAGCGAGTGATGCGATACCATCCCCTTCACCAATACACTACAAATAACTAACAATTCTAGCATACTAATATAATTCAAAGCATAAAACATCTTTAATTCAAACATCCATAATGTTAAACCCAAAAAATGGAATAAAGATAACATCTGAATAACCAGAAACACATCAAAGCAACATACCCACACAAGGACACACTGTCCAACCAAAAGGCAAAACGGAGGGGTATTACATGAAGACTATCAGATTCCATCACATTCCAAGATCCACCTCAAGTTATCAAAATTATTTTGAGGAACTCAACTCTAATACCAATTGTTGGACTCAAGGGAACACTAAGAGGGGGGTGAATAAGTGTTGTACAAATCTGATCTTAATTAATCTGATATTTAAACCATTTACAACTTTGAACAGAAGGAAAGATGAAAACACACAAAGAAATCATCCAAACCACTATAACACAAGTATTTTTATGTGAAAACCCTATTAGGGGAAAAAATACGATGGAGGTTAATCCATAATTGGAGTACTCAAATATAAGTTTTACAAAATGTTAATGCACTTGCATTCAGGCACACTGCCTAGAGCTCACTGCTCAAAATAGAAAGGCTCATTGCCTTATAAAATTTTAGATTAAGACCATCTGAAAGGTTGAACTAAAGTGATAGAATCTACTCATGCCTGGTTATAGTTCTGGTAAGGCTCATAGATCATATTTTGGACCTTCTATCAGATTCTACACTCCGGTCTAGTCTGCTCTACTCTACTATGCAATTCACATCATATAATTTGCACAACAACTCTATTGAATTTCATACCACACACTAACATAATTTTCATCTCATATGATTTGATATCCAAAATGATACAACCAATCTCTTATATATATCTGCAGCCAATGATTTGATCATCCATATGTCAGCTTTAACAAAACATTAAATAATTTTCATGCATCGACTAAATCCAAAAATGATTCTTAATGTGTATCCTCCAAATTCGGTCAAAGGATAGTGATGACCCAAATAAACATGTTTGAACATGAAGAAATTTAAACAATTACTCAAACATCTGCAATGACTATATCCACTAAGTCAGCCTTCTAGCATTAATAAACAAAAATTCAATACACTAGATCTCCTAGATCATACACCAGTGAATGCACACCTAGATAATTCTTGGATAAGGTAGTACGACCATTGAAATAACTTTCTATGAGATCTACAACCAAAAATATAATCTTGTGAAGTATACAGATTGATAGATTTAACTTTAACTGGATACCCCGTTCTTCACTCTTACTTTCGGTAATAGCTAGCTCTTTACTCTATCTATCGATATGGATCAATACTGAACTGTGGACCAGATCAATATCTTAGGTTTCCAATAATAACACCACTAAAAGCCGTATGCCAACACCCCCTAGATCTTTGGGGTGTGAAATAGTTCTCTCCTTCTAGGTGAAAACCCTAGAAGAGCTAGGGAATCCCCTTTCCCTCAAAATCTATGATTCATTTTGGTGAACCTAAATTTAGAAACATCTTACTTCTGATATATCATGCATTTGTATCCTAGGAACACCTCCTATTAACATTGCATTTCATGTTACACTGTTTAAACTTATATCCTAGGGTTTCATACTTTGCATTAGTGAAAAGTTCATTTTTGCATCTCACTTCCTCGAAATTTTGCATCTAAACTTTAGATCTGCATTCTACAGTACATAACACATTAGTATCCATCAAAAAAATTAAAAAAACTCCAAAAATACCCCTACTAGGACTAATTCGCCACACTGGGCGACTTAGTCCCAGTGCTCATTTTGCATCAGTCATTTATGTATTTAGTTTCCAGTTTGTAAAGTTTTTGTTTGTTTCAGTTACTCTTTTGTTTCAATTCAGTTATTTTTTGTTATACTGCAATCATTAGCATAAGAATCTTTTACTTTCATGGCATTTATGGATAGCATTATATCTTTGCATGTTTCATTTTCAACATTAGTTCCTAGTTCATTTAGGTCACATTCATTAGAACATGGAAGCAAAACATTAGAAACACCACATGAAAAATCCAAACATTTCTTCACTTTAGAAAAAAAATATCATCTAAACCTTTTAGTAGTGATGACTTGGATAAGTTAGATGAAGCTCTACAAGGCTTCCTCTCACTAAGTTCATCCACTAAGGTTTGTGATGAAAAACCCAAACCAACCATCGATAACCTATCTCCCAAACCTTTTAGTTGTGATGACATGGATATGTTAGATGAAATTATTTAGAACTTCCTCTCACCTAGCTCATGCACTAGGACTTTTTGTGAGAAATGTCGAAAAAAGGTGTCAATATAATCCAACCTCATCTTGTTCTCTACCCACCTTCCCATAAAACTCAAACTCCATCTAAACCTGAATTTACCCTTTACCCACCTAAGCATGATATTGTTTCCCATACATATAACACTAGAAATAACCCACAACCCCAACAAGCCACCCCGACATCCTTACCATCACCCAATCATATACTACCTATAGCCCCTCACTTAAACTCATACCTTAAAGAGTATGATATCATTGAGAAACTTAAGAATACTTCTGCAAAGATATCCTTTTGGGATCTTCTTCATAACTCCCCAAACTATCATTCTATGCTTTAAACAACATTGCAACAAATAGTGGTTCCTCCTGGTATGAATGCAAATGATGTGGAAGTTCAAATACAAGGAATAAATACAATCAATTTGTAGACATTACCTTCTATCAACACAAGATCCCTCCTTTAGAATTAAGAAATCAAAATGAAGACTTTATGATAATAGCCTAATATAATTGGATAGGCATTAAATGGACCCTTGTTGATAATTGCTCTACCCCTAATGTGTGTAGTGTGAAGATTCTCGATAGATTACATGTGGATAAATCAAAAATAAAATCCGACTTCCTATCTACTATAGTATGTGACAATGTTACAAACAAACCGCTTGGTGTAATCACTTTGCCTATTACTGTTGGAATGGTAACGCTACAAACTCCTATTCATGTCATGCTCTATGACCTTTCCTATAATATCCTCTTGGGAAGACCATGGATTCATGACATGCATGTGGTACCCTTGACCCTTCATCAAAAAATGAAATATGTCTATAATAACAAACTTTATCAAATTGACATAGACCCCGAGCCTAAAAGTTGCTTACAACTTGACAAAGGAACAACCAGTCCTCTCGACACATTAATTCCAACTTCCAACATAGCACCTCTTGAGAACACCGAACAAGAAGAAGAATCAAAGTCTAAATTACTTGGTGATGATTGGGAATCCTTAGAATTCACACCTTCATTTATGGGAAGTACAAAATCACAAGAAAAGAGGATGAAAAACAAGAACAACCAACACTCCTATCTACCCAGAATGAAGAAAATCCTTCCCACACATCTACCTCATCTACTTTGGAAGAAAACACAACGTATAAAACAAATTTTTATGAGATAGATTACCAAAAACCACCCAACCCATGGGAAATGGAAATAATTTATTGACGAGGTTATTGTTGGAGTTTTTTACTGCAACCCACATGGATTTCCTAAAAGCTTCTATGAACTTGCCACATTCAATAATAAACTCTAGGAAAAGTATGGCCAACTTAACGAGAATAGAAATAAGGCGAATCCCCTACACTTTGGACTCTGTAAAATCTAGGAGGGTATTCCCTAACATGTTCTCTTAACATATAGCATTTAAAGAATTCAGTTGCACACAAGTAAGCAATAGATAGATCCCCAATAAATGTTAAAGGATGAAATCAGGTTCAAGAAATTGGCTATTCCTTTAAAAGGTTCATGTCCAATTAATAGAGAATCACAAACTCCACATAGTTTAAATTGATAGGACATGTTTTGAGTAAAATTTCTTGATGCCATAACACAAAATATGCAAGAATAAAACGTAATCAAAATTCTAGTGCCATATCCCAATGCACGGAGTCAAAAGAGAAAACTAAACTACAAGGTAAATTTCATTTTGAACACTTATGATCTATTATGAATTGCATTACAACCAATATATCTATAGCTAAGTTTATTATTCCTTTATGAATCATATTCGTTATATTGCATGAACTTACTAGTTAACTGAAGCATTTAACCGATCCTTTGAACCAGAGCCATAGTTAAACATAATTCATAGTAAAGAATAAATGAAAATCAATGAAAATCATCGTTGATCGATATTTCATTAATAATCCACGTAAAATAACACAATAGGAGAGAAAAAAAAACTCCAAGTATTCAAGAGTTTGATACAAACATGCTTAGAAACCCCATGATTAATAAAGTTCTTCGATCTAACTTAAAACTTTTAAAAAACTAGACTTACAATACATACTCTCTATATTACTAGACTCTTATTTCTCATATTTTGGATATTTCAATAGACCTCTCTCTCGGCCCATAATTTCCTTTCATAAAACAAGGGAGCCAACAAGCTTCAGGTCAGAGAGTACACATGTCCATTTTTTATTGGATCGCTAACTCCTCATTTAGTTACAATTCTATTATGCAAGTGGAGAGCATAAGAAAAATATCATCATTAGTTGACAAGGAGGAAAGAAAAAATTGCTCCAAAGGTCGCTCCCCATACATTGAAGGCATGCTTAGCCATTATAGTATTAACTCCACCTCAGCACCATGTACTTGGAATCAAAAGGAGAATGCAATTTTAGAATATAATATCTAAGGCCAGACCTATATTATACATGACAAAGTTACAATTCTCAACTATAACACTCATAATTCCAGTTCATCAGTGAACACCTTTTTCCATAATTCAAACTCCTCCTCGTTAGGCCACTAGAAAGCCACAAACTAATCAGCCTTGTTTCTATAGGGAGCATACTTTACCATTATCGATCTGGCCTTTTTATCAAAGTTCTCTAAGAAACTTATAAAAAAAGATAAACTTTTCCAATGTATTGTCTAGCATGTAGATGTCAGCAATTTTGCATATCTCATGTGTTTGAGACATCATTATATTGTTCATTTTCTCCTTCCAAACCTGCAGGGTTTAATTTCATCCTGACTATGTAAAATATGAGGCAATTGGGTCAGGTCCTTTCCTTCATACACATCTTTCAGGAATTTAATCTTGGATTCCATTGGGCTGGAAAATCCCTGAAAATTCTACTCAACAATTTCCTTGACCAATAGATATGTTGCTATAATAGTAGGATATTTATCACCATGTTGTTTTGCCCCTATTGCCATGAATTTCAACATCTCCATTTTAGGGCTCTAGTTGTTTAGCAATGGGATAGCCAATTCTTTATCCCTTGGAAACATTTTTAATGCTTGCAACATTAGGACATAATTTGCATGAACATTGTTTAGCTTAGTCTAGACCCTTCTATTTAAATGTTTCAAAACAATTTCCAATATCACTGCATTGCTTCTCCCTGCTGCATCCGGGATTTTCTTCACCATCTCCTTATATTCTTCAACCTGATGAATCAGTTTCTCCCTAGAAATTCCCCCTCTAGGGCTAGTATCCCTTTAAATAGTGATAGGAACTTGTACCATATTATATGGAACAATAGCCAAAGACTGTGCTTGTGCAGGAGGTTGAGACTACTCTACTGGTGGGTTGAGAATAGTGTGGCTACAACTAGCTTGCTTTTGAGACCTCATGGTATCCATTTGTTGCCTCAATAAAGCCAATTCAGTTTCTAAATCTACTACCTTTTGTTGACTCTTATTATATTCAATAATAATGTCATTATATTTGCCTCTCAAAGTATCCCGGTCCTTGGTCAAATCTTCAATAGCTTCTCTGGTGAATTTTGCAACATTCACAACCATATCAGTAGCTTCCAATGCTAGGGTGTTAGCAACTCTCCTCACAACTAAGTAACCACTGAAGTCAGATAGTTCAACAACAATTGGATTTTTAGAGCCAGTGGATAGGGACCATATTGCCAAAGCATCCCATTCCTCACTAAAGTCAGATCCCTTGAGTTCCAATGTAGCCTCCTCTTCAGTAGCAAGAAGTGGCTTATTAGCCCTTCTTATTGTGTCAAACACCACATCATCAGCAATATCCCATTCAAGGAGTAGCAATACTCAACTTTTTTGAACCAATGTCCAGTCCTGCTCTGGTGTTATTTCTTTGAATTTGTCTCTCATTTGTTCCCTGACCTTAGCTTGAATTAACTTCTTTGGGAGCTCTGGATGCAGACTTCTCTCATGTGCCACCTTCTCAGCATATAATGCAGTATGTGTTATCAACACAAAATATTTAAAAGAAACAGTTTGAATAAAAGATTCATCCATCATGAAATCTCTACAGGATTTTATTCTCAAGTCATCATTGCTTGTTATTCCTTTGATCTCATCTTTTCCAAGCCTCAAATAAATTGGACCTGAACTTGTTGCAGTGTCAACTAGGTCCAATGGAATCTCAGGATACATTTCATCTGGAGTCACAATAATCCCATCATCCTCATCACCATCACAATCAGCAATCTTTACTCTTTCAACCTTCTGCCTCTTTAATGATGGTGGGCAAGCCTGTTTTGAAAAACTTGGAGGAGAATCCAAATCAACAACATTTGGTACTGACTGCCTTCAAGAAGATGGTGCAATATTTTTAGCAACATTCTCAGCCCTACTTCCCTTTCTTTTAGAAAAAACCCTTATCTTCTTTTGGGGTTGATAAGTAGGCCTCTCCTCTAACTTTACTTTAGGGTACTCCTTGGTGGTTTGTGATTTTCCTGTTTCTTCCACAACCCTTTCATCTTTCAAAACCCCAACCAAGCTCTTAAAATTATCAATAGCATACACTGCCCTACTAAATTCACCTTTAGCATTAGGTATGGGATTGAAACCAGGTATTTTCTCCTGATTACTTTTTACCATTTTAGAGTAGGCAATGTATAGTGTCTTTCTCTCATCTTGTAATTCCAAATCAAAAATATTCTTGATGATGTTCTCAAGAAAGTAGAAATTATGGACAAAAGCTCATGTTCGATGTTTTTCCTTCATTTGAGAAATGAAACCCTCAAGGTCATGATTCTTGGGGTGCATAGTCCTTAGCCTATAAGGGCCAAGTAATATGTACAAATCCTTCCATCCTCCTTTTTCCATAACAAAATTGGAAAATGTTGTATATTCATGGAAGAAAGAACCTTTCTTCTATTTAGCTGGCAAGTGTAGTTCCTGAGTATCACCCAACTGCCTCATGATTTCCAAAAATCCAATTTTGAGGGGCACCTCCCTTGGCAGAACCTTTGGATTGACATTAGTGCCAAAAACCCTAAAAACCATGGTATTATGATAGGGGATAATTTCTCCCTAATTGTGCATTATGTTCAATTCAGGCCTTCTCTCCATCGGCCTCAAGAAGTCATGAATTTCTTTTGGGATCCTTGTGGGGTCATGAACCAGAGCATTCCTTAATTTAGATCCAAAGAAATTATATGGAAAGTTACATAATCAAACTTATGATCATGCATGTCAAGAATCCTAGTCCAATATTGGACAGGCATTTCAATGTTTCCTTCCTTCTTCTTTAATTCCATATCTTTTTCAAAGATAGCGTGACCCCTATATAGAAACATATGGATTAACAATGAATAGCATCTAAATCCAACCCAATTCTTCCCCTCCTTTAGGGCTACTAGACTCGTATGCATCTTCTCTGCCAAATAAGTGGCAAAATCATATATTACATTAAAACCCGGGTGTTGGAGATTTACTGCCATATACATAATATCGGTAGGCAAGGTTTTTTTTAAGCCAGTTCCCAAAAATTGACATAAAGCACAAATAGTCTTCTTGAAATAACTTGAGAAATAGTCCATAGGAAAAGGTTCAGGCTCATTCCTTCCAATTACTACCTTCTTCTAATTTTTTCCTCTTCCTGAGACTGCCAAATGACATATCAAAAAGGATTTTCTAAAAAAACCCCTAGTATTTCTATATTCTTGTTTGAAAACCTCAAAGTTGACATGAACCATATCCTGACTCCATTCGTGGAATTTGAAAATATCTGTAATTTTTTCTCTAGTTATCTTAATCATCTGCACACCAGCATGTGTTCTAACAATTCAGGCCATAGGGTCATATCTAGCAGGAATGTCTTTTAAAAGATCTACATCCATATAAAAATTAGGTACCACCGATTTACCTAGGTCTAACCTCTAGGGGTTACACAAAGGAACCGACCAATTCCTATTCCCGAACCAATTGGAGAAAAACTGCCACTTAGTGTATGGTAACTCGACATATTGAACTACACATTGCTTTTCTATCAATCCTTCCAAGAGTTGGGGCCTATCGAACAAAACTTTTCCCTCTTGCTTCTTGCTAGTAGAGGGTTGTAACAAATCAATAATATCTTGGGATAAAGACCTGGTAGTGGTTTCAAAACAAGAACATTGGGCCTTGGGTGCCATTTGTACTAGACAAATGATAATTTGAGCTAGGGTTTGCTTATTTTCATATAGCAAACAATTACAATTTTTCTCCTTTAGCCTTAAATAGAAAAATAACTTACAATTCTAGAGTCTTCAGCAATTAACTAGATGATCTCTAAAAGAAAATCTATTCAAACAATTCTTAAAGAACAAAATAGGAAACAATTAGGAATTACCCAGCAAGCTACCATAAAATCTTCTAAATTTAGAAGAAATGGTGTACATGCTACGTACAGTTTCACTCATTGAACATCCAGGGCAGAAAAATTAAGAAATCGTAACCACAACTTGCTTCACTCGATACCAAGCAATTCTTCCCCAATGTAGAGATACAACACGGAAATAGTAATTCACAAATTTTAGCATTTAATTATGCAGGTAGAGTCCAACTTGACCATTACTATTCACTCGCATGAGATAAAATAGCTATAGTACAATACCATTTAATTTTTAAGTACGAGTCATTGATCAAACACAATGTTAGCCAAGAGAATGTCTCAAATTTAGTCAAAATAGTTTGAAAATGCCACATCCACCCTGTAGTCACCAAATAGACAAGATATTCACCTACCGGGCACAACATCAACACATAACGGGCCCCACCTTTGTTATGAGCACACAACATCAGAGTCCACGCGTCACCAACTCACACACCTCACAATATTATTGAAACTACAATTTTAATTGCACGAGGTCAGCGAGGAATGACCACGATGCATCAATATGGAAATAGTTGTCGACATCAGCCTCCATCATCGATCAATGAGCAAAACTGGTCCCCACCATCAAACGTGGTAGATGGCAGAATCTCGCATGCTTCACACTATATTTGTGATGTTAGAAGAAACCTTGTGAGCTCTGTGAGGAACAACCACGATTAAAATCACTTCATCTGACGACCGTACAACCTGCACATGCGAAAAGGTTATTCATAAAGAAAGAGACCAACTAGGTGGATGGGGAAATGACCCTCAAGGTTGAAAATATTATTTAGAGGTTTAATCTAAAATAATTCAATAGCCCAACCCTATGAAAATATAATTCATTCATGACGCAAAAGACTGAAAGGACGAGTAAACAGGGCCGGTAAAGTCACGATCAAAAGGGATAAAAAACCACTTAAGTGACCAACCACCGTCAATAACAAGTCAACGCCAAAAATGAAAACCAATGACCCAATCACTTAGAGCCAAGGAAAAACATACCTACAAGGGGAAAAAATTAAAAGCTCCACTAGTGGCTCCGACTAGGGATGTATGCCCCCTATGGACATAGCAAGATTCCAGAATCTCTAGTTTTGCAAACCAGATATAGAGAGAACCAAAAACCAAGGACCTGTCTAGAAAAGACAAGGAGACAAAAGAAAAAAATAGAAAGAAACACACCTATATACACTAATTACAAGACTGTACAATGTACATGGAAAAATAGCTACTTCAAGAGAAGTAGTCTTTCAAGAACTGTTCATGTACTGGCAGTTCCAGAACTTCACCCACAAGTGACTATAAAAAATATGAGTCTTCTCCATGTGTATCCATAATTATATATGGGCCTACCCAAAGGGGATTAAATTTTCCATGCTTGCCCTTATCTTCTGATATTGCATTCCAGAGCAACACCATTGCTCCAATATCAAATTTTCTATCAACTTCCCTTTTGTCATAAAGATGCTTTACCTAAAGTTGTAATTTTTCATTTCTCTTATGAGATTCTCTTCTAGTTTCATCCAATTGACTTAATTCATCTATTCTATGCTGCATCTCATCACATATATCATCATCATATTCTTGGACAAATTCATACATCTTTATCAGGTTGTTTTGTAGGATACGTGCTTCCATCCCATAGACTAGGTTAAAAGGTGAATAACCAATTACCTTCTTGACAGTTGTCCTATCAGCCCACAATGCCAATTTTAATATTCAATCCCGAGCCCTTTTGTTCTTCTCAATCATGCGTTTAATGATCTTCATCAAACTCTTATTACTGGACTCTGCCTATCCATTCCCTTGGGGATGATAAGGGGAAGAATATGAAACAGTTATACCATATTGATCACAAAAATTAACAAATTCGTTTGATCTGAAACACATAGCATTGTTTGAAACAATTCTTTCAGGTACCCCAAAATGACTCAAAATATTTTCAGTCAAAAAATCAACAACTTTACTTGTGGCCCTTCTGGCTTGGATTGCTTCAATCCATTTAGTAAAGTAATTAGTTGCCACCAATATCCATTCATGTCCTCCACTGGATTTTTTCAGATATCTCCCCTATGAATTCAATACCCCATTGCTTGAAAGGAGCTAAAATAGACACTGGTCTCAATGGTAAATTGCCAGAAAACTTTAACTTTCCAACAAACCTCTGACATGCATCACACTTTTTAACATATCTATGGGCATCCTTGAACACAGTAGGCCACACTATCATGCTCTTATAATTTTATGAGCCATTTTCTTAGCCATGTAATGGCCTCCACAAGCTCCTTTATGCATTTCTATCAGTAAATATTAAGCTTGGTCTCCATCCACACATCTGAGGATAATACCTTTAGAGTTCCTCCACCAGAGCTCACCCTCAATAATAACATATCTAATTGCTTGCAATTTGAGAGTTATTTTCTCAGTAAGGGGCATACCTTCATGGCATTGCATCATCTATAAATACTCAACAATCCTCCTGTACCAGCCACAAGTTTACATATCACAAATAGGTGCAATTTTTTGTTGCTCTATCTGATTTATTTGATTACCTCCAGATTTGCGTCAGCAATTAATTTAGCTAGACCCTAACCTCTTACAAGCTTGGTAATCTATCTGTTAATGTTAAATTCTTGGATTCTATTTATCCATCTGCATCTTCTTCCTGTAGTCTCTTGTTGGGTGAAAATATCTTTAACTGCTATCATTGGTACATATGCCATAACAATTGCTATCATTAGATAAGGTTTGAAATTCTTAACTGCGTTTACCAGGGCATATGCCTTTTTTTTTTCAGATATGTCATATTTCAATTCTATAGCCTGCAATGATTTATTGAAGAATGCAATTGGTTGCTCAAAGCCATCATTGTTTTTCTGCAATAATACACTAGCTATAGTGTGAAAAGAGGAAAAATTAAACAAATGGAATGGTTTTGAATAATTTGGCGACTTGAGGACAAGGGCTTGCTTAATTGCATCTTTGATAGCCTAGAAATCCTTGGATGGTTCTCCTATCCATATTATCTTTTCTACCTTCTTCAACATCTTTGATATTGGGCAGACAATCTTAGCAAAATTTGTGACAAATCTTTTTAGAAAAATTATATGCCCAAATAAAGATTGGATACCTTTTACATTTCTTGGCTCATAATTCTATCAATAGCTGTAACCCTATCTTTTGAAACTAGATGTCCTAGCAATTTTCCTTCTTTCACCCCAAAGGCACACTTCCTAGGATTTAAAGATATCCCATATTCCAGAGCTCTGATAAAAAAATTCTCTAAGTGAGGACAATGATCTTCCTCACTTTTTCTATGGGTAGTAAGATCATCTTGGTAAATGGCAAGGAACAAATCAATGAAATCAGCAAAGGCTAGATCCATAGCCGTCTAAAACATTTCTCCAACATTTATTAATCCAAATGGCATTCTTACATACACATATGTTCCCCATGGTGTGGTCAAAGAAGTCTTGAATTGCTTAGACTCTTTAACCATTACTTGGTTGTACTCAGAGAATCTATCCATTATAGATAACAATTCACATCATGTAACCTTTTGTAACATAGTCTCCATATTAGGCAATGGGTAATTATATTTTAAAGAAGATTCATTCAAGTTTCTAAAATCAACACATAACCTGATATCTCCATTTTTATTTCTAACAGGTACCAAGTTAGAGACACAAGATGAGTGTCTAATTGGTTTGACGATTCCTGCCTCCCTTAGCTTAGCAAGTTCTTCTTACATTTTGGGTTGTAGGGTAGGGTTAATCGCTCTCTATTTTTTCCTGAAAGGCTTCATATCAGGTTTCAATGGGATCTCATGTTGGAATAAGTTGTCCCTATATGCTTTAAGGTCTTCATAGGACCAAGCAAAAACATGTCTATATTTCCTAAGCAGGGTAATCAGCATGTTTCTAACATGTGGCTTCATTTTCTTTCCAACATAAACATTCTTAGGAGCTCACTTTATGTTCCTAAGTTTATTTCTTCTAGATCCTCTTTATGAGTAGATGCTTGCTTAGTATTTGACATATCCAGGCCATCAAAAACTCTTTCAAGTGCAACAAGACCCCTAGGGATGGTGTTAGTTTTGAGTTGGATCACTTCATTCCCAAACAGGGTCTCCTTCCCATCAATTTCTTGGCTCTCATACTGATCCACACAATGCAAGAATTTCAGTATGTCTGTGTCATCATCAAACACTTTCCAGTTACATATATTATCATGTATTGTAGGCCTGGTCTGTAATTCTATTTATGAGATGCCACCAAAAGTCACATCATCCAATTTGACAGCTATATTTGCTAACAAGTCAACTTTAGCATTTTGTCCTCTTTCAATCCATTTTATACCAAAAGCATTAAATTTCTCTTTAGTATCCCATACTACATTTTTGTACTGCCTAAGTCTTTCATCTTTAGCTACAAAGCGGGATCTCATTTGGGACACAAATAACTCATAATCTCCCAAAACTTTTAAGTCTTTAATACCATGCTTTGAAGCTATCTTCAGACCAAGTATGAGAGCTTCATACTCAACAACATTGTTGGTACAAGAAAATTACAATAAGAAAGAGTATTTAAATTTTTTACCTTGTGGGGAAGTAAAGAAAATACTTGCTTCTGAGCCATCATTGGAACAATCTCCATAAAAATGCATTATCCATAAATCACCATCTACTGCCATCTTCAATACTTCCTTTTCAATAGGTGGAGATTGGATTTCTTTTGTTTTATCTTCCTCAACTCAGAAATTTTCTAGATCAATTTCCACAAAGTTAATTCTAATGGGTTTTGGTGATTCTTCCCCATTTTCAATCATGTGAGGGGCTCTCTTTTCCCTATCTACCTTAAAATCTTTCTATTCAATGGAAAATGTAGCAAAAGATTGATCACATTGTATACTCCCACCCATTGAAGCACTCCAAGGCTAGGATAAGAGAATGCCATAAGTAGGTGGAATATCCACCACCGTAACACTCATGTGTAACTCTTTCTCAGGAAATGTTGCTAGTCTATATGGAGCGCTATTTATAGTACCTATAAAAGGTACTTCCCTAGAATCCATTGCATAGCATTTACCATATCTACTATCCACTTTTAATCCCATTACATACATTATTTTTTCTGGCATCACATTGTTAGATACTCCTGCATCGATCATGCAATTTCTCAACATTTTCCCATCAATAATCAGACTTAAGAAAAAAGGATTGACATGGTTAGGATTAGCAGTAATATTGGTACCTAAGTATATTTGGGGACTTTCTGTAATATTTTCTTCCACACATTTTTGCTTTTCTTGATCCTCTTTTGATTTCACTTGATCAAAAACCACTTTGCTTTTTCCACTTGTAGGAATACTATTAATAAGTGCAATAGTCTTATCCTTATGTTCATCTATACACATAACTTCCAAGAAAGGAACACTAACCCTAACTTGTGAAAGTACTTGAAACATATCTATTGAATTCTACTTTGGTAATTCAGGAAAATTTATGATTTCAGAAATTACCTTTTCTTTTTCTTTGAGAATTTCATCATTAGAGGAGTGTTTCTTTCTATCCTTGATCTTCTGGGGTATAGCTTCATCTTTGTCTTGGTCATATCAACTTTCTTTTCCCATATCCAAGGCTCTCTTATTTCCTCTAGCTTTGAAATGACATTCTTAGCCTCCAAATTAACATTTGTTCCAATTACATCCTTTTCATTTATGAACAGGCTACAAGGCTTACCTAAATCACCTGGAATAATTATGTTTCTCAATTGTATGTTATTCCTTGCCCTTGCAACTAAGGAAATAGTGTATTTTTCAATTTTTTCATTGGAAGGTCTTCTTAAAATAGTGTTGTCCACTTCCAGTTCATTCACAAAACAGTCATCATTGTCTCCTTCATTCGAGAACACTTGTTGATGGTGTACATCATTATGTTGTCTTTGAACATCAACATCCATGCCAAAAGGATCATCATCTAAGGTATAATCATCATAGAATAGATTAGCTAGTCCTAATAATACATTTGTCATTGTATCTTGATCCTAGGGAGGCTGAGCATCTCCATGATCATCCTGAGATTCTACCATATTTGGTGCTATTGCACACTATTGTGAAGAATGGGGCATTCCACATACTTCACACCAAGGTAATTTTTTTGTGGCATTCAGAGAATGCTTCTGTCAAGGATCAGGCATAATTTGATTGTTTCTCTGGTTTCCTTATAGAGGTTTTCCATTATTCCAATTGGTATTATAGGGGTAATCCTATAGCCTGGGAGGCCTATCATTTCTTTTAAAATGAGGCTTGTCATTTTTTACTTGTTTCTGCAACAGGGTAAGGACTTGATCTATCTTTTCATTAGTAGCAGTAGGTTTAGCAACCTTTTCAATCTGATTCTTGGTACCTTTAAAAGTCTTAGGATCTTCCCTTCTCCCTACTTTACCAGAAGCTCTTCTATTATTTTCAATGTTCACCGCCATCTTATATGCTTGCCTCAAATTTTGAGGATCTTTATCTCTTAATAAATAGCACATTTTAGCATCATAAGCATTACAATACACAACTAAACATGCACTTTCATTAGGCCTCAAATATGTAGGAACTCTTGTCATATCCTTTTGGAAATGAGCATTAACTTAGTAACTAATTGATTATGCCCCTTGGTAATGTTATTAAAATCATTTAATTTAAATCTGGGGTTAGTCTGATCCCCGTATTGTTCCCTAAAAACTCTGCAAAAAGCATCCTTGGAGTCAATACTAGCATCAGGTAACCCTCTATACCAATCCCTAGCATCTTCAACTAGTGACTGCATAAATTATTTCATTGCTACATCATCATCCCATATTTCAAATGATCTTCCCCACTAATAGAATTATTAGCAGTGAATTTTGGGAGGTGCTTTCGTGCATTATCTAGAACTAGATTAGGATATCCTCGAAAATTTCCAAAACACAATTGTCTGTATCTATCAATTTGGGGTGCTCCTCCACCACGTCCACTTCTGGGGGTGTTGTGTTGCTCAATATCTTTCTTATCATCCCCTTGTGCACCCTTATCACTACTACCTTGCTTTTTATCCTTTCCAGTGCTTCTCTCTTCATCCTCAGAGTAAGAACTAAATTTTTTATGACCACCTTCATCTCCACCACCTTGGCTACCACCACTCCCACTTTTAGGAATTTGCTTCTTAGAATTCTTATTCAAGACTCATTCTCGCTCTTTCCTGAACCAGAAGCTTGGGGAGTGGGTATAGATATCTTTAAGAAGGCTATCTTTCTTGCCATCTTGGCATTAGCAGCTTCTATTTTGGCTTTTCTCATATCAGCCTGCAACTGGTCATTTATTAGTTGCAATCTTAGGAGCTTAGGATTTGGAGGAGGATCCGATGGTCTAGGATTAATTTAATTATTTGTTTCATCACTAGTATTAAGATGGCTTCTATAATTTGGAAAATTGTAAGAACTTTTTTGGGGTTGGTCAACATGAGCTTTCCCATGGTCTACAAAGGTTATCTTCTTAGATCCAACCAATGGATCTAAAGTTTTGGTAGATGATATGGAAGGGGTATATGTGGGAATAGTAGAAGCTCCAATAGAGACTGTTACTTTAGAAACTTCTTGAGCGCTCTCAGCAGCTGCTTTAGCCACCTTTTCCTCAAAGGTTTTTCTCTTAGCTGCTTATTCCCTCATCTTTTCAATTTTCTTTTTCTGGGCATTCCTTTCAAACTGCTTAGCTTGGAATCTCTCTAGATTCTCTCTTCTTATTCTATCCTTATTATCCTCTACTACCTACAACCTCTTTTCTTCTTCAATTAAGGTTTGCGCATCCTTTTCTATATCTATTTCATTCTCAAGGATATCTCCTAGCTCACTTGGAGTAGGAGTATAGTAAGGTTTCTTTGCTTGTTCTTCATCTTGAAATAAAGGTGTTTCCTCATTCAAAGGGGTCCCTCGTGGTTTGAAATTTTGTGCAGTAAAAATAGACATAGTACCAGGTGTTGTAGCTTCTGGGAACTTCTTGTCTTGTTCCTAGAATCCCCATCATTCTTCCTCTTTGGACATATCAGCTTCAACTTCTTGAGCCATTTCAAAAGGAAAACTACTATGATCCATTTGAGATACAACAACCTCTAAGGAATCTCCACCAATAAAAGCACTATTTATTTTTGCATTCAAAGTAGGAGAAGAGAGAATAGGAGCTGAAATAGAATTACTTGGGATATCATTTATTTTTACCCATTTCTTGTCCTGTCCTGTTTCAAGCTCTAGCATTGGCTTCGGGTTATTTTTTGCTTGGTTTCTAGTCTTCTTCATGGTCTTTGGTGTACAAGGACTCTTCCTTGCACATTGTTGTTTGTACTTTGCATGAATAGTCATGTTCGAGATATCAGAGTTGCCACCCACAATATTGGGAATTATGGAGTGATTGCACTTCGCTTTTTTACTCATGACTTTAGACAAGAGTGTGAACATTACCCAACACACTGACACAAAACTTAGGAAAGCTCGACGCATATGCCGAATATGAAAAATTAGGTGCACAATGTAAACCACGTATATTATAACAAATGACTCTGACAAAACCAATTCTTCACTAGAGACCTTTCATTCGATAGTTCCCCAACAGAGTCACCATTCTGTTGGCATTTTTTACTGCAACCCTCATGGATTTCCTAGAAGCTTCTATGAACTTGCCACATTCAATAATAAAAGTATAGGAAAAGTATGGCCAACTTAATGAGAATAGAAATAAGGCCAATTCTCCTACACTTCAAACTCTGTAAAATCTAGGAGGGTATTCCCTAACATGTGCTCTTAACCTATAGAATTTAAACAATTCATTTGCACATAGGTAAGCAACAGATAGATCCCCAATAAATGTTAAAGGATGAAATCCTTCAAGAAACTGGCTATTCCTTAAAAAGGTTCATGTCCAAATAACAAAGAATCATAAACTCCACATAGAGTAAATTGATAGGACATGTTTGAGTAAAATATCCCGATGCCATAACACAAAACCAGTGCCATATCCCAATGCACGGAGTCAAAAGAGAAAACTGAACTACAGGGTAAATTTAATTTTGAACACTTATGATCTATTATGAATTGCATTCAAACCCATATATCTATACCTGAGTTTATTATTCCTTTATGAATCCTATTTATTATATTGCATGAACTTACTAGTTAGCTGAAGCATTTAACCGATCCTTTGAACCAGAGCTATAGTTAAAAATAATTCATAGTAAAGAACAAATGAAAATCAATGAAAATCATCTTTGATCAATATTTCATTAATAATCCATGTAACATAACACAATAGGAGAGAAAAAAAACTCCAACTATTCACGAGTTTGATACAAACATGCTCAAAAACCCCATGATTAACAAAGTTCTCTGATCTGACTCAACTTTTTTAAAAAACTAGACTTACAATACATACTCTCTATATTACTAGACTCTTATTTTTCATATTTTGGATATTTCAACAAATCTCTCTCTTGGCCCAGAATTCCCTTTTCTAAAATAAGGGGGCCAACAAGTTTCAGGTTGGAGAGTACATGTATCCATTTTTGATTAGACCGCTAACTCCTGATTTAGTTACAATTCTATTATGCAAGTGAAGAGCATAAGACAAAGCTCATTATTAGTTGATAAGGAGGAAAGAAAACATCACTCCAATGGCTGCTCCCCATACATCGAAGGCATGCTTAGCCATTATAGTATTAGCTCCACCTCAACACCCTGTACTTGGATTCAAAAGGAGAATGTAATTTTAGAATATAATATCTAAGGCCAGACCTATATTATACATGACCAAGTTGCAATTCTCGACTATAACACTCATAATTCTAGTTCATCAGTGAACACCTTTTTCCATAATTCAAACTCCTCCTCGGAAGGCCACTAGAAATCCAGAACCTGACCAACCTTGTTTCAATAGGGAGCATACTTTACCATTATTGATGTGGCCTTTTTATCAAATTTCTCTAAGAAAATTATAACAAAAGACAACTTTTCCAATGTAATCTCTAGCATGTGGATGTCAGTAGTTTTGCATATCTCATGTGTTTGAGACATCATTATATTGTTCATTTGCTCCTTCCAAACCTGCAGGGGTTTAATTTCATCCTGACTATCAAAAAAATGAGGCAATGGGGTCAGGTCCTTTCCGTCATACACATCTTTTAGAAATTTAATCTTGGATTCCATTGGGGTGGAAAATCCCTGAAACTTCTGCTCAACAATTCCCTTGACCAGTTGATATGTTGCTATAACAGTAGGATATTTATCACCATGTTGTTATGCCCCGATTGCCATGAATTTCAGCTTCTCCATTCTAGAGCTCCATTTGTTTAGCAATGGGATAGGTAATTCTTTATGCCTTGGAAAAAAATTTAATGCTTGCAACAGTAGGACATAATTTGCATGAACACTGCTTAGCTTACTCTGGACCCTTTTGTTTAAACATTTCAAAATAATGTCCACTATCACTGCATTACTTCTTCCTGCTACATCTCGAATTTGCTTTACCATCTCCTTATATTATTCAACCTGATGAATCAATTTCTCCCTAGAAAATCCTCCTCCAGGGCTAGTAGCCCTCTCAATAGCCATAGGCACTTGTCCCATATTATATGGAACAATAGCCAAAGATTGTGCTTATGCAGGAGGCTGAGACTGCTCTACTGTTGATTCGGGAATAGTGTGGCTAGAACTAGCTTGCTTTTGAGACCTCATGGTATCCATTTGTTGCCTCAATAAAGACAATTCAGTTTCTAACTCTGCTACCTTTTTTTGACTCTTATTATATTCAATAATAATTTCATTATATTAGCCTCTCAGAGTATCTTGGTCCTTGGTCAAATCTTCAATAGTTGCTCTGGTGAATTTGGAAACATTCACGACCATATCAGTAGCTTCCAATGTTGGGTTGTCAGCAACTCTCCTCACAACCAAATGACCACTGAAGTCAGACAGTTCTACAAAAATTGGCTTTTTAGAGCCAGTGGATAGGGACCATATTGCCAAAGCATCCCATTCCTCACTAAATTTTGATCCCTTGAGTGCCAATGTAGCCTCCTCTTCAATAGCAAGAAGTGGCTTATTAGCCCTTCTTATTGTGTCAAACACCATAGCATCAACGATATCCAATTTAGGGAGTAGTAATACTCCACTTTTTTGAACCAATGCCTGACCCTACTGTGGTGTTATTTCTTTGAATTTGTCTCTCATCTTTTCCCTGACCTTAGGATGAATTATATTCTCTAGGAGCTTTTGATGAAAACTTCTCTCATGTGCCACCTTCTCAGCATATAATGTAGTATGTTCTCTCCACACAAAATATTTAAAAGCACTAGTTTGAATAAAAGAGTTATCCATCATGAACTCTCTGCAGGCTTCTATTCTCAAGTCATCATTTCTTGTTATTCCTTTGATTTCATCTTTTCCAAGCCTCAAAGAAACTACACCTAAACCTGTTGCCATGTCAACTAGGTCCAATGGAATCTTAGGATGCATTTCATTATGGAGTCACAATAATGTCATCATCCTCATCACCACCACAATAAACAATCTTTACTCTTTCAACCTTCTGCCTCTTTGTTGATGGTGGGCAAGACTATTTTGAAAAACTTGGAGGAGAATCTAAATCAACAACATTTGGTACTGACTGCCTTGAAGAAGATGGTAAAATATTTCTAGCAACATTTTCAGCCCTACTTGCCTTTCTTCTAGAAAAAACCTTTATCTTCTTTTGGGGCTAATAAGTAGGCCTCTCCACTAATTTTACTTCAGGGTACTCCTCGGTGGTTTGTGATTTTCTTATTTCTTCCACAACCCTTTCATCTTTCAAAACCCCAACCAAGCTCTTAAAATTATCAATAGCGTACACTACCCTGCTAAATTCATGTTTAGCATTAGGTATGGGATTGAAACTAGGTATTTTCTCTTGATTACTTTTTACCATTTTAGAGTAGGCAATGTATAGTGTCTTTCTCTCATCTTGTAATTCCAAATAAAAAATATTCCTGATGATTTCCTAAGGAAAGTAGAAATTAAGGACAAAACCTCTTGTTCGATGATTTTCCTTCATTTGAGAGATGAAACCCTCAGGATCATGCTTCCTGGGGCACACAGTCCTTAGCCTATAAGGCCCAAGTAATATGTGCAAATCCTTCCATCCTCCTTTTGCCATAACAAAATCACTAAATGTTGTGTATTCAAGGAAGAAAGAACCTTTCTTCTATTCACCTAGCAAGTGTAGTTCCTGAGCACCCCCCAATTGCCTCATGATTTCCAAAATTCCAATTCTAAGGGGAACCTCCCTTGGCAGAACCTTTGGATCAACATTAGTTCCAAAAACCCTGAAAACTGTGGTATTATGATAGGGGATAATGTCTCCCCAATTGTGCATTATGTTCAATTTAGGCCTTCTCTCCATCAACCTCAAGAAGTCATGAATTTCTTTTGGGATCCTTGGGGGGTTACAAACCATAGCTTTCCTTAATTTAGATCCAAATAAATTATGGAAAGTTACATAATCAAACTTATGATCATGCATGCCTAGAATCCTAGTCCAATATTGGACAGGAATTTCAATATTTCCTTCCTTCTTCTTTAATTCCATATCTTTTTCGAACATAACCTGACCCCTATACAAAAAATAATGGATTAACAAGGAATACCATATGAATCCAACCCAATTCTTCCCCTCCTTTAGGGCTACTAGAAGCATATGCATTTTCTTTTCCAAATAAGTGGCAAAATCATATATTAGATTAAAACCCGGGTGTTGGAGATTTACTGTCATATACATAATATCAGTAGACAAGGTTTTCTTTAAGCTGACTCCTAGAACTTGACATGAAGCTCAAATAGTATTCTTGAAATAACTGGAGAAATAGTCCACAAGAAAAGGTCCAGGCTCATTCCTGCCAATTACTACCTTCTTCTGATTTTTTCCTCTTCCTGAGACTACGAAATGAGGTATCAAAAAGGATTTTTTGAACAAACCCCTAGTATTTCTATATTATTTCCTCAAAACCTCAAAGTGTACAGGAACCATATCCTGACTCCATTCGTACAATTTGAAAATCTCTAGAATTTCTTCTCTGGTTATCTTAATCATCTGCACACTAGCATGTGTTTTGACAGTTTGGGCCACAAGGTCATATCTAGCAACAATGTCCTTTAAAAGATCTACATCCATATAAACATTAGGCACCACAAATTTACCCAATTCTATCCTCTAGGGGTTACACAAAGGAGCTAACAAATTCTTGTTCCCAAACCAATTGGAGAATAAATGCCACTCAGTGTATGGTAACTCATCATCTTGAATTGCACATTGCTTTTCTGTCAATCCTTCCAAGAGTCGAGGCCCATAGAACAAAACCTTTCCCTCCCACTTCTTGCTATTAGAGGGTTATATCAAATCAATAATATCCTGGGATAAAGACCTGGTAGTGGTTTCAGAACTAGAACTTCAAGCCTTGGGTGCCATTTGTACTAGACAAATGATAATTCAAGCTAGGGTTTGCTTATTTTCAGATAGCAAACAATTACAATTTTCTCCTTTAGCCTTAAATAGAAAAATAACTTATGATTCTAGAGCCTTTAGCAATTAACTAGATGAGCTCTAAAAGCGAATCTATTCAAAGAATTCTTATAGAATAGAACAGGAAACAGTCACGAATTGCCTAGCAAGCAACCATAAAATATTTTGAACTTACAAGAAATGGTGTACATGCTACTTACGGTTTCACTCACAGAACATCTAGGGCAGAAAAATTGAGAAATCATAACCACAACTTGCCTCACTCGATACCAAGCAATTCTTCCTCAATGTAGAGATACAACATGGAAATCGTAACTCGTAAATTTTAGCATTTAATTATGCAGGCATAGTCAAACTCAACCATTACTATTCACTCACATGAGATAAAATGGCTATAGTACAATACCATTTTATTTTTAAATACGATCCATTGATCAAACACAATGTTAGCTAGGAGAACGACTTAGATTTAGTCAAAATAGTTTGAAAATGCCACGTCCACCCTCCAGTCACCAAACAAACAAGATATTCGCCTATCAGGCACCACACCAGCATGAAACAAGCCCCACCTTTGTTATTATCCCACAACATCAGAGTCCACACATCACCAAATCACACACCTCGTAGCATTATTGAAACTACAGTTTTAATTGTGAGGTCAACGAGGAATGACCATAATGCGTCGATATGGAAACAACTGTCGGAATCAGCCTCCATCATCGGTTAGCAAGAAAAACTAGTCCCCACCATCAAATGTGACAGATGGAAGCATATCGTACGCCTTGCACCATATTTGTGACGTTAGTAGAAACCTTGTGAGGTTTGCGAGGAATGACCATGATTAAAATCACTTCATCTGACGGCTGCACAATCTACACATGCGAAAAATATTATTCATAAAGAAAGGGACTGACTAGGTGGACGGGGAAATGGCCCTCAAGGTCAAAAATATTATTTAGAGGTTTAATCTAAAATAATTCAATAGCCTGACACTATGAAAATATAATGCAGTCATGATGCAAAAGGCCGAAAGGACAGGTAAACGGGGCCTGTAAAGTCACGACTAAAAGGGATAAAAAATCACTTGAGTGATCGACCACCATCAATAACAAGTTAACATCAGAAAAGAAAACTGATGACCCAACCACTCAGAGCCGAGCTGAAAAGATACCTACAAGGGGAAAAAATTGAAAGCTCCACCAGTTATGATCTTTTGAAACAAATGGGATACAATGGTAAAGGATGTTGAAAACATGAAATAGTCATTGAAGTTCCCATTGAACCTAATACATAGGAGACTAAGACTGGTTTAGGGTTTTACTTTTCTAAAACAACAAAATAAAATCACCGAATATCGTTCAACATCAACACCATCACATGTAAACCAAGAATCAATCTCACACTCAAACATCTTGAATTCCTTGATATGGATTCCCCACCATTGGACTATGTTAGCAGTGATGAAGCTTTGAATCAAATGTTAGGTGCTTCTAGTAATATTTCTATCCCCAAGAGAAATATTTCTTGTGTTATGATAAGTACCGAGCTCAACATCATTGATATTACTGAGACACCCACATGCATGGAACCATATGATCCATAATTTACTAAGTCAAATGCACTCCCCTTAGGGGATACCATTGATATACCAATGCACACAGATGATAAATAGAAAGTCATTAAAATTGGGAAGTGCCTTGATCATGAAGAACAAGAGGATATTGCAACCTTGTTTCATGCCTTTCTTGAACTTTTTTCTTAGAAATATTCCAAAATGCCAAGAATAGATCCGAAGATAGTCACTCATAACATTGTTCTGGCTGAAAGTGCTAAGCTTGTTCACCGAAAGATATGGAAGATGAACCCTAAGATAGCCTTGCACGTTAAAGGAGAAATTTATAAACTCCTTGACACTTGTTTCATTCGACCTATCAATTATTCTCCTTGGATATCAAACATTGTCACAATTGCTAAACCTGATAATCATGTTAGGATATGTATGGATTTTCATGACTTGAATAAAGCCTCTTTAAAGGATGATTTTCCTCTTCCTAACATTGACATGATAGTGGATCCAACTAGTGGACATGCTTTTTTGTCCTTTATGGATGGATTTTCTTGTTATAATCAAATCTTTATTAACCCACAATATCAATACAAGATGGTATTCACATCTGCTTGGGGAAAATTTTGTTTGGTTATGATGCCTTTTGGATTAAATAATGCAGGTGCTACTTATCAATGAGAAATGATATTGATATTTCATGATTACATACATAAAATATTGGAAGATTATGTTGATAAAATTCTAGCCAAATCCTTAACACACCAAGATAATGTGAATGTCCTTCGACAAATCTTTGAACAAATGTGTAAATACAAAATGTGCTTAAATCCTAAGAAGTGTCTCTTTGGAGTAGATAGTAGAAAATTCTTGGGGTTTATCATATCTCACAGAGGCATTGAGGTGGAAACTAAGAAAATTGATGCTATAATTAACATGCCACCTCCTTGCAACATTTCCCAATTACGCACATTACAAGGAATAATTCAAGCCATATGTTGTTTTCTCGCTTCCTTAGTTGATTGAACGTTTCCTTTTATACACCTCCTCAAAAAGGATGTAAATTTTGATTGAAATGATGATTGTAAAAAGGCCTTTGAGAGTTTGAAAGAATACCTTGCACTCTACCCATTTTACAACCCACTATACCAAAAAAGTCAGTCATCCTTTATATCATCGCTTTTTCCCATGCTCTTGTTGCATTGTTGGCTAAGTACGACGACAATGGCAAAGAGCATACTATCTATTACATTAGTCAAACCCTAATAGATTATAAAACACGTTACATAAAAATTGAAAAAAAATATTTGGCTCTTGTATTTGCTACTAGTAAGTTGTGACATTATTTACTAAATGTAGAAATATAAGTCATGACAAAATTTGATTGTCTCAAATATCTTGTCAATAAAATAGACTTATTCGGACATCTAGATAAATGGGTAATTTTGTTGATTGAGTTTGACTTTAAGTTTGTTTCCCAAAAATAAATTAAGGGCCAAGCCTTAACCAACCACTTAGCTGATGCTCCTTCTCCTTTAGCCCTACCTAGCAATGACTCTTTTCCTATTGGTAGTGTGTTGATAATAGAGCTTCCTACATGGGAATTATACTTTGATGGATATAAGTGTAGAAAAAGCTTTGGTGCTAGAGTTATATTAATTCTGCCTAGAGGAAAGCCTATTCCCTTGTCCTATTGATTAAACTTCCTATGTACAAACAACATAGCTAAGTATGAAGCATTAATTACTGGATTACGTGCCACTTTAGTCATGGGAATCAAATATATTAATATATTTGTTGATTCAAAATTAGTGATAAAAAAATTTAATGGTCTATACCAAGCTAAACATGAAAAATTATTTCAATATAAAGATCTCGTACTGACCTTGTTAGAAAAATTTGAATCATTCACCATTGATAATAACCCCTAAAAATATAATTGACATGTGGATGCAATGGATAGTGACGCTTCTCTCATATCTCCTTCAGATCCTTCCGACAATGTCATGTTTACCATCCACCCAATCATGTAACCTTCCATCAGTGATAAATTTAATGACACGCTCACAACAACCCAAGGTAGTTCATGTGAATGTTATGATGTACCATATATAAATATTTAAAATATGGTACCATTATTGAGCCTACAACCAAAAATACTCAAACCCATCTAAAAAAGATAGCAACCAAGTACATAATCCTTGCCAATGCACTGTATAGACAATCCTTTGATGGAATTCTCCTGTGATGTATTAAGGATTCTGAAACTCATATATCCCTTGAACAAGCCCATTCAAGTTCCTATGGAGGTCATTTTGGGGGAATATCCTTATTAAAAGGACTCCTTCATATGGGACACTATTGGAGAAATATGGAAAAGGATTGATTCGCGTATGTCAAGCGATGTCACAAACGTCAAGAACACAACACTTTGATCCATGCTCCTTCTTTTGAGCTTCATGCCCAAATTTCTATTTGGCCATTCTTTGTATGGGGACTCAATCTCATTGGAAACATTTCTCCACCTTCTTCTATTTGACATACATTTATCTTTACTACAACCGATTATTTTAAAAAATGGGTAGAAGCTATTCCTTTTTGATCCACAACTGCTGATGTGAAATGTCATTTCTTATTGGAACACATTATTGCTCACTTTGGAATCCCTTCTACATTAGTTTCAAAAAATGGAACCCCATTAAAAATAATGAGGTGAAGAATTTCATAGAGACATTTCATATTCAATATCACTTTTCGACACCTTACTACCCACAATCTAATGGTCAAGCTGAAAGCACTAATAAAATCCTCAAAAAAATCCTCAAGAAAAATAGATCAAAACAAAAAATATTGGCACACCCAATTGCAATATGCGCTATGGGCCTATCACACAAGTGTTCGATCATCCATGGGAAATACACCTTTCAACCTTGTTTATGGTATCGAGGCTATTTGGTACAAGAGCACCTTAAGGTCTTTTGTAAAGGTCTAAGCAAATTTTTCCTTCTAGGTGGTTCTAGCCAACCACCAAGGTAATAAGGACTATTTGATAAAGTCCCAGGGTTGATTTGATGTGGGTGTGTGTGGCAAGTTTTTTTTGAGTTTTGAGTTTTAGGTATTCTTAGGACATCCTGCAAAGTTATCATGCTTTTCCTAAACACTAGGAAGCATTAAAGTTGTTCTAAGTCCAACCTAAGGGTCCCAACATGTGGGGATAGGATATATAAGCTAAGAAAAAACCCTAACTTGACAGTTGGAACAAGTTGGATGAGTTGGAAGTACGGATTATATCCTGGAAGAACAAGTTTTTGATTGTGTTTTTGTAACAAAACCTTGATCTAGTCAATTAATGGATTGAAAGGACTAAAATAATGCATTGAAAATTTACTTTGTGACCTATACCTACTTTGTGTGGCATTGGTTTAGTTGTTTAGCATGATTGGTTGATAGTTTTGTAAGTTCTTGTGTGCTACTGTTTCACTACCCGGTTCAAGGCCAGTTTTGTAAATGATGCTCCGCACTTGAATTCCCATGGCCTCTTGGAATAAAGTAGGGAACCCTATAAATAGTGTAAATATGGTTTGTGGAGTCTTTGTGTGCAGGAGAGCTAATAAAACCATCAAGCTCTAGGTGAGTGCGGGGGCATTCTGGCTATATGCTTGAACAGAACAAGAGCAAGAGGGCTTGCTTAACGGATTGGTTTGTGCCAATAAATGGTGTAGTAGTGTAGGGGTATGTGTCTTGGAAATTTGTATGCAAGGAGAAGTGAAGAGGAGGCCATGAAGGCATTCAATTAAGTTCAAGAAACCAGACTATGTTACCTACCCTAGAAACCCTTGAAAATAGGGGTTTGGTGACAAAGCAGTGTACGGACACCGAGCAGGTCTAAAACCTAGGAAATATAGGAGCCTAGGAGGTCTATCGAGAGAATCCATGAATATTTTGGGGGTCTGTTAAGGAAGACTTGGATTTATGCCAAGAATACTGGTTTTAGGAGGCCTAATTGACCAAAAAGGCTACAAGGCCTAAAAACAAGGTTTACTAGAATTTGATGGGAAAAGGAAGAAAGAATACAAAAAGATGGATCAAAGTGGACTAAGATCACCCAAGGAATAGTTGGAAGACCTATTCATAGTCCCAATAATGGCTTGGGGAACATTGTGGCAAAGTTGAGCCCAAAGGTGCTTAGTAGGGGTGTGAGAGTGAAGGTGAGTGTTTGAAATTGGTGGAGAGTTCTATAAGAAGATAGGGGTCTTAGGAGTGACTTGTGAGTAGGGTAGAGAAGAATACCCTATTAAGACAAAAGAGTGGGTCTTAGAAAGAGAAAATGTGCTCTTGAGAGATAGTACTCCCCATCAAATTGGTATCAGAGCAAGTTAAAAGGCTTGGGAATTAAGAACTATTTGTCAGAGGGACATGAGTCCATAGGGGAAAGCACCATGGTGACCAATGTAGAATTGGCTAGAGATCTGACAGAGCAACAAGAAAAGAACATACATCTTGAAGAAATTGTGGAAGAAATTAAGCACAAAATAGAAGAGGTTGCAGAGACTGCAGGCAAGATGGAAGTGCAGTTAGCAGGGGTTAAAGACAAGGGTAAGAACCAAGTTGAGGAAGAGATAGAACTAGAACCTGACCCTCCATTAGTAGAGGAACCCTTCCTTAAAGCATTAAAGGCACTAAGTGGCAAGGCTCTAGAAGGAATCCCTATTTTCACAGGATGAATGGATTTAAAATTAGTTATGGAATAGATTGAGGGAATGGAAAATCACTTTGAATGTGATGGGGTTATAGAGGCACAAAAGGTGAAGATAGCCAAATCAAGGCTAAGAGGATAGGCATTAACTTGGTGGAAGTTTTTGTAAGAAGAAAGGGAGAAGGAAGGCAAGAAGCCAATAGGAAATTGGAAAACTATGGTGGCTAAAGTAAAGGAAAACTATCTACTGAAGGATTATGACATCCAATTGCATAAGAAGAGGAAAAATCAAAGATAGAGAGAACTAGATGTAGCTACCTACACATAAGAGTTTCAAAAACTAAGCTTGAGGTCTAGAGTGCAAGAAAGTGAAAGCATTAAGGTTGCCAGGTATCTAAATGGCCTTAGATGGAACATACGGGAAGAGTTGGGTCTCTTTACACTTGCTACCCTCCATAGCTGTTATCAGATGGCTATTAAAGTGGAAGACAAACTAAAAAAGAAACAAGATTCAAGTACTAGGGGTAGAGGAAATGGTAGAGACCCTAGAGGTGGACATAGAGGAGGTTTTGGTGGAAGGATCAATGAGAACAGAGGCCAAGGAGATTCTAAGGTTGGTGAAAAATCCCATGAGACAAATAGTAGAAGGGGATATAGAGTTAGAAGTTCTTCCAATGGTGGAAGAGGTAGATCAGGAGGATCTAGGAGAAACTCTCACTTTGCTTCCTTGAAGTGTTACAATTGTGGGCAATTGGGTCACTCGACATATAGGTGTCCTAATAAGCCAAAATATTCACAAGGTGAGAAAAGGGTTGCTTATGTCCAAGATGAGGACTATTCTAAACATTTGGAGGTGAGTCTAGATTCAAAGAAAGGAGAGAATCTCATGTTGAGAAGGATCTTGATCAAGGAACCTACATAAGATGAACACAAACAGAGGAGGGCTCTTTTTAGAGTCAAGTGAAAAATACTAGGCAAGGTATGCAAGGTCATCATTGATTCAGGATCCATTGATAATGTCATCTTAGAGGAGGCAGTACAAAAGTTGAACCTCACTAACATTCCTCATGTGTGTCCCTATAAAGTTACTTGGTTGAATAAGGGGAAAAATGTATTGGTCAATGAGCAAGTATGGGTTGAGTTTACCATAGGGGAGTATCAAGATAGGATACTATGTGATGTGTTACCAATGGATGCATGCCATCTGCTGCTTGGAAGATCATGGTAGTATGATAGGGAGGTAGTACACCATGGCAAGGAGAACAAGTACTCATTCAAAAAGAATGGAGTAACTTACAAGATTTAGTTTTTAATAAAAGAAGGCACAATGGAGAAGGAATAATCCCATACAGTTTTGATGAGTGGGAAGCAATTCCTAAAAGACATGAAGGAGGAAGAAGGAGTTGGTTATGCTATCATGTTGAAGCCAAAGGAGGAGGAGTCACCTAGTCAATCACCTATGTCAGCAGAAGTGAAGCAACTATTAGACCTGTTCAAGGACATTATTTGTGAGGGTACACTAGCCACACTACCACCTAAGAGGGCAATCAGTCATCAAATAGAATTTGTGCTAGGAGCAACATTGCCTAACAAGGCTGCATACAAGATGACACCGAAGGAGAACAAAGAGATGGCAAGGCAAGTACAAGATCTCTTGGACCAAGGGTTGACCAGAAAAAGCATAAGCCCATGTGCTATCCCAGTGGTGTTGGCTCCTAAGAAGGGAGATAAGTGGATAATGTGTACTGATTCTAGGGCAATAAATAGGATAACTATTAGATATAGGTTTCCTATTCCTAGAATAGAAGATTTCATGGATTTTTTAGGGGGTGCTAACTATTACTCCAAGATTGATTTAAAAAGTGGCTACTATCAGATTAGAATGAAAGAGGGAGATGAATGGAAGTCAGCTTTTAAGACCACAAAGGGTTTGTATGAGTGGTTGGTAATGCCATTTGGGCTTACAAATGCACCTAGCACTTTTATGAGGGTGATCAATGAGGTCTTGAAGGACTATATAGGAGTCTTTGTGGTAGTCTACTTAGATGATATCCTCATCTTTAGTAAAACAAAAGAGGAACATATGAAGCACCTGGAACTTGTGTTGAAGAAACTTCAAGAGGAGAAGCTCACCATAAATCTTGAAAAGAGTGAGTTTATGAAACAAGAGCTAGTCTGCCTAGGATTTGTAGTATCTCAAGGGAACTTGAAGATGGATAAGAGCAATGTTGAATCCATTCTCAATTGGCCTACTCCTAGGATAGGGGCTGAATTCATAGTTTCCATGGGTTAGCTCAATTCTATTGGAAGTTTATCAAGAGATTTAGTGAAATATGTGCACCAGTCCTTGACACTATCAAAGGAGGACTTAAGAAAAAGTTTTTGTGGACCAAAGAAGCCAATGAGGGGTTCGAGAGATTGAAAAAGGAAGTAGCTACCCAACCAATACTGGTTTTACCATGTTTTGAAAAATTATTCATAGTGGAATGTGATGCAAGCAACATAGCAGTGGGTGCAGTCGTAAGCCAAGAAGGCAAGCCAGTGGCATTCTTTAGTGAGAGGCTAAATGAAGCAAAGTCTAGATATTCATCCTATGACTTAGAGCTATATGCTTTAGTAAAATCCCTTAACAAGTGGAGGCACTATTTGTTGCCTAAAGAATTTGTGGTATACACTGATAACCAGGCCTTAAGCTACATCAACACACAAGAGAAGCTCAGTTTGAGGCATATAAAGTGGATGGAGTTTCTAAAATCATACACTTTTACTATCAAGCACAAGAAAGGGGTCAATAAGAAAGTTGTAGATGCCCTTAGTAGAAGGTTACTTGCCATTCAGGAGATATAATTGTAGAGTACAGGAGTTGAGGGGTTCAAGGATCTTTAGGAAGGAGATTCAGATTTCTTAGAGATCTATAAGGTGTGTACTGATTTTGAAAATTACTTTCACAGTGAGTATGTAGACTACACTTTACAGAATGGTCTATTGTTTAGAGGGAAACAACTATGTGTTGGGTGATCCCACAAAGCTAGTTTACAATTTCTAAGAGGAACTGATTTTTGCTGAAATCACATATTTTTAGAAAATATAATGATTTAAGCCATTAAAAGTTCCATTTTAAGGATTCCAATTGAAGAGGGTTTGATTAAACCACCTTAGATCAGACCCCGTTGGATAAAACCTCGCTAGTTTTAAACCATACAAATAAATGAGTCTCCTTTACACCTATCAAAATGTTGATAAAAAATCACTTTTGATTTACCTTTTGGGGGATCAAATGAATTCATTTAAAATTTATTCAAATGATTATGGTAGTCCTCAAAGTGAGCTATCACATGAATATAATTTTAATATATTTTATTTTTATTATGTATGTGTTTTTTTAGTTTTATTAAACATAGGTTTTTCACCGAAAATCAAGCTCTCTGTTTTGCACATGTGGAAAAATAGAAAATTATCAAAATATTTTAAAAAAAAAAATGTTCATGTTGGGTATTGATGTCCTTGATCCATTAAAAAAAATAAAAAATTGAATTTCGATATATACAAAAAAAGTTATGTTGTATACAATCCACCTATGTCTGAATTGTAATTAGTTTGACTTTGAAACTCTATTAAGGAAAAAATATTCAATAAAAAACTATGAGATCAAATGAAATTTCTAGATATCTTAGTTACAAATATAAATTCGAAAAAATTAGAATTTTATCCTTCATAGAGAAAAATTTATGTTGTATACGGTGAGCGTCACTTTTTAAAAATGTTGTTTTTTGAAAAAATCCAGTTTTTGTGGGAGATGGAAAAAGAAGTGCAATCTTATTCCAAAAAAAATGAAAAAAATATTTTTAGAATCTATAGACAAAATGTGATGAGACTCTAGTTTACGTTATCTTCAAATTCCTCATGGTTTAGCCGCTATAGGTGCTTGAATGTGAAGATTTAGTTAAAAATAATAATTTCAGTGTCGAGTTTGGCCAAAAATTGTAAACCACTATTGTGGGATCAACCTGTTCCAAGAGATTCCATGAGGGAGAATCTTATCCAAGAAAATCACAATGGAAGTTTGAGTGGAATCTTAGGGTTAAAAAATACCCTAGACATAGTGGAGAGGTTCTATTGGTGGCCTAAAATGCAGAGGGATGTAAGGTGGTATGTTGAGAAATGTGGAGTGTGTTAGAAGGTAAAGGGAACACCAACAAATGCAGGTCTTTACCAGCCATTTTCCATCCCAAATAGACCATGGGAGTGCATAAGTATGGATTTCATAATAGGGCTACCTAGGACACCAACTGGTTTGGACAGTGTGTTTGTGGTAGTGGACAGATTCAGTAAGATGAGTCATTTCATCCCATGCAAAACAACACATGATGCTAGTCACATTGCCCATCTATTCTTCAAGGAGATAGTAAGGATACATGGATTTCCAATGAGCATAGTTGCGGACAGAGATGTGAAGTTCATGGAACACTTTTGGAAGACTCTTTGGAGGATGCTAGGAACCATCTTGTCTCATAGCTCTACATATCATCCTCAAACGGATGGACAGACAGAGGTGATAAATAGGATACTAGGTAATTTGTTGAGGTGTCTGACTAAAGAGTATGGACAAGGATGGGAACAAGTTATTCCATAGGCATAATTTTACTATAATGATAGCACAAACAGGACTACTGGTAAGATTCCAGTTGAAATTGTATATGGGTTACATCTAAGAGGTTTACTTGAGCTAAGAGACCTAAAGGGTTATGAAGGAATCAGTGATCATGCTGATGATTTTGCTCAGTCAATGAGAGAGGTTCATGAGAAAGCAAAGAAGACATTAATGGAGGCTAATCAGAAGTTGAAAGCTAAAAGAGATGAAGGGAGGAGAGATTTACAATTTGGGATAGGTGATTTGGTAATGGTATACTTGAACAAGGCTAGACTATAGAAGGGCATACCAAGTAAGCTATAGATGAAAAGGATATGGCCATGCAAAGTGTTGGCTAAATATGGTCAAAATGCCTAAAAGGTGGAACTACCCAAGGAGTTTTCCATTTCTCCTATGTTCAATGTGAAAGACTCAATGAAATATAAAGGACCAAAGATGAATGATGAGTAGTACAGTACTGAGGTGAGTAAGGATGTGGAAGAACTCAAGGTAGCTGATCATATCATACCACAAGTTGACAAGATTTTGGATTCAAGGGTGAAGAAGAAGACTAGGCACAAGACATATATGGAGCACCTAGTGAAATGCAGACACCAACCAGAGTTAGAGGCTACTTGGATAGCAAAGAGTGACTTCAAGAAGCATGGTATCAGTGAGGTGATCCTAACACCACAGGTTCCTTAACATCATTGTTGCAGAGGGGGAGAATGGTGCAGGAGCACCTTAAGGTCTTTTAGAAAGATCTTAGCAAATTTTGGGTTGTAGGTGGTTCTAGCCAACCACCAAGGTAATAAGGACTATTTGATAAAGTCCCAGGGTTAATTTGATGTGGGTGTGTGTGGCAAGTTTGTTTTGAGTTTTGAGTTTTGGGTATTCTTAGGACATCCTACAAAGTTGTTATGCTTTTCCTAAACACTAGGAAGCATTAAAGTTGTTCTAAGTCTGACCTAAGGGTCTCAACATGTGGGGGTAGGATATATAAGCTAAGAAAAAATCCTAACTTGACAGTTGGAACAAGCTGGATGAGTTGGAAGTATGGATTGTATCTTGGAAGAACAAGTTTTGACTTTGTTTTTGTAACAGAGCCTTGATCCAGTCAATTAATGGATTGAAAGGATTGAACTAATGCATTCAAAATTTAATTTGTGACTTGTACCTACTTTGTGTGGCATTGGTTTAGGTTTTTAGCATGATCGATTGATGGTTTTGTAAGTTCTTGTGTGCTACTATTTCACTGCCCGGTTCAGGGCCAGTTTTGTAAATGATGCTTCCCACTTTAATTCCCATGGCTGAAATTCAATGGCCTCTTGAAATAAAGTAAGGGACCCTGTAAATAGTGTAAATATGGTCTATGGAGTCTTTGTGTTTTGGAGAGCTAATAAAACCGTCAAGCTCTAGGCGAGTGTAGGGGCATTCTGGCTAGATGCTTGAACAAAACAACAGCAAGAGGGCATGCTTAATGGATTGGTTTGTGCCAATAAATGGTGTAGTAGTGTAGGGGTATGTGTCTTGGACATGTGTATGGAAGGATAAGTGAAGAGGAGGCCATGAAGGCATTCAATTAAGTTCAAGAAACCAGACTATGTTACATACCCTAGAAACCCTTGAAAATAGGGGTTTAGTGACAGACCAGTGTACAAACACCAAGGGGGTCTAAAACCTAGGAAATATAGGAGCCTAGGAGGTCTATAGAGAGAATCCATGAAGATTTTGGGGGTATATTAAGGAAGACTTGGATTTATGCCAAGAATACTGGTTTTAGGAGGTCTAATTGACCAAAAAGGCTACAAGGCCTAAAAACAAGGTTTACTAGAATTCGATGGGAAAAAGAAGAAAGAATCCAACAAGATGGATCAGAGTGGACTAAGATCACACAAGGAATAGTTGGAACACCTATTCCTAGTCCCAAGAATGGCTTCGGGAACATTGTGGCAAAGTTGAGCCCAAAGGTGCTTAGTAGGGGTGTGAGAGTGAAGGTGAGTGTTTGAAATTGGTGGAGAGTTCTATAAGAAGATAGGCATCTTAGGAGTGAATTCTGAGTAGGGTAGAGAAGAATACCCTAGTAAGACCAAAGAGTGGGTCTTATAAAGAGAAAATGTGTTGTTGAGAGATAGTACTCCCCATCACTATCATGCCCTTGGAGTTAGAAATTCCTTTATTATGGATTGCTCTCCAAGGTCTTGTTGATAATGACACGTATAGGCAACAATGATTACACCAACATGAAATTCTTGATGAAAAACGCAGTAAAAATATCTAGCATCTTCAAACTTACACTAAGAAATTAAAAAATAAACATGATATTGGTGTCATTCATTAGAAATTTAACTAAGGTTATTTAGTTTTATATGAAAATATGCATAATACTACTATCAACTACGTTGAAAAAGGAAAATTTAGTCCTAATTTGTTAGGACCCTACATCATCAATTCAAGCTATGGATCTTGTGCATACACATTAAAAGAGCTCAATGGCACACCTCTTAAAGATCCTATTAATGTCACACATTTGTGTCGATATTATGTCTAGTCCTTTTGAATGGTATGAATTATAAAGAAATGTTGTTAGAGCTATCAAATGATATCCTATATGTTTTCCCATTGCTTCATTCTTGACAATTGGTTATGTATGTGTCTTGAGCACTAAAGTGATTATTTAATTTATTTTTATAGTTACTTAAGATTTCATACTATTCAAATTCCTCTTGTGTGTTATGTTAATTTAGATAATAAGTTCATAACATGCTTAATCCTCAGGTTGTATCTAAAAGAAACTATAGAAAGTTTTAATTAGATCACATACACTTTGTTAAATCATGAAGACATTAATTAACTAATCTTAAAAAGGCTATTTAATTAATCACATTGTCATTTAAAATTCACACACACTAAGACATGTCATATAAAATCAAAACTTACTAATATATATATATATATATATATCAAAAGTTTTTTGAACATGTCATCAAAATATAAAAGGTCACTGAGGACTATGCTTACCATATTGCTTAATATATGTTACTTGCACTGCATTAGTAGGTGGAAGTTGGGAGACAGTCGTGCATGATCGTGACCGCATATGTTGAATTTGAGTGCAAAATCTAGGCCCTATATACATCCTAGGGCCACCCACTACTCTCATGCTATATAATCCCTCTCTACCTATAGTTGTACCACCTCTCCCTCTAGTCTCTCAAACTCTTCTAGAGTCCTCAATGACTATGCCCATGCTACAATTTCGGCTCAGGAGACTTGCCTCCTCAAACTCTCATATGTTGCACGTAGTCTTGCAAATGGTCTAAGTGACTCTGGATCTCACTCTACAATATGTGGGGGCACATAATTTGAGTCCATATCCTCCTCATCGATAGATGTTGGCACTATCTCTACAGTTGTTTGACGGTAGAGATCTCACCGATCTCTCATGGGCCCTGCAAGGTAGAAACAATACACAATCAGTACACATCATGATATATATATATACATAAAGTAATAAACAAAATGACAAGGTACATGAATAAAATTAAATAGCGTCACCTATATCTCTAGTAGACTAAGCAATATCAACCTTTCCCTGTGCAAGGAGAATGGATGATGTGCTAGCCTCTCCTCAACTGTGAGTACCGGTGCCTACTGCCGCTGGCGCTCATGATCTCATCATATGAATGGGGGAGGTCTCTCCCCATTTGTGTCGACCCTTAGCTGTTGAATACTCTTGATCAGGGGTGGCTCACCATCCTCATCCTCCTCCTGGTCCTCCTCATCCTCCTCCTCTCCCTCTTGGCCATCATAGTTTGGACCTACATCCTCATCATGCTCCTCATCAATGATGTCAGTAAATATGTATGTAGCCCTATAGTGTGTCTCCATGACCCTATCCTCTCTCTCAAATCCCTCATTTGGAAATGGTCTTGCATCTCCTAAAGGCTCATCAATTAAACAAATCAGAGTTGGTCGTGATACTATCCATCACTCCTCATAATCCCATGTGGCACTGACATTGTCTATGTCAGAGACTAGAGGCTAGTTGTGATTTGAGAAATAAAATTCACTCTTGACCACATCATCAGGAGTGAGTTGTATTGTATCACCTAGTCTCTGAGCACTCCACATTGACCTCCTAAAAGATGATCATGCCCGGGTGGCATTTGAATCTATCCAAATTGCTACATGATTCAACCATAGTAGAATGGACATACTATATGATCATGATGGCCTACTAAAAACCTATCCAACTACAATCTCCTAATCTTTCTCATGTATTCTGGCCACTATAGTGTAAGCTGGTAAGGTCTCCACAATATCTCATCCTCCACCAATTAGTTGAATCTCACTCTCCAAAAGTGCAAATCCCCATACTGCTATAACTGTCATAGAGGATAATCGAAGGCTCGAGGATACCCCACTATTGTAGGACATGGGAATTAAATAGGCGTAGTGCATGTGATACATTCTAGGAACCAAACCTGTAGAACCGTGCAATGCACCATGTTGTCTACCTCTCAAAACATCAACCATCCCAAATCATAACACAAATGTATAAGGATACAGTGTCCCTAGGCATACATTGTCCTATACTCTACCATCCCCTATATTAGATGCACTATCCCACCCTCAAGGTGTGTTGCATGTCCATTTTGAAGGAGTACTAACACAACTATATGCATCATAATCCTTAGCACAATTGGCGCTCATGAATATAGTAATATCACTAGGTTGATTCCTCCTATCACCCGCTCATCATAAACTGGCCCATCTAGATAGTACTACATATCGGCCCACTGCTGATGGAAGGTACAATATCTCTAGAAATGCACCTGCTCTCCCTAAATAGGAACTCAAAGAATACGTTGCACGTCCTCTAGAGTAACTATCATCTCTCTGGTTGGCAGGTGGAATGTACATGTAGCTACATTCCAACACTCACATAATTCCATCATCATCACATCATGGTACCTCATGGGGGTATGAGGTATTCCCAATATATCCCCATGGCTTACAAGTTCTCTATGTCCTTCGTTGACAAAGTGGGGGCTAAATCTCTCAAGAAACTCAACTATCTACCACCCAAACGATGTCGTGAATAGGTGGGTACCTATCAAAAACATAAAAATATGTTGTATAGACCATCTAATATATTTAATTTTTACTCTAATTCATCAAGCAAGTGTACTAATGTTTTCATAGTGTGCTTTCTTTAAGGCTCTAGACACTTTAAAACCCTTTTGGGACACTTCGCGAAGAAATGAGACACTTTGCGAACAAAAGGGACACTTTGCAAACAAATGGGACACTTTGCAAAAAAAAGGGACAATTTGCAAACTTTTTTCCCAAGATCCTAAATTAACCTAGATATCCATACAAATCATTAAATCATTGTGAAAACATATAGTGAAGGTAGTAGAATCAACTCACCTCATGATAACGCTCACTGCATGCCACCTGGTCCTGTAGCACGTCCAGTCTCAGAGGTGTGAAGTCTCGTATATTCGACATCTTTGACTATTCTCTCATCACTCTCATGCTACAAGAAGGTAAAATGAAAAAGTGACAAATTACTTCATTTTAAATATTTTAACTCTTTTTCATTCTCATATAAGCACATTCACACTTTTACTATCTTAAGACCTACTAGAGTGATTTTCACTTAAAACAATATTACAGGTTCTAGTGAACTCCATTTTTGGCACCATTTGTTGCATCAAAATCATGCTTCCACACCCTACATCATCAATCATCTATTGTAATGTGGCATGCTACTTGGAAATTCCCTCTGATATGTGTGTCCTTATTTGATGTGGCTAGATTGCTACCTTGATTCCACCTCCATAAAGCAAGCAGAACCAAGGGGGGCATACATCTACCCTCGAATTTGATTTCTAGAAGTTAGATAAGAGGATTTTTGAACAACTAAAGAGTTTGTGTTGTAGGATATGGTTACCAAGGATGTGGTTTTGCAGATAACTACATTAGGGGCTTCATTCTCCCATGTTTTGAATGAGCATCCTTTAATGAAATAAAGTGTAGTGTTTAGAGTTCTTTAGCTTGCATATGCATGTAGAGTCATATGGGAACTAAAGTGGGGGCTAAATGTAATGTAGAAAATTGTATATTCTTGAAGAAAGAGACAATTTTATGCTTAATTTGACCCATTTTGGCATTCTTACACGAATCAACCCATTAAAAATAAAATTTATATGCCCCTTAGAATCGTTATTTTTGACCTTGTGGCTCATTTCACCTAAGAAATCATACAAGTCTTGACAACCAACATTCAAAGCACTCAAATTTTATAAATCCAACCTCAATAACCCCTGGTGGGACTACGTCGCCAAAGGTGGCGACTTAGTCCCTTTTAGGGTTATTTGCATTTTTGAGGAAGAAAATCTCCGACTTAATAAAAATTCCTGATGGGTGTCGGCCTCTTAGGTCAAAATAGCCAAAAATTAGGTATTTATGCTTATAAATACATGTTTTAGGTCATTTTTCACAAGCAAATTCAAGAATCAAGTATTGAACATCTTCCACAAGAAGATTCATTAGTCTATCTACAACAAAGTTGATGCTTAAGAAAACAAGCTAGGTTTTTCTTAGGTCTTCAAGCTCACTTTTTATTCAAGATCTCACATTGAAAATGGTTGATCATGGATTTCTATGGAGAATCATGGAAAAATCTAGGTTGAGGAGATCCAACTAGCCATGAAATCAACCTAAAGACTTGTTTTCAAAGTGGTTCCTTCTTCCATTTTCTCTCTATCTTCATCCTAAGGAAGGTTTGCATGTCATTAAGATTCATTTCTAATATGATTTAGGATCTCTTGAAATGATTCTTGCATTGCTCTAGTTTCATTTACACATCTTATTCTTGCACATTAGGATATGGTGGCATCATACTTCCGATTTCCTCGTCTTAAACACACTTAGGGCTAGGGTTTTATGCAAATTTCTTATCTCTTTCAAAGTTTAAATACTAGCTAGGGGTTTGACTAAGGAAAATCTCCACATTAGAAACCAAACTATACTCTGTTTTGTAGGTGATTTTGAAGATTTGGACCCAGATTTTAGTTCGAGAACATATTGTAGACTATAGGCTTCCATTTCCACTTTCGGATTTTTCGAAAAGCCAAAATGGACTAAGTTGCCAACAATGGGGATTTAGTCCCACTGCATGTTTTTTCATGGATTTTTGAAGATCTCGACACCCATTCAACTAAAATGAGCCCCAGAGCAATTTACTAGAACTTGGACTAAGTTGCCTAGCTTTGCGTAAGTGTTCCAATTGACCTAAACAACAAATTTTCCAGAATTTTAGAGGTTTTTGCAATCTCCATTTTAACTCTTGTTTGTTTCCAAGTGCACTTTTCTTATCCACCCTCTTATCTTGTCTTGTATTTTCTTTTATTTTATCCTTTTTTATATCATCATGTGTTTTCAAACAACCTACATTCCATTAGTTTGTATTCGATAATTAGTTCATTTATATTTCCAGTTCATTGCATTTAGGATATTCCATATAGATATACTTCAATTACATTTACATTAGTCTTGAATGAACCCCCTTGATCTTTGGGGTGTGAAAGAGTTCTCTCCTTCTAGGTGAAAACCCTAGAAGAGCCTGAGAATCCCCTTTCCCTCAAAATCTATGGTTCAATTTCATCTCATGGAATAGATGATATCACAATATGCACAACATGGATTTTGCAACGATTCTCTCAAAATATTTGAATCAATGAAGCACTCTAGAACATATCCTGACATTGTAAGCTTTACTAATGTCGATGCATCATTAATTCCATCAACCACCATGGAATTCATGTCCTCCTACTTTAGCTCTCCAATAAATCTCAGCTTGTTTTTTGGGAGTAATTGGGAGTGAAATGTTTGACACAATTCCTCAAACAAATTCTACCTCATGACATCCCAACATTGCATGATATGAACTTTTTAAAAACGTAGAAAATGCAAATAGTAGGTGTAAAGCATGCTACTTACATATAGAAAAGTGGGATCTTTGGAACAGTGTATATGTTGGATGTTGTGGTTGTGTTGTTGATATGTGGTTGTCATTGATGTCAACACTACTAGCATTAATGTCTTTAAGACTATATATGTTGAGGATAATGAGAAAATTGTAATAAAAGATGTTGTAGGTTGTCTATGAAGCATTTAAGATCAATATGTTGATTGTGAGAAGTTGTGATTTAAAGGGTTTTTTTTCAGGTGTATCTAGTCTATCCACTAAAATTTTTGGAGGTTCACATGAAGATTTGAGGAAGTTATGATTTTCTATGTTCTGACAGTTATTCTGTTACTGCAACTGGTGTTCTTGGAAGAAGGTAATGTGATTCTAGTAATCTGAGTTGTTGTGAATGCTCCTATGGTGTTTTCTGATGTTTCTATCTATCACGCTCTATCTATATTGCACATCTGCATTGATCGTTGTGCTCGCGATTGGCGATTTTCTCTTGCATTTTCATGTTTTTCATGTTCATGGCCGATAGGGTGATTGTAGCATTTTGTGGATCTTCAAGGAATAATTTTTGAAGGTGTTTTGTGTTCGAGGATATTATTTTGGGTCTTCAATATGTTCTAGCTGACCTTGGTAGATTTTCACTAATAATCTTTATTGTTTTTTGGCTAACAGTTTGTATTCATCTTATTATTTTGTTGAAGTCGACATGAAGCGATGTAATTCCTTGTTGCAAATATATATAAGCAATTGTTTCTTCATTTTAATGTGAGCAAAGTGTGTGTGCATGAATAATTTTATAAATCTTTCAAAGGCAAAGAAGAGTGTGAAGAAGAGTGAAGAAGAGTGAAGAAGAGTGAAGAAGTATTCATGTGCTTAACCAAAATTGTAATCACGCATTAGCAGATGCTACTTTCTCAGTTCAAAATCTGGATGGTGGTAATCTGAATGGTTCTATAAGACAATGAGTCTTCCTTTGTATTTGAGCAGTGAGCTCTAGGCAGTGTGCCTGAATGCATGTGCATTCCCCATTTATTATTCTTATACTTTTAATAGGGTATAAACATGTGGACTGACCTCCACCGTGGTTTTTCCCCTAACATGAGTTCCACATAAAAATATTGGTGTTATGTGTGTTTTTGATGTGTTGTTGATTTATGATTTCATGGTTATTAATCAAATATGAGAATAGGGATTAATAAATTTAATAAGTTTTAAATTCTATGACAATTGATTCACCCCTCCTCTCAGTTGTCTGCCCTTGGGTTGCCAACAATTGGTATCAGAGTAGGATCCTTGGAAGAAGTTTAATAGCTTTAGGTGATCTGGGATGGTGACATATAAGAAGGTTAGTCTAAGATTTGATGGAACAAATTATTTTCTATGGAAGACTTGAATGGAGTGCCATATGTGATGCATTGATGAGTCCTACTGGAGCCTTACAAGTAATAGATATGTTATTCCTCAAAATGGTCCTACTACTATTGTGATATTATGGATGTTGAATACAATATCAGGGCTAAGGAAGCATTTTTGAGTGCTTTGACTAATTTTGAGATGGTGAATTTTATGGATTTGAAGACTACTTACGAAATCTGGAAATATTTGGAAAGTTTGTATGACGGTGATGCTAATGTGAAGATTGGTAAACTACAAAATCTGAAAGGGAAATATGAAACGTTGAGAATGGGTGATGATGAGAATATTACTACTTTCATGCAAAGAGTGAATGAACTTGAGTGTGGTATCAAATGTGTTGGTGGACAAATGGAAGAATCAGAGAATGTTGCTAAAGTGCTTAGATCCTTGCCTATTGTTGGCAACACAAGGGCATAAAACTAAGAGGAGAGGGGGTGAATCATTTTTCACATAATTTCAAACTTATTAAATTTATTAACCCCTATTCTCGGATCTGATTAATAACCCTGAAAGCATAAATCAACACATTAGAAACAAACATAACACCAAGTTTTTTACATGGAAAGCCTGTTAGGGGAAAACCATGATGGAGGTCAGTCCACAAGTTGATACCTTGTTAAAAGTATAGGAAGAATAAACGGGGAATGTGCATGCATTCAGGCACACTGCCTAGAGCTCACTGCTCAGTTACAAAAGGCTTACTTCCCTAAGGGAAGACTCACTGTCTTACAGTTCCATTCAAATTAAATTCATCTGAAGATCTTGAACTGAGAAACTAGCGTCTACTAATGCCTGAGTACAGTTCTGATTAAACACATGAACACTTCTTCACTCTTCTTCACACTCTGCTATTCCTTTGAAAGATTTAGAACATTATTCATGCACACACACTTGTTCGCTCACATTCAAATGAAGAAACAATCGCTTATATATATATATATATACAACAAGGAATTACATCGCTTCATGTTGGCTTCAACAAAAAAATAAGATGAATACAAACTGACGATGCAAAACAATAAAGATTATTAATGTGAATCTACCAAGGTCAGCTAAAACATAGTAGAGACCCAAAACAATATCCTCAAACACAAAACACCTTTGAATAATTATTCCTCAAAGATCCACAACATGCTACAATCACCTTGTCGGCCATGAACATGAAAAACATGAACACATAAGAGAAAATCATTGATTGTGAGCACAACGATTAGTGTGGACATGAAAAATAGATAGAGAATGATCTAGAAACATCCACAAACACCAGAAGAGAATTTGTAACAACTTAGATTACCGGAATCACATTATCTTCTTCTAGGAACACCAACTACAGTAACAGAATAGCAGTCGGAACATAGAACTCATAACTTGCTCAAATATTCATGTGAACCTCTAAAACTTTTGGTGGATAAACTAGATACACCTGAAAACAAAACCTTTAATCCGCAACTTCTCACCATCAATATACTGAAATTTCCATCATAATGATCTTTACTGCTTCATAGACAACTTGCAACATATTTTATTACAATTTTATCAATATCCTCGACATATACAATCTTAAAGACATTAATGCTAGTAGTGTTGATAGGTAAAAGTACAAAGCTGTGTCACACTTTTATAAATGAACTGGCCAACACCAATCTAACTTTTAAATTTGAATCATTAGAAAGTGGCATATATATTTTGAATTTCGAAATGATGTATACTAATAAAATGTGTACTTTTTATTATATTTTATGTTTATAATTAGTTGAGTATAGTTTTTTAATAAATTAACACTATAATTTACATACTGATAAAATGTTGAAAAATGACGTTACATGAGATGTCAAGCTTTATATAGTAATATTTTTTTTTCTTTCAATTTTTTTGTGTATATTTATAATTTGAAACTTTAGGGCATGGATATATTTGTTTGCAATCTTAATAAATATATATTTTTAAATAAATATTTAAATGTGCATGTATTAAAACATGGTTGTTTCCACTCAATGTCAACTTTTATATTAAATATTGATCTAAAATAGAAAACAAATTATACTATCTTAATCTAGATTCTTTTATCTAGTGCATCATATTTTTTTAATAAGTTTTAGTATTTTTCTTGACATGGTAATCAACCTAATATTTTTGTGCTGATAGCCTAATTTTAGTAAAAACTAAAAATAAAAATAAAAATTATAATTGAACTATTAAAATAAATATATATTTGAAAACTACACTTATGGATGTACAAAAGGGTATTTTTACATTTTAAAAAAGATGTTATTTATATGAGTAGGAGTAGTTCAAACATTAATTTTTTCAAATAATTCATTTTTTTTAGTAAATTGGCCTCAAACTGGTGCTACATATGCATTTAGCCAACAATTTTAGTTGGAAAATTTGTGGACATATTTAACTTATGTAACACCCCTCCGTTTTGCTTTCCGGACTGGACAGTGTGTCCTTGTTTTGGTTTTGATTTATGATTCTGGATATTTAGATACTTTATCTTGTGTGCGTATTTGATCGCTATTTATAAAAGCGATGACCTATTTTATATGATGTGAGTTGATTTATTTGATGCTTTAGTTTACATGCTTTAATTGGTGTAAAGATGTTAGTTGATAAAACATGTAACTGCTTATGAGATTTTTGGGATTAGGATGGAAGTGTCAGTTTTGAGGAGTGTATGGGTGAAGAGGATAGGTTCACATCACTCGCTTGCGAGCGCCCTACGAATCCGATATTTCTTCTTCACGGTGTGTATTATATGTTGGATATATTATATGATGTTGGTTACTATGTTTTTCAGGTTTGTAGGTACATGACATTGACTCCACCTGGTTTCACAGGTTTGAGCGTGTCGATCTAACGGTTAAGTTGAACGGAAGATAGTAGCTAGGTAACATGTGTCAAGTCTACACCCTAGCCTTAGTGTGTCATCAGTTTTGGTTGTTGAGTCATAGTTTACCTTATTTTAATGTTATTTGATTCTGTAAGGTGTGTGATTATTAAATCGATTTTTAGAATGATTGCATTGGTTAAAAGTGGTGATTATTTAATATTAAATTAAAATTATGCTTGGAAATTATATTTAAATTTATTAATAAAATTTAATTTAATTAAATTTAATCTCAAAAGGGTTGAATTTAGTTATTAAATAATTAAAATTAATTAATTAAGTTTTATTTGGATTAAATTAAATAAAAGCTAAAATTGAAAGATATTTGAAATTGCATTTTAAATTTAAAGTTAGTTTTCAAAAATTGGAATTAAGTGGATATTTTAATTTTCAATATTGCATCCAAAATTAGATTTGGTTGTTTAAGATATTCTGATTTAGGACTGAAGTGCATGTTTAATTAAGAGGAAGAGATTATTGAGAATTAATTCATTTTGAGAGAAGATTTTGGAAGGAAGATTTTGGGGAAAATTGCACAGAGAAGGGTTTGAAGAAATTTTTGATTGTAGAATCGATTTGAGGAAAGTCTGTTTATAATTGGTTGAGCTTTTGGATTGGATTCATTGCACGATAGAAGAGAATGCGTGAAATCCTTAGAGGAGGCTTTGCATCAAAAATTCATCTTTTCTTGTAGCTTCAAAATCCAGGTTTTGTTCCGTGTTTTTCTTGTTCTTGTGTGTTTAAAACAAATTTATATTGTTTAAAGAATCTGTTGTTGAATTCATTGGGAATTTGAATTTTTTAATGGAAATTAAATCTAAATTAATCTAAAATTTGGGGAAGATTATATAAACCTTTGTAGAAAATCAATTTATTTCAAAAAGCTCTGTAGAAATTAGGTGGAGAAACTTAGAAGATTTGAAAAACTTATGGTTATAACTTAGATCCATTTTAGTTTTCTTGTTCTTTTATTGTTCATGAATTCAAGAAAATGGTTTAAAAGAATTAATTTTTAAGCCTCTATAAAGTTTGGATTTTCTCGAAAAGTTTTATAGTTTCACCTGTAGGTGAATGTTTTTGCTAAATATCTCCAATTTGTTTATTATGAATACCCTGTTTATATATATATATATATATATATATATATAAGTCTACATATATATATATATATATATATATACAATTTTTATTTTTGATAAACATCTAGTTAAATGTATTATTTCCATCCATACGACGTTTTCTTGTTTTTCTTGTAAACCGTGGAAATACTTGATATGCGAATTATATTCGCTATCTTTTTTTTTTGAGTAATACTTTGGGTGGGTGTGCATTGCACACCCCACCGCCCCCTTTGCATGCAAGGTGCAATTGTCTCAAGGACAATGCCCTCCACTAAGTGGAGGGAGCACTGCCTTGAGGTAGTGCAACCCCCTTTGGAGTGGCCCTCGATGGAGTAAGGTGGGGCAGGGGTTTGGTAGTGGTTCACCCCTCCCCAAGCAAATGAAATTTCATTTATTTATTTATTTTTATTTTTAATAACTGCAGATTTTGTATTCCGTCCGCTTTAGTATTGATTCAAATTTTTGTTAATAAAAACTTTGTTTTACATTAAATATATAATATATGTATATGTATTATATTTAATATATATATAAATATATATAATATTTATATGTATGTATATATTTTGGAAATTAATAACAAAGTGTATTTTATTTTGAATTAAATAGTTTGGTATTTTTGTAATTAATCGAAGATATATTTAATGTAAATAAAGCATGAGAATATATATATTTAAGTATATATTTAAATAATTTGTCTTATTTTAATTTGTTGTATGCAATTTAGTATTATTGGAGATTTAAATGGAAGTAATTTGAATGCATGGTTAAATTGTTAAGGAAAAAGATATTTTATGATATTTTATAAATTGCATGTTTTTATATACAAATTTGAAAGAGATATAAGACTTGGCTAGAAAAATTGAAAAGATTTACTTGCAAGGAGTTATGTTGTTTTTTAAAAGTAAATTTAGGAATTGATTATATTGATGAGGCAACGAATTGTTTTAATTTATTTATTTTCTATTAGAGCGATTTAATTATTGAGAATGAAATATGTAAGGGACATGGATTTAGAATATCCAAAAATAGTAATTTCCTCATGATTTCCTTTAATGTTTTAGTTTCTCCGTATTTCGTAAGGGAAATGAGTTTAATTTTTTTAGACTTCAAATAATGATAGAGGAAATAGGGATCAGATGATTATTTCAGATAATCCATTTATCATGCCTTTGACTTCGTCAACGTTACCTATTGAATGAGTATGGATTTAAGAAATCTAAATACTAGATTTTATTAATGACTTGAATGCCTTTGTAGCTATGTTTTCAAGTTGCATTGGGGGTTATGGGATTAAGTGTTAGTCCAAAATCTGTAAGTCTTCCAGAAGATCTTAGAGGATGAGGGTTGTCGATTCTTTATGTCAACTAGTTGTTTTTTCCATGGGTAGTGTATGGTGTCTTTTCACTAGTTTACTTGGTTTCCACGAACGGGGATGTTTTGTACCTCTTGTGAAAGGAGTGGATTATGTGCTTGTTGTCTCCAAGATGTTTGGAGTGAGTTTCATTATTTGTTTCCTCCTAGATTTGGAGTGGTTGTATGCAATTGGATTTCCCTTGGAGTATGGTTTTGTTTGGTGTGTTGTCCATTAGAAGAGTGGCTTATGTTAGGCGTCAGAGCCCAAAGAGGTAAATCGGGTAACCTTCATAAGTGAGTTAATCAAGTGATAATTAAATTAATTTACTTAGATGATTAGGATTCCTTTCACACTAATCAAGATAATTTTTCCTCACTCATAGACATAAGGTCTCGTTTAGACTTGGGATGAGTGGGATGGCCTAACATGGCATAGTCATCTATCTTGTCAGTACGAGAGGTAGTTGATGCCACATGAGTGAGCATGAGGGTCGGGGTTCGGTTGAGGTCACCAGGATTACCAAGGCCTATGAAGAATGCTAAGAGGAGATCTCATGACTACTATGCGATGACACTCTATCTAGGACAAATGTTCTTAATTATTTTTGTGTATGGATCTCTGATCATACTTGATCTATTTTAGGTCTTGAAGCAATGTGACCTATGTCAGTGATGTTTGAGTTGTACTTGTTAATTGCATTTGTTTGGTTATGTTAGTATGAGTCTGCCTTTGGTTAGTGGTTGTAGATCTTAGTCCATGTTACGTTGTTACTATCTCCTAGCATGGGCGGTGGGCCTTCGGGTACCACTTGGTTGGGTGGAACATGTACCATACACCATTGGGTCCCCATCTATATTCAGTACTTGGTGGCGAGACATTCAGATGGACAGCTCGTGGTTCTTGTGTTTTATTCTTGTATTGTAATATTTTAATTTGTATAAGTTATTTTATCCCTCTTATGTTTATGAGGTGAAATTCTGTAATTATTACACTTATGTACTATTGCCTCATTCTGGGAATGAGTGATGTAACTATTTGATTAAGTAAATGATTATGAAATTGTATCTTGGATGTCTATCTTATTATGTATGTTGTATCCTTATGTTGCATGATGCTTATTTCATAAAGTATTTAATGCTATGATTATATGTAGATGGTTGTGTGGGTTTAAGTAATCCCAACCTTGTAGTCTTAGAGGTTGTTGTAATTAGTAAGTGAATGTGTGTGTTAATTACACTTTATAAAAAAAAATTTGTTCACTTTAGTAGTTAATTACAACTTCCTTTAGGGTTACTTGGTGGGGCTTTACACATGGTATCAGAGCCTAGGTTTAAACACTAGGTTCTTTGGGTACATTTGCAGCCACTGTGTTGTCCCTGCGAATTGTTAGTGGAATTTTTAAGTGATCACATGTTCATGGATTTTGCTTTAGCATGATGTACTATGTGGAAGAGAGTAGCGTGTTAGTAACCTGATATAAGGTTATGACTGGAAAGTTATGATACATATCTCATGGGTTATGAAATTTGATGTTCCTATGGGATTAAGTATGTAGTTGTACCCTTGTAAATGTAAGAAACTAGTAATTGTATCTTGTTTGTGAGTCGTGGATACACTCTGGATCATGTGGATTGCCTGCTCACTCCGCATCACATGAGGGTTGTTATTATTCTTGTTGGACGTTGTTTCCTCCTTCCTTGTTGGTGGCTAGTATTTAGTCACATAGTGATGTACAATGCAATTTTAAAGATTGTGAACTTTCTTTTAGTTATTGATTATTTTTCAGTTGATTGTGAGGCCCGACACTTTGTTTATATTTGATTGTGAAGGTTTAGCCACAACTTGTGATCTTATTTTCCTATAACCCTAGTGGTTATGAATTTGATTCAGTGTTGAAATTATGCGTATTTATTTTCTTTATTGTTGAAATGGACTTTAATTTGCTATTCTTTATGAACTTGGTGCCTAAGCTTATTATCTTTGTTGTTTTCATGTTGGCTATGTGTTGTATTGTGATTCCTCTCCAAGGACGTATGAGATAGACTTGGTGAGAGTGTACGAGGAAGTAGACACAAGAAACGTCAAGGATGGGGGTATGTGAGGCTATTATGCAGCTATGACCCACTACTTACCTATGTGTGATGACTATCTCTTGGAGGCTAATCACTTTACACAACAAGAGACAGGTCATGGTGGTCTTGTTGGATGGTTTCACTTTAAGTATGAACTAACACCATCAAGCCACTAGTTTGATGTTAGATTTAGTTGAGATGGTTAGTTGTTCTTGGTTCATGGATTCTTCTATCATGGATTGGTATGTAACTTTCCGGTGTCTAGTTGGACCTTGGTGTAGTCTTGTGATGGTTGTTGGTGTTGTGTAGGTACATATGTGTATTGTGTATGATAGTCCATGATTATGTATTGTTGGAGACTTGGTTGGTGGTTGCTTCATCATGTTGTCTTGGTTGGATTGATAGTGTACTTAGCCAAGTTGTGAATGGCATGAGTTGTTCTAGTTTTTACGTTGAGGTATGGAGTGGTTCATTTTGGAACCCTTTGCTACGTGTGATTGTATGGAGTTTGCACTTGGGATTTTTGCAGGCTTCCAGGAGTAAGCCTAACCCTTGGGGAGGAGAATGTAACACCCCTCTATTTTTATTTTTGGAATGGACAGTGTGTCCTTTTTTTGGTTTTGATTTATGATTCTGGATATTTAGATACTTTATCTTGTGTGTGTATATGATCGCTATTTATAAAAGCAACAACCTATTTTATATGATGTGAGTTGATTTATCTGATGCTTTAGTTTACTTGCTTTACTTGGTATAAATATTTTAGTTGATATAACATGTAATTACTTATGAGATTATTGGGATTATGATAGAAGTGTCAGTTTTGAGGAGTGTATGGGTGAAGAGGACAGGTTCACATCACTCGCTTATGAGTGCCTTGTGAATCTGATATTTCTTCATATGATGTTGGTTACTATGTTTTCAGGTTTGAGCGTGTCGATCTAATGGTTAAGTTGAATGGGAGATAATAGCTAGGTAACATGTGTCAAGTCTATGCCCTAGCCTTGGTGTATCGTTAGTTTTGGTTGTTGAGTCATAGTTTACCTTATTTTAATGTTATTTGATTCTGTAAGGTGTGTGATTATTAAATCAATTTTTAGAATGATTTCATTGGTTAAAAGTGGTGATTATTTAATATTAAATTAAAATTATGCTTGGAAGTTATATTTAAAGTTATTAATAAAATTTAATTTAATTAAATTTAATCTCAAAAGGGTTGAATTTAGTTATTAAATAATTAAAATTAATTAATTAAGTTTTACTTGGATTAAATTAAATAAAAGCTAAAATTGAAAGATATTTTAAATTTAAAGTTAGTTTTTGAAAATTGGAATTAAGTGGATATTTTGAGTTTCAATATTGCATGCAAAATTAGATTTGGTTGTTTAAGATATTTTGATTTAGGACTGAAGTGCGTATTTAATTAAGAGGAAGAGATTATTGAAAATTCATTCATTCTGAGAGAAGATTTTGGAAGGAAGATTTTGGGGAAAATTGCACAGAGAAGGGTTTGAAGAAATTTTTGATTGTAGAATCGATTTGAGGAAAGTCTGTTTATAATTGGTTGAGCTTTTGGATTGGATTCATTGCACGGTAGAAGAGAATTTGTGAAATCCTTGGAGGAGGCTTTGCATCAGAATTTCATCTTTTCCTGTAGCTTCAAAATCCAGGTTTTGTTCTGTGTTTTTCTTGTCCTTGTTTGTTTAAAACAAATTTATATTGTTTAAAGAATCTGTTGTTGAATTCATTGGGAATTTGGATTTGTTAATGGAAATTAAATTTAAATTAATCTAAAAGTTGGGGAAGATTGTATAAACCTCTGTAGAAAATCAATTTATTTCAAAAACCTCTTTAGAAATTAGGTGGAGAAACTTAGAAGATTTGAAAAACTTATGTTTATAACTTAGATCCATTTTAGGTTTCTTGTTCTTTTATTGTTCATGAATTCGAGAAAATGGTTTAAAAGAATTAATTTTTAAGCCTCTGTAAAGTTTTATAGTTTCTCCTGTAGGTGAATATTTTTGCTAAATATCTCCAATTTGTTTATTATGAATACCCTGTTTATATATATACAATTCTTATTTTTGATAAAAGTATGGTTAAATGTATTATTGCCATCCGTACGACATTTCCTGGTTTTTCTTGGAAACCGTAGAAATATTTGATACATGAATTATATTCGCTATCTTTTATTTTTGAGTAATACTTTGGGTTGACATGCATTGCACTCCCCACTGCCCCCTTTGCATGGAGGGTTTGGTTGTCTCAAGGACAACACCCTCCACTAAGTGGAGGAAGTGCTACCTTGAGGCAGCTCAACCCCCTTTGGGGTGGTCGCTGGTGGAGTAAGGTGGGTGGGGGTTTTGCAATGGCCCACCCCTCCCCAAGCAAATGAAATTTCATTTATTTTTATTCTTAATAATTGTGAATTTTGTATTCCATCCGCTTTAGTATTGATTTGGATTTTTGTTAATAAAAACTTTGTTTTATATTAAATATATAATATATGTAAATATTATATATATGTATATGTATTATATTTAATATATATATATATATATATATAATATTTATATGTATGTATATATTTATGAAATTAATAACAAAGTGTATTTTATTTTGAATTAAACAGTTTGGTATTTTTGTAATTAATCGAAGATATATTTAATGTATATATATATTGTTCATATATATATTTAATGTACATATAGCATGAGAATATCTATATTTAAGTATATATTTATAATTTGTCTTATTTTAATTTGTTGTATGCAATTTAGTATTATTTGAGATTTAAATGGAAGTAATTTGAATGCATGGTTAAATTGTTAAGGAAAAAGATATTTTATGATATTTTATAAATTGCATGTTTTTATATACAAATTTGAAAGAGATGTAAGACTTGGTTAGAAAAATTGAAAAGATTTACTTGCAAGGAGTTATGTTGTTTTTTGAAAGTAAATTTAGGAATTGATTATATTGATGAGGCAATAAATTATTTTCATTTATTTATTGTCTATTAGAGCAATTTAATTATTGAGAATGAAATATGTAAGGGACATGGATTTATAATATCCAAAAATAGTAATTTCCTCATGCTTGCCTTTAATGTTTTAGTTTCTCTATATTTCGTAAGGGAAATGAGTTTAATTGTTTTAGACTTCCAATAATGATAGAGGAAATAGGGATCATATGATTATTTTAGATAATCCATTTATCGTGCCTTTGACTTCATCAACGTTACCTATTGAATGAGAATGGATTTAAGAAATCCAAATACTAGATTTGATTAATGACTTGAATGCTTTTGTAGCTATGTTGTCAGGTTGCATTGGGGGTTATGGGATTAAGTGTTAGTCCAAAATTTTTAAGTCTTCTAGAAGATCTTAGAGGATGAGGGTTGTCGATTCTTTATATCAACTAGTTGTTTTTTCCATGGGTAATGCATGGTGTCTTTTTAGTAGTTTACCTGGTTTCCATGAACGGGGATGTTTTGTACCTCCTCTGAAAGGAGTGGATTATGTGCTTGTTGTCTCCAAGATGTTTGGAGTGAGTTTCATTATTTGTTTCCTCCTAGAGTTGGAGTGGTTGTATGCACTTGGGTTTCCCTTGGAGTATGGTTTTGTATGGTGTGTTGTCCATTAGAAAAGTGGCTTATGTTAGGCATCGAATCCCAAAGAGGTAAACTGGGTAACCTTCAGAAGTAAGTTAATCAAGTGATAATTAAATTAATGTACTTAGATGATTAGGATGCCTTTCACACTAATCAAGATATTTTTTCCTCACTCATAGACACAGGGGCTCATTGCCTTCGGGTACCACTTGGTTGGGTGGAACATGCACCATACACCATTGCGTCCCCATCTATCTTCAGTACTTGGTGGCGAGACATTCAAATGGACAACTTGTGGTTCTTTTGTTTTATTCTTACATTGTAATATTTTAATTTGTATAACTTATTTTATCCCTTTTATGTTTATGAGGTGAAATTCTATAATTATTACACTTATGTACTATTACCTCATTCTGGGAATGAGTGATGTAACTATTTGATTAAGTAAATGATTATAAAATTATATCTTGGATGTTTATCTTATTATGTATGTTGTATCCTTATGCTGCATGATGCTTATTTCATAAAGTATTTAATGCTATGATTATATGTAGATGGTTGTGTGGGTTTATGTAATCCCAACCTTGTAGTCTTAGAGGTTGTTGTAATAGGTAAGTGAATGTGTGTGTTAATTACACTTTATAAAAAAAAATTGGGTCACTTTAGTAGTTAATTACAACTTCCTTTAGGGTTACTTGGTGGGGCTTTACAACTTATCTAGAATAAATCTTACTAGATCATATGTTTGACCAAAATTTTTTTTTAGTTATAAATACTAAAATTCACTTATGCTGATAAGTTGGACAAAAGTGTGACACAACTTTGTACTTTTATCCTGACATCAATGACAACCACATATTAGAAACACAACCACAACATTCAAAAATCTCCCCCTTTGGCATTGATGACAATGCATGATGTGAAAAACACCATCAACACAACTAACTTGAACACTTACTCCCCCTTAGGTTCTGACTCTTTTCTCATGATTTCTTCTCCTCAGATAATTCACAGTTTTTCACATTGATCTTCTCCCCCTTTGACATTTATTTCAAAGCTACACACAAGCTCTGAACCACATATTTGAATCATCTGACTACTCCCCCTGAGTAGCAGCCACCATAACATCAATCCAAATCAAGATATGATTGTCAAATGAACAGACTAATGCAAGACAATGCATCTTAGTTCTTATTAGGAGGGGTAATCACCCCTAACTTCCCTCTGAGATATTCAAAATTATCCTTAGGCAATGACCTGGTAAAGATGTCTGCAAACTATTCCTTTATTGGCACATACTCCAATCTAGCTTCCTTTTCACTCACCTTCTCTCTCAAAAAGTGAAAATTGATAGATATATGCTTGGTTTTTGAATGCAACATCGGCTTCATAGAAATATTAATTGCACTTTAATTATCACATAATATTTTAGAAACCGAGACCAAACATGCAAGCCAAAAAAGGCCTTCCACAAGAGAAAAACAATAAAAAAGCAGAGCTTTGCATGAAGATGTACAAATTGATATTATTCAAGAATTAAGAAATTACAATGAGATCAATCCTTATGAAGGAGATCAAGAAAGCCTAAAACGTAACCTAAAATGGAAAACCTGAGTGTGCACACTTAATAATTAATAATTAATTATTAATGTGCCTAAGTTTATCTTAAGTAATTAAAGTGATAAGTGACAATTAATTAACCAATATGATATAATTAATTAAGAGAAATAACTTATTATTCTAACAGCCCCCCCTTAATATGAACTTGGGAAGAAGCCAAAACACTAGGAAAAGATGCATGAAAGCAAAGATGGGTCCCGACAACAAAGGCCTAATCAAGTACCCATTTACAAATGGAAGAATGAGGTAGAGAAGAAAAAACCAGTGGGAAAAAAGAATATAGCAATAGGTTCATCATACATAACTCTGATATCTTTCAACATCTAATTCATCCATAATACTTGAGTATAATTTTTAGTAGTAGCAATGCATTTTTCCTTTGCAGTAAACAAAGAAATGGCATTTTTCTTTTTACTTAACCATGAAATCAACTTCTTTCCCAAGAAAAATTGTAATGCCCCACCAAGTAACCTTAAAGGAAGTTGCAATTAACATCATAAGCAAACTATTTTTTTTTTTATAAAGTGCATTTAACATACACATTCACTTACTAGTTGACAACAACCTCTAAGGCTACAAGGTTAGGATTACTTAAACCCACACATACATATTACATAAACCGTAGCAATATAAACTTTACGATATAACATTATACATCATAAGAATACCACATAACATAATAAGATAATAAACCAAGATACAATCTCATAAACATTATCTTAATCCAATAGTTACATCACTCATTCCCAAAATGAGACAATAGTACATAAGATTACAATTACAGAATTCCACCTCATAAACATAAGAGGGATAAAATAACTTATACAAGCTGAAATATTACAATGCAAGTAATTACAACAAGAATCACAAGCTGTCCATCTGGATGTCTCGCTACCAAGTGCTGAAGATCGATGGGGACCCAATAGTTTTGGTGCATGTTCCACCCAACCAATGTGGTATCCGAAGGCCCACCCCCCATGCTAGGAGATAGTAAAAAAGTAATATGGACAAAGATTCTACTACCTCTAACCAAAGGAAAACTCATACTGACTCATACTGTTATAACCAACCAAATGAATTAACAAGTACAACTCATTCACCATACAAGTACGAATCAAGTACAAATCAAGTACAATACAAGTACAAATCAAATATAATACAAGTACAATACAAGTACAACTCCAACATCATTGACATAGGTCACATTGCTTCCAGACATAAAGTAGATCAAGTATGTTCATAGAACCATACATATAAAACAATTAACAATAGTTGTCCTAAATAGAGTGTCATCGTATAGTTTGTTATGAGATCTCCTCTGGGCATTCTTCATAGGCTCCGGCACAAGTAATCCGGGTGACCTCAACCGAATCCCGACCCTCATACTCACTCATGCGGAATCAACTACCTCTCGTATGGACAAGATAGTTGATCTTGCCATTCCAAGCCTTCTCACTCACTCCAAATCTAAACTAGCCCTTGTGTCTATGAGTGAGGATTAAATTATCTTGATTAGTGAGAAGTTAGTCCTAATCTTCTAAGTACATTATTTTAATTATCACTTGTTTAAAACACTCCTGAAGGTTATCTAGTTTACCTCTTTGGGCTCTGGCGCCTAACAGAAGCCACTCTTCTATTCGACAACACACACCCAAACAATCCACCAAGGGAACCACAAGTGCATACCAACTAGGCATCATAACCACTCCAACACAAGAAGGATACAAATAATAGAAACTCACTCCAAACATCTTGGAGGCAACAAGATGAAACCACATAACAAGGTCACTCCATACAAGGAAGCATGGATCCCATAATCCGCTCCTAAACCAAGGAAGTGCAAACATCCCCGTTCATGAAAACAGGGTAAAATTGAAAAGACGACATGCACTACCCAAGGGAAAACAACTGGATGGCATAAAGATTCAAGAACCCTTATCCTCTAAGTTCTTCTGGAAGACTTATAATTTAGGACTAACACTAAATCCCAAAACCAACAATGCAACTTGACGACATAGCAACAAAAACATTTAAGTCATCAATCAAATCTAATATTTGGATTTCCTAAATCCATACTCATTCAATAGATAGTGTTGACAAAGTCAAAGACATGATAACTAGATCATCTAAAATAATCATAACTTCTATTTCCCTTTTCATTATTGGAAATCTAAAACAATTAAACTTACTTCCCTTTACTGAATACAAAGAATTAAATCCTTTAAGATAATCATGAGGAAGATACTACTTTTGGATATACTAAATCCATATCTCTTTCATAATCCAATCACAATGATTCAATTAATCTAAATAGAAATTAATTAAAGAACATAATCGATTGCCTCATCAATAAAACAACTTCTTAATTTACATTTAAATCGACACAAATCCATGCAAGTAAACTCTTTCCATTTCCTAACCAAATCTTACATTTCATTCAATTTCCTATTTAGAACATGCAATCACTTTAATATAATAAAATATTTTTCTCTATACATTTTCTACACATACTAATCATTTCTTTTAAAACACTAATAATACCCAATTTGCAAACAACAGAATAAAATAATATAAAATATTATTTATTCTCTCAAATGGATATATACCTTCAATATATATATACTAAATATAAATTAATATATTTAAATATATTTAATCATTAACATATCTTCTATTCTTTACAAAATATCAAATTGTTTAATTCAAAATAAAATATCCCTTATCATTAATTTTCCAAAATATCAATATATTTTTCCAATTAAATCAAATTAATAATTGGACCTTTTACATATGAATTTAAATTCCACAATTAAATTTTAAATTATGCATTCTTTAAATCAAATATTTAACTCCTTCAATTAAACTTTAACATGTCATTTTAAAATAAACAATAATTTCCCCATACGTTTATAATTTTAATTCCACTAATCTAATATACAAATTTTATTTAAAATAATATAAATAAATACAATACTTTAGTATTATAGATTATAATATAAAATATTATTAAATAATATTTTAATATTATAATAATACCTAAAATATTAATATTTATAAATATCAATTTATTATTATTTTATTTTCAGAACAGCCACGGGAAACTAACTTAACAACAGGCTCATGTTTCAAGCATAAGTCAAAAACCGTGATCTGGGTATTTACGATTTTTTGAGAGCGATAAGAAAATTTCAAAATAAAAAAACCCTTTAAATTTCCTGAAAACCCAATTTGCGAAAGTGAAGTTATAGGTGACACAATTAGACCATTTTACCATGAAAAATTATAACTATACTGCAGATTTTAAAATCCGTTTTCTAATAATAACAGAGGATTTTATTTTCTAAAAACATTCTAAATGAATTGTTCAATCTCTATGTTTGATTTCCAATAATAACAAAATCGATTTCTCCAAATAATTTAAATTCAACTAAGGTTTTCAGAATTTTCACTCAAAAATTTTCACAAGCAAAGGCTGTAACTTTATTTAATTCTTTTTTTCTAATATCAAATTTGTTTTCTAAAACAGATTTAGCAAACAAATCTTTGATCACTACTATTTTAAAAAAAACAATTAAGAATAATAAAACACAAAGAGGAAAACCTAGTACAAAAAGCTACAGGAAGAGATGAATTTCTGATGCAAGCCTCCTCCAAAGATTTCCTGAATTTTCTTCAATTCTCCAAAGAATCCAATTCAAAATCCAACAAATGCAAACAATCTTTCCTTCAATCAATTCTACAATCAAACCTTGTTCAAACCCTTATGCAAATTTTCCAAAATTTCCTCCCTGCTGTAAAAATGTATTTTTCTAAAAACTTTTCCCCTAAAATTAAAACATGTATTCTTTATAAATCAGAAATACCTAATACAACCCTAATTCATATTACATTCAAATTAGATATTTCAATTTCAATTTCAATTTTAATTTTTACAACCCTAATTCACATTACATGCAAATTAGATATTTCAATTTCAATTTCAATTTTAATTTTAATTTCACTTTTCAAAAACCCACTTTCAATTTAAAATGCAATTTCAAATAATAAATTAATTTCCAAAATTGCAACCAATTTCCCAAATAAACATTTAATTACAATTTCTAATTTAATTTCCACATGTTGAAATTAAATTCCAAAATTAATTTTAATTCTTTTATTTCCTTTCATTCTCTTGCATCACGTTTAATTAATTAATTTAATTATTTAATAACTAAACTCAACCCCCTTGGATTAAATTTAATTAATTAAATAATTTAGATATAATTAATTAATTTAAATATAAACTTTTATCCACATTGCATTATTTAAATTAAATAATCATCAACATGATTTAAATGCAATTATTCTAAATATCTATTTCTAAATCAAAAATTCTTCATAATTAAATAACATCAAAGCAAGACCAGACAATGAATTGACACACTAAAGCTAGGGTGTAAACTTGACACATGTTACCTAGCTACTATCTCCCATTCAACTTAACCGTTGGATCGACACGCTCAAACCTGTGAAACTAGGTGGAGTCGATGTCATGTACCTGCAATCCTACAACCAAGTAAACAACATCATACAATATATCCTGCATATAATACACACCGTGAAGAAGGAATTACGGATTCGTAGCGCGCTCGCAAGCGAGTGATGCGAAACCGTCCTCTTCACCAATACACTCATCGAAACTGACACTTCCATCATAATTCCAATAGTCTCATAATAACATCTCATGTTAACTCTATAACATCATTAATCCATAATGCATGTGAAACAATAATTAGATAACTACATCCCACAATAATAGTTGTCGCTCAATAGTAGCGATCAAAACATGATAACAAAATGTATCCAGAAGCAAGGTAACTGCAACCAAACATAGCATAAAGCAACTTGAACAAGAAGCAAAATGGAGGGGTATTACAAAAATGCACCATCACTAGTACTTTTCCTATCATTAACATCACGTCCCAATCAACATCAATAAAGTAACTCAAAGTAAGATCATCATCTTTATGATAGCACAGGCCAAAATCAACTGTTCCCTTCAAGTATCTAAAAAACTCTCTTCATAATAGTCACATGCGATTCCTTAGGATCGGCTTGAAATCTTAAAAAAATACATACAACATTCATGATATCAGGTCTAGTTTGAGTCAAATAAAGTAATCCAACAATCATTTATTTGTATCTAGTTTTATTTTCCTTCAGAGAATCATCATTTGTTGTCAACTTACATTCGGTCACCATGGGTGTACTGACTGGCTTTGAATCTTCCATACCAAACTTCTTTAGCAATTCTTTCACATACTTGGACTAAGATATACATATCCCTTTATCTAAATGAGTAATTTGCAATCCCAAAAATAATTTCATCTCTCCAATAATGGACATCTCAAACTCATTATGCATCTCATCAGAAAAATTCATGTACAAACCATTATCTCCTCCATAAATGATATCATCAACAAAGACTTCCACAATCAAATATTTATCATCATCAATATTGAAATACAAATTACTATTATTAGCAATACCTTTGTTAAATCCAATCTTCAGCAAATACTTGTCCAATCTGGCATACCAAGCTCTAGGGGCTTGCTTGAGTCCATATAATTCTTTCTTCTACCAGAAAACCATGTCTCCCTAATCAATCAATTGAAATCCATCAAGTTTCTCAATGTATACTTCTTCATTTAGTTCACCATTAAGAAATGCTTACTTGACATCCATTTGGTAAACCTTGTAGTTTTTGTAGGCAACATAAGCAAGAAATAGTCTCACAACTTCAATTCTATCAACAGGGGAAAATTTTTCTTCAAATTCAATTCCTTCCATCTGAGAATATCCTTTACACACCAATCTTGTTTTGTTTCTAACAACTTCACCTTGTTCATTCATTTTTTTTCTAAAGACCCATTTAGTTCCAATTACATTTTCTTCCTTAGGTCTATGAATAAGAATCCATGTACTATTCTGCATAATTTTTTGTAGTTCTTCTTTCATTGCTTCAATCCAATATTCATCTTTGCATGCTTCCTTGACACTATTAGGCTCAGTCTTTGAAATCAAACAGTATTCTTCTACAATTCTTCTCCTAGTTTGGACACCTTTGTTCTTATCACCTATAATTTTATTTTCTAAATGATTTAATATCACATACCTTGGAGTCTTAGGATTTTCTTGAACTTCAGGCTCTTGTTAACTATCTTCTGCACACTCACTAGTTTCTCCTTCATCTTGATCTTCTTGATTCACTGAAATGATTTGAACTTGATTTGAAGTCTGACCTTTGTTTGTACGGTCATTCTAATCATCAGAATCATGAATATCCATAGGTTTTGGATGGTCTAGCAATGTCTTCATCAACTTTAACATTTGCACTGTCAACCATTTTCCTCAATCTCTTATTGTAGCACCAATAGGCCATACTCTTAGTATAATAACCAAGAAATATTCCTTCATCAATCCTAGCATCAAAATTTCCTATATCTTTGTCTCTTCTGATATAGCATTTACTCCCAAAGATATTTAAATATCTAATAGTAGGCTTATGACCAGATCATAGCTCAAAAGGGGTCTTACTAGTATCACCTTTGATTTGTACCCTATTGAGGATATAAACAGTAGTACTCACAAATTCTCTCCAATAGATATGAGTAACATTCTGTTCTAGCATCATATTCCTACCAACATCTTGAACTGTCTTGTTCTTCCTTTCCACAACTCCATTTTACTCAGGGGTCCATACTGCAAATAATTGTCTCTTTATCCCATGTACTTCACAAAAAGAAGTAAACTCATAGGAAGTGAATTCACCACCTCTTATGATCTCAGACATTTAATCTATAGACCTATCTGTGTCTCAACCATAGCCTTAAAGATCTTGAACTTCTCTAGAGCATCAAATTTCTCCCTTAAGAAAGTGACCCACATCATCGTAGAATAATCATCAATAATCAAGATGAAATACTTGTAACCTTGTAAAATTCTGACTTTAGAAGGACCACACAAGTTAGTATAAACAAGCTCCAACAATTCATTTGAACAATGGTGTTTTCTCTAAAATGAAATTCTAGTTTTCTTTCCTAACTAACATTCCTTGCATATGGCATTAGTAGGCTTTACCAACTTAGGAAGATCTCTCACTTCCTAAGTAGAAATTATCTTGACAATATTGTCAAAGTTTACATGACATATTCTCCTATGCCACAACCAACTTTCATCAACTTGAGCAATCAGACAACTTTTACTAGCAGCATTAAGGTGAAAGATGTTACCTTTTGTTTTTGTACCTGAAGCAATCACATTTCTGGAACTTCCCAATATTCTACACTTTCCATCCTTGAATTGAATAGTATATCCCTTGTCAACCATCTATCTGACACTTAAGAGATCATGCTTCAAACCTTCAATGTATAGGACATCATCCTAGCATTATTCTTACCATCAAAAGAAATACATCCTCTTCCATAGATTATACCACCATTTTTATCACCAAATCTTACAACACCACCATCATACCTTTTCAAGCTCACAAATTTTCTTTTATTCCCTATCATGTGATAAGAAAATCCACTACCAATTACTTATTCATCCTTCTCTTCAACTCAAGGAGCTAGGGCTTTCTCCACATTTGTACAACTAGCAGATTTAGTAGACACGGGATTATTTTCCTTGATAGCAATAAACAAAAAATCATCTTCACATACATTACCTTTATCAGATTCATCATCTATCACACCTTCATCAACAACATGATAACACTTCCTTTGAAATTTAGGCTTGTTAGGTCTGGACATAGGAACTCTTTCCGGACACCTTGATGCAAAATGACCTATCTTATTGCAAGAAAAATATTTAAAAGGCAACTTTCCTTTATACTTACCTTGTCCTCTGGCTTCTCTTTTGACAATAAGTGCTTCAAGCTGATCCAATTATCTTTCTTCTCCTTCAATATTTCTCATTTCTTCCTCATACTTGAATACCTTTCTAGAATAAATTTCACCCATATCATATCTTACTGATCTCTTTCAAAGGCAGCAACTTTGAATGCAAATTCTATCTTAGGAAGGGCGTCACCAAATTTGCTCAACTCAAAAGTAATAAGTTTACCAATCAACATATCTCTAGTTACATTTTTCATAGTTCGAAGCTCATCAATAACTATAGCTTTGACTTTGTATGCAGTAGGCAAGGATCTAATCACTTTAGCAACAATATTTGATTCTTCCAACTATTGACCAACACATTTGATACCACACACAAGTTCATTCACTCTTTGAATGAAAGTAGTAATATTCTCATCATCACCCATTCCCAACGTTTCATATTTCCCTTTCAAACTTTATAGCTTAAAAATCTTCACATTAGCATCACCTTCATACAAAGTTTCCAATTTTTTCTAGATCTCATAAGCAGTCTTCAGATCCATAGCATTCATCATTTAGAATCAATCAAAGCACTCAACAATGCTTCCTTAACCCTCGTATTGTTTTCAACATCCCTAATCTCAGTAGTAGTAGTAGTAGTAGGACCATTTTGAGGAATAACATACCTATTACTTGTAATGCTCTAGTAGGATTCACCAATGCATCTCAGATGACACTCCATTTGCGTCTTCCATAGAGAATAATTTGTTCCATCAAATCTCAGACTATCCTTCTTCTATGTCACCATCCTAGATCACCTCAAGCTGGTAAACTTCTTTGAAGGAACCCGATCTAATACCAATTGTTTGCAACACAAGGGCAAACAACTCAGAGGGGGGTGAATCAGTTGTCACAGAATTTCAAACTTATTAAATTTATTAACCCATATTCTTAGATCTGATTAATAACCATGAAAGAATAAATCAACAACATACATAACACCAATATTTTTATGATGAAACCTTGTTAGGGGAAAAACCACGGTGGAGGTCAGTCCACAAGCTGATACCCTATTAAAAGTATAGGAAGAATAAATGGGGAATGCACATGCATTTAGGAGCACTTCCTATAGCTTACTAGTCAATTAAAAAAGGCTTACTACCCAAGGGAAGACTCAATGTTTTATAGTTAAATTCAAATTAAATCCATCTCAAGATATTGAATAGAGAAAATAGCATCTACTAATGCCTAATTACAACTCTGGTTTTAAAAGAACATTAAAACTTCTTCATTATTTTTCACTCTTCTTCACACTCTTCTCTGCCTTTGAAATATTTCAAACATTATTCATGCACACACTTGTTCTCTCACTTTCAAATGAAGAAACAAATTCTTATATATATCTGCAACAAGGAATTACATCGCTTCATGTTGGCTTCAAAAAAATAATAAGATGAATACAGACTCTCTACCCAAAATAATAAAATATTAATGTGAATCTACCAAGGTCGGCCACAACATAGTAGAGACCCAAAATAATATTCTTGAACACAAAACACCTTCAAATAGTTATTCCTCGAAGATCCACAACACGCTACAATCACCTTGTCATCCATGAACATGAAAAACATGAAGATGCAAGAGAAGATCATGATCGTGAGCACAACAATCAATGTGGGCATGCAACATAGATAGGGAACAATCTAGAAACATCCAAAAGCACCACACGAGTATTCACAACAACATAGATTACCCAAATCATATTATCTTCTTTGAGGAGCACCAGCTACAGTAATAGAATAACTGTTGAAACACAAAACTCATAACATCCTAAAATATTCATGCGAACCTTTGAAACTTTCGGTGGATAAGCAAGATACACCTGAAAAAAAACACTTTAATTCGCAAATTCTCACCATAAATATAATAAAATTTCCATTATACTGATCTTTACTTCTTCATAGACAACTTGCAACATATTTTAATACAATTTTCTCAATATCCTCAACATATACAATCTTAAAAAAATTAATGCTAATATTGTTGATATTAATGACAACCACATATCAACAACACAACACAACATCCAACACCTATTGCATAAAAATTTAAAGATAGAATTATTAATGAGCTTTGAACTATAACAAATATAACCAAAGATATGTTGATTAGTAAACTTACTGCTTTTGAGTTGAGTAAATTCAGTGATGCCCTTCTTAAGATAAAATATGCATTTAAGGCCACTACTTCTGGAAGAGATAAGCAAAGATATGATCAACGTGAAAGTTCTTCTAGAAAGGTATTCAAGTATGATGAATAAATGAGACAGAATGAAGAAGAAGAGAGAGAACTTGATGAGCTTGAAGCACTTATTGTCAAAAGAGAAGCCAAATGACAAGGTAAGTATAAAGGAAAGTTTCCTATTAAATGTTTTTCTTGCAATAAGATAAGTCATTTTGCATCAAGGTTTCTGGAAAGAGTTCATAATTCAAGACCTAAAAAGCCTAAATTTCAAAGGAATTGTTATTATACTGTTGATGAAGGTGTGATAGATGATGAATCTGATAAATGGTTCATACAGGTGAGGACGAATGGGTATTTATTTCTATCAAGGAAAATAATCTTGTGTCTACTGAATCTACTAGTTGTACAAATGTGGAGAAATCCCTAGCTGCTTGAGTTGAAGAGAAGGATGAATGGGTAGTTGATAGTGGATGTTCTCATCACATGATAGGTGATAAAATGAAATTTGTAAGCTTGGAAAATTATGATGGTGGTGTTGTAATATTTGGTGATAACAATGGTGGTATAATTCATGGAAAAGGATGTATTTCTCTTGATGGTAAGCATAATTCTGATGATGTCCTATACTTGAAAGGTCTGAAGCATAATCTTTTAAGTGTTAGAAAGATGGTTGATAAGGGATACAATATTCAATTCAAGGATGGAAAGTGTAGAATATAGAGAAGTTTCAGAAATGTGATTGCTTTAAGTAAAAAAATAAAAGGTAACATCTTTCACCTAAGTGCTACAAGTAAAAGTTGTCTGATTTCTCAAGTTGATGAAAGTTGGTTGTGGCATAGGAGAATGTGTCATGTAAACTTTAACAATATTATGAAGATAAGTTCCACTCAGGAAATGAGATATCTTCCTAAGTTTGTAAAGCCTACAAATGCCATATGCAAGGAATATCAATTAGGAAAGAAAACTAGAATTTCATTTTGGAGAAAACAACATTGTTCAAATGAATTATTGGAACTTGTGCATTGTAACTTGTGTGGTCCTTCTAGAGTGAGAAGTTTACAAGGTTACAACTATTTCATGTTTCTTATTGATGATTATTATAGGATGATATGGGTTACTTTCTTAAGGGAGAAATCTGAAGCTCTAGAGAAGTTCAAGGTCTTTAAGGCTATGGTTGAGATAGAGACAGGTCTAAAGATTAAGTGTCTGAGATCAGATAGAGGTGGTGAATTCACTCCCATGAGTTTAATTATTTTTGTTAAGTGCATGGGATAAAGAGAAAATTATCTACACTATGGACCCCTGAGCAAAATGGAGTTGTGGAAATGAAGAACAAGAAAGTTCAAGATGCTGCTAGGACTATGATGTTGTAGAAAATGTTCCTTGTATCTATTGGAGATAAGTTGTGAGTACTATTGATTATATCCTCAACCAGGTACAAGTCAAAGGTGATACTAATAAGACCCCTTTTGAGCTATGGCTTGGTCATAAGCCTACTATTAGATATTTCAAAATCTTTGGGAGTAAATGCTATATCAAAAGAGATGAAGATATAGGAAAGTTTGATGCTAGGAGTGATGAAGGAATATTTCTTGGTTATTTTACTAAAAGTATGGCCTCCTAGTGCTACAATAATAGATTGAGGAAAATGGTTGAAAGTACAAATGTTAAGGTTGCTGAAGACATTGCTAGACCATCCAGAACTTGTGGATATGATTTTGATGATCAAAATGACAATACAAACAAAGGTCAATCTTCAAATCAAGTTAAAATCATTCAAGTGAATCAATAAGATCAAGAGGAAGGAGAAACTAGTGAAAGTGCAGAAGAGAGATCACAAGAGCCTGAAGTTCAAGAACATCCTAAGAATCCTAGGTATGTGAGATTAAATCATTCAAAAAATAAGATTATAGGTGATAAGAACAAAGGAGTCCAAAGTAGGGGAAGAATTGCAAAAGAATATTGTTTTATATCAAAGACTGAGCCAGGTAATGTAAATGAAGCATGCAAAGATGAAAATTGGATGGAAGCAATGAAAGAATGGCTACTGCAAATTGAGAAGAATGAAACATGGACTCTTGTTGGGTGATCCCACAATACTAGTTTACAGTTTTTGGGCAAACTGGACATTGAACTGATTTTTTTTAATTAAATCTTCACTTTCAGGCTCCTATAGCGACTAAACCGTGAGGAATTTGAAGATGATGCAAACTAGTGATTTGTGAAATTTTGTCTATAGATTCTAAATATATTTTTGTCAAAAATTTTGGAATCAGATTGCACTTCTTTTTCCATCTCCTTCAAAAACTAGTCTTTTTTAAAAAATAACATTTTGAAGGGGTGACGCTCACTGTATACAACATAACTTTTTTTGTATGAAGGAGAAAATTCTAATTTTTTCAAATTTAGATTTGTAATTATGATATCTAGCACTTTAATTTTGATTCATAGTTTTTTATTAAATTTTTTTTCCTTAATCAAGTTTCGAAGTCAAACCAATTACATTTGAAACATAACCAGACTGTATACAACATAAATTTTTATGTATTTATCGAAATTAAATTTTATTTTTTAATGGATTAAGGACATCAATACTTAGTGTAAAAATATTTTTTAAATTTAATTTTGATAATCTGCTATTTTTCCACATGTGCAGAACAAAGAGCTTGATTTTTGGTGAAAAACCTATGTTTAATAAAACTAAAAAAACACATACATAATAAAACCAAATAATATTAGAATTATATTCATTGGATAGCTCGTTCTGAGGAATACCATGATCATTTAAAATAAATTTTAAATGAATTCATTTGATCCCCCAAAGGTAAATCAAAAGTGATTTTGTTATCAACATTTTGATAGGTGTAAAGGAGACTCCATTATAGGTATGGTTTAAAACTAGCGGGTTCTATCCAAGGGGGTTTGAGCTAAGGTGGTTTGATCAAACCATATTCAATTAAAATCCTTAAAATGGAACTTTTTAAGGCTTTATTTTCTAAACATATGTGATTTCAGAAAAAAATAGAATCTCCCAGAAATTGTAAACCAACTTTGTGGGATCACCTTGTTCCTAGGCCTAAGGACAAAAATGTAATTGGAACTAAATGGGTCTTTTAGAATAAACTAAATGAGTAAGGTGAAGCTATAAAAAAAAAGGCAAGATTGGTCTGTAAAGGATATTGTCAGATGGAAGGAATTGAATTTGAAGAGACTTTTCCCCCTATTGCTAGGATTGAAGTTGTGAGACTGTTTCTTTCTTATGCTGATTACAAAAACTACAAGGTTTATCAGATGGATGTCAAGTCATAATTTCTAAATGGTGAATTGGAAGAAGAGGTGTATGTTGAGCAACCTGATGGATTTCAATTGACTGATCAGGGAGATATGGTTTTTTCAGTTGAAGAAAGCATTGTATAGACTCAAGCAAGCCCCTAGAGCTTGGTATGCCATATTGGACAAGTACTTGTTGAAGCATGGATTTAAGAAAGGTACTACTCATAATAATTTGTATTTCAAGATTGACGATGATAAAGATTTGATTGTGGAAGTCTTTGTTGATGATATCATTTTTGGAGGAGATGATGGTTTATGCATGAAGTTTGCTGATGAGATGCAGAATGAGTTTGAGATGTCACTGATTGGAGAGATGAAATTATTTTTGGGATTGCAAATTACTCAGTTAGATAAAGGGATCTTTATATCTTAGTCCAAGTATGTGAAATAATTGGTAAAGAAGTTTGGTATGGAAGAATCAAAGCCAGTTGGTACACCCATGGTGACCAGATGTAAGTTGACAACATATAATGATTCTCTGAAGGAAAATCAGACTAGATATAGATCAATGACTAGTGGATTGATTTATTTGACTCAAAATAGACCTGATATCATGAGTGTTGTATGTATTGTTGCAAGATTTCAAGCTGATCCTAAGGAATCTAATGTAACTGCTGTGAAGAGAATTTTTAGATACTTGAAGGGAATAGTTGATTTTGGCCTATGGTATCCTAAAGATTATGATCTTAGTTCGAGTGCCTTTACTGATGCTGATTGGGAAGGAGATGTGAATGATAGGAAAATTACTAGTGGTGGTGCATTTTTCTTGGGAACAAAGCTGATTTTAGGGTTAAGTAAAAAGAAAAATTCCATTTCTTTGTCTACTGCAAAGGCAGAATACATTCCTCCTACTAAAAATTGTACTCAAGTATTGTGGATGAAGTAGATGTTGAAAGATATCATAGTTATGTATGATGAGCCTATTTCTATATTTTGTGATAATTTAAGTGCAATTAATATTTCTAACAATCTAGCGCTGCATTCAAAGACCAAGCATATATCTATCAATTTTCACTTTTTGAGAGAAGGTAGTGAAAAGGAAGTCAGATTGGAGAATGTGCCTACTAAGGAATAGATTGTAGACATCTTTACCAAGATGTTTCCTAAGGATACTTTTGCATATCTTACAGGGAAGTTAGGGGTGATTAACCCTCCTAATCAGAACTAAGATGCATTGTCTTGCATCAGTCTATGCATTTCATAGTCATATCTTGACTTAGATTGATGTTGTGGTGGCTGCTACTCAGGAAGAGTAGTCATATGATTCAAATATGTGGTTCAAAGCTTGTGTGTAGCTTTGTCATTGATGTCAAAGGGGGGGAATATAAATGTGAAAAGTAGGGAATTATCTTAGGAGAAGAAGTCATGAGAAAAGAGTCCAAAACCTAAGGAGGAGTAAGTGTTGAAGTTAGTTTCATTGATGGTTTTTTTCACATCATGTATTGCCATCAATGCCAAAGGGGGAGATTTTTGGATGTTGTGATTGTGTTGCTGATATGTGGTTTTCATTGATGTCAACACTATTAGCATTAATGTCTTTAAGACTGTATATGTCAAGGATATTGAGAAAATTGTAATAAAATATGTTGTAGGTTGTCTATGAAGCAGTTAAGATCAATATGATGGAAATTTCAATATGTTGATGGTGAGAAGTTGTGGATTAAATGGTTTGTTTTCAGGTGTATTTAGTTTATCCACCAAAAGTTTCTAAGGTTCACATGAAGATTTGAGCAAGTTATGAGTTTTTGTGTTCTGATAGTTATTTTGTTATTGTAGACGGTGTTCCTGGAAGAAGATAATGTGATTCTAGTAATCTGAGTTGTTACAAATGCTCTTGTAGTGTTTGTGGATGTTTCTAGACCATGCTCTATCTGTGTTACATGTTTGCATTGATCGTTGTGCTCGCGATCAGTGATTTTCTCTAGCATGTTCATGTTTTTCATGTTCATGGACGACAGGGTGATTGTAGTGTGTCGTGGATCTTTGAGGAATAATTTTTGAAGGTGTTTTGTGTTCAAGGATATTATTTTGGGTCTTCACTATGTTGTGGCTGACCTTGGTAGATTCACATTAATAATATTTATTGTTTTAGGTCGACAATTTGTATTCATCTTATTATTTTGTTGAAGCTGACATGAAGAAATGTAATTCCCTATTGCAGATGTATATAAGTGATTGTTTCTTCATTTGAATGTGAGTGAACAAGTGTGTGTTCATGAATAATGTTATAAATCTTTCAAAGACAGAGTAGAGTGTGAAGAAGAGTGAAGAAGAGTGAAGAATTGTTCATGTGCTTAACGGAAACTATAATCAGGCATTAGTAGATGCTACTATCTTAGTTCAAAACCAAGATGGTTGTAATCTGAATGTTTATGTAAGACAGTGAGTCTTCTTTTGTATTTGATCAGTGCGCTCTAGGTAGTGTGCCTGAATGCATGTGTATTCCCCATTTATTCTTCTTATAATTTTAACAAGATATCAACTTGTGGACTAACCTCCACCATGGTTATTCCCCTAACAAGGTTTCCACATAAAAATATTGGTGTTATGTGTGTTTTTGATGTGTTGTTGATTTATGCTTTCGTGGTTATTAATTCAAATCTAAGAATAGGGGTTAATTAATTTAATAAGTTTGGCGTTTTGTGACAACTGATACACCCCCCCCCCTCTTAATTGTCTGCCCTTGTGTTGCCAATAGTATGGACACTTAGCAAAGAAAAAAGTCCAACTTTCTACATTTCAAGGTTACCTTCTTCTTTTCTTTCTTTTTATAAGTTTATGTTCGCTTATTTTTTATCCTCACAATTGTTATTCCTTTACATGTGCAGTTTAAAAAAAAATATAGTAGTTTTAACAAAATTAATATTTTTTATTTAATTATTGTATATTAATTTTTATATAATGCAATTTTAAAAAAATAAAAAAGTATAATTATATAAGTTTAAAATTACATATGTCGTATATTATTTATTGTATATAATTAATATTATATTTATATTTATTATTTACTTTAAATTAATATTTATTAAATTATGATTTTATTTTAAAAAATTATATATTTAGTTTATATAATCAATATTATAATTATAATAATTATTTACGTTAATGTAATATATATTAAATTATGTCATTATTTTAAATTAATTTATAAATATTTAGTTATTATATTCAATATATTTTATAATAACATCTATATAACTATATATTTATTTTAAAGTAATTAAGATTTTAATTATTTTAAATAAATAATAATAATTATTATTATTATTATTTTATGTTATATAATATATATTATTTTATTAAATTTCATTTCAAATGTAACAAACCTAGAGTTATTATTGCATATAAAGGAGGTTGGAACTCTCTTCTTTCAGTTATGGAAAGTGGAAAAATTGTTGTTGTAGATCTAGTTTCCAAGTTTGCGGAGGATGAGTGGACATGAAATTGTCCATGAACTATAGAGGGGGAGAGGCAGCATGCTAAGATCATGATATTTATTTTCTTGGTTGGGATCTTTTCCATATAATCTCATGGAATTTTCACTGGAACCTTGGTGCGTTTGGATATGTTTGTAATCTTTACTTCATTTTAATTTAATTATTATTTTTCAATAAAAATATCTATTGATAAAATTCTCAATAGTCGAGTAGCATTTAATGTGTTGTCATATTTCATTAATTATTATTATATTTATATTTAAATTATATGATACATATATACATATATATATACAAATATTATATTAATTTATATTTATATTTATATTGTATATCATATATTCTATTATACAATATATAAATAATATTATACAATTATGTTGAACATGTGTCATATTTCAATCGAGTAGTCTGATATTGGTGATCAACGATTGGAGATGCTCCTTAAACATGAAAGACAATAGAAATGATCTCACCCATTCATTTTATGTGTTTTTGTGCATTCCTACATGGCTTGAATGTGTGTCATTCATGCTCATATGATTTGTAGATATCACCATCTAGCATGTGCAACTCTTCACAAATAATTTCTTAGTGGACATCTTCATGGGGAGATGGAACAAGGAGTGTTTCCAATGTAAATAATGGGGACCATGAGCATCACATACTCATCATGAATGGATTGGTTTCATAGTAGCCTCTAACTCTAGCTAGAGCACTAATGATTACAATTGGTCTCTCTTATTCACTCCATTTTTCCTAATCTCCTACTCTCTCTCTCTCTCTTGCTCCTCTCTATCTCTTTCTATCCATATCTTTCTCTACCTCTATCTCCCTATCTCCCTATCTTTCTCCCTATTTCTTTATCTCTTTTCATATCCCTCTCTATCTCTTTATATCATCCTCTATATATATATATCTCCCTCTCTCCCCCTTTTTGTTCTCTCTCTCCTCTCTACCTATCTCTCTCCCCTTTCTCTCTTTCTCTTTCCCCCCTCTTCTCTCTCCCTCTACATATCTCTCCCTTTCCTCGCCTCTCTCTATCTCCTCCTCCTTATCCCCCTATCTATATCTCTATCTCTACCTCTCTCCCTTTCTTTTCCCATATATCTATATCTCTCTCTCTGCCTTCCTATCTATATTTTTTGTCTATCCCTATTTCTTTCCCTCTCCTTTATTTTTCTATATCTACTTCTCTTTATTTTCCCCTCTATATATCTCTTTGTCTCTCTCCCTCTCCCTCTCTCTGTACCTCCTTATATCTCTATCTCTCTAACACTACCTCACCATCTATACCTCTTTTTATCTCTCCCTCTCCCTCTCCCCCTCCCTCTATATTTTTTTGTCGTGTCCTCTCTATCTTCATATATATCTCTATCCTTATATCTCTCTACCTCTATCCATCTATTTATCTCCCTCTTGCTCTCTCCGACCTTTATGTTCATCTCTATCCCTATCCTGTTCTCTTCCCCTATCTTCCTCTTCTTAGACATCTATAACTAATTATATCTTCCTCAGTATCTCTATCTCTCTCTACATATTTAATTCTTCTATTTCTATCTATCCCTCTTTCTTCTCTCTTTATCTCACCCTCTCCTCTCCATATCCCTCTCCCTCTCCTTCTCCTCTCTCTCTCTCTATCTTCCCCATCTATCTCTCTCACTCTTTCCCCCTCTATTTCTCTTGCTTTCTATCCCTATCTCTTCCTCTATATCCTTTCCCTATTGAAAGCATACCATGAGCCTATTAATAATGGAGCCTTATTATCATCTCGATTCAGAGGTTTTGTTTCAATCATGTTTGAATACTTTCAAGTGGATGCATAGTTTATTTAAATTTTGTTTGAATTGTGTTTGGACCCTTCTAAGAAGATGCATATTTTGTTTTAAGCTATCACTTATCTAATGAGACCTTCATTGCACAAACAACGCCATTTTTTAATTGGCCTACCACTTGACCTCATGTATTGCAAAAAAAAATGTATGCAAACAATAGACAAGATTTTTTCTAATTGACCTTCCACACCTTTTCGGTGTACCCATTGCACACCAAGGTGCGATTGGAAGTTTATTAAATGGATAAATGATAAGAAGTTTCTGACAAAGACATAAAGTTAGATGGTGAGAGAAGAAGTTTTAGATAATTTGAAGATGTAGTTAACTAGTGAAGTGAAACATGAAAATTTTATTTATTTATTGAAAAAAAAATAATTAGCTCCCATAAATTATATATTAAAGTATTATTTAATTAATGGATAAGATATGGATAATGATGATAAGTAATCATCGATGGTGATAAATAATAAATGATAATAAGTGATTGAAAAATGGCCAAAGGTAATAAATGATAATGATTAATTAATGAATAATAAGTGATAAAATAATGTGATAAATGATTAATGAATGATATAACAATAATTAGTCAATAGTAAAATGAGGATAAGAACTTTCTAACTATCACATATAATTAGATGGTGAGAGAAGAAGTTTCAAATTTGAAGATGAAGTTAACTGGTGAAGTGAAAAATGAATAATGTATTAATTTATATATAATTATAACTTGTGGATGTGGACTATTGAGATCTACTCACCTTGATTTGGATGTCCAAGTTATTGTAAGGATTACTATTGTTTAAGAACTGCTTTAGAAATTTGTTTCATTGTGAGCATCAAGTTCTTCTCAATTTTATGCCTAGTTTTACTAGCTTTATAACTTTGAGCACAATATTTGAAAGCAACAAGCAAACATGTAATGGACCTAGGATGATTTTACAAGTAGACAATGTAGAATAGATTTTTCTATACACTCTTTGACCTAGATCTTTTTTCACCTTCTAGTATGATTTCAAATAAGAAAATGAATGTCTTTAAATGCAACCAAGTGCACATATCCATATAAGCATCACTTACGATAGCTCACTATCAATAATAGGAAGGAGTTTGAAACTTTTATTTTGAATTTCAATTTTATATATTTAAGATTTACATTTGTAAGTGTGAAAATATCTTTATCAATTATATATCTACAAATATAACTAAAATAATAAAAATAGATGAAATAAAAAATATATATATATATAAAAATAAGATGATTAAAAAAAATTAAGATATTATAAACATAATTTATATAAAATTATGATACTTATATACTTATTATAATATTTAATACATTTGAATAAAAAGAATCTAAAATAGTGTTATCAAAATTTCACAATCTATAAAATTAATTTTTCATATCTTTAAATTTGATTGTGTGAGATTGTTAACATCAACATTGAAAATTAAATATTAGAAAACTTAAGGAGATGAAAGAAAAACATTAACCTACATATTGGTACAGAGCGGATACTGAATGAATAGAAATCACAATAAAATAATAGTTAGTTGAAGCTTTTTACAGCGATATTTAGCGTAATAATGTTCTCTTTGCTAACGTACATGAAATTGTAATGCCACCGACAAAATGCAGATGTCCACTGCGACACGCACATGCCAAACCTTGGCTAAGTTATGCGGTTAAACCTTGCGTAAATGAAATCCCCGTCGCCTTCAACCACGAAGTACCTATAAATTCCCCAACTGTAAATTTCAGAGCTTCATTTTCATCGGTGATTACTTTATAACCAGGCCACGTTACACGGCCGTTGACCGCAGCTCCTGCACCAGAATTCTGATATTCGGCATAATACAATGTCTTCAATGCGAAATCTCCCTCCCATTCCAGCCAACCTGCAGGATTGATGATACCATCAAGTTCACAATGCATGATAATTGTCCGCGAATACAATTTCCACGGCCTCCAAAGGTAGGTAGGAAAAGTGGCAATGGAGGCAATGAGATCGGCTTCTCCAGAAATTTTGCAGTTTTGGATGGAGATTCCAGTATTCTGGTTGGGATCTGTTCTCCCTTGAGCAGTGATAGTATTTTTTTGGTTTGCACTCGGTACTCGGGCAGACATGGTGCAATTCTGAAATACAACAGCAGCATTTCCGAAAATGAAATCTACTGTACCAGAAATGTAGCAATTCTCATAAAATTGGCGTTGAGAGAGAGCGTAGAGTGTGTCTTGGTAGGCGCTGATGTTGCAACTCAGGAAGAGCGACTTGTCCGATCCAACTCGAAGAGCCACAGCTTGATGGTTAGATGGACCTGCACTGTTTCTAAATTGAATGTCTTTAGCAATAAATCCCGCTCCATCCACAGGTGCATTTCAGTTACAGTATAAGTTCAGTCACAGCTTTCCATAATATCATAGAAACATCTTTCTTGAAACATGATCTTGTCTCAGATCCTGAAAAATCTAATATAAATATAAGATAGCAATAGAACTGTAGAACATTCGAAAGAAAATGATATGACTGCAACGCTTTTTAAATAGATCTACAGTTTTTCTTTTATCCGGGGGTGTCAAAATAAACAGCATATGTTTTTGTTAGCTTACCAAATGTTGCGGTATTATACGTAGGTGTGCCGCCCACAAAGCTCTTACTCCCAGTGACAATCGTTTTACCCATGCCATCACCGACTAACATCAACATTGTCTTCCTTTTGTTCACTTTCACATACTCTTGGTAGATTCCCTCTTTGACCATGATAATATATCTGGCCTTGCTATTGTCAGGAGCTGCGTCCACTGCCTCCTGAATCGTCTTGTAATTTCCAGAACCATCTTGCGCCACAATCACATTAGATGTTACGTTACTCTGTAGAAGCCTTCGATCCTTCCGAGACACCCACTCTGGAAACCCATCTGTGATAGGATAAAGATTATCTGTCAAAAGACGTTGGCTAGGGAAAGATATCTTGAATTTTCTTAGCAAATTTGCAATATTGTTTATAATAGCCAGAGAATTGCTGGTCAACTCGGTCAGATTCTCCACCATGTTCTGCACCTCAGCTTTAGCTTGACTGGAAGTGGTGTTGGCCAAGCCAACAACACAGGCGTCTAGATTTGTGAGAGCAGCACTGAGCCACGTCCGTGCGTCACCTGACGGTTCAATCAACGAGTTGAAGTTAAAATTCTTCAAGTCTTCAATAGAACTACTTAACTGGTCTATAGTGTAGTCTATTAACTCGTCACAGTCATGGAGCGCCTGTTGTTGGACCGGATCTGTGATTTCTTGTGTGAGATTGGAGACAAGAGGAAGGACCTTTTGTGCTTCCCTTAAGGCTACGACCGCTGCAATATCAACGAGATCCTGTAGACCTAGCTTGGAGGAGCCAGGGTACGATGAAAGGCTGGAAATGCACTGCTCTGGATAGAGCGTGACGTTACAAACGGATGCCATGAGCTTGCTGGATGTTTGCATTTGAGTGGGTGCTTCATCCTTCCTGCTTTTTTTGAATCGGACCACTGCAACTGCAACAGACGCAATTATCGCTACTAAAACCAAGGAAGCTACGGAGATTATGATGATTCTTCTTCTTGTCTTCCTTTTGGCATCTAACCTCATCTGATGCAGGGGATCCACTTTTCCATAGCCTTTGAATGAATGCATCTCATCGCTCAATGCATGCATCTTGCTTCTTGGTTTCTTCTCCTCCAGGCTATAGTTGAATGTCAAACAAGAGCTCCCTGTATAGTATGACAGGAAAAGCAAGCTCACATGGATCTATATACCAATTGCTCTGACATTTTCAGAGGCAAATCATTGATTACTCGGTATTACAGATTCAGTCACTGAGGTGTAGTGAGATGATTAGGATCTTTTGAACATTATTGTACCCGACGACGCGTTTGGACTTGCAGGATGGGTTAGAGGAAGGGCTATCTCAATGGGAGCAGGTCAAAGGGTGTAGATTAATAGAATAAGACGATTGAGCAGTGAAAACTGGGACAAAATGAGGCACACGTCAGGGTACAAGTTATTGCCTTCCCCATGCGACGATTTCAGCCAGCGTTCCATCGCGTTTCGACCTGCCGTAACGCGTAATGTATGCTACGCGCAACTGCCATCACTGCAACATGACAAATCACACCCCGTCTTGTCGTATGAGGACGGTTTCTTGTGTATGAAACATTAAAATATTATCATTTTATAATTGTTATGGGAGTTTCGATGTGGGAATCCTTCAGAGATGCTCATCTCAAATTCGTGTTTTTAATATGAGAATTACCATAATAAACCGAAATGCAAAAGAAGTCGAGTTTTACTAAATTCTTTCGATAAGGTTGTCTTCCAAACACATCCATTGAGGGCCAACTTGCGACTGTAAGTGTTAGTCTTGAGTGTTCTAAGGAAAGTTTTTACTTAATTGAGGCATTTAAAAGTGAGGAGAAGGGCTTGCTTATAGTCAAGGATTGCCCGTGTTTGGTGTTGTGAGCAATTTTCTTTGATTGTGAGCCCCTTGTTTCCAATATGTCTTAGCAACCTTATTGTAAACGAAAACACTTTTTAATGGTACAAATTAATTTTAGGAATTGATAATTGAATTTAATAAATATTAATTTAAACTTTTAAATGTAGAAAAAGTGTATTTTGTTTTAAAAATAATGAACAATATTTTTTATGGAAGAGTGATTTCAAGTTCTATTTATATCACAAAAATTAGAACACTGTATTATTAATTCCATAATTTGGATGATTGAGAAAATTGGTCCCCTCGAGTATCTACTATCCAAGATATCCCTCACAAGAATAATGGTTATGTGGGTTGTGTTACTTATCAAATTTGGCATTAATCATGCAAATCAAAAAGTAGCGAAAGGCAAGGTAATAGTAGATAAATTGGAAGAAGCACTAGGTATTTACTTTATCACTAACTCTAAAATTTCATGATGAATTCAATTTAAATCTTAAAAAACCAAAAGAGTTGAGAATCTAGTTTGATGGATCCTTCACCAATAATAAATTAGGAATAGGCATCTTGTTTCTTACCCCGTAAGGATATCTCAAATAAAAAGATTTCAAAATCAAGTCTTGCTATACTAATGATATTTTCTTAATTCTTTGTTGGTCATCAAATAGGTTAAGGACAAATACACAAAAAGGTTGTGAAACTCATTCCATATAAGATAATGTGTGAAAAATTAATAAACAATTCATTGATGTTTAAATTAAATTAGTTTACTAGAATAAGTAAAGTTGTAGGTGCAATGGATAATATTAGGTTCTCTCCTTTACATAACAATTCATACACAAAAATGCTAGTTTGTAGAGGAAGGAAATTTGAACCTTATGTACAATATCCCAAGTCATTGATTTTGATAGAAAAAGGGGAATCTCTAGCACTTCTAGGCTATTCACCTAAAAGGAAAGAGTTCTTTCACACCTCAAAATTTAGGAGGTTCACTCAAAACTTATGTAAATGTAATTAAACTATATCTATATAGAATGTCCTAAATGCAATAAACTAGAAATAGAAATGAGCTATTGATGCAAAACTAATGGAATGTAGGTTGTTTGAAAACACCTGATGATATGTAGAAGGATAGATTAAAGAAAATACAAAGCAAGAGAAAAGGGGAAACGAGAAGAATGCACCTGGAAATGAACAATTGTTGAAGTGAAGATTGCAGATGCCTCTGAAATTCTAAAAAATCTAATTTTTAGGTCAACTGGAACACTAACGCCAAGTTGGGTGACTTAGTCCTGGTTCTGGGAAACTGCTCTAGAGCCTCTTTCAGCCAAGTGGGTATCCAGATCTCCAAAAATCCTTGACAAACACATGTAGTGGGTTTAAGTCACCACTATTGGCGACCAAGTTCATTTTGACTTTTCTAAAAATATGAAAGTGAAAAAGGAAGCCTACAGTCTGCAATCTGTTCTCCAACTGAAATCGGGGTCCAAATCCGCAAAATCACCTACAAAACAGAATATAGTTTGGTTTCTAATGGGGGGTTTTCCATGGTCAAACCCCTAGTTGGTATTTAAACTTTGAAGGAGATAAGAAATCTACATAAAACCCTAGGCCTAAGTGTGTCTAAGACTAGGAAATCTGAAGTATGATGCAAGCCTATTGTATCATGCAAGAATAATATGCATAAATGAAACTAGAACAATGTAAGACTCATTCCAAGAGACCCTAAATCACATTAGAAATGAATCTTAATGACATGCAAATGTTCCTTAGACTGAAGATAGAGAGAAAATGGAAGATGGAACCACTTTAAAACAAGTCTTTAGGATTGATTTGATGGCTAGTTGCATCTCCTCAACCTAGATTTCTCCATGATTCTTCATAGGCATCCGTGATCAATTCCTTGCAATGTGATATCTTGAATAAAAAGTGAGCTTGGAGACCTACAAAAACCCTAGCTTGCTGCCCTAAGCTTCAACTTTGCCATAGATAGAATAATGAATCTTCTTGTGGAAGAATTTTCAACACTTGATTCTTGAATTTGCTTGTGAAAAATGACTAAAGGTTGTGAAAAATGACCTAAAAACATGTATTTATAAGAATCAATACCTAATTGTTGGTTATTTTGACCTAAGAGGCTGACACCCATGGGGAATTTTTTATTGTTAGAGATTTTTCTGCTCAAAGATGCAAATTACCCCAAAAGGGACTAAGTCGCCACGTTCAGCGACTTAGTCCTATCAGGGGTTTTTGAGGTGGGATTTGTGAAATTTGAGTGATTTGAATGTTATTTTTCAGGACTTGTATGATTTCTTAGGTGGAATAAGCCTCAAGGTAAAAAATAATGAGTCTTAGGGGCCTCTAAATGTTGTTTTTAAAGGGATGATTGGTGCAAGAATGCCAAAATGGGTCCAAATTAAGTGTGAAATTGTCTCTTTCTTCAAGATTATTTAATTTTCTACATTATATTTAGCACCCACTTTAGCACCCATATGACTCTATGTGCATATGCAATCTAAAGGACTCTAGAAAATACACTTTATTTCATAAAAGGATACACATTCAAAAGATGAGGGAATGAAGCTGCTAGTGTAGTTATTTGCAAAACCACAACATTAGGAGCCACATCCCACAACACAAACTCGTTAGTTATCCAAAAATCCTCTTATGCAACTTCTAGACATGTAATTTTAGGGTAGATGTATGCCCCTCCTTGATTTCACTTGCTTTATAGAGGTTGAATCAAGGCAACAATCTAACCGCATCGAATAAGGAAACTCATATCGGAGGGCATTTCCAAGTACCATGCCACATAATGATAGATGATTGATGGTGTAGGGTGTGGAAGCATGATTCTGATGCAACACACGACATCAAAAAATGAATTCAGTAGCACCCATGATATTGTTTTGAATGAAAAGCACTCTATTATTTCTAAGATAGGAAAAGTGTGCATGTGCTTACATGAGAATGAAAAGTGTTCAAAGAGTTAAAATGAAGTAATTAGTCACTTACTTGTTCATTTTACCTTCTTGTAGCATGAGAGTGACAACAGAATAGTAAAATATGTCGAGCATATGAGACTTCACACCTACAAGACTGGACGTGCTATTGGACTAGGTGGAATGCGGCAAGTGTTATCATGAGGTGAGTCAATTGTTCTACCTTCGCTTTGTTTTTTTGCAATTATTTAATGATTTATATGCATTTCTAGGTTAATGTAGGATCTTGGAAAAATGTTTTTGAAGTGTCCCTTTTTTTCACAAAGTATCCCATTTGTTTGCAAAGTGTCCCTTTTGTTCGCAAAGTGTCTCATTTCTTCGCAAAGTTTCCCAAAAGAGTTATAAAGTGTCTAGGCCCTTTAAGAAAGCACACTAGAACAACATTAGTACACTTGCATGATGAATTAGATGAAAAATCAAAGATATTAGATGGTTTATAGAGTATATTTTTATGCTTTAATAGGTACCCACCCGTTTACAGCAGAGTCTTGGTGGTAGGCAGTTGAGTTTCTTGAGAGATTTAGCCTTTGCTTTGTTAGTAGAGGACATAGAGAATTTGCAGGCTGTGGGGGTATATTGGGTGTACCTCATGCCCCCATAAGGTACCACGATGCTATGTTGATGGTATTATCTGAGCACTGGGATGCAAACACATGTACATTCTGCCTACTGACTAGAGAGATGTTGGTTACCCTAGAGGACGTGCACTGTATTCTCTAGGTTCCTATTCGGGGGGAGTGGGTGCGCTTCCAAAGAGATCATGCCTTCCATGAGCAATGGGTCGATATGCAGTATTATCTAGATGGGCTAGTACATGATGAGTGGGTGATAGGATAGATCAACCTAGTGATGCTAATATATTCATGAGTGCCATTTGTTAGACTGATTATGATGCAAACAGTTGCTATAGTACTCATCCTAGATGGACATGTAACACACCTAGAGGGAGGGCTAGTTCACCTAAAACGTGAGATGGAAAGTACAAGATAGTATACGCTTGGGGATGTTGTATCCTTGCACATTTATATTATGACTAGGGACAATTTGTATTCCAAGTGGTAGACAACATGTTGTATTGCACACTTCTATAGGTTTGGTGCCTTGAACATATCACATGAAACATACCTACTAGCTTCCCATGTTTGACAACATTGGGCTATCCTTGGGCCTTTGGCTATCCTCTATGGTGGTTGTGACAGTATGGGGATTTTCACTTTTGGAGAGTGAGATTTCACTGACTGGAGGAGGATGAGATCTTGTGGAGACCTTATTAGTTAACACTTCAGTGGTCAGATCATACGAGACAAATGAGGAGATTATAGTTGGATAGGTTTTTGGTTGGTTGTCATGATCATATAGTACATCATGTCTACTATGATTGAGTCATGCAGTAGTTTGGAAACATTCAGAGGCCACCTAGGGCACAATCCTCTTTCAAAAGGTCAATGTGGACTACATGGAGACCAGGTGATATAGTACAACTCACTCTAGATGATGTGGTTGAGAGAAACTCGGATTTCTCAGATCACGATCAACCTCCAATCTTTGACACAAATGATGTTGGTGCCATATGGGAGTATGAGGAGTGGTGGACAATAACATGACCAACTCTTGTTTATCCGATTGATGAGCCCATACGAGATACAAGACCATTGCTAGATGAAAAAAATGAGAGAGAGGATAGGCTGATGAGAAACACTATAGAGCTATGGACATATTTATCAATATCAATATTGAGGAGTATGATGAGGATGTAGATCTAGACTATGATGGCTATGAGGGAGAGGAGGATGGGAATGACGAGGACCAAGAGGAGGATGAGCGACCCCTAAGTGAGAGTTATGATGTAGTAGTGAAGGATCAACATGATTGGGGAGAGTTGTCACCCATTCATATTACTAGATCACGAACAATGGTTGTAGAAGGCATCAATACTCACAATCAAAGAGAGGCTAGCATATCATCCATGCCCTCTGCATAGGATGAGGTTGATATTGCTCAGCCTACTAGAGATATAGCTGATGATATTTAATTTTATGCATGTACCTTGTTCTTTTGTGTATGACTTTATACATATATATATATCATGCTATGAGTTGATTATGTATTGTTTCTACCTTGCAGGAGCTATGAGAGATTGGCGGGATCTCCACCATTAAGAAGCTGAAGAGATAGTGGCATCATCTATCGACAAGGAGGATATGGACTCAGATTATGTGTCCCCACCTATTGTGGAGCATGATATAGAGTCACTCAGACCATTCATGAGATTATAGGCAGCATATGAGATCCTAAAGAGATGGGTCTATCGAGTCAAGACTGTAGCAGAGACACATTCATCTCGGAATCCAATAGAGGTTGAGAGACTAGAGGCAGAGGTGGCACAACTATAGGAAGAGAGGGATCAAATAGAAGGGGAGTAGCGAGTGGCCCTTGGATGGATACAAGGCTTAGAGTTCGCACTCAGATTCGGTGGATCACGGTCATGATCAGGTATGACCATCTCTCGATGTCTTGCTACTGATGCACCATGAGTACCAGATCTTGAGGGATCTGGTAATCATAGTCCTTAGTGACATTGTATAATTTTATGATATGTACATAATTATATATATATATATGAGTACTTTGATGTTATATTACTTGTCTTAATGTGTTTGAATGGTAAATGGAAATGTGATGAATTAAATATCCATTGTAAGATTACTTAATTAATGTCTTCATGATTCAACAAAGCGTATGTGATCTAATAAAATAATTTCTATATTTTCTTTTAGATACAACATGATGATTAAGTATGTTATGCACATATGATCTAAGTTAACATAACACACAAGAGGAATTTGAATAGTATGAAACCTAAAGTAACTATAACAATAAATTAAATAATCACCTTAGTGCTCAAGACACATACATAACTAATTGTCAAGAATGAAGCAATGCGAAAGCATATAGGATTGTAGACACAAAAAATGTACTGACACACTTGATCCTAATTACTACCAACGTTTCATCCTAAATCATCTTCTTAGATTGTCATCACTCTTAATCCCTTAATTGAATAAATCATTATTTATCTGATTAAGTCATTCTTCCATGTTAATTAAATTAATCAATCTGATTTAATTAACCCTATATCTCTATTTAATTAAATAATTCATTTTATTTAATTAAATCTCTAAAGTCACCCTATTAAATTAAATAAATAAAACTTTATTCAATTTAATCTAACATCATCCCCTTTTAGTTAAATAAATGAAAATCTTTATTTATTTAAAGCTTAAATCATTTTCCTCTGAACTCTGATTTAAATAAATCACAAAATCTAAATCAAATTTATCACATCATCTAATCTCTTATTAAATTGATCAAATCTTGATTAATTTTATCCAAATGTCTTAAATTCTCTATATTTTGCCACTTGCACATGAAAATACATTTAATTGATTTATTAAATCAACATTTTCTCTCAACATGGCATATTTAGGGGAATATTCATCCAAGTTTGAAAATCCCTCCAAGTGGATTTTTCCTTCCAACAAAGCAGTCAATCTCCTCTTACATGTCCTTGTGCATTGAGCCAAGTGGCATTTATGTCATTTTCTTTCCCTCTTCAACAAGCCATTTCATAAATTTGAAAATCCACCAAATAAAATTTATTGACTCATTCATCAAAATGTGCACAACCTTCCTCCATTCACATCTTGACAAGTGGCACTTGGTCATTAGATGTCGAATGATCCCACATTCATCCATTTTGTCTATTCTTCTCTCAATCTCATCTATAAATATGGGGCTTTACTTCTCATTTTTCATCCAGAAAATTGAGAGAAAAGTTATTATCTTCATATTTAGAGCAATTGCATTCATCTCCATGAGCATTTTCCGTTCTCATAGCTAGGTTATTGCAGATTTTATCAAGGAATCATATTGTTCTTCATTATCAAAGTGGATCAATCTTCATCAAGCTTGCAAAGGAGTTGGGAAAGGGCCAATTTCTACACATAATTGGCACCAATTCCCTCATGAGATTGAATATTTGTATGCTTAATTAGGATTTTATTTACTTTCCATGTTTTGTTCTTCATTTTTCCTATTATTGAGTATTTCTAATGAATTTCATGAGGAATTGTTCTTCTAACTTGCATACGGTTCTAATTATGTGTTTGTTTCTCATTTTTGTGTAGGTCTAGGATTGGGGTTCACATTTTGGCACTAGAAGGAGGGAAAATCTCAAGTTTTAATCACGTTTTTTTAGAAAATTCCATGCTTTTTGTGCTTTTCTTGTAGCTCCTAGGAAATTGAGCCGATGACTATCAAGCAACACTATATTTCACTGTTTAAATATCTAAACTCTGTCGCTGCTTCTTTCTCACCAAAAAAATTTAAATCTCAAACTCGCTCGTGGACGGTCTTAATTCCAAACTACATTGCTCATAAAATAGAGCCACAATTGTGCTCTCTATTTCACTGCAAAGCGCCGCTCTTAGTAATTAGTAGCTCATGTTTCTAAACTCCGTCGCATTTGCTAACTACACCACTATGGTGGAGAAAGAAGTTGAAATTAAATTCATTTTGATAAGTGCTTTTTTGTTTCTGACATTTTGAACTCATGGTCTATTTTTTGTCTCTGGTTTTATCAATCTTAAGCAGTTTGCAGGTAGAGGCAAGGAAGGAGCAAAGAAGACTATTTCATTATGACATCATTGTATTTAGTGTATTAATTTTTTTTAAACACTTTGGGAGAACTTATAATCCCTTTCTAAGGATTGGATTACCTTCATGCTTTTAGGAAACACTAAATTTATTTTGGGCTCTTAAAAGAACACTACAAAAGCATTCAATTTTGCAAATAAAGGGCTTAAAAAGAACTTTAGGACAAACTCACTAGATTTGGTTTGAGGATTAACAATTGAACAAGGAAAATTCCATATTTCATTTTGGTGCACTAAAAAGAATCAAATCATTGCTTTGTGGACTTAAAATGAACAAGTGCTTCTTTGTTTTTTAATTACTTACCCAAAGTAATATCATTAAAAGGACGCATTCACTTCTCTCATGATTTATAGCGACTTTGAGAATCAAAATTATTTTTTATTATCTTAAGTTGTGTAAATGATTGCCTTCACATTTCAAATTGGGTTATTAAAATTGAACCAATCTTGCAAGTGTGAGTGGAACATATTGTGTGTGATCTCTCTTTGTTTCTCAACAAAGATTGATCGAACTACGAATATGTTTGATCACTTTTTTTTACCTTAGAGGGCTTGCCTTGGTGGGAAAAACTATTCACCCCAAGGGAACGACTCAAGCAATAACGTGCTAAATCCAAGCTCTTCCAAACCGCTATATAAATTTGTGCTCATGGTGAAAATCATAAACAATGGGAAGGAGTGCATGATAAATCTCCCCCAGTATCCTTGTGATGCGTAAAGCCCTTGTTCTAAGGGTTGGGGGATCTCTCACAAGGATTTTATCATTGCATCCCCTAAACCGGATGCCCTTACTATGAACTTTTGTTTAGAGGCCAAAAATCCCTATATTTGTTAACGTCAGGGGGTCGGACCTGTAGAGCCATCCCACATTCTTATGACTCTTAGTATAAATTAGAAGTATTCCATGAGAGATTCATGGTTAATGATGCTTGGATGAACCAAGAAGTGTGTGCCATGGAGGAGAGCCAGTGTGGTCAAGCATCTAATCATTTGCTAAGAGTAAGCATAGCTAGATTCGTCCAAGTGGGAATACAACAAATATTTTATTTTTTGTCCTAGAGGATTGTGCAATCTTTGAGTTAGTTAAACACTTTGCTTGGATTCAAAACATTTGAAACAAATATTCACAAGATCCTCAAAATTTCAAACCCTTTAGGAAAATAAAATAACTTTGACGAATTCAAGTGCTCATGCTTGTCCTGGGGATTTAATTCCTTAGAGGCATCTAAGTATTTGTATTTAATCACAATTTGTTTTTTACTAAAGTCAACATTAGGGAAATTTTTCCTTGATTTCTTTAAATTCCACGTAATGGAATTTGTGGGATGAGAAGGAATGAGGACATTATAAATCTAGTTTCAAACTTTAATCAAATAAGTGTTTGTGGTAAGAAGAACTCATTAAGAAAATATAAGGAAAATTGGACCCCACACATGTGTTCTTCTAAATGATTTCCTACAAAATCAGAGTCTATAAACCCAAGTTCAAAAGCCTTAGTCCAAGAGCCCATGAAGAACGTGTTTCAAGGCTTCTCGAAGTAAGAGAAAGGTTGGTTTAATTTTTTTACAAGAAATCTTCAAAGAACAACCCTAACTTGTATGAGTTTTATCGTCAGCAAAATCCTAATCTCTTTCAAAGGTTTTCTTTTCTCACATAGGGAATATTAAGCATGTTCTTCAAAACCGAGGTCTTGTTAAAAATGAGTTGTATCTAGGTCAAGACTAGGATTAAAATCATCACTCTCACCCATCTCTTAACCATCAAAATCAAACATCATCTCACCAACAAATTCTTGGGAACTTTGAAAACATCATCTATGCTATACTTCTAGGAAAAATCCAAATCATCTTGTTTGGTTAAATATGTGTAGATGAATCCTTCTCCACATATCCGACCAAATTATCAAACCTTGTGAACAAGTTTACCTCTCGATAAAATCCAAAATCTTGGGGTCTAGGAGTTCATTATCCAAAATTATTATTTTTGACTAAGGGTGTCTTGATGAATCCTTCTTCACAAACTTAGCCAAATTATCCTCTTGTGTATGAGTTCACTCTAGGGCAACACAATCTCCTAGAGTTTACAAGTTCATTATCTGAATCAATCAATCAAAATAAAATAAAATCAAGTCCTAAAGTTTAGCATCTCCCTTAAATTTTTTCAAGAGTTTCATCATCCATATTTTGTTTACCTCATCTCCATCATCACTTTGATCCTTATTTATCCTAGTTCTTCTCTTTTTGTGCCTAAATTGATCCCTATTTAATGGTGCAAACAAGATCAAAACACAAGAGTACTATGGAGAAGAAAAGGAAACATCAACTTCCAGTGATCTAAATCAAACTGCTCCTGAAATGAATCTTGTTGGATCAAACAATCCCCCGAACAATTTCCCTCTACCATCACAAAACCTTCAAGAGGAGAGTCAAGTAGAGGAAATCACTGACAACATCTTGGGGATGACACAAGATGAAATCCTAGAGATGATGTGAAATCCTGAAAAATCATCAAATTGTCAATGCCATGATGAATTTATATCCCTCCCAATACATGCTTGAGTTAGGAAAAGAAGGGGCTAAACTCCCTTCCAAATTTGAGATAAGAACTATTGTGGAAAGACCTCTTGGGATCATGCCTTCAACCTCACACACACACTTACATTCCAAAGTGTGACTCAAGACATTCCATAAATCACAACATCCATCACTTCAACCTCGCCAATTGTTAACAAGGGAAGCACATTGCTTCATGAACTCCAAAAGAATCCCCTTGTTAGCAATCAAGAGTTGGATACAAATACCACACCGGATCAATCTGTCCTGATAAATCTATTACACCCATATGTTCAACTCACATTCCATGATTCATCTAATCCAACCTATTTTCATGAAACACCAATTTATCCCCTAAACACATAAACATCTCTCCCTACCTCACAAGGAGAAGATGATTTATTTGGAGCTGGGGGAATCTTTGATCGCTCATCATCACTTCAAGAAAATACACCACCTATCTTTCCGCCTCTACCACTTACATCTACATCATCCCTTGGGTTGGATCTCCCCCTTGTACCCACCGTCAATCAACCAAACCAAGGAAATCCCCCTATTGTGAATTAAAAAATCATACCAAATCTTCCTATCCTACCATCGATATCGCAACAATAGATGGAAACCATCCAAGCGACCCCTGCAATCAACACATCCACTATTTCCCAAGCCTCTCAAAGTGTGGTTTCCCATGGACCAAGCATCTCAATCATGCCATCCACAAATCAAACCTCGATCATCAACATGACTGTTCTGCTCATCACAATGGTCAACACCACTCATAATCCACCACCACCACCACTGAAACATAACATGGAAAATTCATTCAACATCACGTTGGAAGCAGCTCGGAAAGCCGCCCATCAAAAGGAAATCCAAAGGCAACAAGTGGCACAATTAGCCACACAACAAGCACTATAGGAAAAACAAGTTGCCCAAGCCCGAGCCTTACTACAACAACAACAAGCTGCCCGATTTGCACAAGCAGCTCAAGCTACCCAAGCTGCCCAGGCTACACAAGCAGCTCAAGCCACACAAGCAGCTCAAGCTACCCAAGTTGCACAAGCTACCCAAGCTGCACAAGAAGCTCAAGCCGCACAAGCTGTACAAGCCACACAAGATGCTCAATTGCACAAGCAATCCAATAAGCGTATGCTCAAGCTCAAGCCCAATTTCAAGCTCAATAAGCATAAGCACACACACAATACTAGGAACAATTGCAAACAACCCAACAAGAAGCATAACAAAAAGCCTTGCAATATTATTAAGTGCAACAACAAGAAGCTCAACAAGAATCCCAACAACAAGATTTGTTGGTGCAACAAAAAAATGACCAACAACAACCTTTGTTGGCACAACAACATCATGACCAAAAACAAGCATTATTGGATCAACAACAAACATAGGCAATACTTTCTCAACAAAGCTTGCAAAAAATTCTCACCAACATCCCACTAGTCAATCCAACACCTCAAAACATGTTCACCCCACCTCCTGATCCGTAAGGTGATGTGACAACACAAATCAAACTGCTCTCACAACAAGTTCTTGACCTTCAATCATGAAAGAGAACAAGGACACCCAACAACCTGTGTCCCTATCCTTTTGATAGGAGCTTAGTAATGATACCATTCTCGAAAGGATTTGAATTCGCCAATTTTGACAGGTATCATGGGATAGGAAACCCTGAAGATCACATTAGGGAAATTCAGGTGCATTGCATGGAAGTCATGTAAGATGATACATATCTAATGGAGCTATTTCCTCGAAGCCTAACTGACCCTTCTCTAGAGTGGTTCTCTCGATTTCCTACTAGCATTAGAAAATTCCAAGAAATCAAAGATGTATTCCTCTAGAACTATGCATTTAACATTGGTGTGGATGTTAGTTTAGATGAAATTTTGACACTCAAACAAGGGAAAGGAGAGTTATTTTCCTCCTTTCTACAATGATGGCAAGCCAAGGTCAATCGAAGCAAGTGGGCCATGCTAGAGCAACAAAACAATTTCACTATCATTGCTAACCTGGACAAAACCTTGGTATTCTACCTAAAGATGCAATGCATCACCAAGCACGACCAATTGATGCCTAAGGCGCTTAACATCGAGAGATCCCTTATTACACAAGGGGGTATGCCTACCTGTCCTGAACATCAGGATAGTCACCCATCTACCAGTTACAATGACAAACCTCACACATGGGGGAAGAACAGGAATGTCACCAACGATGGGGTGGTTACTGCCAAGGTCATTATCAATGCTCTAAAGAAAAATGTCCAAACACATCATCAACCATAGAACAATAATAACAATAACAAACAAGCCAACATAGTAAATCAACCACCGCCCCCCAATCAAGTCAACAACCTTAATAATCAAGGAGGACCACCTCTACGACACAGGTATCTCCCCAAACAAAAAATTCACAGCCATTTAGGAATCCATCAAATCCATCATGAAGAAGCTAGTCAATGAACACCTCATCAAAGTCCCTACATATGATAAATACCATGAGCCCCAGGTAAAACCACCCTGGTATAATGAAAATTTCCTTTGTGATTATCATAAGCTCAAGGGACATATAACTAACAACTGCATGAAATTGAAGAATTTCATCCAGGATCTCCTTGATGAAAAAATTATAAATGTGGAGCAACCGACTAGTAATCAAGATCTAAAAATATACACGGCAACAAGGTCACCATCAATAAGGCCCCACAACCAACTAGGAACTCCACCTCAAATAAAAAATCTATCCCTAATAGTTACAATGTTCTTGACTAGTTAAAAAGAATCCTTGCTCAGATGTCCATCATGGAGTTACTGAAGATTTCGATCGCCCATAGAAAAATCCTTTGATGAAGCATTGGATTCATCCACTGTCTTCACCAACCTTGATATGGAGCAATTCCAAGCTATGGTTGGTAAAATCACCATTCGAAATCTTCTCATATTTTCTAATAAGGACTTCCCTACCCAGCCATCTCACAACCATGCACTCCACCTTGAAGTCATGGTTCACAAAAATAAGGTCAAAAGGGTCTTGGTGGATGGGGGTACATGCCTCAACATTTGTTCACTCAAGCTTATCAATAATTTGGGAATATCTGAAGATTCCATTGAAAAAGAAAAGGGTATAACAATCAAAGCTTACGCCAATCAAGAAAGAGTATCTTAGGGCACTATTCAACTCCTTATTCAAGTAGGGCCAAATGTTATGGAAACTACTTGTTAGGTGCTTGACCTAGACCTATCATATAACATCCTCCTGGCATGCTCGTGGATCCATGGGATGCAAGTAGTTGCATCAACCTTCCACCAATGTGTCAAGTTTTCATACCAGAACATAGAGGTTACAATCTATGGTGATCCTAAACCCTTTGCCTTCTACAAGAACCTAGATTCCAAATATTATAAAGTACCCCAAGTTCAAAAGAGTGATGAAGGCCCCTCCACTCCATATATCAACCCATCCAACATCGCCTCCAATTCTGGGACAAAGACAACTACCATCCCCGACATATCTGACATCAAGCTTATAATCCAAGACAATGTGTGGGGAATACATAATGAAGAAAGGAGCCTTTGTAGTCAGGGAGTTAACTCAATCCCCTAGATCCCATGGACAACCACAACCCACCAATACAACAACTCAAACCTTCACAATAGATCCCTCCTGATTTAGGAGTTGGGGAGATCTAGGCCAAGAAGTGGTGGCTGAGCGAGAGGTATCTAGTCTCCTTTGTTAGGAAGAAAGGCTCGCGCCAACAGTTCCCATGGATGATGCTAACAAAGGAATTTGGTTAATGTTGGGAATGGGCTATAATAGGAATGAAAGCTTGGGAAAGAACAACGATGGCTAGCTAGAACCCATCATTGTTTAAAGGAGAATGAAAAATATTGGTCTTGGGTGTACCCCTCCAAGTGTAACCATATGTGGTAGAATTCCCCCAGTTAAAGTAGTCATGACTCCCCCTCAGCTAATAGAATCCACCCTTCAACTACTAGTATCTATAGGTCTGCCCTTAGATAACTTTACCTTTGATGTAACCGACATGTGTAGTAGTGACAAGGACCCCATAACTGATGTACCCTTTTTTTTTAAAGACTCCTCCCTACTCATGATTAGTACCCCATCTTTTGAGTCGGACCACCAAACCCACAAAATAAACTTGGTCTACCCCCAACTCATCGATTATGACCAACGAGGACCACTGATTTTGGACACATTCAAAAATGATGAGGCTCTCTCGGGGTTTATGGGATTCAGGGATATAGTACCATACAAAGATCATAAGGCTAGATTTGACATCACACTAGACACTCACACTTATTATGAGGAGACGATTGAATCCTTCAATCAAAAAAGTGAGAAATTGAGAATATTCTCAAGGTCCTTGAGTGAAAACCACGTTGTGGAACTCTCTGACCATAAAATAGTAAAAATAAAGGACACATTCAACAGTGAAAACCTCTCCAAAGCACCGGAGGATGAAGGATTCAATCTTCCCCTCACTGCACTTCATCAAGAGAAATTAGCAATCCTGGTAGAACAATGCAATCCCATCGACTTGGGAATAGACGAGCTACTGCACATAACCTTCTATACTGAATCACTTCTCACAAAAGAATAGGAACTCTTAGTTGCATTCCTTAAGGAAATAGAAGTAAATTTTGCATGGACTTATGCTAACATGCCTGGGTTGGACCCAGAGGTCGTAGTTCATCACTTGGCTACATATCCTGAAGCAAAACCTATGAGACAAAAGCTCAGAAAGATGCATCCCCAAATAGCCTTGTTAGTCAAAAAGGAATTGCAAAAACTCTTGGATGTCGATTTCATACACCCAATTGATTATCCAGAATGGGTGTCCAACTTGGCACCTATTTCAAAACCCACTAGGGCATTTGCATTTGCACCAATTTTAGAGACTTAAACAAAGGGTGTCCTAAGGATGAATTTCCACTACCCAACATTGACATGATAGTGGATATGACAGACGTAAAAAAGATGCTATCACTAATGGATGTTTTTTCTAGATATAATCAGATCATGATAGCAAAGGAAGACTAGCACAAGATAATGTTCCCATGCCCATGGGGAACCTACTTCTAGAACATGATGCCATTTGGGCTACAAAATGTAGGAGAAAATTATTAGAGATGCATGACACTAATATTTCACGACATGATTCATATGATGGTAGAAGACTACGTGCATGACATATTTGCTAAATCAAGAAAAGGATGAGACCACATATCAGCTTTGAGCTCCATCTTTGATAGGTTGGAAAAGTAAAAATTCCACCTCAACCCAAAGAAGTGCGTCTTCGGAGTACAATCAGGCAAGCTCCTAGGGTATATGGTGTCAATGAGAGGAATCGAGGTTGATCCCTGCAAATTCAAGGTGATCCTTGAAATGGAAGCACAGAGGACACTAAAGCAACTAAGAGGTCTACAAGGTAGGCTCTAGTCTATCCGCAGATTTATAGCATAGATGGCAGACAAACAAATCCCATATTCTCATCTAATCCACAAGGGGGTAGCATACAAATGGGATGATAAATGCAACCAAGCATTCAATAAAATCAAGGAATACCTACTTACGCCACTAGTTCTAATGCCGCCAATCCCAGGAAAACCATTAATCCTATACATCTCAACAACAATGACAAATTTCAATGCTCTATGGTAGGGCAATACACTATATCAATAGAACTATTATCTATGGTAATGAGCTAAATTATACACCTATTAAAGAATCTTGTCTAATAGTCATGTTTGCAGCTCAAACATTCAGACACTACATGTTGGCTCATCAGATCAAGCTAATCAAATGATAGATCCACTCAAGTACATACTCTCCAAAGTGACTCTCATAGGAAGGACAACTAAGTGGGTTATAATCCTAACAGAGCATGACATTGAATATGTAGAGTGCAAGGCCATCAAAGGACAAGCAATTGCAGACCAACTAGCAGAAGCATCGATTTATGCTGATAATCCATTGGTATCAGAGTTCCCCAATGAATCCATCTTCAACATAAACATAGCAGATCATTGGAAGATGTATTTTGATGGATCCTACACACAACATGGGTCAGGAGTATGAATTTTCTTCATTACTCCACAAAGGGCCTAAATAATGATATCTTATAAGTTGTCCTTTTCTTGCACAAACAACATCATCGAATATGAGGCTCTCGTTATAAGATTAAGAATTGCTACATAATGGCAGATCATGGCACTCAAGGTCTATGGAGATTCACAATTTATCATCAACCAAGTCAATGGAAAATACCAAACAAAGGATGAAAAGATGACACTATACAAGAAACTAGTGGAGAGCCTCAAAGAATCCTTTATTGATGTCACCTTTCAGTAGATACCAAGAGCTAACAATAGGGTAGCAAACACAATGGCAACAATTGGATCACTCTTGGAAAAGCCACACAATGTCCCAAAACAAGAATTCCTTGTAGAGCAGCTTCTCATACCATCATTCGAGGTAGCAGATTATGAATTCGTGTGTGAACGCATTGGTCCCAGTGATCCTTGGTACCATGACATCTACACCTACTTGAGAATAGGAGTCTTGCCCGCTGATATAACCTTGAACCTTAAATGAGCTTTTGTCAAAAAGTGTTCACATTTTGTCATCCTAGGAGAAACCCTCTACCGTAGGAGCATCGAAGGGACCCTATTACATTGCCTAAATAGCGAGGAAGCCCCAAATTCTTTAACTGAGGTACACAATGACATTTGTGGTTCACACTCGAGCGGTATCACTTTGGCTAAGAAATTGCTAAGGACTAGATACTATTGGCCCACAATGGAAAGAGATGCACATGGCTTTGCTAGAAGATTTTTGTAGTGTCAGCAACATGGGGACCTCATCCATGCACCAACTTAGGATCTCCATCCCATTATCACACCTTGGCCCTTTTCACAGTGGGGGCTCGATCTCATCGGTAAAATTACGCCGATCTCATCCAATTGTCATAAATTCATCATTACCACGATGGAGTACTTCACCAAGTGGGTCAAAGCAATTTTGATGACCTACATAACTGGAAAGAAAATATCTAAGTTCATCTTGATCTACCTTATATGTCAATATGGTGTCCCTCTACCTATTATCTCAGATAATGGGACACCTTTCAAAAATCAGGATGTCCATGACCTTTGCCAAAAATTCAATATTCAACATTGATTTTCCACTCTGTATTATCCCCAAGGCAATGACCAAGAAAAAGCCACCAATAAAAACATCTTGAAAATCCTTAAGAAAACAATCAATTACGCTAGTCGTGACTGGAATTTGTAGTTAAATCCCACCTTATGGGCCCACTACACCAGCATCCACACACCAAGAGGTACCACACCATTCTCCCTAGTCTATGGATTAGAATCCATCCTCCCCCTTGAGATCGAGCTCCCGTTCCCAAGGATATCACTACAAAATCCCATTTCTGATGAAGAATGCTAGGTCTCATGACTAAATGAGCTGGAGTTACTGGATGAATGGCATATGGATGCCCTATTTCATCTATAGGTGTATCAAAACCAACTCAAACACAACTACATTAAAAAAATTAGGAAGCAAACCTTTCAAGTCGGCGAGCTAGTATTGAAGGAGAACCAGAAGAATGTGTCAAATTCAGAAAGAAAAGGTAAGTTTGAGCTCAACTGGTTGGGACCTTTCATCATCACAACTAGCTACAATTCAGGGGAATATCGGTTATCAACACCAGAAGGCGAGCCTCTGCAGGAGCCCATGAACAACTCCCATCTCAAAAAGTTTTATGCCTAAAAACATTTCAAGGTATAGAACCAAGAAATACAAAAAAATCAGAAAATTTCTTGAAAAAATGGTCACCTTGATAAAAAACTAGTAAACATGCATCTTGGTGATAGCAACAAAAATTCAAAAAACTAAAAAAAATTAAATAAATTCAAGAAAAGGATTAAAAGCAGTAAAGAAAAAAATCATCCTCTAGTGAAAACCACTTCAGTGGCGCTTTGGACAATTACCTTGGTGAAAACCTAGAAAACATGTGCCAAGCGTAAATAAAGCACTCTCCATCCAACAGGGTGTTCGCAACTTAACTTGCACAATCACTTAAGCATTACATCCTACCATTAATCCATAATTAATCTTCCATCCATCCGTTCGCATCTATACCATAGCTTGATCTTGTGTTTCTATCATGTTCCACCCTAGTACTACTTGGCATATTCCTAAGGTCAGTTTGTCCTATCTTTATCGAAGTAGTCTATCACATCAAGTTGGGGGCATGTTACTATACCGGCATCAGATTAGATTCATGTATATTCTTGTGATCTTCCTTAAAATCAAAAAATCCAAAAATATTAAAAAAATCCTTCAAAAAAATCCAAAAACATCATAAAATCAAAAAATCCAAAAAACATCCAAATCATATCAAAATCCAAAACATGTCAAAAGTCTGAAAAATCAAAAATAGAGTCATCCTACCAAACTATGTCATCTCCGAGCTAGAACATAGGTAAGGTTGATCTTTGATCATCCCCCAAGACATTTTAGGTCAATCCTTTAGTCGTTCGTTGCAATAAAATTGTAATCTGTTTGCCCATCTATCTCATCAGTAGTAAGGTATGTGTTAGTCAAAGTATGTGGTCTATGCATATATAATGTAGGCAAGGCTAATCTATTAATTAGCTCTTAAGACCCCTAGGAAAGGTCTTATATTAGGTTCTTGGTCAAAAATCCCAAAAATACCAATTTTTTTTGGAAAACTCAAAAATTGAAAACAACCTCAAAACATTTCAAATCACAAACAATATCCAAATATTTGAAAAAACCCAAAATAACCTCATTCATAATAAATCATCATGGCCTTCATCCTCTAGTAAGTCAGTTAGATGCAAGTCTACTAGGTTTTAAAGTGAAAGCTCAAATCATCAAAGTCTCAAGTCTACGTCAGTAAGTCAGCAACTTGGTGAACTCAGAGTATCAATAGCTTATAATGCAATCAACCTCATCATCACCTGATCCCAACATGTCCTAGGATGCATCCTTCCTACAATGGACATCAACATCAGGCATTACCGTAGTTTAGTCTTGGCTAGCAGTATGAGGAACATTATCTTGTTTGTTTACTTTGTCTTAGTCTTTTTGACTTATCTTATTTTGTGCTCATTCCAAGGACCTTTTGATGATGCCCGATCAAATGGTTTAGAGAGAAAGGAATGAGACAAATATCATTATCTTTCTATCTACTATGCTTGTTGGATTTTCTTCTAAAATAACTAGGTCATGTGTGCTTTGTTTAGTATGTAGGGAAGGTGTTTTAGGTGTCTTGTTGACCACATAGGAAAGCTTGCCTTCCTATGTTTTGGTCTGAGATGTTTGGAATATATGAACTACATCCTGAATAAGGTTTCATATGTCAAGTGTGAACAAGAATAATCTTATCTGATTCTCGATTCAAATTCCATCACACTAGGTACAACGCCATCCTGGTTCTTAATACCTTGATGCATCTTACCTACGTGTGTTATCAAACATAAAGTAATTGGCCCTTTTAAAATCCTAGCTCATGGTAAGAAAATCATCATCATTGGAATTAATAAGGATGGTTTGTTAGATCTCCTTTCTTCTATATTCTTTCCATACTAACATTCTAGCATCACAGTTAATCAAAACACCAATGCATCCACCCTGCGTCCACAAATCATTAGCATAAACATATCATAAAAAAAAAAACATCACATAATCATCATCATCACATCATTACATTTCATATATCATAATTAGCATCTTAAGTTATGAATAACAATAGAGAGTTGTTATTCTACATATCTTAAGAAATCAATGCGTTCATGTCATTACATTCATAGATCATAATGCATAATCACATCATAAAAACATCACATATCATACATAATCATTTTTCATAAAGAAACAAGAAATATCATCATAATTCATAATGCATCACGTGAACCATTAGGGGCATAATATAAATCATTTGCATATCACAATTGCATCCATACATTGCCACCACAAAATACATAGAAAAGAACAAAAAGAAAGACATCCATAATCATTGTAACGCATCATGTAGAAACATATATATTGCACAAAAACAATGCATCTCATAGTATATCATAACATATCCATACATTATGCATAAGAAAATTAGGGGCACCTCATAAATTGAACCATCTCATATATATCATAAAAAATATACAACTGTCATGCTACAAAAATTGGATCAAGTGTGTATACATCATTATATATGATATAATAGAGGCAATAACAAACGGAGCCCATGAGTAAAAAATGAATCTGTTTGTGATCAAAATATGGAGCTAGCCCTATTGGCTATTGTCCTCTCCAACCTACCTATCACCATGATCCTCGGGAGGCCTCATCCTCATCTGTTGAGAGAACTCTGGAATCCAGCCAGTTGGTGGCACTGCCTATCTATAATGCTATCAATAATACTTGGCCTCTTTGACTACCTCCTTGTATGCCTGAATGGAAACTGTCCAGCCCTGGGATGAGGAGGCCATTCTCTCAAGCTGTCTGCACCGAAAAATCTCCTAGTCTCTCTCAGACCTATCCTGATCCCTCTCTGATGTCAATGTTGTGACCTACTGCCTAGCCTGATCTCTCTCAGCTATCAAGATCTGAACCTGACCCTGTAGCTATTGAATCAGGACATCCCTATGATTAGGCTACACTGGTGGTAGCTGTTGTGGGACCTCTCTATCCCTATCCCTAGGCTGGTCTCGGGGAGGTGTCTGATGTACCTGATCTCTGACGGGTGTTTATACTCGAGGTTGGGTCTGATGTGCCTCTACTTGAGGTGGTGTCTTACGTGGAGGTGGCCCAACTCCTCAACTATATCCATCCCTATCACTGTCACCCCTACCTCCCTATCCCCACCCTCTGCCGCTTGATCTATCTCTTGGTCTCTATTGTGGGAGTACCACACCTGGAACTATCAATCTCAAAGGAGGCTTGAACCAATCTCGATATGTCTGTGTGACCCCCACATCTGCCTACCCCTGATCATATGGCCGCAACCTAGCCACTAGCTATCTAAAAGATGCCACTACCTCATCTATTGGTATGGGTCGGCCCCATGTGGTCTCCCTCGTAGTGCAGGGAAAGATCGCCACATACTGGTCATCGGTTCTATCCTGAACATCGCAAAATTATCTAGCCACCCTGTGAGGAAGATACCTCTCAATCATGGTATGATCCTTACCCTGCATCAAATTTTCCTGGTGGATGAAGAATAACTGATCAAAATCATCATACCATGGGCCTTTGCCGAGCCAGGGCCTCCAAATGAACTCCCTCATCTCATCGATAACTCACTGCCAATGGGCAATGCCGCCTAACCCTGTATGAGTAAAGGTAATCTAGGCCCCACCATACTGCCAGACAATTGGATCATCTATATCAAAAATAGCTATTGTAACTTGTGAGTGAAGCACTAGAATCGACTCCCATGCCCATATGTGAAGTAATGTAACCTTGGGCCCAATGGCCCTACTGTCTAGATAAGAAAACTCATGTAAGTCTCTGTATAGTGAGGCCAACATCACCAGATCCCATGCAAAGCACTTCCCCTAAATGACCATCCACTCCCATGCCAGTCCCGATCCGCTACCACAAGACTTGATATAATCGTGACAACGATGAGCCTATATGTGGGCACTACTCCCTGGTACCTCTCCAAATCAATTTGTCCCTCAAAAAGGATGATCTGATCTAGTCTTATAATTGTGAAGCATGCATCCCTCCTAGCATCCACATCATAGATCACTCTCTCACCATGGATGGGTAATTGTAGGATGCACCATACATCCTCTAGTGTAACTATGGCCTTGCTAGTAGGAAGGTGAAAGAAGGATGTCTTGCTGTCATCATCCCCAGGTGGGTCCAAATCGGATGAACATATGCAACGAACTAGAGACCGAGGGCACCAAGCTGCTCTTGAAGAAAATCATGCATACCCTCTAGTCAGCGTAGCACCGAGCATCTATTCTCCCTTGAATGTAGTATCTCGAGGTCCTCCTACACAAGAAAAGTCATTGCATCAAATTTTGAAAAAAAATCAAACCCTCGAACTCTATTTTCATGAGTCAAACAAAATTGTGGCCCTATTTGCAATTGCGACATAGTTTGCAAATTTGAAACTGTGCCACGATGACACAATTTGATCGTGCTCTTTGACCCTAAATTCTAAATAGGCTCACCACGATGCTATTTTCGTATGCGGCCAGCTTTTCCCTAAAACCCTAATTTATAAAGAGGTCCACATCAGCTCTCTTTACAAATGTGACACACTTAGAGGCAGTGCAACGCCGATTGGAAATTTGTAGCAGTGCTATATAGAGCCACTTGACCCTAATTTGACTTTGACCTTAATTAATGCACATAAAACAATAAAATCATAAGTCAGGAAAGGGGTAGGTACAACGGTTCCTATGCTAGCTGGCCACTAGTGCACTTGTGCTCGCTCTGACACTTGCTAGGGAAGCTATTGTTGTGCCATCTCGATCAAGACTCAAGGCTCAGAATACAAGAATCTTCAAAGGCTAAGTGTGAAAGTGATTTGAAAATGACCCCTTAGGGTCTATTTAAACTTAAAAATTAGGGTTTGTTTACCTAAATTTGGCAATCCATCTAGGGTTTTGGTCTCTCGATCTTTTTTTTGCCCAACTAAGGGCCATTTTGCATCCTTTTTGGTGTTTCAACATGTTTTTTGGCATCCCGAAGCTTTTCTGGACCCATTGGGCACCTTGTCCTCTTTTTTTGAGAGATCACCCAAAAATCCAATTTTTTGTTCAATCTCTCGAGGGGCAATATACTAGCATAATCCTTCTTGCTGGGGCAGTAGTGGGGCATCCGATAAAATTGAAAATTTTAAACTTTGATCACAACAGTTTATTCTTTGAACCAACACAACAAGTGCATTGCTTCAAAGAGGGGAAAAATGTAGACATGAAAAGTGTACCGACACACTTGATCCTGATTACTAACAACATTTCATCCTAAATCATCTTCTCAACTTGTCATCACTCTTCACCCCTTAATTGAATAAATCATTATTTATCTGATTAAGTCATTCTTCCATGTTAATTAAAATTAATCAACCTCATTTAATTAACCCTATATCTCCATTTAATTAAATCTCTAAATTCACCCTGTTAAATTAAATAAATTAAACCTTATTTAATTTAATCTAACATCATCCCATTTTAGTTAAATAAATTAAAATCTTTATTTAATTAAAGCTTAAATCATTTTCCTATCAACTTTGATTTAAATAAAATCACAAAATCTAAATGAAATTTTTCACATCATCTAATCTCTTATTAAATTGATCAAATCTTGATTAATTTAATCCAAATCTCTGAAATTCTCTAGATTTTGCCACTTGCACATGAAAATACATTTAATTGATTTATTAAATCAACATTTTCTCTCAACATGGCATATTTAGGGGAATATTCCTCCAAGTTTGAAAATCCCTCCAAGTGGATTTGTCCTTCCAACAAACCATTCATTATCCTCTTACATGTCCCTATGCATTGAGCCAAGTGGCATTAAAGTCATTTTCTTTGCCTCTTCAACAATTCATTTCATAAATTTGAAAATCCACCTAATAACATTTATTGGCTCATTCATCAAAATGTGTGCACAACCTTCGTCCATTGACATTTTGACAAGTGGCACTTGGTCATTAGATGTTGAATGACCCCACATTCATTTGTTTTGCCTCTTCTCTCAATCTCATCTATAAATAAGGGGCTTTCCTTCTCATTTTTCATCCACAAAATTGAGAGCAAAGTTATTATCTTCATATTTAGAGAAATTGCATTCATCTCCATGAGCATTTTCCATTCTCATAGCTAGGTTATTGTAGATTTTATCAAGGAATCATATTGTTCTTCATTGTCAAAGTGGATCAATCTTCATCAAGCTTAGAAAGGAGTTGGGAAAGGGAAAATTTATACACAATTGGCACTGATTTCCCCATGGGATTGAAGATTTGCATGCTTAATTAGGATTTCATTTAATTTCCATGTTTTGTTCTTCATTTTTCCTATTATTGAGTATTGCTAATGAATTTCATGGTGAATCCTTCTTGTAACTTGCATATGGATCTAATTATGTTTTTGTTTCTCATGTTTGTGCAGGTCTAGGGTTAGGGTTCATAAGGATATAATCTAATAGCTCTAAGAACACTGCTTTTTAATTCATACCATTCAAAGGGACTAGACATAATACCAACACTGATGCACAACATTAATAGGATCTTTAAGGGGTGTGCCATCAAGGTCTATTAACATGTAAGCGCTAGAGCCGTAGCTTGAATTGATGATGTAAGGTCCTAACCAATTAGGACTAAATTTTCCTTTTTCAACTTAATTGACAATAGTATTACATTGATTTTTGTATAAAACTAAATTGCCCTTATTGAATGATCGACAGATGATATGATGATTATAACTTCATTGAAATTTCTTAGTATAAGCTTGAATATTCTCAAGAGCGTTAATGCGCTATTCATCAAGCATTTCAAGTTGATGCAACCATTGTTCTTTATAGGTAGTGTTATCGATAAGACCTTGGAGAGCAATCCTTAATGTAGGAATTTCTATCTCTAGGGGCATGATATTCTCAATACCACAGACAAGGTTATAGGGTGTAGTTCTTGTAGATGATCATACACTTGTGCAATAGGCCCACAACACATATTGTCATTGTGTGTGAAAATCTTTTTGATTTTTGTTAATAGTTTTCTTGAGGATCTATTATAGAGTCTTGTTAGTACTTTTTTCTTGACCATTAGACTGTGGGTAGTATGGTGTTGAGAAGTGATGTTGAATATGAAATGTCTCCAAGAACTACTTCACATCACTATTTTTAAATGGTGTTCCATTGTTCAAAATTAATATGGAAGGGAGTCCAAAGCGAGCGATGATTTGTTCCAATAAGAAACAAAATATCACATCAACAATTGTGGATTGGAGAGGAATAGCTTCTACCCATTTTGTAAAATAATTAGTTGCAGTAATGATAAATGTATGTCCAATAGAAGAAGGTGGTGAAATTTTTCCAATGAGATCCAGTCCCCATACAAAGAATAGCCAAATAGGAATTTGGGCATGGAGCTCAGAAGTAGGAGCATGGATCAATGTGTTGTTTTCTTGACATTTGTGACATCACTTAACATATGCAAAGCATTCCCTTTCCATATTTCTCCAATAATATCCCTTACGAAGGAGTTTTTGTAGTACGGATCTTCCCCCAAAATTACCTCCACAGGCACCTAAATTGGCTTGTTCAAGGGCTATATGAGTTTCAGAATCCCTAAGACATTGTAGGAGAATTTCATCAAAGAATCTTCTATACAACACATTGGTGAGGATTATGTACTTCGTAGCTAGATTTTTTAGATGAGTTTGGGTATTTTTTTGTAGGCTTGGGAATGGTACCATATTTTAAATATTTATATATGGTGTCATACCATTCACACAAGTTATCTTGAATTGTTATGAATGTGTCATCATATTTATCACTAGTGGAAGGTTCCATGATTAGGTGAATGGTAAACATGACGTTTTTGGAAGGGTATGAAGGAGATATGAGAGAATCCACACTTTCCATTGTATCTCCATGTCAATTTTATTTTTGGGGGATGTTATCAATGGTGAATGATTCAAACTATTCTAACAAGGTCATTACGAGATCCTTATATTGCAATAATTTGTCATGTTTGGCCTGACAGAGACTGTTTATTTGTTTGATCACTAATTTTGAATCACCAAAAATATTAATATCTTTGACTAAAGCAACATGCAATCCAAAAATTAATGCCTCATATTCAGCTGTGTTATTTGTACATAGGAAATTTAAGTGATACGACAAGGGAATAGGCTTTCCTATAGGTCGAATTAAGATAACTCCAGCACTAGATCTTGTTATACACTTAGATCCATCAAAATATAATTCCCATGTAGGAAGTTCTATGGTCAACACATTCTCATCAGGAAAAGAGACATTGCTAGGCAGCGCTAAAGGAGAAGGAGCATCGGCTAAGTGGTCGGTTAAGGCTTGGCCTTTAATTTCTTTTTGTGAAACAAACTTAAGGTCAAATTTCATCAACAACATTACCCATTTAGTGAGACATCTTGATAAGTATATTTTATTAAAAATATATTTGAGAGGATCAAATTTTTTCATGACTTATATTTATGCATTTAGTAAATAGTGTCGCAACTTACTAGTAGCAAATACAAGGGCCAAACATTTTTTTTAAATTGTTGTGTATCGTATTTCATAATCTATTAGATTTCGACTAATGTAATAAACATGATTCTCTTTTCCATTGTCATCTTGTTGAGCCAATAATGTGGGAAGAGCATGGGCAGAAGCAACGATATAAAGGATGAGTGGTTTGTTTGATATAGCGGGTTGTAAAATAGGTAGAGTTGCAAGGTATTCTTTCAAACTCCAGAAGGCCTATTTACAATCTTCACTCCAATAAAAATGCACATCCTTTTTGAGGAGGTGTGTGAAAGGTAATGTTTGATTAGCTAAGGAGACAACAAAATGACGGATGGCTTGAATCCTTCCTTGTAATGTGCGTAGTTGCAAAATGTTTTGAGGATGTGGCATGTTAATTATAGCATCAATTTTCTTTGTGTCCACCCTAATGCCTCTATGATATATGATTGTGTCACCAAAAAGTGTAGCCTTGACACTTTTCACGCATTTGGGCCCTTCCCTATGGACTTTTTACCTCTTTCCAAGCCTTGTTCCAAAGTGTTGTAAGGTTTTTCCACACTTTCCTAGGATTTTCATCACTAATTCAAAGTGTTGTAAGGTTTTTCCACACTTTCCCAGGCTTTTCATCACTACTTCAACCCTTTCTTATGTTAAATTGGCCCCTTAATGTACTCTTAGGAATGACTTAAGTTTGTTTTGGGAGAAAATCCCGTTAAACATCATTTAACATCTCTTAATTCTTGACAACCACTTGAATTTTTCCAAGAGGACTATGTCACCACCTTGGGTTACCTAGTCCCTTTTGCAATAAAATTCAAACTTAAAACAAAATTCTAATAAGAAATTTCCTCCAAAACCCTAAAGTCAGCCTATCATGTGTTTTTTTTGAGGAATTAGGGCATAACATGTATAAATAAGGGTTTTTCCACTCATTTTGCAGACTCTAATTTTCTAAGGTTTCATTTTTCTCCTACCTTATTCTTCTCCTCACCACTCTTCTCAAGCAAGTTGTGGTTTTGCATTCTAAGTCAACAAGATATTTGTTCTAAAGAATTCAAGGGCTGAAACCACAACCATTGTTGCATCAAATGAAAATCACTTATCTTGGGAAGGTATTAAGTCCATTATTTCACATCTACATGCTTTCTTATCTCATTTCATAATTTGATTTAATTATCTACAAAGGGGTTTGACCAAGGCAAACCCCCAATCCCTAACAATAAATATTTCTTCTTCCTTCTTTGTGTGTTTGCAAATTTAGGTACTCTAAGGGTTTGAAAATAATTGAATATTAATTTAAATACTTGTTGAAGGCATATCCTTGTAAGCTACAGAAAACAATCTACAAAAATTCATTTTTAGGTACGAGAATTAAAGTTTCAAAATGGGTACTTGGAGGAGCAAAAAGTACAGACCGAGAGCTTTCACTTCCACTCTCTGATTTCTAGAAATTAAGAAGAGGACTAATTTGAAAACAATGGCGACCTAGTCCCAATTAACCTATTTTTTAGATAATTTTGTAGATGTAGATACCCATTTGGCTGAAACGAGCTTCAGTGCAATTTTCCCAATCTAGGACTAGGTTGCCCAGAATGGCGTAAGTGTCCCATTAGGAAAAATATCTAGAATCAATAGAATTTCCAGTCCTCATTCCATCCTCTACGAGTTTCCAAGTGCAAGCCTTTAATTTCATAAGTTTCTATTACAATTTGCTTACATTTCTTAGTTCATTTGCATATCACAATGTGTATTCAAACATAGTTGCACTTTCTAGATTTTACATTAGTATTTATTTTCTTTCATCTATTTCTAGAACTTACATTATTTCATTTAGACACATTCAACACACACCACACCTTAAAACCCTAATCCTTTGAATGAACTTAGCAAGAACACTTAGTGTGAAAGAGGTATTGTACCAACCAACTTCTAGGTGAAAAACCCTAGGATCCTATTGGGGAATCCTCTTTCCCTATATCATTTTTTGTGGTTCATTTTGGTGAACCTGATGTCTGCATACCCTTTTCTTTGATTTGGAGCTCTTTATCATCCTAGGTTTGCATTGCATTGCATTTTGAATTGTTCAAATTGCATTCGAGGGTTTTAAAAATTTCCATTAGTGAAAGTGCATATAGATTGTATTTTTGCAATTTAAATCATTGAACATTTTTGAAATTCTACATTTTCATCATTGATCTACATCATGCAATACAAAAACTACTTGACTCTATCAATAAACTTTGAAAATTCCAAAAAAAATGACTAGGAGGACTAGGTCACCACCTTGGGTGACCTAGTCTCTTTAGGCCTATGAAATAGCCTTTTATGGAGCTAAAAATTTAGTTTTTAAGATTTTGTTTTGTTCCATTACCTAGACCTATATAGATTGGTTGTGTTTCTGTAACATGCATTTAATTATATTTACCTTAAATTAGATCATTTCATGCATTGTACATTTTCAATTTTCTAGTCACAACAATTCATTTCCAGACCATTGCATAGTTTAATCATTAAATTACCTTGTTTGACATCTTAAAATTGGATTTTATTTTAAGTCTTTACATTGAATTTTAAATTTTAACAATGTTAGTTTCAATTCTTTCTAAAATTGCAAAGAAAAAGTTAGTACATAAAGATGTTAATCATTCATTCAATGCGTTCCCTAGTTATGAGAGTCTAGCGAATGAAAACATTACTAATTATCTTAAACTTACATTGCCTACTGTATCTCCTATTTGTGAGGATGATGTGTTAGAAGGAAATAAAAATATAGATAATCATGATGATCATAAATTTTTTTCTTTTGATACCTCACCTTTTAGTGATGAAGGTATCTTGGTACATGAAGGTACAATCATTGAGCATCATGGAAGTCTCGCTTGTTCTTCTCCTCATCCCCTTTGGGAATAAATTTTAGCACAAGAAAATGAAATCATACACTTTCGTAAACAACACATTACCTAGACTCTATAACCATGACAATTATCCTTCTCCTACTATCCACCCTCGATGTGTCGAAGATAGTTTTGTGTTAGAAGCTATCCTTATTAAGAGTCATGGAAATCTTCTTCCTCCTTTTCTTGATGCCCCTACCATTTTGAAAATCCTCTTTGAACACCAAAGTCCTTCTCTAGATATCTCCCTTCTTTGTGATGAAGTTACTTCACCAATTCTAACCATGGACTATGATGAACATATTACAAGCTCTCGAGTGATCCCATAAAGCTGGTTTACAATTTCTAAAAGGAACTGATTTTTGCTGAAATCACATATTTTTAGAAAATATAATTATTTAAGCCTTAAAAAGTTCCATTTTAAGGATTCCAGTTGAAGAGGATTTTATCAAATCACCTTAGATCAAACCCCCTTGTATAGAACCTCGTTATTTTTAAACCATATCCATAAATGAGTCTCCTTTACACCTATCAAAATGCTGATAAAAAATCACTTTTGATTTACCTTTTGGGGGATCAAATGAATTCATTTAAAACTTATTTCAAATTATTATGGTATTACTTGGAACGAGCTATCCAATGAATATAATTTTAATATGGTTTGGTTTTAGAATGTATTTTTTTTTTTAGTTTTATTAAACATAGGTTTTTCATCGAAAAATGAACGTCTCTATTTTGTACATGTGGAAAAATAGCAGATTATCAAAAAAAAATTTAAAAATATGAGTGCACCAGATATTGAAGTCCTTAATACAACAAAAAAAATAAAATTTAATTTTTATAGATACAAAAAAAGTTACGCATTATACGGTTGCGCTATGTTTGAATGGTAATTCGTTTGACTTCAAAACTTGATTAAAGAAAAAATATTCAATAAAAAAATATCTAACCAAGTGGAAGCACTATATATTGTATTTAAAAATCTAGATTTGAAATAATTAGAGTTTAATCCTTCATGGAAAAAAAATTATGCGTTACACAGTGTGTATCACTTTTTAAAAATGTTGATTTTTGAAAAAAACTAGTTTTTGTTGGAGATGGAAAAAGAAGTGCAATATGATTCCAAAAATTTTGAAAAAAATGTTTTTAGAATCTACAAAAAAAATGTGATGAGAATTTATTTTTCATCATCTTCAAATTCCTCATGGTTTAGCTACTATAGGTGCCCAAATGTGAAGATTTAGTTAAAAATAATAATTTCAGTGTCTAGTTTGGCCAAAAATTGTAAACTACTATTGTGGGATCACCCTCTCCTACTAGGGTGGATAATATGAAAAAAGAGAAGGATACTTTATAAAATCACCTAAAGTGTTGTCCTAATATCCCCACTATCAATAATTAATAGAATCCACCCATTGACCCTCCCCTTCCATATGATGAAGTTCTTTTGGAAGAACCAACCCTTGAATGTCAAGCACACTTGGTTTATAGTTCTCCTAAAAAATCTCCTACTTCAGAAGGTATCATGGTTGATCTATTCTCAATAAATAGAAATGTGTCTCCCTTGGGTGATGGTACCATGATGATACTAGATTTCCCTTTCTTAGACATACATCAAATCAAGCCCATTGAGGTTATGCATATGCAAGTGTCCATTCAATCTCCCTCAATCAATGAACCTCCTACATACCCCATGGGACATCCTAAGAATCCTCTAATTCTTTACCCATTATCACACTAGAAACAAAATCTAAACAAACCCTAATTCATCCTTCACCCACCTAAGCACAACATTTCACATCAACCATGTTACAATGACATTTCTCACATATATGACAAAGTCTACACCATCAGGGCTGACTTTTTTGACACTTTGTTTACTCATCCACATAAATAACATTAGTTTCTTATCCTTACCATGTAATAGTTGTAGGATCATGGCATACTCACTATTTCATGTTTCACATCCCTCACGAGGATAAACATACCATCAGCCATTCTAGGCTCACCTTTGCCCTCCACTAAGTGGGGGAAATTGGTTAAGTAACCTTGCCCACATATGTCACTTGTCATTGTCTCTTTCGACTACTCATTAATATTTCATACACTTATAAGAGAAAGCTTGGGATGTGGAAAACATGTCTTAATTTGACTCACATGTGACATACTATCCCTTTCTTCATGATGTAGCTCACTTTGAAAATAATTGACTTGGCATAAGGCTTTCCAAGTTAGTTCTCATGTCTTCTTCGCACCTATCCTTGGCTAGTTTAAAGATATTGCTCACAGTGATAATGTAGAAACCACTTTAAAGTTGGGGCGTACATATATGACATCTTCTTACAAAATTCAATGATGTGATTTCTCTTTTTCTTGTGATGTATGCTCTTCTTGGTGGTGTCATTGGGTTTGATGCCTTCCAAGAGTGTACAATCAACTGAAGTGGCCTAATGTGAATGAAGCATCCCATGGATAATGATCTAACACCCCAAATTGTCCTCTCTTGGAGACATTAGGCACAATGATTCCTAATAATGAGACCTCGCATGAAAAAAGAAAAGTCCCCTTCAACAGAATCTTCACATAATATTTTAAATAGTTTACACAAGCATTGTGGTACCTTATCAAAATTATCAAGTGAGATAAGTTTTGTATGGTTAGTATAATGGGAAGTTAACACACTGGTATGGCTTTCTCATTATATGGTGGGAATCCAACACACTGGCATGAATTTCTCACTAAACCACCTTTTGGGCCTTCTCACATGGCGGACAACAAAACTTCTCATCACCCCAGAGTGAATAAACTACTTTTTGAAAAAATATCCTAGATCTTATCCACAACTAGCTAGAGAAACAGTAGAAGCTTGATCCAAATTTTCACCTTTCCCTTTTCTCATCCTTTAGTTCTTGTCATTGCAGGATCATGTATCTCATTTTTCTACAAATCATTCACCCTTGAATGTGACCTCTTGCACTGATGTCTCTTTGACTTAGAATCTTAAATCTTGGGAGATTGACCACCTTCTTCATATTTTTCATTCTTCACCATATCCATTGGGGATACTTTAGTGTGATTTTGAAGCAAGGTCATTCTCTCACTAAAGTGGGGGCTAAATGTGTCACCAAAAAGTGTACCCTTGACACTTTTCACTCATTTGGGCCCTTCCCTATGGATTTTGGAACTCTTTTGACCTCTTTCCAAGCCTTGTGCCAAAGTGTTATAAAGTATTTTCAGACTTTCCTAGGCTTGTCACCACTATTTCAACCCTTTCTTATGTTAAATTGGCCCCTTAATGTACTTTTAGGCCCAACTTAAGTGTGTTTCAGGAGACAAGTCCATTAAACATCATTTAACATCTCTTAATTCTTGACCAGCACTTAAATTTTTACTAGTGGACTAGGTCGCCACCTTGGGTGACCTAGTCCATTTTGGCATACAATTCAAAATTAAAACAAAATTCTAATGAGAAATTACCTTTAAAACCCTAATGTTGGCCTATCATGTGTTATTTTCAGGGAATTAGGGAATAGCATGTATAAATAAGGGTTTCTCCCCTCATTTTGCAGACTCTAATCTCCTAAGGTTTCATTTTTCTCCTACCTTATTCTTCTCTTCACCACTCCTCTCAATAAAGCTAGGGTTTTGCATTCTAAGTCAACAAGATATCTGTTCTGAAGCATTGATGGGCTGAAAACACAACCATTGTTGCAGCAACTCAAGATCTCTCATCATGGCAAGGTATTAATTCCATTATTTCACATCTCCATGCTTTCTTATCTCATTTCACCATTTGATTTAATTATCTATAAAGGGGTTTGACCAAGGAAAACCCCCAATCCCTAACAATCAACATTTATTCTTCCTTCTTTGTGTGTTTGCAGATTTAGGTACTCTAACGGTTTGTAGATCATTGAAGATAAGGTTGAAAACTTGTTGAAGGCATCTCCTTATGGGCTAGGTAGAAACATCTATGGAAAGTCATTTTTAGGTTTGAGAATCAAATTTTTCATGACTGGGTACCTGGAGGAGCAGAAAGTATAGACCGACAGCTTCCACTTCCACTCTTTGATTTCTAGAAATTCAGAAGAGGACTAAGTCACCAACAATGGTGACCTAGTCCCAATGAACCTATTTTTTAGAGATTTTTGTAGATTTGGATACCCATTTGGCCAAAACAGGCTTCAACGCAATTTTCTAGATCTGGGACTAGGTCGCCCAAAATGGCGTAAGTGTCCCAATAGGCCAAATTTCTAGAATAAAAAGCATTTCCAATCCTCAAACCAACCTCTACAAGTTTCTAGGTGCACACCTTTAATTTCATAAGTTTTTGTTACAATTTGCTTACATTTCTTAGTTCATTTGCATATCACAATGTGTATTCAAACATAGTTGCACTTTCTAGGTTTTACATTGGCATTTATTTTCTTTCATTTAGTTCTAGAACATAGATTATTTCATTTAGAAACATTCTACACACACCACACCATAAACCCCTAATCCTTTGAATGAACTCACCAAGAACACTTAGTGTGAAAGAGGTATTGTACCAACCAACTTTTAGGTGAAAAACCCTAGGAGCCTATTTGAGAATATTTTTTCTCTATATCATTATTGGTGTTTCAATGATAAACCCTAAAAAAGTTCCACTATCTACTCCAAAGAAACACTTTTTCTGATTTAAGTTGATGTTGCATTTATGCATTCATTCAAAGATTTGTCGAAGAACATTCACATTATCTTGTCATGTCAAGGATTTAGCTAGAATGTCATCAACATAATCTTCCAAGATTTTATGTATGTAATCTTTAAATAGAAATGCCATTACTCATTGATAAGTTGCACCTACATTCTTTAATCCAAAAGGCATCATAACACAACAAAACATGGCCAACAATTGAATCCACCATCATGTCGATTTTAGGAAGTGGAAAATCATCCTTTAAAGATGCTTTATTTAAGTCACAAAAATCAATACATATCCTAACATGATTATTAGGTTTAGAAAATTTGAAAATGTTTGATATCCAAGGAGAATAATCAATAGGTCAAATGAAACCTATGTCAAGGATTTTTTCAAGTTCTCCTTTAACATGCAAGGCTATCTTAGGGTTCATCTTTTGTATCCTTTGGCGGGCAGGCTTAGCATTTTCAGCAAGAACAATGTTTTGGGTCACTATCTTCAGATTGATTCTTGGAATATCTGAATATTTCCAAGAAAAAAGTTTAGGAAATTCATCAAGCAAGGTTGCAAGATCCTCTTGTTCTTCATCATTAAGGCACTTCGTAATTTTAATAATTTTTTCTTTATCATATATGTCCATTGGTATATCGATGGTATCCTCTAAGGGGAGTGCATTTGACTTATCAAATTCTAGATCATATGGTTCCATGCTTGTGGGTGTCCTAGTGGTGTCAATAACATTTTGCTAGACACTTATCATAGCATAGGTAACATTTTTCTTGGAGATAGATATCAGATCAGAAGCACCTAACATTTGTTTCAAAGCTTCAATGTTGTTAACATAATCCAATGATGGTGGTGAATCCATATCAAGGAATTCAAGATGTTTGAGTGTGAGATTGATTCTTGCTTTACATGTGATGGTGTTGATGTTGAACAATGGGCAGTGATTTTGTTTTTATGTCTTAGAGAAAGAATACCCTAAACCAGTGTTTGTCTCATATGTATTAGGTTCTATGGGAACTTGAATTACTTGTTCATGTTTTCCACATCCTTTACCATTGTATCCTAATTGTTTCACAAGATCATAACCTCATGCATAAATTTTTTCCATTTCCTATGGGTTGGGTGGTTGTTGATAATCTATCTCATCAAAAAAAATTGTGTCCATTGTGTTTTCTTCCAAAGTAGGTGAGGTAGATGGTTGGGAAGGTTCTTCTTCATTCTAAGTATACAAGACCATTGGTTGTTCTTGTTTTTCATCCTATTTTCGTGTGATTATTGACTCACCCATAAATGAAGGTGCTAATTTTAATTATCCCCAATCATCACCGAATAATTTAGACATTGATTCTTCTGCTTCTTGTTGGTTGATCTTAGGAGGTACTATGTTGGAAGTTGGAATCAATGTGTTGAGATGGATTGTTGTTGCTTTTTCAAGTTGTAAGCAACTTTCGAGCTCAAGGTCTATGTCAATTTGATAAAATTTGTTGTTATAGACATATTTCATTTTTTGATGAAGGGTCAATGTACCGCATGCATCTCATGATTCTATGGTCTACCCAGAATAATATTATAGGAAATGTCATAGGGCATGACATGAATAGGATTTTGTAGAGTAACCATTCCAGCTATAATAGGTAAAGTGATTACACCAAGAAATTGATTTGTAACATTGTCAAATCCTCTAATACATAGGGAATCAGATTTGATTTATGATTTATCCCCTTGTAATCTATCGAGAAGCTTCACACTAAACACATTTAGAGCAAAGCCATTGTCAACAAGCGTTCGTTTGATGCTTATTTGACTGAATTGGGATATGATCATAAAGGATTCATTTTCTTCCTTAATTATAATGGAGGGAGCTTGTGTTCATAGAAGGTAATGTCTACATTGAATGTATTCATTCCTTGTATTAGAGTTTCCACATAATTTGTATTTTTACCAGGAGGAAGCACTATCTATTGTAATGTTGTTTGGAGCATAGAATGATATTTTGATGAATTATGAAGAAGATCCCAAAGCGATATCTTAGTGGGAGTACTCTTAAGTTACTCAACGAGATCATACTCCCTAAGATGTGAATTTAAGTGAGGGGTAGTAGGTTATATGGGATTCGGTAAAGGTAAGGATGTTGAGGTGGCTTGTTGGGGTTGTGGGTTAATTCTAGTGTTATATGTGTGAGTGACAATATCATTCTTAGGTGGGTAAAGGGTAAATTCAGGTTTAGATGGAATTTTAGGTTTTTGGGAAGGTGGGTAGAGAACAAGTTGAGGTTGAACTACATTAACATATTTTTTTGTAGGGTTCTCATAACAAACCATAGTGGATGAAGTTGGTGTGATAAAGTCTTGAAGGGCTTCGTCTAACATATCCAACTCATCATAGCTAAAATGTTTGTGAGATAGGTTACTGGTGATTGGTTTTGATTTGTCATCACAAACCTTATTTGATGAACTTAGTGAGAGGAAGCCTTGGAGAGCTACATATAACTTATCCAAGTCATCTCTACTAAAAGGTTTGGATGATATGGTTTTTCTAAAGTGGATAAGTGTGTGGATTGTTTCATTTGGTGTTTCTAATGTTTTGTTTTCATGTTTTTATGAATGTGACCTAAATGAACTAGGAACTAATGCTGAAAAAAAAAATTGTAAATATCTTATCTATCCATAAATTCCATGAAACTAAAATATGCTTATGCTAATAATTACAATATAATAAGAAATAATTGAATTTAAATAGAAGAGTAACTGAAACAAAAAAAAAAAAAAAAACTAGAAACTAAATACATAAATTATTGATGCAAAATGAGCACTAGGACTAATCCACCTAGGGTGGTGAATTATTCCCAATAGGGGTATGCTTGAATGTTTTCTAGTTTTTCTAATGAACACTGATGTGTTATGCACTATAGAATGAAAATCTAAAGCACCAATACAGAATTTCACTATTGCTCAAGGAAATAAGGTGCAAAAATGAACGTTTCACTAATGCAAAGTATGAAACCCTAGGATGCAAAATTAAATAATGCAACATGCAATGCAATTTTAATAGAAGATATTCCTAGGATGTGAATTCATGCTAGATCATAAGTAATATGTTTCTAAATGCAGGTTCACCAAAATGAACTATAGATTTTGAGGGAGAAAGGGGAATCTATAGCACTTCTAAGGTTTTCACCTAAAAGGAGAGAGTTCTTTCACAACCCAAAATCTAGGAGGTTCACTCAATACTTATGTAAATGTAATTGAAGTATATCTATATAGAATGTCCTAAATCCAAGAAAATGGAAATAGAGATGAACTATTGATGAAAAGCTAATGGAATTTAGGATGTTTGAAAACACATGATGATATGAAGAAGGATAGATTAAAGACAATAAAAAGAAAGATAGAAGGGGAAACAAGAATAATGCACCTAGAAACAAACAAATGTTTAAGTGAAGATTACAGATGCCTCTAAAATTTTGAAAAATATGATTTTTAGGTCAACTAGGACACTTATGCCAAGTTGGGCTACTTAGTCCCAGTTCCAAAAATCTTCTCCAAAGCCCGTTTTAGCCAACTGGGTATCCATATGTCTAAAAATATTTAATAAACACATGCAGCGAGACTAAGTCACCACTTTTGGTGACTTAGTCCATTCCGACTTTTCTGAAAATCTGAAAGTGGAAAGGGAAGCCTACAGTCTGCAGTTTGTTCTCCAACTAAAATCTGGGTCCAAATCTACAAAATCACCTACAAAATAGAATATAGTCTGGTTTATAATTGGGGTTTTCCTTAGTCAAACCCCTAGTTGGTATTTAAACTTTGAAGGAGATAATAAATATGCATAAAACCCTAGCCCTAAGTGTGTCTAAGATTAGGAAATTTGAAGTATGATGCAACCCTATTCTATCATGTAAGAATAAGATGCATAAATGAAATCAGAACAATGTAAGACTCATTCCAAGAGACCCTAAATCACATTAGAAATGAATCTTAATGATATGCAAACCTTTGTTAGGCTGAAGATAGAGACAAAATGGAAGATGAAACCACTTTGAAGACAAGTCTTTAGGATTGACTTGATGGCTAGTTGCATCTCCACAACCTAGATTTCTCCATGATTCTCAATAGGCATCAATGATCAATCCTTTGCAATGTCAAATCTTGAATAAAAAGTGAGCTTGGAGACCTACAAAACCCCTAGCTTGCTTCTGTAAGCTTTAATTTTACTATATATAAACTAATTAATCTTCTTGTGGGAGATGTTTAACACTTGATTCTTGAATTTTCTTGTGAAAAATGACTAAAGGTTTTGAAAAATGACCTAAAAACATGTATTTATAAGCATCAATAGCTAATTGTTGATTATTTTGACCTAAGAGGCTGACACCCATCAGATTATTTTTATTAAGCCGAAGATTTTCCCACTCAAAAATGCAAATTACCCCAAAAGGGACTAAGTCGCCACTTTGGGTGATTTAGTCACACCAGAGATTTTTGAGGTGGAATTTGTGAAATTTGAGTGAATTGAATATTTTTTGTCAGGAATTTTATGATTTATTGGGTGGAATAAGCCTCAAGGTCAAAAATAATGAGTCTTAGGGGCCTATAAATGTCATTTTTAAAGGGATGATTGGCGCAAGAATGCCAAAATGGGTCCAAATTATGTGTGAAATTGTCTCTTTCTTCAAAATTATGAAATTTTCTACGTTACATATCCAAGAAGAAAAAATATTATAAGTGTAAAATTTAGTCCCATCTCTCCTTGGTAGCATGATATCTACACCTTCCTCCATAGCCAAACTCTTCTATCAAACATATTATCTAATAAGAAATCCTAAATCTAGTGTGCATAATTCTTCACCATCCTGGCTAGTACACTCTACCAAAGGGCTTACGAAAACCCTACAAATATGCTTCAATTGAAATCGTGCAATTCTATCAATTCAAGAAGTTCATAATATAATTTGTGGAGCACAAAAAAATAGTATGATCCTTTCAAAAATATTAAAAATTGCATATTAGAAGCCCATAATCAATATGATTCTTGGTCATATGTGAAAAAATCGTTAACCATCTAGAAACATGGGAACCTTATCTATGCACTTTCTCAATCTCTTAATTTTTTCACCACTCTAAAACCTTATTCCATATGTGGCCTCAATCTCTTTAGTAAGATAAAAACTTCATCTTCCAATGGCCAAAAATCAATTATAATCACCATTGAGTATTCTATCAAGTGTTCGAAATGAATTTCCCTCACCTATACTACTAGCCAGTAGATATCTAAGTTCATCCTTCAATTTTTTTTTTTTTTATTATATACCTTTTATAATGATTATAGATATGACAAATCTCTCAAAACCCATAAATTTGAATCTATTTCTATCTAGTTTAATAATATACATAAACAATTTACTCCCTATTACTCAAAAATTAATCGAAGAGCTAAGACATCTAATTAAAAAGCATATCAAAATCCTTTAAAAAATTGTCAATGAAACTAGCCATGATTATACCTTAAGGTCAATCTTGACTTATGATATTTTAAAACTAGAATTTAAAAAACCATAGGTACCACTCCTTATTACATCATCTTTCACAATGAGGTATTCTTACCAATTGACATAAAGATACCATCCCCACACATCTCTTTGCATGATGTCATAAATGATAAATAATATAGTTGCATAAATACATGAATTAAATGTCCTTGATGATCATAGGCTCACAAAATAATATAAATTGAAATAATATTAGAATTTATGTTATTTTACAACTATAAGAAGTAAATTAGAATCCAAGAATTCAACATTAAAGACCTTGTGCTCAAGGAATATTAGAAAAAAAAAATCAAGACCATGTCAAAAAGAGAAATTTGAGTCAAGTTAGTTGAGTTCCTATTGCATCATTAACAATAATTGTCCAAAAGAATAAAACTTAACTAGCCCCAAGATTAGAGAACTCTAAGGACTAAGGAACATTGTATAGATTAAGAAATTTCAATTATAATAAATAGAAATATTTTTTTAGTAAAAATATTTTTAAAAATTAAAATATAGAAAAAAAAGAACAATAAAACATTTTAAAACTTGAAAAATAAAATATACCTACATGCATCATGTGTAGCATTGGTGATCCATTATCTATGAATACTCTTCACACTATCCTAGACCATCATTGTAACTTCATTTCTACATAGTTGAGTACCTAGATTTCTTTAATTTATTTAGCTTTTTAATTATGACTATTAAATTTGCTACTCATACCCCCCATGTGTCACATGACTTCACCATCTATAATTCATCACTTATTTCCCTCTTTATTATCACCCCACTATTTTTTTTTCTTAGGACTAGGGTCACCAAATTTGGCTCACACGAATAAAGAACATATAGATTTTCCTAAATTTATACTCCTGTAATGTCATAAATTGTATCCTATACAATTTCATATTACATATGCCTTCCTCTTTTGATAAATTAACATAATTATACTCCCATTTAACCCTAAACCATCTCTTGCCATCTAGGATGCCTACTTCCTCCATTGTTGATTTTGATTTTCTCATGAACCTATGCGCATCATGAAGACATCCACGAGCTGCGGTCACATCCCACAAAAATCCATGAATAAGTTGGTTGCTGAGATCTTACACATGTCGTGCTTTGGCAATGTGTTCACCTTTTCCATCCTGCAACCTTGTTGGGAATCACTCAGGTAGGTTGTTTAGACCAAAAAAGGTTGCTCCGCCTTGAGGATTAAAATTCATTCTATCTTTCTCTCTTGAAAAAGCATGCAACTCTCTTCTTTTCTTATTCTATGCCATTCTACAACACTTCTTGAGTATACACAACTTTCTACATCTCTTGCTTATCTATGTCTTTCAAAAAAATCTTCTACAGCTTCTAAAGTAAACTGCATTATCGTGAATATGAGATCATCTTAGATTTTCTTCTTACCTCTTCACTACATTAACAAGCTACATAAATTTTATGCTCGGGAGTGGTAATTGTTCAAGTCTTTCCATTCAAGATTATTATCTCTATTTTTTAGCATATTGTGTTCTTTATCATTTTATGTCTATTTCCATTATCTTGTCTAATACTATTCATGGATGTGGAAAAACCAACATGTGGTTTTGATTAAGGTAAAATCCTATACTTCCACCCAAATAATTTTCTTTGGTCTTGTGTATGTAGGTGCAAGTGGAAGAACTTCTTGGAGAAAGCTTGGACTTTGTCAAAATATTTCTCCTTATCATTTTCATCTAATTTTCATCTAGCATCTTTATTTCTATCACTTTATGTTTAGTACACTTTATATTTTCCACCTCTTTCACATCTAAAAACCTTTGCAAATTATTTTGTGTCTTCCTCTGACGACTTCTATTTTCTGCCAGTATGAGATATTAGCACAACACATTTTCATCCAAAAACCATGAGTTAGTCTTAGATAGAGAGCTTCTGAAGTTTTCTAGATGACCCTTTTACCCTACACTTTCAATTCATAATGTATAACAGGTCTAGATGATTTATACACTTTGTTAAAACTCACATTCCTCTATTTCTAGTTCATTTGAGTTGTGTCAATTGAGGTAGTTGACAAATAATTTTCTCCTTGAGATCTGATCATTTTAAGGGTAGAAAATTTCCTCCTCTACATTTTAGTGAACCTGACAGGAACCCACATTCTTGCAGAGTCTTTCCAAGAATCAAGTAAAGTTTTTCTATCCCCTCTTACATTTTCTTCTCTCATTTTGTAGATTTTGTAAGGTTGTGTGTTGTAAATACTCCTCTATGAGATTCATGACCTAGTTCACAACCTTTGGATACATAGTCAGAACTATACCTCCAAACTCGTATAGTTCTATTAGATCTAGTCCATTATTTTATGAAAGTCCTATCCTTTTGGCCCCTAGCTATTCTTTGGGAACTCTTCTCCTTCAAGCTCTGAACCAAATTATCCTATGAAGTTTAAATCTTCTATAGCATATGAAATTGATGTTAGGATTCCGTTTGAGCAAGTCCAGTCTTTGGAAGAGAACCTTAAGCATTTCAAATATTTTCTTAATTGTGACAAACTTATTTCTCAAGCTCCTCTTTTTTTCAATAATATGAGAAACCCACTCATCTCATACTACAAGAGCCTTGATTTGATTTTCACATGCTAACAAACATAGTCAAGACTCATGTAATATTGTGCACATCAGTCTTGAGTCAACCTCAAGATGCCCAGTCAGATATCACTAGCTAGCACATAGGTAAATATTTCAATACCTAAGGTGTTTTTGCATATTGTATATGCCAAACCCACATACCCCCTATTCCTTCTACTAACAACACAAATAATGTGTCTATACCTCCCATCACTCATAGGGTTAATGTATCTTAGAATCATTTGGGGTATCACACCCCTCCACCTAGTTGTGCACTTTAAACTTCTATAGTGAAAGTTTATACCATGATGGCTATTCTAGCTCCCTCGTCATGTTACCTTATCTTTAGCACCCTCCTACAAAATATGGTTCAAATGCAATCCTAGCTCACAAACCTAACTATAACATAATTAAAACTTACTCTTTACTATCATCAAAGCCTTCTCACTTTGAACATCTTGAACTCTCCCATGCCCCAAGGCATCAAAATACCAAAATTTAATAAGTATAATGGTAAGGGAGATCCACATACACATGCAAATTCCTTTAATTCTTTGTGTAGTAAACTTTTACATCAGGATCATTCGCTAGAAAAAAACTTCTTGTGGTCCCTTAAAGAGACAACATTGGAGTGTTTTTTCTCATTATTTGATAATTCCATCTTTTCTTTGAGTCAACTTATGTATCAATTGTTATAATGATTCTAGGAATACGTTGGCTCCAAGGTCACTATCACTAACCTTGTCCATTACAAGTAGCAACCAAATGAGAAGTTAACTGATTTCATTGCTCACTACCAATCTATATCCTCACAAATTCCCTATGCCTTGCCTGACAATGAAATCAAGAGGATGTTGATGGGAAGTCTTTAACCAACATTAAGGGAACGAGTCTCCATGATGAAATATCCTTCCTTTGCTCATTTTGTTACTACATTGAAATGAATTAACTTAGTATGGGGTCTTTACCTCATTCTCATGTCTTGATAGTTTTGGGCCTATGTATTCCTTTAGAGGGTAAATAAGAAATAAAACAATAGCTAATGAAAAAAATGAAAATAATACACTTGGCTCACAATATAATTGGGTCTTTACTAAATTATCAAATTCATACTCAAGTGTACTTCAAACATTATTGAAATATAACTTAATAACTCTTCCAAAAATTAGATGACTTCATAACAATGAGCCATGCCCTAGTTGGTAAGACACTTCTAAGTTCTATCAATATCATCTAGTTCCTAGACATGACACTGAACATTGTGTGTGCCTAAGACATGCTATTCAAGACCAAATAAATAGCAGTAATATCCACCCTAATACTAAAAAGTAGAGCTCTAACTGTAAGTATGTTGCTAATGCAAATAGTGAGCTACAAATCTACATAGATCCTTTCCCACCTTATTCTTCAAATTTTTTTAGTACTTCTTCTACACCATATGATGATGTCACATATGTGAATATGGTGTCTATCACTCCAATCTCCTCCAAAAGTAAGAAGGGTAAGACATTTGACATAAATTTTATGCCTAATGACTTGGCTTATCATGGAAATCACTTCCCCTTCTATATTCCCACTTAGGTCAACATTAATGTCCTTTAAAACATTATGGTTAACCTTCCCAATAGAGCCAATGTTATAACTAAGGTGAAACTCTTCATCAATGGTCTACATAGGATAAGGTATGATGAGTACAAGGTTACCATTCACACACATGATGGTCTTTCTCTCTCCCCTTTCAAATCCATTTCTTTGTTGGTCTTTGGGGGACATAAGTCCATCCCTATGATATTTGTTGTGATACTAGATTTTGACTTGTTTAGAGTGAAACTAGGTATTCCTTAGCTAGTTTCTATAAATTCAATCACTTATGTTGACCAAAAGTGTCTAAAATTCCCTCATGAGGACTTTGTGTAAACTATCTAGAACACTAGGTATGAGTCATTGTTGTCACATAGGGGCTTCTCTTTTGACCATTTTTGGCATACTCTAGTGTAAGCCATGCTACCCCATGGTGACTTGTTATACGTTAAGAAAATTATAAATACATGACTTGGGTTTTATCACCTATTTTAGTTCTATTTCCTTATTATAAAGTCCCCTTTCAACCTACTCATGTGAAGTAGCGGGCTTTGTCCTCTAGGCCTTCTTCATCAGGGGCTAAAGACAAGCATGCTCCCTTTATTAGACCTCCTCATTCTTCCAAGATCTCACAACCTCCAATAGTGCCTTTTGTTCCTTTAATTGTTCCTAGCATAAGAAAAGGAAAGGTCCCTACATTATCAAAGTTAAAATCCCATGTATTTAAAATTATAATCCTTCTTGACCATGTTTCACATTGCATATGCTTTCCTCTTTAGATAAATTAAGATAATTATGCTCCCTTTTAACCCAAAACCATCTCTTTCCATTTGGCATGCCCACTTCCTTGATTGTTGAGTCTGATTTTCTCATGGACTTATGCACGCCATAAAGATTCATTTAAGCTACACTCGCATACCACAAAAATCCATGACTACATTAGCTATTGATATGTTACATCTACCATGGTTTGGTAGTGTAATGCCTCTTCCAACCTAAAACCTCATTGGGAGTCACTTGAGCAGGCTGCTTAGACCAAAACATGTCCTTCCTCCTTGAGGATTCAAATTCATTCAATCTTTCTCTCTTGGAAAAACAAACATATATCTCTTATTTTACTATTCTCCACCATTCTACATGACTTCTTGAGCATTCCCAACTTTCTACATCATGTCTTTACACATATCTTTCTACAAGATCTTATATAGCTTCTAAAGTAAAATTAATTGTTTCAAATACAAGCTCCTATTGCAAAGATACCATTGTCATCTTGGAGTTTCTCATTACTTCTTCATTGCAAAAACAAGATACACATCTTATGTGCTTGGGAGTGGTAACTATTCAAGTCTTTTTATTCAGGAATATTATCTCTATTTGTTAACATATTATTCTCTTTATCACTTTATGTCTATTTCCATTACCTCATCTAAGGTTGTCTATGGAAGTGGAAACACCAATATGGGGATTTGATTGAGGAAAAAACCTATACACCCACCCAAACCTTTCTCTTTTCTCTTGTGTGTGTAGGTGCAGGTGGAAGAATTTCTTCGAGAAATCTTGGACTTCATCAAACATTTTTGGTGATATCTTAAACCTCTCTTTCTCATATTTGTATAATTTTCACTTAGAATCTTTATTTCTATCACCTTAAATTCAATGCACATTTATATTTTGTACCTCTTTCATGTCTAGAAACTTGCATAAAGTATTTTATGTCTTCCTATCTTGACTTATGTTTTCTTCCTATATGCAACATGAATTAAATGCACTATCATCCAAGAAACACATGTTAGTCTTGGACAAAGAGATTTTTGAGTTCTCCAAAATACCTCTATACCCTGCACTTTCAGGCTTTGATGTTTGAAAGGTTCAAATAATTTATGCACTCTATTAAAAGTCACATTCCTATATTTGTAGTATGCTTGATCCATGTCAATTATGGTAGTTGAGAGATAATTTTCTCCTTGAGATCCTATCTTCTTAAGGGTAGAAAATTCCCTCCTTTATAACTCCCATAACATAAATTTGCGTACCCTTCTATGGAATAATTATAAAACACATTCTCAACGCACCACACCAACCCATACACCTGTTGCAAGTTGTGCACCCTTGGTCTCCTTGTGTTGTGCAGTATAGCACTCAGGTTCATGACATGGTTTAACCACATCCCATGGATTCATTAACTATAGTGGTTGTATCAAGAATTAACAAGTCAATCTTTTGGTGCAACAATAATTGTCTTTCCAACAATTGGTATTTGAGCATAGGTCATGGTTTTGAATCCTTTTCTTGCACTAGGTGGATTTTTGCAAGGTGTGCACTATTGGTCTCCTTGTGATGTGAAACATAATGCTCAGGTTTGTTACATGGATTAATCAGTGCCACCTGTAGATTCATTAACTCTAATAGTTGTATCAAGAATTAATAGGTCAATCTTTTGGTGCAACAAAAACAATCTTTCCTACAACACCCTTGTGACTCAAAAAAACTAAAAGGAATTATTATCACCACATTTTTAGAGGTAACTACCTCTTATAAAAAATTTATAATACACGCCACATTCCTAGTCATCATATAAGTGTTGCACAAACTTCCTATTCTAAATATGTGATGTAATGGTAGTGATTTTTTCATAGATTGGTTACACCCACCTTTAACCATGGTGAGGTCCTTTTTGAAAATATTTAATCTCATCCTTTTAGGTTATAATACACCACTTTTGTAGTGTAGAGAAATGTATCCCTTTACATTTTCACAATTTTTTGGGCCCTCCTTCCTAAAACATGGCTTATTTATGCCATAATTGGTCCTATTTTGCATCAACAAGCCTAATTAAATGGATTTTTCTATGGATAATCCTAACACATAGAAAATAACAAATCATCATTCAATGTTTGAGGTTGTGTGTTCCAAATTTGGTGACCTAGAACTCATACGCCACCTTGGGCGTATGAGTCCCACCTAGGTCTTAGGACTTGATTTCAAATTGCACATTAAATAAGACATTGCTACAAATCTATGTCCGATATTTAATACATTGGGACTCAAATTCCCCAACTAGCATATGAGTCTTGCTCTAACCAAGACCTATTTTGAGTCAAATTCTTGGTAGGATTCTATTATTGTAGATCTAATGTCAGCTTGTAGTGTTTGAATTTCAAGAAATTTGGCATAAATAAGTATAACTTGGACAAGATTATTTCAAATAATTTCTCCAAAAAATACCTAGCAATTTTGAGCCAAGCATCCTAACATTTCACAAGATCGTCATAGAGTATTCAAGAGCATTCAAGGGTAGATTTATAGGATATTATTGCAGCAATCAATATCCATTATCATGTCAAAGGCTTGATGCATCATGCATTTTGTTTTGAGCTAAGGTTGTGATGCATTATTAAGGATCAATTCAAGTATTCAAAGGCATTATCTTTCTATTGTGCCTATAGCACACACACCTCGTTCAGACCAGGGACCCCCTCTTTCTTCTCCGATCAAGTCATTTTGATTTTCACCTTATTTTACATGCCCCTATTTTTGCATCAAATTGGTAATGTGCCTCAAAGCTTGCTAAAATACCTTGACCAAATTTTCCTATCCCAAATTTCACTAAGGCCTGGGCCCTTGCGAAGTTTGTGTTGTAGGTCTCTGTTCATCCTTAGCTATCATGTCCATTACCTCTAGTGGACCTGTAGCTACTGATCTCCCTTGGTGGGTTGAAATTTTCACTTCACCATCCCTCATGTCCTTCGGGCCACATCAATCCGCATGGTAGGTTACACATTTCTCATCACTACCTAGGTCTTTTCAGAGCATCCATGCCAACATGGGTTTTCACACTTCCACCTACCCAATCCTCAGTCGTACCTAAATTTAACACCTAAATCTATGGTAGGTTGCTATATATATGCTAGTTCCTAGCTATCATTTTCACCAAGCATTTTCAAATTTGAGGAGAGAAAAGGAGACATCCACGTGCGTAAGTTATCTTGAGGGATTCAAGCTAGATTTACTTCAACTCCCCAAGCAACTAGAGGTAAGAATTTATAAACTTCTCTTTTACCAATCATTTAACTGTTAATAAGTTTCAACGTGTAGGGTTTTATAATTATTTAAAACTATAATTAATTTAAAACCTAGTTTCATTCGATGTTAAAATTGATTCTAGGATACTCGATGAAGCATGTTTGAAGTAAACGGTAGTAACCCCGCGTGCATTGATCCCACATCCATCACTTTTTCAAAATGGGAGTTTCCCTTTAGCAATATTCGTGAACCCTCACACGAGCATCTACCTACTCATTCTCACAAGATAGAGGCAAATCTAACACTACCGCTTGTCATGCATTTCTCACATTTACTATCAATATAAAACTACCTAAAGTACATGTAACAAAGTGACTAAGCTTCACAGACTCAGATGTGTGGGTTTTTTCTTGTCCTTTGTTGTTCCTTAATGGTAAAACTGACTCGACATCCCATTGATCTAAACCTGTGTGACCCATTGCTAAGAAATTGAAGTCTCAATCTGAAGGTTCAAGGTCATAAAGGAAGGGGTCCTTTGCGGGCCCATTTGAGTGGAAGCCCACCTCTACATGGCCATTATATCAATGCCAAAACCTTTGCAAACTTCTGTTGTACAGACTCTGCGTAAGTCACTGTCAAAAGCTACAAATTTTAGCCTAAGGGTTTGGACTCTATGAGGGTTCTCCCTTATGAGTGTCTGTCCCAGCACTTCCATTATCTAACAACATAGTGCTCATTCCTTTCCGCTATGTGGGTTTCGCATGCATGTCCTCAAAAGTTAAAACTTCAAATTTCCCAACGAAAAATATTAGTGGGAGTGATGCTTGTGGGTCTACCTCTACGGACAGCTGCATGCGGGAGGCCATTACTTTAGGTTCATTCCTTAACAGAAAATATGACACTTCTCTCCACTATGTGGACCATGAACTCGCCAACACCCTTAATACTAAAACGCATAAAAACAAACTTTAAAGCAAGTTTTTCAGCGGGTTTGCTCATGCGGGTTGTTGTCGTTGGAACTCCATTCTTCCAAATCCACTCCCTAGAGGTGAAAACTTAATGCCAACCTCACATGCCGTCCCCACACTACCCGACTCCATAGTTCATAGGTACAAACTTAGAAAATTTAAATGAACCCAACTAGGAAAATGACCATTCAGGTTCCACAATGCAAAAATCCCCATGAAAGACACTGTTCCTCTTTAGCTACTCTTTAGTAGCAAAATTTTAAGGGCTTTCTCACCCATGACACTTGTAGTCCTCACACTCATATAAATGAAAAAGGGATCAATTTGATGAAAGAAAACCACAAAAGGTCCTTCCATCCAAGATTCCACATGTGCCAAATAACTTTTCCTTAGATTTATCTTACAATTGAGAATTGCATGAATTCTCTATCAGAATGTCACCTACGAGATTTTGTGGCTCCAGTGTCGTTCCTTAATGGCTTTCGTTATAGTAGCTTCCACAAAGGGGAAACCTACACCCCCAAACCCACATTCTTGTAAATTTCCCAAACAAGCTTCAAATGGTAAACAATGATGAATGTTATGATCTTTCAAGGGTATATGAATGAATCTAGCCATGAATTTGTAGAATTTCATTGACATTTGTCATTTTAATTTTTCAAAACGCTTACTACACTCTTTGTGTGTATGATTTATGGAACCTATTGAGGGGCGATAAGAGAAACCAGGAGGGAAAGTTGACAAAGGAAAGAATCCCACTAGAACTCCTAGGCGGAAAGAAGTGACATAATAGATGAAGTATCAGTTCCATAGTGTAGAATGAACCTCTAAGATTGCATCCAACTAGAAAACAATCTCTTACATTGACCTCGAGCATGTAAACATAGATGAATTCAAGTAGAGAGTAATGATAAATCCCACTATAGAGGAGTCCCTAAGAATAAAAGAAAGTGGTCTTGCAAAGGCACATGGATTTCCTCCCGCATTGGTTGCTCAAAAAATAGTAATGGCCTATCAAGAATGCTACCACACCGGTACCAACAAAATAATTTCCAAAGATGGAAGGGTACTGGAAAACTTGTCCACCAAATCTATCAGCAAAAAATTTGCTATTCCGACCTTTGAGGAGATGGAGGAAATTGAAAATAAATTCACCCAACAAATATGGAAACAAGATCCTCTTGGTTACAAGAGAACAATAAATCAAACATTGTATATTAGTGATTTCTTGGAAGAATATCATGATTCGGTCACACTCTTGAGTAGAGTAATAGGCTTGCCTACTGCCACATTATTTAGAATGAATGTTCTACTTCGTGGAAGAAATCCTTTGGGGTAATGTGAAGTTCCACTAGGGAAAGATGATAAGTAACAGTTTGCACAATCAATTCATTGAAGTAAAGAAGACCTCCAAATTATACATCACCTCATATTTAGTCTACCTCCTATTAGTTAAGTTCCCATACAAAGGATTATTCCATGCTGGAAAATTGGGAACCAAGAAGGGACAATTGAAGGTATATGACTGCTACCCTCAGTTATAATACAAGAATTTCAAGAAGGAATATAGAAGAGTCAATGATTCCTTAATTGGGCACATAATTAGAATGGTGTGGGGAGACTACTATAGGAGGTTGTCTTATAGTGCTATATCAATCATAAAGTGTTTTAGATATCTATTCATCCAATTCCCAAAATTCACATACATCAAAGTAGTGGGTTCTTGGGAAGACCTTACCAGCTATCATGCTACCCCAGTCACAAGATCATTCTATTATATATTACATGATAGATAAATACTACCTAGACCTTGTTAAGAAACAAGCACCGAAATACTATCCCATATCCCCTTACATTTGGGCAGGGAATGTACTCTTGACTTACTTCCCAATGTGGTTAGAATTTTGAGAAGGAATTGGTATAGTACAACTTCTACTTGCATACTAATCAGGGAAATGTGGAACGCCATAACAAGCTGAAGAAACAAGTTGGAAGAAAATACACCCATTGACCTCACATTGAAGACTTCTAGGCAAACAATGATGATGATAAAGAGGTCTAGATATGGCATTATATGAGGATGACCACCTAGTTTTTGAAATACATTGATTTATTCCTCTTGCTAGATTAGATTTTCAAGGATGACAATATTGTGGATGAAAGATACAATGCCTTGTCCAATGTTCCATTGCCAATAATTGACTGGGTCAAGGAAGAGGTCACCAACCTAGAAAATATCACCTACTCCATTGAATAGAGAACCAAATAGTGGGTTGATGGGCAAATAACTCAATTGAAAGAACAAGGTGAAAAATTGTCATATGGAGAATTCAAAGATGATTTCAAAAGAGAAACATATAGTGGTACAACTACGGGTTCATCTGGTGAGCTTCCCAAGTCCCCGACTATTAGTAGATCTAAAAAGAGGAAAGATGTACCAATGAAAAATCCCAAATAGAAAGTTCATAAGGAAATCAATAGAAGGGAAACCATCAAAGAAGGAAAAAAGAATAGGGACTTTTTTCCTCAAAATGGCAACCATGTAGGAGGAGTAACACAAACATGAAAAGGAAGAATATTCTGAGCAACCTCGCTCACCACCACCTACCACCACTACTCTCCTATCAACCAATGTTGTTGTTGCCACCACCACACTATCCCCTTCAACTCCTAAGTCTTTGCCTATTTCATCTCTGTCAACTATGGACATCTCAGTCCACCTCACCTCTGCCTCACAGACTACTCCAGTGGTATTATTAAACTCTTCCTCATCCACCACTCCCAAATTATCATCTTCTTTGCTTCCTCCTCCATTACCTACCCTTTCCACTATATCACCTTCATTTTCAATGACTACGATGACACCTCTCACTCTGTCACATGCATTTACTACCTACATAAGGAATGTGATAGATGAGCTCTTTGGGGTAATCCTTAACCCCAAAGTTCAAGAATTAATTGGCCCGCTTGCCACCACTTTTCCTCTTCCTCCACCACCTATTGATATACTAAAGATGGAGGCAACAATGTAGATTTTAGAAGAAATGGAGAGGATTAGTGTGGATAAAAATAGGGATACCATGAGAGATGTTACTAAAGAATCAAAGGACTCTAATAGGGATTATTATTTTGAAAATCCTAAGGGAGGATTGCATATAAACATAGATAAGGTAGCCTCAGATGAGGAAGAACAATAGACCTCTAAGGATGGAGGTGGTGATATGCATGATGAGCATTACAAATTTAAAACATTTTATCAGGAGCTAGATGAAGAGCAGCCCCAAGAAGAAAAAGATAAAGTGCGGAACCTTTAGGACCATCACTCTAAGGAAGGAAAGGCTGGTATCGACATAAATGTGGAGATAATTGATGAGCCTCCATGGACTAGCAAAAATGAGGGTTTGAAAGATGAAGAACTACTTCCAAGAGAAGACAAAGAAAAGGAAATCGTAAAAAAAAAGGATGTAGAGCCCACAGAAAATAATGGGGCTGAGCTTGAAGGTACTAAAGTAACAACGCCACAAGAAGAGAATGTTGTTGAATAATATGTAGCATCTCCTGAGCCTAGCAAAGAAAATACTCTATAGGATAAGGAGCTAGATGAGGAAGAAACTGATGATGAAGAGGCTCCTAAGCATGATAAAGAGGGACCTTTCGAGGAACAAGAAGAGGAAGGTGATCATGAAGCACCAAAGCAACAAATAGAGGTTCCCACATGGTTGGAGTAGAAAATAAAGAAGAATTCTAACATAGTTGTTGATCCTGAAGCCCGATTAGAGGCGATCTTGTCTAGGGAACAAGTGAAAACCCACAAGGAGAAGAAGCCCAAGATTAGGACTCACATGACCACTGATGCCATAGGATCAAGAATACTGCAAGTGGGCACTCCCTCTATGGAAAAAGATGCAAGAAATATTCAAAGGCATGATTACAAGATATCCACTATCAACCTAGGTCAAGCATCCCACGACCAGAAGATTGATGAGTTTCAAGGGTTTGTCTCCACTATTTTGCAATAAATGAAAAAGGACCAAGCTATAAGGGAAGAGTTGAAAGCACAAGTAGAAGATCTTACTGCTTACATCCAATAGTGGAATTCAATAGAAGAGGATCCTAAAGAATCATTGGCACCTACCTTGTTCTCGAAGGAGTTGGTGAGAAAAATGGAAAAAAATGAAAAATTGGACCAAGTCTACCTCAGACTAGTTCAACAAGGTAATCTACAATGGTGATATGGGCATCCATTGTGCAACCAAAATGCACAATGAATTCTAGGTTTTACAAAAAGAGGTGGGAGAAGTAATGGACACTTGCAAGAAGTTCCCTAAGTTATATAGGATCACCTATTCAAAGTTAGAGAGCATCCTCAAACTCTCCCGAAAAACTTGGGAAAAGGAGCTAGCACTGCCTAAGGAAGATCATTGGCTAGTTGAAGCCTCGCAGCTAAATTTTTAGTACAGGAGGGAAATTTTGGAAAAAACCTTGTGAGAGATAGAAATTTATTATGAATAGATTGAAGAACATCGGGTGGATAGTGGTGATTATCTAAACATGATGTCAGGTTATGAAATTACCAACTTGGAGTTGGATCTAGAGAAGATCAAGCCCTTATTTCATAGGAAAATGGAGCGGGGGGCTAGTGAAACACTATCACCAGATTTTATGGGTCTTTTTTGCAATATCCTTCATTGAATTAGAGTAGATGATCAAATCCATGCAAAAGGGCACAAAACATCCTAACTAGCTTACTAAAAGATGCTAGAAAAACAAGGATAGAAACTGAGAGGTGAATCAGTTGTTATAGATTATTCAAACATATTAAGCCTTTATTCAACTTAATCTTAGATCTGATGCAAGAACATTAAGAATAAACATTTATGACATCAGAGACACAAGAACACCAAGATTTTATACGTGGAAACCCTGTTAGGGGAGAAAACCATGGTGGATGCCAGTCCACAATATTATACCCTGTTAAAAGTATAGAGATGAATAATGGGAATACACATGCATTTAGGCACACTACCTAGAGCACACTACTCAAAGAAGACACGCTGTCTTATAGAAAAATTTAGATTAAAACCATCTGTAGAATTTGAACTGAGAAATTAGCTTCTTCAAAAGCTTAATTACAATTCCAGTTAGGCACATAAACACTTCTTCATACTTCACTCAATCTTCTTCACACTCTTCTCTACAATCGAATGATCTGATATTTATTCACACATAGCACTTGCACACTTACCATAAATACATTTGAATTCATTCAAACAATCACTTTTATATATTCGCTACATGAAATTTCATCAACTTTGTCGACCAAAAAAAAAATAAATGAATACAAACTATCAACCCAATTCATGAACAAATCTCAATGCACACCAACCAAAGTCATTCACAACATAATGAAGACCTAAATCAACATCCTCAAACATGCTAATCATTCAAAACATAATCCAAGAGGATCTGCAACATGCTTCAAACACCATGTTGGCCAAGAACATGAAAAACTAAATATGCAAAGGAAAAATCTCCGATCACAAGCACTTCGATCAAAGTGGACATGCAAAAAAGATAGAGAATGATCTAGAAGCATCAACGAATGTCGCATGAGCATACCCAACAACTTGAATTAAAAAAATTGCATTCTCTACTTCCAAACACACCAACTACAACTGCATAGTAATTGTAGTAACACAGAACTTCAAAACTTTCTCAAATCTTCATGCGCACCTCTAAAACTTACGAAGGATAAACTAGATAGACTCAGTAACAAACCCTTTAATGTGTGACTTATGGATACCAACATACTAAACTTACCACCATGTTGAGCTTTATAGCCTCACTAACAACCTTCAACATATTTATTATAATTTTCTCAATATCCTCAACATATACAACCCTAAAGATACCAATGCTAATAGTGTTGACATCAATGAAAACTACATATCAAGAAAACAACCACAATATCCAAAAATCTACCCCTTTGGCATTGATGGCAACACATGATGTGAAAAATACCATCAAGACAACTAACTCTTCTCCAACAATTTCTCCTTTACTCATTTATATTCTCATGTTGTTCTTCTCCTCCTTGCCTTACTATTCTCCACAAGGTTTTTCACATTTCTATTCTCCCTCTTTGACATCAATGAAAAAGGTACACAAGCTCTGAACCACATATCTGAATCATCTAACTACTCCCCCTGAGTAGCAACCAACATGACATTAATCTGAAACAAGATATGACTATGAATGCATGGAATGATGCAAATACTTGCATCTTAGTTCTGATTAGGAAGGGAAATCACCCCTAACTTCCCTCTAAAATACTCAACAGTATCCTTAGGCAATGGCTTAGTAAATATATCTGTAATTTGTTCCTTGGTAGACACATGCTCCAATCTGACTTCTTTATCACTCACCTTGTCTCTCAAATAGTGATATTTGATAGATATATGCTTTTTCTTTGAATGCGGCATGAAATTCTTAGAAATGTTTATGGCACTTGAATTATAAAAATATAACAATAGGCTCATCATACTCAATTCTGATATCTCTTAGCATTTTCCTCATCCACATTACTTGAGTGCAGGAGTAATATATTCAGCCTCAGCAGTAGATAAAGAAATGGAATTCTACTTTTTTCTTAACCAAGATACCAACTTCTTCCCCAAGAATAAGGCACCACCACTAGTACTTTTCATGTCATCCACATCACCTTCCCAATATCCGTTATTAAAGAAGATCAAAGTAAGATAATCATATTTAGGATACCAAAGGCCAAAATCAACTGTCCCTTGCAAGTATCTAAAAATTCTCTTTATAATAATCACATGTGATTCCTTCAAATCAGCTTGATATCTAGCAACCATGCATACAACATTCATGATGTCTAGTCTAGTCTAAGTCAAGTAAAGTAATCCACTGATCATTGATTTGTATCTTGACTGGTTTTCCTTAGGAGAATCATCATTTTTGGTTAACTTGCATCCGATCACCGTGGGTGTACCAAAAGACTTTGAATCTTCCATACCAAACTTTTTCAGTAGCTCTCTTACATATGTGGACTGAGATATAAATATTCCATTATCTAACTTAGTAATTTGTAGTCCCAAAAAGAATTTCAGCTCTCCAATCATTGACATCTCAAATTAACTTTTTATTTCATCAGAAAACTTCATTCATAAGTCATCATCACCTTCAAAAATAATGTCATCAACAAAGACTTCTATAATCAACTCTTTATCATGATCCATCTTAAAATATAGATTATTTCAACCAGTACCTTTATTGAATACAAGTTTCAACAAGTATTTATACAGTCTTGCATACCAGGCTCTAGGGTCTTGTTTGAGTCCATAGAGTGCTTTCTTCAATCATAAAAAAATGTATTCCTTATCAGTCAGTTGTAATCCATCTGGTTTCTCAATACATACTTCTTCTTCTAGCTCACCATTTAAAAATGCTGACTTCACATCCATTTGATAGACTTTGTAGTTCTTAAAATCAACATAAGCAAGAAATAATCTTATAGCTTCAATTCTAGGAATAGGGGAAAAGGTTTCTTAAAATTCAATACCTTCCATCTATGAATACCCTTTACATACCAATCTTGCTTTATTCCTGATCACTTCAGCTTGTTCGTTCAGCTTATTCCGAAAGACCCATTTGGTTCCAATCACATTTTTATTCTGAGGTCTAGGAACAAGAATCCATGTATCATTTTTCTCTATCTGCATTAGTTCTTCCTTCATTGCTTCCATCTAATGTTCATCTTTACATGCTTCATTGACATTGTTAGGCTTAGTCATAGAAATCAAACAATACTCTTCTAAAATTCTTCTTCTAGTCTACACACCTTTGTTCTTATTTCCTATAATCTAATCTTCAGAGTGATTTAGCTTTACATACCTTAGAACTTTGGGAATCTCTTGAACTTATGGTTCATTTTTTATTTCTTCTACACTTCCATTGGCTTCTCCTTCTTGATTCACTTGATTCATTGAAATAGTTTGAACTGGAATATGTATCTGAGCATTCTTTCCTTTATCAATACTATCATTTTGGTCATCTAAATCATATCCACAGTATCTGGATGATCTAGTAGTGTCGTCATCAACTCTGACATTTTCACTTTCAACCATTTTCTTCAATCTTCTTTTATAGCACCGGTAGGATTTGATTTTAGCAAAATAACCCAAAAAGATTCCTTCATCATTCCTAGCATCAAACTTTCCTATATCTTCATCTCTCTTGATATAATATATACCTCCAAATATTTTGAAATATCTAACAGTAGGCTTATAACCAAACCAAAACTCAAAAGGAGTCTTACAAGAATTACCATTGACATTTACTTTTTGATAGTGTACATAGTAGTGCTTACAGCTTCTCTTTAGTAGATATGAGGATCATTACCTTCCAACATCATAGTTCTATCAACATCTAGAATTGTTCTATTCTTTCTCTCTACAACTTTATTCTATTGAGGAGTCCAAGGAGGAGATTTTATTTTGATTACATGCTCTTCATAGAATGAATCAAACTCCCGAGAAGTGAACTCACCTCCTCTGTTTGACCTTAAGCATTTGATCTTCAAACATGTCTCATTCTCTGCCATAGCTTTGAAACTTTTGAAATTCTCTAATGCTTCATGTTTTTCTCTCAAGAAAGCAACCCATATCATCCTAGAGTAATCATCAATAAGCAACATAAAACAAATCTCTCCTTATAGAATTCTAATTTTGGAGGGACCACATAGATCAGTATGCGCTATATCCAATACTCAATTAGAATGATGTTGTTTTCTTTGAAAAGAAACTCTAGTCTTCTTTCCCATCTGACATTCCTTGCATATGATGTTAGTATGCTTCACTATCTTAGGAAGACCTCTAACTGCTTGAGTGTAGCTTACCTTGACAATGTTATCAAAATTCACATGACACAACCTCCTATTCCATAACAAGATTTCATCAACTTGATCAATTAAACAACTTTCACTAGCAACACTCAAGTGAAAAATATTACCTCTTGTCTTTGTACCTGAAGCAATTAAATTTCCAGAACTTCCTAGTATCCTACACTTTCCATCTTTGAACTGAAGATTGTATCCCTTGTTGACCATCTGTCCAACACTCAACAAATTATGCTTCAAGCCTTCTACATAAATAACATCATCATTATTATGTTTACCACCAAAATAAATAGTGCCTCTGCCAGGAATCACACCAGAAGTGTTTTCTCCAAATCTTACAACACCACCATCATATTTCTCCAAGCTTAGAAACTTTATTTTATCACCATTCATATGATGTGATCATCCACTGTTAATCACCCACTCATCCTTTTCTTCAATTCTGGATGCTAGAGCTTTCTCAACATTCTTATTACTAGCAGATTCGGTGGACACCAGACCATTTTCCTTGATAGAAATGAATACGCATCCATCCTCATTTCCATTTAATTTATTAGATTCATCATTAGTAACACCTTCAACATAATAACATTTCTTTTGAAATATAGGCCTGTCAAGTTTGGACCTAGGAACTCTTTTAGGACACCTTGATGCAAAATGACCTATCTTATTGCAAGAAAAACATTTAATAGGAAACTTTCCTCTATACTTACCTTGTCCTCTAGCTTCTCTTTTCACAATCAGTGCTTCCAGCTCTTCTACCTCTCTTTCTTCATCTTCAATCTGTTTCATCTCATCTTCATTCTTGAATTTATTTTTAGAAATTTCTCCCAGCTCATATCTCTATTTGTTTCTTCTGGATATAGTAGCTTTAAATGCAGATTTTGTCTTATGAGTAGATTCACCAAATTCACTCAACTCAAAGGCAACAATCTTACCAATCAGCGTATCTCTTGTCACATTTGTTACTATCCTAAGCTCTTCAATAGCATGAGCTTTCATTTTGCAAGAAGTAGGCAATTATCTAAGCACTTTACCCACAATCTCATCTTCTTCAAAGGTTCCACTAGCACATCTAATACCCATTACTATCTCATTTACTTTTTGCATGAAAATAAAAATGTTCTCATCTTCGCTCATTTTCATGTTTTTGCACTTGCCTTTCAGACTTTGTAACTTAGCAACTTTCACTTGTGCATCTTCTTCATATATTTTTTCCAGCTTCTTCTAGATCTCATGTGTTTTTTTCAAGCCCATCACATTTGTCATTTCTAAATCTTTTAGAGCACTCAATAATGCTTCTATAGCCCTAATATTAGTTTCTACTTCTTTGATCTCATCAGGAGTAGAGGTACCATTTCAAGGAATAGTATGTGTTTTTTGTAATCTTCTAGAAGGGTTCATTAATGCACTTCAAATGGCACTCCATTCTAGCCTTCGATAGAGAGTATTTTTTACCATCAAATATAGGACTATCCTTCTTGTATAATGCCATCTCGAATCACCTCAAGCTATCAAACTTCTTTCAGAGGAACTTGATCTGATACCAATTGTTGGAAAAACAAGGATAGACAACTAAGAGGGGGGGTGAATCAGTTGTTATAGATTATTCAAACTTATTAAGCCTTTATTCAACTTAATCTCATATTTGATGCAAGAACATTAATTATAAACAATTAAGACATCAGAGACACAAGAAAACCAAGATTTTATACATGGAAACCCTGTTAGGGGAGAAAACCATAGTTGAAGCCAGTCCACAATATTATACCCTATTAAAAGTATATAGATGAATAATGGGAATGCACATGCATTCAGGCACACTACCTAGAGCACATTACTCAAAGAAGACACACTTTCTTATAGAAACATTCAGATTAAAACCATCTAAAGAATTTGAACTGAGAAATTAGTTTCTTCAAAAGCCTGATTACAGTTCCAATTAGGCACATAAACACTTCTTCATACTTCACTCAATCTTCTTCACACTCTGCTCTGCAATCGAATGATCTGATCTTTATTCACACATAGAACTTGCACACATACCATACATACATTTTAATTCATTCAAAAAATCACTTTTATATATCCGCTACATGAAATTTCATCAACAACTTTGTCGACCAAAAAAAATAAAAATGAATACAAACTATTAACCCAATTCATGAACAAATCTCAATGTGCACCATCCAAAGTGAGTCACAACATAATGAAGACCTAAATCAACATCCTCAAACATGCTAATCATTAAAAAAATAATCTAAGAGGATCCGCAACACGCTACAACCACCATGTCAGCCAAGAACATGAAAAACCGAACATGTAAAGGAAAAATCTCCGATCATGAGCACTCTGATCAACGTGGATGTGCAATAAAGATAGAGGATGATCTAGACACAACAACGAATGTCACAGGAGCGTACCCAACAACTCGAATTACAAAAATTGCATTCTCTGCTTCCAGACATGCCAAATACAATTGCATAATAACTGTAGGAACACAAAACTTCACAACTTTCTCAAATCTTCATGTGCACCTTTAAAACTTATGGAGGATAAACTAGATAGTCTCAACAACAAACCCTTTAATATGTGACTTTTGGATACCAACATATTTAACTTACCACCATGTTGAACGCCATAGCTTCACTGACAACCTTCAACATATTTATTATAATTTTCTCAATATTCTCGACATATATAGCCTTCAAGATACCAATGCTAATAGTGTTGACATCAATGACAACAACATATCAGCAACACAATGACAATATCCAATAAAAGATTCAAAAGATTTGATTTTCAAATCAACAAATCTGAAGTTTCTAAGGAAAATAAGTTGATGGATGTAATCGAAAAGTTTGTGGATTATGCTTCTCTCCAAAAGGAAGCTTGAAATCCTATTATTGATCATAAATATTTGACAAAATAGCTTAAAAGGCTGGAGGTAGCTAAAGAAAACATAGACTAGGGGACAAAATAGGGAAAAGGAAAAAATTCTATTTTTATATTGTAATATGTTTTGGGTAGGTGAAACCCTAGACTAGAATGAATCTGGGCCACTCATTGTACGTGAATCTTGTCCATTCATTCTATTTTTTGGAAACTATAAATAGGGGAATCCTCTCATTTTCAAGAGAGATGAGTTGTTGTATAAAGACATACTATTGAAAATATATGAGAAAAGCATTGAGTTAATGGTTTCTTGTTTATTGATCTCCATGTGTGCATGATTCTATCTCCAAATAGTTAATTTCAGCTTTGTTGTTTCAATTTTAAGTTTATTTTCAGATAGTAGTTTATGTTGTGCTTTAACGGTGAATGTATGCTATAGTGTTTGATGCATTTCCAGCTCATACTTTTGTTTGTTTGTTAATAATGAATTACTATGTAAAGTAAGTCTAAACTTATTTATTTTTCTACATTAAACTTCAATTGATATTCATGCTTAATAGGTGAATATACAGTCTAAAACTCTACAAAGACCACTTGAAGATTGCACTAATTTTATGAAATTGTGGGATGTCCCTAGTTAAGTAAAATTTATTTTGGGAAGTCTATCCACTATAGCATCCTCCATTGTTAATTTTCAACGTAATTATAGATTTAGGAATCTTCCATCCCCTTTTCCATTTTAACATTCCTTTAAAATCTAAATTTACAGACAAGTTCCAACATCATTGTAAATCCAAATCTGATGAAAGAAGAGGGTTTCAACTTGTTTTTTTTAGTTTGCAGCCACTATTCATTCATTTCTAGAACTTTGAAACTCGATCTACAAACCCAAAACATCCATTCTTAGTAACCATAAAGGCTCTTTGTGATTACCAGCAAATCACATTAGTCAACTAAGATGTGTTTTGCATGTCATGACCTAACACCCAAGAGACCTTGGGGTCATTTTCTAAGACTTAGTTGCAAAAAATTACCTTTCAAGAGAGATAGTATATTTGTGTGATGTATGTGTTGATAAAGTGCAAAAAAACCCATCAAAAAATTTACACTAGAAGGAGGGCCTTTGGGATAAGATGGATCAAATTGGGTCCTTTTCCCCTAAGATATTTCATAGAGTACTTAGGTCCAAACAAAAAAGGCAGAATTACAAGAGATAAAGACCCCCACCAATGCTAGAAGAGCCAAGCAAGGGGAAGCATCAGTTTCAACTCCACCCATTTGATCTCCATCTCCTCAATCTCCTTCCATCCCCCCATCTCCATCTTCTCCTTCACTCCAACCAACATTTTATCCATTCACTTCCCACATATAGGGTGGTGTCCCAGCAACTATCCCACCTCCACTTCAATTTTTTCTAGCATATCCATTACCAACCCCACCTCCACCAATGGCTTGATTGGGAAATAATCCATCACCCTTGTCCCTCAATGACTTCTATGACATTCCAAAGAATTTGGAAGGCTTACGCTCAAAGTTCCATCTGAAAGATCCACAATGAACAATAGAAGAACATATCAAGATCTTCCAAATTCTATTGAAGGATATGCATATTGAACACAAAGATGTTGCTTGTAGACTCTTCACTTAATCCTTGGGGGATGAGGCATTCTATTGGTACAACCATTTAACTGTAGGCTCCATTAACTCTTGGGACCTCACGAATAATACCTTTCTATATAATTGTAAAGTTCTATTTAGTCCCATTGATTTGTATCAGCAATTCATGTTAGTAAGGAGGGAAGTCGATGTGCCTATCAACTCATTCAAAAAAAAAATTCATATGGAATACATGAAGTTGTAACCACCCTACATAGTTGATGATCCCTTAGTGAGGGAAGTGTATTATACTACTTTGGACAACCTCACATCCACTCTAGTCAAGCAGATGCACCAACCACCAACAATATTGGTGGATTCTTATGCTGAGGAAGTTAAAGAAAGTAAGTACTTCAAACAACATTTTTCTAGCCCACTTCCATCATTAGGACTAGTTGCCAACCCTGGACAAGTCCAAGGGCTTACTCATTACTTGGCACATCAAACTCTTTTGATGAACCCAATTCCACAACTGCCCATGGTGCCATACCCAAGGCCTTCATTAAATCAAGATCAACCACTACCAAGTTATCTATAGGATTTGCATCAAAAATCTTCTACCAAACCATCCCAAGTGCCTTATTACCTATAGAACTCTGAAGCATTAGCTGCTCAATAGGGTTAGCTCATAACCCCTCTTATTTTTCTTCAAATTTTAGTCCCATCTTAAAATAATGCGGACAAGGAACAAATTGAAAATTTGGTTGAAATAGTAAAGAACCTGTCCACTAAGGTTACTCATTTGAGGAAACAAAATAACCAACCACAAGAATCTCAGAAGATTATTTAGGAAAACCATTAGAGAGATCACCAAGATGCAGGACCATCTTCGAACCAGAATTATGAATGAGGCCACAACTTGAGAAAGAATTTTGAAAAATGGTAGCCCCAAAGATAGAACAAAATATGGAATACCAGACATAACAACAGAGGTGTTCCCACACCTCTCGATCAGTCGGGTGGTACAGAAAAATCCACAAGCGAAGTCTACTTAGCTAAAGATGCCTTATTCGGATGCTGCAAATTTCATTAAACCAATAGGAATTATGAGTCGGATTGTTTGGAGTTGTAGACTGCTGCATAAATATTTCAAGTAGAAGTTCAAAATTTTGTGGATGGTTCGAGCTATAGAGACATTGTCCCATCAAAACCATATAATTCCTTAGTTTCAGTCATCAACTAGGCCCCTTTCCCATAAAGTGGAAATAACTCACTCAAGAAGGAGGCTATCGCAAATGGAGGTGAATTAAAGGAGGTAAGTAACAAAGTCTCTTTATCTCAACTATTTGATCTAGTAGATAATAGTCATAAAGATGAGGATGAGATCCATATGTTCCACCAAAGAGAAACCCCCTATAACTCAAGGAATAGACAATATGGTGGTCCCTTTATAACCTCTATCCCTCCCAATAATTTCAGTACTTTGTCGGACCCTAATGCTAGCAATAACCCAACTTACCGCAAAGTTCCTACTTAGTATCTCAACAGAAGTAGGCAACCCAATTCGACTCAAGACAAGCTCACTAGTTCTGCTCAAGGTAGGACCTCCAAAGTAGATGTTGATAAAATGGGGAAATATGTAGCAAAAGAGCTAAAGAAAGTCAAAGTGAGCCTATCAACCTTTGAGTTATTAAGGGTACCCACTATTCAAAATTCCTTTTTTCGATCATTGAACAAGATTGACCCATCAAAACCAGCCCAAGAGGTTGCTACTAAGAAAGTTTCATTTGACACCTCCAACAATGAGCCTGTGATCAGGGAAATTGTAAGGAAGAAGCCAGATCAACCATCCAACTATCACCCCAACAAAAATTATCAAGTAAATAATTAAGCAACCAACTAGGGAGAAAAATTAAGTACAAACATGAGATAAAAGTAATGACAAGGACCAGGCTCAAGTAGTCTAGGTTGATGTGCCCATGGGATTGTTTCAAGCAAGATTGGAGACTCCTCCTTTCTTGTTAACAATCTATATATTCAATAAAAAATTGCACAACTGCTTACTAGATTTAGGGGCCTTGGCCAATGTCATGCCACTTATAGTGTGCCAAGCACAAGTAATAAATCTGACCGCTTCCAAATGAAATTTGACCCAACTTGGTAAGACTGAGATAAGAATAGTAGGGGAGTTGAATAAAATCCCTATGTAGGTCAAAGTGGACCCAGAATGCAACATGTCATTGAAATTCAGGTTGCTGACATCCCTAACACTTATGGTATCATATTGGGTAGGGAATTTACACAGGCTCTTAATCATTATGCCCTGAATGACTACTCCCACTTATGGCTCCCATGGAAGGGACTACCTAATCAAATACTCACTGAGTGGGAACCTAGGATGAAATTCATTATCACTAAGTATAACAATATAAATGAAGTGATGTTTGTAAAAAGGAGTTGGGAAATTATTTTCTTATCACTTACTAAGATAAAGAAGAGGAAGGGGCAAAGGAGGTTCTTATGCTATGTAGTGCTACCATTAATTTGACTTCTCTCCCCAACAATGCAAATGTTTTGGTTGAGTCGAATGATGAAGAGTTCCAAGAGGAAATCCACCTTAGGTTGTTCGATGGCTTTCAAGAATTTATGCAGAATTGCACATAAGATCATCTCAATTTAAGAGCCTAGATGAATTTCAAGGAGTTGTTGCTACCTATTTGGTGTATGGTACATGATGCAAATCATTCCAAGTTTCAGTGCTTCCTATATCAAACAATAGTAGATCACATTAAAAGGAAAATTACTCCAAATGAGGTTATAAAAGAACAACCAGATCAAGGCCTGCCCAAGTGCAAACAACTACCCTAGGGTGCATAAATAGATGTGTAACCAAGAAAAGAATAATGCTTGATTAAATCCAAAGGTAAAATTCCCTCCAAATTTTGGATGTTGCACTTTAATGGATCCAAATCCAAGCAAGGAGTAGGATCAGGCTTTGAGTTAATTAGCCCCATGGCTAAATAATACTTTGTTGCCTATAGATTATAATTTTATTGCACCAATAATGTAGAGGAATATGAAGCATTAGTTCATGGGTTACTCATGGAATTAAGAAAGAAGTTCAAAATGTTGTAGGTCTTTGGAGACTTTGAACTAGTAGTCAAACAAGTTGGGAAATTTTATGCATGCCATGATCGAACATTAGCAAATTATAGGCATCGAGTATGGGATCTGATAAAAGGATTAGATGCATTCAACATCCAAATCATTCCCTATGTCAAGAATCAGATTGTTGATGCCTTAGCCCAAGAAGATAGTACCCTCCAACACTTATCATTAATTGGCCTAAATAAATTCACTGTAGAGCTCACCTCTACCCCGTTAGTTCCAGACAATGTCACCAACTTTCAAGTATTTAATGACGACAACCATATCCTTTACTTCATCACTAGTTTGGATTTATTTTACTCCCAAATCATAGATGAAGTAGAGATAGAGGAGGTTGAGTTAGATATAAAAGGGTTGATCAGTTTGAAAAGTAACACAATACCCAGGGGTATGGTCCAACTAGAAAGGATATTTGACTTAGATCACATCAGGGACCAAGATCAATAGACTAAGATTCCATAGACAATCAGTGTGATGCTCATAACATGGGTACTATAGGGGATATAAAGAATGTTTTTATTGGTAAGGTCTACACTTTAGAAGAAATGAAATGAATTTTTGACACTTTTCACACTTATCATGACATGATTGATTGGGGTTTTGAGGACCTCAAAACGTATGACACAACAATCATCACTCACACCATCCCCCTCAAGTTAGATGTGAGGCTCTTTAGGCAGCGCCAATGTCTAATCAATGCATTGTTGGATCCCATCATCTTCAAAGAAGTGTAGAAGCTACTTTTCACTCACCTTATTTTCCCTATCATACATTCCACGTTAGTGGCCAATTTAGTTCAATTCAAAAAAAATATAGAGAAATCAAATTATGTGTGGATTTTTGGAACCTGAACCGAGCTTCTAAAAAGGAAAACTATCATGTTCCTTGACTAGATGAAGTGTTGCAAATAGTGAATGGTTTACGAATTATGTCATTTTTGGATGGCTACTCAAGATACAACCAAGTGATGGTGCAATATTAAGATAGACACAAGATATCATTCACCACAAAATGGGGTATGTTTGCATACAGAAGGATGTCATTTGGATTAATTAATGAAATTGCTACAATCAAACACACCATGGATATAGCCTTCAAGTAAATCATAGGAAAATTAATCATCATCTACATGGATGAACTTATAGTGTTCTCAAAGAAAAGAGGAGACCATATCTCTGACTTATGCAAAGTGTTCCAAAAAGGAAGAGAATTTGGCATCTCGCTAAACCCAAAGAAATGCATCTTTGGGGTGAAAAAAGGAAAATTTCTAGGACACATGATTTTGGATAAGGGGATCTTCATAGATCCAACACACAATAAAGCTATCTTGAAGATCCAACTTGTAGGAAACAAGAAGGAAATGAAGTCCTTTGGGAAAATCAACTTTGTCAAGAAATTCATCATAGGATTTTTCGAAATAGTTAAGTTGTTGAATGCCACACTCAAGAAAGATGCCAAAGTAGAATGGGCATCTGAAGCCAAGAAGAAATTTGATGAAATTAAGAGGTCTATTATAGATGCTCTAGTGCTGGTAAGCCTAGATTATTAAATCCACTATTTTGCTTCAGATAACTCATGTGCAAGCATATTAACATAGAAAGATGATAAAGGGAATGAGCACCCTATTTCCATCATAATTTTGAGAAGAAAACATATGCCTTGGTTCATGGATTCAATAAATTCAAAAACTACATCTTGAGAAATAAAGTGTTTTCCATTGTTCTAGATCTAGTTGTTAAGACCCTATTGATGCAAAATGAGGTAGGAGAAAGAAGAGAAAAATGGGTCACATTGTTGAAAGAGTACGATATGGATATTTATCCTATGAAGGTGGTCCAAGGGTAAGCTCTCATGTGCATGATGGTAGAGATGGAACCAGAGCTTACAGTTCAACAATACCATCTGGAGGATGTTCCCCCGAATGAATGGTACGGTGATGTAGTTTATTATCTGTTGAATAAAAAATATCCATCCTGGCTGCAAGGAGTACAAAATTGTGCCCTAAGATTGAAAAGTAAAAGACATATGTTGTAAGGATCCATATTGTACAAAAGGAACCATGAGTGAATTTATTTCAGGTGCTTGGGAAAAATAGAAGCAACCGAAGTACTAAAATAATTTCATGAAAGTTTGGTATAGGCCATGGATCTACCCCTTTGATGGCCCACTAAATTCTATTGGCTAGGTAGTACTAGCCACCCTTATTCAGGGATTCTCACAACCACATTCGATCTTGTCATGTCTACTAGACCGCTACCACTAAGGAGAGCTATGCTATTGTTCCACTACAACCTATTATTGAGGTAAGGCATTTTTCAAAATGGGGACTCGACTTCATTAGTTCGAGAAACCCACCCTCCTCTACATACCATAGGTAGATTCTAACCACAACTGATTATTATACTAGATGGACTAAAGAAATTGTTAATTTTTTGGAAAGTTTCATTATAAATCAATTTGGTTGTCCATTTGATTTAGTATGTGATAATGGTCCTACATTTTCTTTCCTTAAATTTTCTAGTTGGGCATTTGATTATGGGATTGTGCTTAAATTTTCATCCAATTTTTATCCCCAAGTGAATTGTCTAGCTAAGTCCACCAATAAGAGCCTATTGAGCATCATACATAAGCTACTTGATAAGAACCCAAAGGACTAGCATACCCACTTATGTTTTTCCCAATGGGTAGATCATACCTGACATAAAGCAGCCTTAGGAAATTCACCACTTCACCATTTTATGGCCTAGAGACTATATTTATAGTTAACCTCAAGATTCATATATTACAATTCATCAATACCTATTATGAGGAGGGAGAATATCATGAGGGATGCTTAGTTGAATTGCTCCATTTAGAGGAAGTCGGTAACAAAGCAATAGAAATTTTTTCCAAACATCAGGTTGTAGTCAAGAGATGGTTTGACATTAAAGCCAAAATTAAGGCCTTTAGAATTATTGACTTAGTCCTATGCTAGGACAAGGCCCATGAGAAGAAAGGGGGACATGAAAAATTTGACAAGCTCTTACTTGGCCCCCTTTCATATTTTTAAAATTTTAGGAGATAATGCCTTTCACCTCAAAAAATTAACTGGAGAGGATGTCCTATTGCCTATTAATAGGTAGTACCTCAATCATTGTTTCCTTTCCAAAGCTATCTAAGCTCACCCCTTGTATATAGTTGTGTATAGTTAGGGTAGGTCTTTCGCTTTGTGTATCGATTTTGCTTCACTTTTTCTTGTTTTCTTGTCCCTCTTTTTGCTAAGGGTGTTGTTCAATATTGATGTAGTGGATGTGTTTGGCTTCTCAAAGGGCTCAATTTGGTACATGTTCCTTTGTGTTCCATAGATAAGTCTTCATGATTTACTAGGATTTTTCGTTCACTTCCATGAATCAAGTTTCCTCACTTGAACTATGACTTGACACAGAATGGAACCCTTATTTGAATCCTTTCACGTTGATCTTAGATTACACATAACTCACACTCTAAATAATATTGATGAGCTATGTCACCATGAAACCTAGGCAAGTGAAATTTTTTAAATCTACTCCAGTGACCATTGTGATCTCCAATCCCACTATAAGCTTCACTACTTATACAATTGAGCAAAAGAAATTCAAAAGAAAAATGAAAGAAAAACATGAAAAGGAAAGAAATGGAAGAGGAAATATTGAAAAATAGACAACTGTGTGGGTGTGTGAGCAACACTATCAAGGCTATGGATGCCTAAGTAGCAATAGAGAAATGTTCATGGGGATTGTAGTGACAACTCTGTCGAGGCTATGGATGCCTGACTAGTAGCAGAGCAATGCCCAAGTTACTTTTGGGGTTAGATTACCTATGTAGCTTGCCTCAAACAATTGGTTATTATCCTTTTTGGTTTCTGAAGAAGAGTAATGAACTCAATACACACACTTTTGAGATATTTTATGAATCGATTCAACTAAAGTTTCTATTCTCCCTTGAGCCTTTAGTTCATTTGAGGAATTTTTTTTTTGGTCTGTGGAACTAGAGATTCAGGGTTTTGGATGAATCCTTACCATTGGAATGCCTAGGATAATTATATGAATAGATTCTCCATTTTTTGTGCCTATAGCTCACACATGCCCCATTCAGATTGGGGACCCCCTCTTTCTTCTCTCACCAGGTCATTCTAGTTTTCACCTCATTTTGCATGCCCCTATTTTTAAGCTGAATTGGTCACGTGCCACAAAGATTGATAAAATTCCTTGACCAAATTCACCTATCCCTTATTTCACTAAGTTTTAGGCCTTTGTGGAGTTTGTGTTGTAAGCATTCGTTCATCCTTAGCTATCGCATACATCGCCTCTAGTGGACCCACAACTTTGGGTCTCCCTTGGCAAGTTGTCATCCACACTTTAGTATCCCTCACATCATTTGGACCATGTCTACCTGCATGGCGTGTTCCACATTTTCTATCACCACCTAGCTATTTGTCGAATGTCCATGCCAATTCAGGTTTCCAAAATTCAACCTACCCAATCTTTGACCGTACATATATTTAATTCCCTCATTAATGGTAGGTTTCATATATATATATGTTGACTCCCAACTATCATTTTCACTCAACATTTTTTAATTTTATGAGAGAAAAGGAGACATCCATGCACATAATGTATCTTTCTTGCAAGTATGGATGTATTTTTTGGTGTTTTTACTTAATGTTGTCATTGATGTCAACACTATACAAGTTAAGTTAGTTTTTACTAACTGCTTTTGAGAAAATTTGAGAAATAATGAAAGTTGTGTTGAAGTGTGTTTTGTGCATACTCTGGTATTGTGGTCTGCATTTATTCTATGTTAAACCTATTCCTTTTTGGATCTGTAGGTATGTTCATAAGCTTAAATGGATTTTACATTCTTAGTTTCTACTTCTAGATCAATGGAGAGTAAAAGTTATGTTCACCAGTGTGTGAACTAGTTTGTCAGAACTATCTGGTTCCTAACTGGGAGAATATTTTTGGCTCCAAAGTCTTTTGGTATTTGGGTTTAGATCTTGTTGATCTAGGGGATTACTCTTTCTGATGATTTTTGTGTGCTGATAAATTTTTTTATGGTTTGGCACTTTGGAAGACCCGCTTTAGAGTCTCTCTATTTTTTTTGGTTGTCTTGGTTGAAATGGTGAAGTGTTCTCTACAAATTAAGTTTTTTGAAGTTGTTGCAGATGTATCTGAGTTGTCCTCAAAGGTGGTAAAATGATTGGTGAAGTGTGTTGAGAAATCTGTGTGTGTTTATCTTTCTCAAGATGTGCATACTTCAAAGATCTTTGGTGTTTTCATTAGGTTTGGCTGCCTTGGTGTCTACACATTACATTTGGCTTTTTCATCAACTTGAGGAAGCGTGTGTGAACTTCAGGATGTTATTTGGGTCCTAAATTAAATATGTATTTGGTCCCCTCACATTCCTATCCACCACAAGAATTTTGAGTAGCCGACCTAGTTTGAATTTGTAAAGGAAATTTTATAACCAACCTTGGAGAATGTTCTTGAGGATGAAGATGGTATAAATACAAGTTAATTTGGAATGAATTTAATATCCATCCATTATTCCATCCAAGCAAGAGAAGAGAGTGAAAACAAGTGTGAAAATTAGAGTGTGGAAAAGCGAGTTGTGGCAACAGTACCTCGTTATATTTGTAATCTTCTGATCAAGTTGCCAACTGTGTGGAACTCCTAGTGGTCAATCTTTATCTATCTCTTTATATTTTTCTATAGGAAGTGAGCCCTTGATTTGGGTAATGAGCTTTTGTATTTGGGTAGTGAGCCCTCTGGCAGAGAGCCTTTTGTATCTGGTATTGCATTACTACTATACTATGAGTTAATCGTCACTGTGGTTTTTCCCTCATTAGCATTTTTGATGTAAATCTAGTATTTGGTGTTGTGTTTCTATTATCTGCATTTTCATGTTCACACTTAATAACATATTGAAGATAGAGTGGAATTGATTAAGCTAAGAAGAAAATAATTTGATACAACTGATTCACCTCCACTCTTAGTTGTCTTCTGCATTTCAAAAATCAGTATCAAAGCTCCAGTTCCTTGGTGAAAAGCATAACCACTTGAGGTATATCAAATGGAACACAAGCTGCAACTTCCTATTTTTGATGGAGTTGATTATAGTGACTAGAAAGAACAAATGAGAATTTATCTAATTTCACTTAGTTTTAATACTTGGAAAGTTGTGGAGACAAAGTGTGTGATCCCAGTAGTTAGATCTTCCACCACTGATAAGTTTGTAGCTTTTGAAGAAAATTAAAGAGCAAGTCTTGCTATCTTTAGTGCTTTATCTAAAAATAAAAGAGAAAAAGTTAGTTCTTTGATTGCAACAAATGAAATGTGAATGAAATTGAAAGAAATTTATGAATGAAATGAGAGAGTAAAGTTGTCAAGGAAACTAACTGCTATGCAAAAATTTGACAATCTGAGAATGAAATATGAAGAAGAAATTTTAAGCTATTATCAGAGAGTTGAAGCTATAGAAACTAAAATCAAGAATCAAGGAGGTACCATGAAGGATGAAGATATAATTGAGAAGATCTAAATGACCTTACCAGACAATTACAGTGATAAAGTATTTGTACCTGAAGAATAGTATGATCCAAAGACATTCACTAAGGAACATCTATTTGGTGTATTGACTGGAATTTAGATGAGAAAATTTGCAAGAGATAAGGAGAAGACTAAAACAACCTTTAAAGACATGAAGATAAAAGATGATGATGATGACGATGATGATGATGATGATGATGATGAAGATTTGGAAGAAATATTCACAAGGATATTGAAGAAAGGTATTGGTAAATACAAAGGTAAGTTTCCCTTTAAGTGTTTCAGTTGTGGAAATATTGGTCATTATGCATCAAGATGTCCTAATAGAGCTACAAAAAAGAATAATAAGGATGGATAAGAAAGATAGAAAGTTCAAGAATTTGTATTATGTTAGCGAAGATGTAGGTATTTTTGATGATGAATCTAACCTTGAGGAAGACAAAGATGAATATTTTTTTCTAGCCTTGTAAAAGAGATGTGCAAAAGAACCCAATCCAGAGTATAAGAAGGATGAATCAAAAGGTACTCTGGTAACTTCTTTTCATTCTAGACAGGATGAATACTTTTGGGTAATTGAAAATAGATTTTCAAATCACATGATTGGAGATAAGAGTAAGTTTTTGAAACTTGAGAAGTATGATGGAGGCATAGTCATGTTTGGAGATAATTCTAGTGCTAAGATTGTTGGTAAAGGAACAATTAGCTTTGATAGAAAAAATAACACTGATAATGTCTATTATGTAAAGGGTTTAATGCATAATATCTTAAGTGTTTGATAAATGTGCAACAATTTTTTTAAGCTTGTGTTTCAGGATAACACTTGTGAGATGAGAAAAGGATATAGAGTCGTGCTTGTAGCTAGAAGAAGAACTCATGAAAGCATCTATCAACTCAAAGGTGGTGATGGTTAATATTTTGTCTCCCAAATTAGTGAGATTTGGCTTTGGCACAAGAGGATAGGACATGTGAATTTTGATAATTTGATTAGGATCAGTTCTAGAGAGGTTGTGAGAGATCTACCTAGAATCATAAAACCTTCAAATTAAATTTGTATAAGTTGTTAGATGGGAAAACAGACAAGGAACAATTTTAAAACAAAGGATCAGTCATCTACTAGAATTCAAGAATTAATCCATACAAAATTTTGTCTTCGAACATGAATCCTGAATGGTGACAGGTACTCTATGATTTTAATTGATGATTACTCTAGGATGAAATGGGTTACATTTCTTACAGAAAAGTGTCAATCTCTTGATAGATTCAAGGTGTTTAAGAAAAGAGTAGAAATGAGGAAAACCTAAGAATAAACTATTTGAGATCTAATAGAAGTGGAGAATTCACATTTAGTGATTTCAATTCAATCTGTGAAGAGCATGGTATAAAAAGACATTATTCTACCCCTAGAACCCTGCAATAGAATAGAGTTGTAGAAAGAAAGAACTAGATTGTGCAAGAGGCTGCCAGAACTATGATGAAAGAAGAAAATGTTCCTAATATATATTGGAGAGAATCTATTCACACTACCATTTACATTCTTAATAGAGTTCAAGTTAGAGGAATAACACTAAGACCCCTTATGAACTATGGACTGATAAGACTCCTATTGTAAAATAATTTAAAGTATTTGGTAGTAGATGCTATATTAGAAGAGATGAATAAAATATTTGAAAATTTGATGCTAGATGTGATGAAGGAATTATCCTTGCATATTCAAATAACAGTAAGGCTTACAAATTTTTTAGTAAGAGGTTGAGGAAAATCATTGAAAGTACTAATGTGAAGGTTGATGAAGCTATGTATAGACTAGTGGAAATAACTAAAGTTGAACCTAATGAACCAATATGTGTGCAAATACAAGAAGAAATAAAATAACAAAGATAACAAAGTGAAGAAGAAGAAGAAATTATGGAGCCTACACCAAAGAATCCTAAATATGTTCTGAAAAATCATCCAGAGGAACAAATAATTGGAGACAAAAGTGAAGGAGTGAAGACAAGAAGCAAAGTGGTTGAGGTAAACTTGTGTTTACTTTATAAGATATAACGTAACACTTTGAATGAAGAATGTGATGATGAAATTTGGGTTAGAGCAATGAAAGAGGAGTCACAATAGATAGAGAAGAATGAGACATAGAAACTAGTCCCTCGACCTGTAAACAAGAATGTAATTGGTTCTAAATGGGTATTCAGAAACAAATTAAATGAAGATGGTGAAGTAGTAAGGAATAAGGAAATAATTGTATGTAAAGGATATTCATAGGTTCAAGGAATAGATTTTGAAGAAATTTTTGCACCTATGGCAAGAATGGAAGCCATTCGAATGTTCTTCGCATTTTCAACTCAAAAAGACTTCAAAGTATATTAGGTGGATGTCAAATTTGCATTTCTAAATGAAGAATTGGAAGAAGTATATATGGAGCAACTAGAAGGTTTTTCATGTTAGAAAAACCGAACATGGTTTCTATGTTAAAGAAAGCATTATATGGACTAAAGTAAGCTCCTAGAGCTTGGTATTCAAGATTGGATAGATACTTGAAAAAGAAAGGTTTTAGGAAAGGGTCTACAAACAATAATCTTTACTTCAAGGTTGAGAAAGACAAGATTATGATAGTTTTGGTTTATGTTGATGACATCATTTTTGGAGGTAATGAAGGTATGCGTAAGATGTTTGCTGAAGAGATGCAAAAAATAATTTGAAATGTCGATGATTGGTGAACTAAATTTCTTCCTTGGGCTCCAAGTTAATCAAAATGATAAAGGTATATTCATTTCACAATCTAAGTATGTTAAGGAACTATTAAAGAAGTTTGGAATGGATGACTCTAAACTGGTGTGCACCCCTATGGTAAATGGATGCAAACTAAGTAAGGACGATGAATCTACTAAAGTTGATCATAGCATATACAAATCCATGATTGGTGGAATTTCTTTTATCTTACTGCTACTAGACTAGACGTTATGCATGCAATATGTTTAGTTGCAAGATTTCAATAAGAACCTAAGGAAGCACATGTTAAAGCTATTAAGAGGATATTCAAATATCTTGAAAAAACTCGAGACTATGGTCTATGGTATCCGAAGGAAAATGATTTCACTTTGAATGCTTACACTGATGTTGATTAGGCTAGATGTGTAGATGACTGAAAGAGTAAAAGTGGAGGAGAATTCTTCCTTGGAGGAAGATTAGTTTCATGGTTGAGCAAGAAACAAGATTTAGTTTCTTTATCCACTATAAATTTTAATATATTGTAGTAGCATCTTGTTGTACACAAGTACTCTGGATGAAGTATACTTTGATGGAAATAGGTGTGGTAAGTGATGAACCTACTTATATCTATTGTGACAATACAAGTACTATAAAAATTTCAAATAATCCAATGATGTATTCCAAAACAAAGCATATATGTATCAAGTATCACTTCTTGAGGGAGAAAGTATTGACGAATGATGTTAGACTTGAACATGTACCTAACAAAGAAAAACTTGTAGACATATTCACTAAAGCCCTTCCAAAGGATACTTTTGAGTATCTCAGAGGGAAGTTAGGGGTTTTTCCCCCTTCTTATTTGAACTAATTGCACATGGAGGTGCATCAATCTAGTTGATTCACAAACCTCTTTGTTCGGGACTTATGATTGAGGTCTACTCCTTAGGGGGAGTAGAGAAGTTCATTGTTGTAGTATGTGATTTGGATGTACTCCTTAAGGGGAGTGAACAAGGATTTGGCAACAATTTACTTTTACATTGATGTCAATGGGGGAGAGAGAATCATGTGAAAATATTATGCTTGGTAGGTTCTCACTTCTAAAAATTATGTGGAATGTGGGAGAGAGAATCATGTGAAAATTCTATGCTTGGCAAGTTGTTTCTTCTAAGAATCATGTATACTGTCTTTGATGGTTTTTCACATCATGTGTTGCCATCAATGAAAAGGGGAATATTTTTGCAAGGATGGATGTATTTGGTGGTGTTGTCATTAATGTTGGCATTGATGTCAACACTGTACAATTTTGAGTAAGCTAGTTTTTTCCAAGTGCTTTTGAAAAAAATTGAGAAATAATGAAAGCTATGTTCAAGTGTGTTCTGGTAATACTCTGGTATTGTGGTCCATATTTATTTTGTGTTAAACCTATGCCTATGTGGATCTATAGGTGTGTTCATAAGCTTAAATGGATTGTGCATTCCAATTTTTTGCTTCTAGATCGATTGAGAGTAAAAGTTATGTAATGGTTTGTCAGAATTATCTAGTTGTTGACTACGAGAATTTTTTTGGCTCCATAGTATTTTGGTATTTGGTTTCACATCTTGTAGATCTAGTATATTACTCTTTCTAATGATTTATGTGTGTTGAAAAAATTTCCTATGGTTTGGTGCTCCGAAAGACCTGCTCTGGACTCTCTGTGTTTTTTTTGGTTGTCCCGGTTGAATTCGTGAAGTGTTCTCTACAAATGAAGTTTGTTGAATTTGTTGTGGATGTATCTAAGTTATTCTCAGATATGGTATAATGAATGGTGAATCATTTTGAGCAATGTGTGTACTTCAAGGATCATTGGTGTTTTCATTAGGTTTGCTCAACATGGTGTCTACACATTACATTTGGATTTTGCATCGACTTGAGGAAGCATGTGTGAAATTCAAGATGTTATTCGGGTCCTGAATTGAATATGTATTTGGTCCCCTCACATTCTTATCCACCATGGGAATGTTGAGTAGTCTTACTAGTTTGAATTTGTAAATGAAATTGTATAGTTGACCTTGGAGAATGTTCTTGAGGTTGAAGATGGTATAAATATGAGTTAACTTGTAGTGAATTTAATATCCATCCATCATTCGATCTGAGCAAGAGAAGAGTGTGCGAACAAGTGCAAAAAGTAGAGTGTGGAAGAGTGAATTGTGGCAATGGTACTTCATTGTATTCATAATCTTCTGATCAAGTTCCATAGTGTGTGGAACTCCTAGTGGTGGATCTTTATCTATATTTTTTTTTTTTTTGTAGGAAGTGAGCCTCTCTTTTGGAAAGTGAGTCCTAAGGTAGTGAGCCTTTTTATTTGGGCAATGAGCCTTCTAGCAGTGAGCCTTTTGTATCCGGTATTGCATTACTACTATACTGTCAGTTAATCCTCATCGTGGTTTTTCCCTCATTAGGGTTTTCCAAGTAAATCTAGTGTCTCTAGTGTTGTGTTTTTTTAATCTACATTTTCATGTCCACACTTAATAATAGATTGAAGATAAAGTGGAATTGATTAAGCTAAGAAGAAAATAATTTGATACACTTGATTCACCCCTGCTCTCATTTTTCTTATGTATTTCAACAATATCGATGGATTCAAGTTAGATGTACTTCAACTCCTCGTGTGGCTAGAGGTAATAATTCACAACCCTCTCTTTTTCCAAGTATTTAATTGTTAAGAAGGTTTGGCATCTAGGGTTTTATAATTGAAATCGGAATTCATTTAAACCCTATTTTCACTCAATGTCAAACTTGATTTTGGGGTACTCATTGAACCATGTTTGAAGAAAATAATAGTAACCCCACATGCATCGATTTTGCATCCATTACTTTGTCAAAACAAGAGTTTCCCTTAGTAGTATTTGCAAACCCTAACACGAGAATTAGCCTATTCATTAATGCAAGATATTGGAAAATATAATTTTGTCATCAACCATGAAATTATCACATTTATTATCACTATCAAACTACCTAAAGTATAAGTAAAAAAGTGACTAAGATTTATAGACTCAGATGTGTGGGTTTTTTCTTGTATGTCACCATTCCTTATTGGTGAAATAGACCTGACATCCTACTGCTCTAAACCCATGTGACACATTGCTTAGAAATTGAAGTATGAACCCAAAGGTTCACAGTTGTCAAGGAAGGGGTCCATTGTTGGCTTGCTTGAGTTGAAGCCCACCTCTACACAGCCATTATATGAATTCCAAAACCTTTGAAACCTTCCGCTATGCAGGCTTCGTGCAAGTCACTGTTAAAAGTTACAAATTTTAGCCTAAGGGTTTGGACCCTATGTGGGTTAGCCCTTGTGGGTGTTCATCTCAACACTACTATTGTCTAATGGCATAGTTCCTATGCCATTTTACTATGTTGGTTTTGATGCATTTCCTCAAAAGCTATAACTTCAAGTTTCCCAATGAAAATCTTAGTGCGGGCAACCCTTATAGGCCCACCTCTACGAACTACTGCATGTGGGAGGTCGTTGCTTCAAGTCCATTCCTTAAGAGAAAATCCAACATGCCTCTCTGCTATGTGGACCCTGAACTCATCAATTTCATCGTAATCAAATGTAGAAAAACAAACTTTAAGGCATGTTTTTTTAGTAGGTCTACTCATGTGGGTTGTTGTCTTCAAAACTTCATCCTTACAAAGCTACTCCTTTGAAGAAAAAACCTAATGCCAACCCAATGTGTGGTTCCCACACTACCCAACTCCATAGTTCTGACATCCCAACTTAGAAAATTTAAATAAAACTAGCTACGAAAATTACCATGCGGGTTCCACAATTGGGAACTCCACATGTGGGATGCCATTCACCTTTAGCCACTCTTTAGCAAAATTTTTTTAAGGGATTTCACACCCATATAAACCAAAAGGGATCAATTTGATTAAATAAAACCACTAAAGCTACTTCCATCCAAGATTCCACATGTGCCAAATAACTTTTCCTTAGATTTATCTTACAGTTGAGAATTGTAGGAATTCTCTATCAGGATACCACTTGTAGGATTTTGTGGCTCTAGTGTCATTCCTTAACGAATTTCATTATAGTGGCTTCTAAAGAGGGGAAACCCACACCCCTAGACCCACATTCTCATAATTTTTCCAAACAAGCTTCAAATTGTAAATGATAATGAATGTTATAATCTTTCAAGGGTATATGAATGCATCTAGCCATAAAATTATAGGATTTAATTGACTTTTTCCTATTAATCTATCAAAACACTTAGTACACTCGTTGTGTGCAAGATTTATGGAACCTAATGAGGGGCCATCAAAGAAACCACTGGGGAAAGCTGACAAATGAAAGAATCCCACAAGAACTCCTAGGGGGGAAGAAGAGAAAGAATAGATAAAGTACCAGTTCCACGAGGTAGAATTCACCTCTAAGATTGTGTCCAACTGGGACACAATCTCTAAAACCAACCTCATGCATGTAAACATAGATGAATTCAAGAAGAGAGTAATGATCAATCCCACTATAGAGGAGGCCCTAAGAATAAAAGAAAGTGGTCTTGCAAAGGTGGCTAGATTTCCTCCTACATTGGTTGCTCCAGAACTAGTAATGACATGTCGAGAATGCTACCACACCGATACCAATAAAATAATTGCCAAATATGGAAGGGTATTGGCAGACTTGTCCACTAAATCTATCAAAAAAATATTTGGTGTCCCGACCTTTGAAGAGATGGAGGAAGTTGAAAAGGAATTCACCCAACAAATATGGAAACAAGATCCTCTTGGCTACAAGAGAATGATAAATCAATCATGGCTAAAGGATAAGAGGGGCAAATCCAATAAGGTGTGTCAAAGATTGTATTGGAGAGATGGGCCTACCTATTTCCACATTCTTTGAAGAATAGATTTTCTACTTCGTGGAATAAATCCTCCATGACAATGCCAAGTTCCATTGGGCAATGATGATAAGTAACAATTTGCACAATCAGTTCATGGCATTAAAGAAGACCTCCAAATTCTACATAACCTCATATTTGGTCTGCCTCCTAGTAGTCAAGTTCTCATACAAAGTGTGTCACCAAAAGTTGTAGCCTTTGACACTTTTTCACTCACTTTGGCCTTTTCCATTAGATTTTAGCCTTGATTTTCCTTGATTTAGTATTGAATGCTTGTAAATCAACAACAATATAACAACTTTTTACAAATGTGTTGTGAAGTGTTGTAACACATCTTCCCACTTTTATAAGACCCTTTCAACATAATTCACCTAAATAACCCCTTTTTACCCCTTTTTAAGCCTTGTGCCAAAGTGTCGTAAAATATTTTCTCACTTTTCTAGGCTTATCATCACTAATTCAACCCTTTTTAATGTTAAATTAGTCCCTTAATGTAATTTTAGGCCCGAATTAAGCGTGTTTTAGGAGGCAAGTCTGATAAACATCATTTCCCACCTTTTTATTCTCAGCCACCACTTGAATTTGTCCAAGTGGACTACATCACCACCTTGGGCAACCTAGTCCCTTTGGCTTAAAATTCAAAATTAAATAAAAAACCTAAAGGGAATTTTCCTCCAAAACCCTAGTGTCTGCCTATCATGTGACATTTTTGGGAAATTAGGGCATACCTTGTATAAATAAGGGTTTTCACCTTCATTCCCCCCACCCCACCCCGCTAACATCAATTTTGCATCTTCATAAGAACTCTTGTACTCAAGCTTCCCAAGCAACAAATCAAGCACAAGGAACCTCAAGAAACCTCCATTCGAGTTGGTTCTTGCATGTTTCAAACTTCAACAACTAAAGGTTTGGTGAGTGTTTACATTTTTCATCATTTAATCATCTTTCATTTCATTGTTTCTCATTTGGGTTTAATTTACCATCAAAGGGGTTTGAATTAGGCAAACCCCTATTACCTAACCCCAACATTCTATTTGTCTTTGCATGTGCTTTGCAGATTGTATTCAGATTTGGCAAGGAATAAATTATTGGAGAGGGTACAATCATTCCATTCAAGTCAACTTAAGTCATCAAACCCTAGGTAGAGCAAAAGAACAACTTGTAGGTCATTTTATGAAGATTCAGACATGGGCATCTACAAAAAAGGAAAGTGCAAGTAGGAACCCATAGAATAAGACCTTCAGGCTCTTGAAAGTATCAAGAGGACTAGGTCACCATCAGTGGTGACCTTGTCCTTGTACCGGGCTTGAAAAAGGGTTTTCATATTTTTGGAAACCCTTTTTCCCATAACCTAGTCTGGCAGAATTTTCCGACAGAAGGATTAGGTCACCCATTCTAGCATGTGTCCCTTTGTAGATTTAAGGTAGATTTCAGAACATTCTAAGGCTCCTCTTCTATAGGTTTCATTTCCCAGGTACATTATCTTTGTACTTTCTATTTTCCTTTTCGTTTACATTTATTTAGGCCATCTAGTTAGCTTGCATTTAGTTTACATTTGATTTCATTTACATTTCATAGTTGATTTAGTTTCATTTCATTTTCAGCATTCAACCACACTTCTCACCCAAAAATCACAACCCAATTCAACCCCCTCCTTTGAATGCAATCACCAAAAAGAGTCATATCACGAAAGTGGAAAAAGAGCTATTCCTAAACCAAGTGCTCCTTAGGTGAAAAACCCTAGGGGTCTAGTAAGAGGAATCCTCTTTCCCTTGTTAGTATTTAACCTTTTTGGTGGTTCATTTTAATGAACTTGACCATAGAACACTTGTTGATCTTCTGATTTTTACATTTCATCTTAGGAAACAACTTGCATTGCATCAAGATTTTGCATTGTTGGCATCCTAGGTCTTGTAAAAAAAAGTGCATTAGTAAAAAAGTTCATGTTAGATTGCACTTCGCATGGCATTTTAAAAGAAAAAGTACAAAAGAAATATACATTTTCATTTTGTACCTGCATTGGAAAAGCATAAAAATTAGCAAAAGCATTCAAAACATTCAAAAAATTTCACAAAAATCTTTGTTGCGATTGTTGGTGTTCGAAATCGATCAATCCTATGAATCCTATAGAGTAGTCACTTTCTAATGATTAGATTCATAGATGGATTTGGACAACTAATAGGAAATGGAATTGACACATATTTTCCCTACACTTCAGGCTCTATAAGACCTAGTGGGGTAACCCTTTAGCAACATCTAAAATCTAGACACACAAGGAATAGGATATTGTTGAACATATAATGTTCTCACATAATTATGCTAAGAAACCTAAAATATCATTCAACATTGGCTATGAAATTGAATGAATTTCATCAACTAGCATGGAGAACAAGGCACCCATAACTTAGGAAAACAAATTTGAAATGGTTTTTTGATTTAAACAACAAAAGAATGAAGATTGACTAGTGCCAAAAGAAAGGGCTATAGATTCATATAACCAACACTTCCTGTTACAGTGTTAAGCATGTTTTGAAGATCTTCAAAAATTTTACCACATTATGATAACAAGACCATTAAATCTTTATCATATAACCATTCATGCAATCCATATGGAAACACAAAACTCCTGTCACATTTATTTAAGAAAATTACTCCATCCTTGAAAAGAAGGCAATAACATATGCAAATGGCATTAGTTAATACAATTACACCATTCATAGAACAAACAACAATAACAATTGCAATTCAAATGTAGGAAATGTGCATGAAAAACCCAGATAATCCTTGATTATTGAATTCAAAGAGCTTTACATTTCAGCCTTGGAGATAGTCATTTGATAAAATATAAACATGAAAGTATAATTCAAAACACAAACACCTTAGATTAATGACTTAGTTACAATTCATCCTAGATTTACAATTCTATCTAGAGCTTTTTCCTTACTTGAAGAGCTTTCAAAAAATTGGAACCCCATACAATGAGAAGAAGAGAAGAAATAGAAGAATGGAAGCAAACCTAAAACTGATCAAAAAATGCCATCTAGAAACCTCTTCACTGTTGATTTGCAGCAAGCAAAGCCTCTCTCCTCTCTCCATCAATAATTTTTTCCTCCAATATTATCTTTGCACCAAGTTGATCGGGAACAAAAAACTTGTCCATGTGGAGAAATTCACTCAATTTTACCTTGTTGTGTAAAAATGCCTCTTGCCCATCAAGACTCAACTATTTTCCATTTATTGTAGCTGCACATTTTTATTACACTCATTTATGTGCCCAACACATAGCCCCTTTATAAAGTGAATAACATATTCAATTTACCTACAGTGAATAGTTAATTCATTTCTCCAATTAAAAACTCACCCAAAGTCTCCATTTTGTTGCACATTTCACATTTCACTTTTAGTGAAAAATGGCCTCATAGACAATGAGAATTTTAATAAGACTTTCTCGGTGCCATTCACATTGCCATTTATTTTTTAAAAATGAAAGCCCATTTAATTTTCATCGAGCAACCTTCATTTTCTCTACTTCACTCCACATTTAAAATTATTTTCCTTTAAACAATAAAAATCTCACCTCCAATATTGGGCAAATATTTTAATATTTTCCACTCAAAAACTCCAAACATCTCAACTATAATGAGGGCCTATACTTTTTAATTTTCACCAATTCCCATTATGTTTTTTTTATTTTCACCTGGCACTGACCTCTTTTCACACTAAAAAAAAGTGAAGGCTTTAAAATATCGGGCATCTTTTCTTTTCACCGAACGGGCCCACCACATGAATTCTTCACGGGCACATCATTTTAAATTCAAAACAATGTAAAATATTTAAAATCAGACCAATCTCGCGCACCTCCCAACTTTTTTTTCGACGTCATCCAAAGCCCTACAAGGCTTGTGAGGTGTGGTGGAAATCCCACCTATTGTTGATCTCAACTTCTGCCCTAGTTTCACTGTATCCAACTACATTTTCTCTGCAACTCAAATGGATTCTCCTCAATGCTGCATAGGGATACCACATGAGATTCTTTTATCTCCTACGCTTTAATGAATTTCCTTACCCTACTAGTTGCATTTGCTGCATTCCAAAGGGAATTTTTCCAAACAATTTTGGAATATTTTCACTATGAGCTAGGATCATTTTTATAAATGAAAGGGCACTTTTGGCATTGGAAGATACTCAAAAACATTTGAATCCTTGTTTAAAAAGCTTCCAATTCATGAGGAATAGTTTGGACATCTTCTTGGAGGCTGCACTAACATTTCTCAGCTTGCAAACGTCTTTAAAAATCCACTTGAAGACAAAAAAAAACATGATTGTAGCTTGATTTCTGCTTGTAGATGCTCATAAAAGGTATGAAAAATGAAACTATCACAAATACAACACCAAAAAATCCTTTAAATAACCCTGTAGGTGATGATTATTAGTCTTAATGTCAGGACAAGAATCCTTCATTTGCCTACTTCCCCACAATCCTCTCCTTTGCCGCCTTCAGTTTTCAATTGTCTCAAATAAAATAGATTATAAAGTTTAAACTTTATAAATCACCAAATATTTAAAGCATGCCCTAATTTCTCTTTTCTCCATTACAAGTATTTAAAATACTTAACATATGTTAAACATTTGTAATTTGAACATTAGAAAATAGTGAAATTTTAATTTTGGGTGCGACCTAAATAGGGGAAATTTGTTGCAGACAAACCAGGACACCTGGAACAACAAAAAATTGAATAGGGATTTTATAATTTATTTTGAGAAAACCCATTTCCTCAAAATTCACATCGCCAAAATATTTCAAGTACCTCCTTTGTAAACTAGCCTTCCTAATGCCTTTGTCGCAACTAAAGTGCATTAAAGTAATGCATCATATGACTTTTGTTTCTAATGAAAATGGATCTGGAGATGTTTCAAGCCAAAACAAGAAATGGGTTGTCCCAAGATATGCAAAACTTTACATCTTTTGGAACACCATTTTTGGCCCCTTCGTGATGAGAAATTGATTAAGTAGCCCATCAGAACTTATCCTGAGACCCTGAAACTGAGAAGACATGTAGAAACTTGACCCAAGAATGTACTGCAACAATTGGCTTGGAAAAAAAAGTCACGAGGTGAAAGTTATTAATAGTCAAAGTTGCTTGTTCGAAGTTTCTGCAATAATAGCCTATTCAGAACCAATTAAAACTCACGAAATCACCTCTCCGAAAATAATATCAAATCAAATTCTTGGAGGCTGCCACTGGAAAAAAAAAAACATTTAGGTACCCTGAGCGTGAGTGCAAAATTATTTTTCTTGAATCATCACTGGTCAAAATATATTGATGGTCGAAGTTGACCTCCTTGAAAGATTTTTGAAAGTGCAAGTGTGAAACTGAAGAAATTGCTTTTGGTTTTGATCTACTAAAAATAGCAAATAAACTTGTGAAGCTCTAAAAACTAACACACAAGCTCATGTTGGTATGGAAAATGCAGAGCAAGAATCATTTTGACTTGACAATCAACCCATTACAAAAGACAAGCAAGCTCAAATGGGAGGCAACTTTGCAAAACTGAAAGTTTGCAAATAGCAGAAAAGTGCCAAAATGCTCCAACTTCACTTTTTAAAACCCTAACACAACTGATCGTGGGAAGCTAAAAATTGAAATGCACATTCACATATGTCAGTTGAACATTTCTACCAAATGGTTTTGTATGAAAAACATTTGGCTCCAAATTACAACCCTCCAAAGTGGGTCATTTAAGCAGATTTCTCAAGTGCAATTCTGAGAGTGTAGAGGCAAAATTCTAGAAATGGGCACTTCAAATTTGCAAAATTTGAGAGTGCCATCAATGGCTCCAACTAGGGATGTATGCCCCCTACGAGCATAACAAGAATCAAGATCTTTGGGGAGTAGACCAATTTTTGAGTCCATCAAGTGTCCTCAAACTACTCCTTTATTCAACTTCATCTGGTGACCTCGGGCCACCAAATAAAAAAATGGGAATCAACATTTACCTCTGTCAAACATAATTTTGTAAAAAGAACTAATCTCCCTCAACTCATCCTTTCCTTTTTCATACCATAATAACATAGGTGACTACACCCCTGCAAACACGAGTATCAAGCTACCTTTTTGCAAGTGGAAACTTTCTCTCTGTTTGGCATTGTTATCACATGGTAGAAAAATCACATAGGCCACTCCAATGCCACTCTCTTCATTGTCTGATTTTGTATCAAGTGGTAGCATATGGGGATATTGATCAAGACCACATGAATGTACATACTCTCATCATATTCATTAACACCCTCATAATGATCATGTTCAGAGGAGATGTCGTGGCTGAAAAAACAACATGCAATCATCTTGTGTGTTGAGAAAAAAATTCTCATACATATGTATCTCCTCTAACTGAAATACATCACATGTCGGCTTATCATTCTACCAAACACCATAGCCCAAACACATTATCATGTGTTTCAAGATTCTGAAAATAAGGTTTATCAACACTAAAAGTACATTCATCTTCATTCAAATCATGACACTCAACAAAAGCATCAACCTCCAATGCATGATAAGTGTCTATCTCAGGTTCACACATGTTGTCAAATTCATTCTGGGTTTAAGCTTGAGCCGAAAGTTTCACATTTATTTTTTATAACATGTTTAGTGTCTGAATAATTTTGAATGTTATCACTTTCAAAATTAACAAGGTCAGCAAAAATACTTTCATGTGCATTATCAGTTGATAGGCATATTGAACCATGTGCAAAAGACTCACTGTTATCTGAATTTTTTACGAGTAACAGAGCTAAAACCTCCATTTCCTTGCACACTAATGCATTCTTCATTCAAAGCAAACATATCCATTTGCAGACTGTGAAGACAAGAGAGATCATCAAAGAAAGATCCACATTCAATCTCATACTGACTGACATCACACCCACTATTATTTGTATCATATGGCTTCTCTACAAATTGATCAAAAGGTGTTGTGATGTCAACACAAACTGAAAACCCATCAAATTGTTTCACATTATCTATGGGTGATAATGTCAATCCTAGATCCATCTAATTTTTACAATGCACAACTTGATCCTTGATAAATGATTTTATTTCTTCATCAATGTGCACCTCATCATCCTTTTCATACATAACTGGAATTCCCATCTCAACTTCATATAAATAATCATGGACAAAAAAGGCATCAACATCTTCATCACTTCCACCAGTAATATGTTCATGATCAACAAATTGAGTACACATATGTCCATCCTCTAATTATTCATCACACACAGAATTAGCATGCTCCATTGATGTCAAATCTGAATTACATTCCAAATTTGCATCAAATGCAATTAGATCATTCAATTGTGGACAAGTGATTCCATGAGCATTCATGTCTTTACATTCTTGAGGTGAAGAAAGTGCCTCCATATCATCCTTATAAGAGAGTTCATAATCCAAAGAAGAGCAATCAATTTGGCTATCATCCGCATCCTCATTGCAAGAAGACTTATCACTACATAATCCATGCTCAGATACCTTGAAGTAAGTGCTTGAACTTCCATCTTCAATGTCTCAATCACTAATTTTTGAGGATATTTCATCAACATTAGCCTTATTTTCACTAACCAAAACCTAACATGGAATGATGTCTTGCATCTCTTTCATTTCTTCATCACACAAGATATTGCAAGAAAAAAATTCATGCATATCTATTTTTTCATCATACCATGTAGCTTCCTCTTCATCACTACTACAAGGATATGCACATTTATTAAATTGTGAGCTGATTACAATTAATATCCTCATTCATACAACAAATATCTTAGTTTTTTGATACAGTCTCTTCATTCTTGTGTATCATGTTCTAATTTTCCTTAATAAGACAACTATTATCTTTATTCTAAGATACCACATGCTATGCATAACTATGTTGGGCTAGTTCAATAGTCTTTATCCAATCAAGTACTTGATCGAAGCTATGTGGCTTTAATTCCTTTGGCAAGGCATTTAGCCCAGGATCATAGATTTTACAAAATAGATCAATGCACACTGAATCCTCAAGTTTGAAAATTATGGGGACTTTCAACAAGGCATCCAAAAGCCTTGAGATTAGATCATGTGGTGAATCTCCTTTGTTTCTTTTAATTTTACACAATCCTTGAACAAAAGATGTTCGATCACCTTTGATCGAATTTTGACAACATTTAACATGGAGTTCATTAGGATCTGCAGATTGTGATGATGGAGAAGTCAGAGCAGAAACATCATTATCTTGACAAGCACTTCTATTATCCAGTCCATGAGTTCCATTTGCATTGGATGTTTTAGGATAACCAACACTTACAACCCTATTTCCTTTCATCATTGAATGCCACAAGTTGTTCTCAATATCCATAGAAATTTGATACACTTGGTGCAAGGTCGTAGGCAATTTATCCCTTAATAGATAACTCATTTTTTTGTAAAATGCTCCTAGGTACATGACCACACATTTAGCATCATTTGGCCTTATATTCTTTGGAATCTCTCTTATTATCTTTGAAAATTTGAGATTAAAAGATGGGACTAACTCATCTTTTCCTTTTTCGATATTCATGAACTTTTTCCTTATCAAAACAGGGCCAATCCTTTCTCCAAATTGCTCCATGAACATTGCCTTAAAATCTTCCCATGAATGAATGGAAGAAGCTAGTAAATAAGAGAACTAGTCCCTTGCATCTCCTCTTAGAGACTGAACAAATAGTCTCATGATCACATCTTTGTAGTCAATCTCATAATCATCCATCAAATTACTAAATTCTTGGAGATGCTTATTTGCTGATTCAAACTTATCACCAATGAATCTTGGTAACTTATTTATGAATTTAGCTAAAATTTCATTTGGGTAACCACTAATGCCATTGAAATTGATAGCTTTGTACCTTCCAGTGTTGAAACTTCTTTGACAATATAGCTGGGATTGATCACAAACAATGTTTGCACCCAAAACCATACTAGGATGCATATATTGAAGCATTTTGCCATGCCTCTTTGAAATTTCACATATCAATCCTAGAGTTGATTATTTCATTGCCCTATTTCTATTTTTCATCATGATCTCAGGGTACCATAATACATAATGCATAATTCAAAGGAATCTACACCTAAGATCTATTTAGTGGGAAAATTAACAACTAGCATACTTCTCTAATATAATACATGGGTTGCAAATTACAATTCAGAAGTATGCAAACCCAATATTACTATCATTTCCCTTTCTTAGTGCTAATTCACTCAATAAGGAACCAAGAATTTATCCTGAGATGTTCAAATATGGTTTTCATACATGAACTTATTGAAAACCAAGATTGAAGAATACCTGGAAACATTGCAGCTATTGCAAATTGTCTTCCTATCTATAAATAGTGTAGATCTAGAACTTTCTTCAAATCTTCAACAGGTTCTTTTGACAGATTCGCCACCTCTCTTCAAAGAGGACTTAACTTCAAGTAGTTTTAAGTTCGTTCACATGTAAATTTTCTTTTGAGTTCCTTTCAATAGCAAAGCACCATAGATTACATAACATTTCAAGTTCACTGCAACAATTTCTCTCCGAGTTTGAAATCCTTCAATATTTGAACCAAATACAAAATAACAAATAGTATGACTCTATGAAATATCGATCTACAACAGTAGATTCAGAATTATCCCAAGTAGAGTCGACATTCTGTTGGTGTTCCAAATCAATCAATCCAATGAATCTTATAGAATAGCCACTTTCTAATGATTAGATTCACAGATGGATTTGGCCAACTAATACGAAATGGAATTGACACACATTTCCCCTACACTTCAGTCTCTGTAAGACCTAAGGGGGTAACCCTTTAGCAGCATCTAAAATCTAGACACACAAGGAACATGATATTGTTGAACAGATAATGTTCTCATTGAATTATGCTAAGAAACCTAAAATATCATTCAACATTGGCTATGACATTGAATGAATTTCATCAACTAGCATGGAGAACAAGGAACACATAACTCAAAAAAATAGATTTGAAATGGTCTTTTGATTTAAAGAATTGGGACCAAACTAAAAACAACAGAAGCATGAAGATTGACTAGTTCCAAAAGAAAGGGATATGGAGTCATATAACTAGAACTTCCTCTTATAGTGTTAAGCATGTTTTGAATATCTTTGAAAATCTTACTATATTATGATAACAAGACCATTAAATCTTTATCATTTGACCATTCTTGCAATCCATCCGGAAACACAAAACTCTTGGCACATTTATTAAAGCAATTACTCCATCCTTGAGCAGAAGGCAATAACATATGCACTTGACATTAGTTAAAGTAACTACACCATTAATAGAACAAACAAAAATAACAATATCAATTCAAATGCAACAAATTTTCATGAAAAACCCAGATAATCCTTGATTATTGAATTCAAAGAGCTTTACATTTCAGTCATGGAGACAGTCATTTGATAAAATATAAACATGAAAGTATAATTCAAAACACAAAAACCTCATATTAATGAATTGGTTACAATTCATCCCAGCTTTACAATTCTATCCAGAGCTTCTACGTGACTTGCAGAGCTTTCAAAAAATTGGAACCCCATACAATGAGAAAAGAAGGGAAGAAATAAAAGAATGGAAGCAACCCTAAAATTGATTTGGAAATTTCATCTTGAAACCTCTTCACCATTGATTTGGAGCAAGGAAATTCTCTCTCCTCTCTCCATCAACAAATTTTGCCTCCAATATTGTGTTTGCACCAAGTTGCTCAGCAATAGAAAACTTGCCCATGTGGAGAAAATCACTCCATTTTACCTTGTTGTGTAAAAATGCTTCTTGCCCGTGAAAACTCAACTATTTTCGATTTACTGTAGCTGCAAATTTTTATTACACTCATTTATGTGCCTCGTACATAGCTACTTTATAAAGTGAATAACAAATTAAATTTACCCACAGTGAATATTTAATTCATTTCTCCAATTAAAACTTCACCCAAAGCCTCCATTTTGTTGCATATTTCACATTTCACTTTTAGTGAAAAATGACCTCATAGATAGTGAGAATTTTAAAAAGACTTTCCCGATGTCATTCACATTGCCATTTATTTTTAAAAAATGAAATCCCATTTAATTTTCATGGAGCAACCTTCATTTTCTTTACTTCACTCCACATTTAAAATATTTTTCCTTTAAACAATAAAAATCCCACCTCCAATATTGGGTAAATATTTTAATATTTTCCATTCAGAAACTCCAAATATCTCAACTATAATGAGGGCCTATACTTTTTAACTTTCACCAATTCCCATTATGTTTTTGTATTTCATCTGGAACTGACCTCTTTTCACACTTAAAAAATGTGAAGGCTTTAAAATAACGGGCATCTTTGCTTTTAACCTGTCAGGCCGACCACATGAATTCTTCATAGGCACCACTTTAAATTCAAAACAATGCAAAATATTTAAAAGCAGACCAATCTCGTGCACCTCGCAACCTTTTTTCTGGCCTCGTCCAAAGACTTGCGAGGCTTGCGAGGTGTGGTGGAAATTCCACCTATTGTTGATCTCAACTTTTTCCCTAGTTTCACTATATCGAACTACATTTTCTTTGCAACTCAAATGGATTCTCCTCAATGCTGCATAGGGATACCACATGGGATTCTTTTATCTCCTACACTTCAATGAATTTACATACCCTGCCAATTGACTTTGCTATGTTCCAAAGGGAATTTCCCCAAATAGTTTTGGTACATTTTCACTATGAGCTGGGGTCATATTTATAAATGAAAGGGCATTTTTGGCATTCCAAGATACTCAAAAACATCTGAATCCTTGTTTAAAAAGCTTCCAATGCATTAGGAATGGTTCATACATCTTCCTAGAGGTTGCACTAACATTTCCCAACTTGCAAATGTCTTTAAAAATCCACCTAAAGACAAAAACCGTTATTGCAACTTGATTTATGCCCGCAGATGCTTAGAGTAGGTATGAAAAATGAAAATATCACAAATACAACACCGAAAAATCCTTTAAATGACCTTGTAGGTGATGATTAATAGTTTTAATTCCAAGACAAGCATCCTTCATTTGCCTACTTCCCCACAATCCTCTACTCTGTCGCCTTCAGTTTTCAATTGTCGTGAATAAAATAGATTATAAACTTTAAACTTTATAAATCTCCTTTCTCCTTTATAAGTATTTAAAATAATTAACATATCTTAAACATTTGTAATTGGAACATTAGAAAATAGTGAAGCTTTAATTTCAGCTGTGACTCAAATAGGGGAAATTTGTTGTGGACAAATCGGGACACCTCGAGCAGCAAAAATTTGCATAGGGACATTATAATTTATTTAGAGAAAACCCATTTCCTCAAAATTCAAATCGCCAAAATATTTCAAGCACCTCCTTTGTAAACTAGCCTTCATAACGCCTTTGCCGCAACTAAAGTGCATTAAAATAATGCATCATACGGCCTATGTTTTTAATGAAAATGGATATGGAGATGTTTGAAGCCAAAAAAGAAATGGGTTGTCCCTAGATATGCAAAACTTCACATTTTATGGAACACCATTTGTGGCCCCTTCGCGATGAGAAAATGATTAAGTAGCCCATCAAAAATTATCCTGACACCCTGAAACTAAGTAGGAATGTAGACATTTGACCCAAGAATGGAGTGCAACAATTGGTTAAGAAAAAAATGTCATGAGGTGAAATTTATTAATAGTCAAAGTTGCTTGTTTGAATTTTCTACAATAATAGCCTGTTCAGAATCAATTAAAACTCACGAAATCACCTCTCAGAAAAAATCTGAAATCAACTTCTGGGAGGCCACTGTTAGAGTAATAAGTTATTACACTTAATTAATTATATCATATTGGTTAATTAATTAAGTCATTTATTCTTTAGTTACTTAAGCTAAACTTAGGCACATTAATAATTGATTAATTATTAAGTGTGCACACTAGGGTTTCCTTTTAGGTCAACATTAGGGTTTCATTTATTACTTTTATAAATAAAATCATATCATGTAATTTCTTAATTATGAATATATCAATTTGCACATCTTCATGCAAAGCTCTGCTTTTTTATTGTTTTTCTCTTCTGAGGAAGGCCTTTTGGTTTGCATGTCTAATCTTGGTTTCTAACAACCGCCACTGGAAACAAAAGCACATTTAGGTACCCTGAGCATGAGTTCAAAATAAATTTTCTTGAATCATCATTGGTCAAAATATATTGATGGTTGAAGTTGACCTCCCTGAAAGATTTCTAAAAGTGCAAGTGTAAAACTGAAGAAATTGCATTTGGTTTTGATCAACTAAAAATAGAAAATCAACTTGTGAAGCTCTAAAAAACTAACATACGAGCTCATCTTGGTATGGATAATGCAGAGAAACAATAATTTTGACTTAACAATTAACTAGTTGCAAAATACAAGCTCAAACAGGAGGCAACTTTCCAAAACTGAAAGTTTGCAAACAACAGAAAAGTGCCAATACCCTCCAACTTCACTTTTTAAAACCCTGACAAAACTTATCCTGGGAAGCTGAAAATTGACATGCACATTGACATATGTCAACTGAATATGTCTACAAAGTGGTTTTGTATGAAAGAAATTTGGCTCCAAATTACTACCCTCCAAAGTGGGTCATTTAAGCAAATTTCTCAAGTGCAATTCTAAGAGTGTAGAGGCAAAATTTTGGAAATGGGCACTTCAAATTTGCAAAATTTGAAAGTGCCATTAGGGACTAAGTTGCCACAATGGGTGACCTAGTCCTCTTGCACATTTCTATTGGTCTTTTCTATCATTTTTAGAACATTGTCTACTTTTCTGCTTTCTGCAATTGCATTTTTGTTTCTATTTCTAGATTGCCTATTTTAGTCACTTTATTGTCATCACTTTTCTTTCCTTATGGCTATGTCTTTCAAGAAGTTTTGGATTTCCTTCAAATCCCTAATGGATATGTCAAGCTACACCTTCACCACTAATCCCAATGACATTGAACCTACTCCTACTCAATCAACTCCAAATGCATATCCTCCTATTGCAGTTGACATCATTGGAGATGATGATGCTAGCATGTATTGATTAATAAATGAATGCCTTGATAATATTTAACCAAATGTTTCTTTTTACCCATATATGAATCAACCTGAGATGCCTAACATGTCACCCCTAGAGACATTTTCTTACCCTCATCCTGAAACAAACAATGAACCTAAGTTCCCTGTACAAGGTGAACCTAGTTGATACAAACTTGTCACTACTCAACCATATTACAATAACCAAGTTACCCACCCTCCAATTAATCTTCAACAAACCTCTAGAAAAGGATTCACAGTTATAATCAAACAAGCTAGTGACACAACAAATGAACATGAAAGACACAAATTTTATGACCAATTGTCACCCGATGAACATACAACAGGCATAGGCTATCAAGATCCTCCTCATGACCATAGGCCTCCTAGAGAATTTATCAAGTTTCGTGATGATGGCACGGTGATCCTTGATTCCCCTCCTAATTTGGATGTTCTCCTTCCCAAAGAATTCTCACCATATCCTAATCCCAACAATGCCAATTCCAAGATCATCTCGGGTACTCTTGCCCTAGTCTACTCTTTTGAAGTTCGAGAGTCTAGCCAATGCAAGAGGCCACACAAATTATAGAAACTAAAAATTCATCTTCGTCCATCTCTTGAATGTGAGAGGAAATTAAAAATCTTCCTAAACAAAGGACTCATTACCTTGCCTCATCACAATCGGTTGGTGATTTATCCTAAAGATGCTAATGTCCCACATTCTTCTTATCATCCTGTTTTTGGCCATAAAAGCGATGAATATGGTCATTTGTGAGAGATATTGAGGAAGTATGACTTCGTTTGTGATAATTGCTACCCCCTCCAACCATAAACCTACTCGCATGCACCTTTTCATGTAATAGTTGTATAATATACCCTTCTCACTATTACATTCTTTTTTTCCATCACCTACCTCAGCTCACTCTTCCCTTGCACTCACTAGGGGCAAGAAGTTGTTAGCCTTGTCCTAGTAATGCATTTGTCCTTGTCCCTTAGCTTCGTTGTTCACCTCTAGCTTATACCCATTAAGATTGGGAGGTGGATGGCTTGTTTAACAGTTGACTTACATGTTCCTTACTAGTAACGTGTTTGATTGTGTGTGTTATGTGCTCCTCAGTATGTTTGTTGTTCCCCCTCTTTATGACATTCTTTTATATGTATCTCCATTCTTTCCTATGTTGTGCAATCTATTCATTTTTTGTTTTCCTTTTTTCCTTCCATTTGGGGATGATGCAAGGGATTGAGACTGTAATGTTTCCTTCATGTTGACCCAAATGGAATTGTTTCCTTTTCATTTTCCCTTTTTCCTTCCATTTGGGGATGATGCAAAGCATTGAGACTGCAATGTCTCCTTCATGTTGACCCAAATGGACTCTTTTCCTTTTTGTTTTCATTTTTTTCCTTCCATTTGAGGATGATGCAAGGAATTGAAACCAAAATTTCTCCTTCATGTTGAATTAACAAGGATCCTTTTCTTTATCTTTTCCTTCTTTTTTGTTGTCCTTGTGGGGACAATTCAAAGCATCGAGACATCCTATGTCTCTTCCATGTTGACCGAAAATGACTCTTTCTTTTTACTTGTTTTTGCTCTCTTTCTATCTTCTTCGAGTTCTATGTATTTGGGGGAATGATGATAATTATGTGTTCTCTAAACAAACATTGCAGAAATGAACATACTAACCCCAAATCCCTATATCCCTTATGTGTTTGGTGATTTTTATTTTGGGGGCAACCCCTTTCCCTTTCTTTTTCTTCTTATTCTGCATGATGCAGCCTTTCTTGGACACCTATCGCTTGACATAGGGCTTTTTAAGTAGGCTCTCATGTCCTTTTCTTCCTTTCTCTACTTTAAAGAAATTTCTTACAGAATAGTGTGTAGCAATTCCTTTATAGTGAGGGCATACATTGGCATTATTTATTTTCCATTTACATTTCCTTGGTTCCTAGTGTAGCCTTATCACTTCATATGATGTGTTTTATCACTTTGTGGATGATATTGGGTGTAATCTCCTTCATAAGTGTGACTTATCTTAGCATATTACATTCCTCTTAGTGGCCTAATGCAACACACTACATCCCCTAAGTTGTGAGTTTTATATTCTTCAATTGGTCTTCTCTTGGAGACATTAGACACAATGTTCCCTAAGTCAATGAGCTCACATGAACCAAATAAGACTCCTTTGAACATCCATTTTTGCATTTTACATTTTGCATTTTTACATATTGTATTCTTGCATTGTACATACATGGCCACCTTGCATAACACAACTTGCATGACTGTGGTGCCATCTTCCATTTGTTCATGAGTTCTAAGCATCCAAGGCTTTTCTTGTCTCATGAACCACACCCTTGTGTTTAGTGGTGCCTTATTAAAGTTATTAGGAGGCATAACTTTGGTATGTTTGAGCGAGAAGCCCAACTAGTGGCACAAATTTCCCCATACCCACCTTTGTGTGTGTGAGTGCATACCAACCGTGTGTATGTATCTCACCCCTTCTCAACATTCTCACTTGGCAGAAAATCGAAAGTATCATCGACCCAGAGTGAGTACACCCTTTTCTTTTAGACAAATAGCCTAGATCTGATCCACAACTAGCTAGATAAATGGTTGAAGCTTGATTCAACTTTTTTTTCTCTCCCCTCTTTCACATCACTCCTTTTGTGATCTTTTGTGCTTATGTTTGGTTTTCCATGGGATCTTGGTACAGGGGGCTTGATCATCCCTCTTGATCATAGTCATCTCATCTTACAACAATGAATACATTGGATCCTGCTCAACATGCATGATTCGACTACTTTAGCGTGAGTTTGAAGCAAGTTCATCCTCTCACTAAAGTGGGGGCTAAATGTGTTGCCAAAAAGTTTAGCCTTTGACACCTTTTCACTCATTTTGGCCTTTTCCCTTGGATTTTGGCCTTGTTTTACCTTGATTTAGTCTTGAATGATTGAAAATCAACAACAATCTAACAATGCTTAACAAAGGTGTTGTGAAGTTTTGTAACACATCTTCCCACTTTTATAAGACCCTTTCAACACAATTCACCTAAATAACCCCTTTTTAAGATGTGTGCCAAAGTGTTGTAGAGTGTTGTAAATTATTTTAACACTTTCCTAGGATTTTCATCACTAAGTCAACCCTTTTTAATGTTAAATTAGTCCCTTAACGTATTTTTAGGCCCAACTTAAGTGTTTTTTAGGAGGAAAGTCTAATTAACATCATTTAACACCTTTTTATTCTTGACCACCACTTGAATTTTCCCAAGTGGACTAGGTCACCACCTTGGGCGACCTAGTCCCTTTTGGCTTAAAATTCAAAATTAAATAAAAAACCTAATCGGAATTTGTCTCCAAAACCTTAGTGTCGGCCTATCATGTGAAATTTTTGGGAAATTAGGGCATATCTTGTATAAATAAGGGTTTTCACCTTCATTCCCCCCCCTAACATATTTTTTTCATCTTCATATGCACTCTTGTACTCAAGCTTCCCAAGCAAGCAATCAAGCACAAGGCACCTCAAGAAACCTCCATTGGAGTTGGTTCTTTCATGTTGCAGACTTAAAAACTAAAGGTTTGGTGAGTGTTTACATTCTTCATCATTCAATCATCTTTCATTTCATTGCTTCTCATTTGGGTTTAAGTTACCATCAAAGGGGTTTGATTTAGGCAAAGCCCTATTCCCTAACCCCAACATTATCTTTGTCTTTGCATGTGCTTTGTAGATTATAATCAGATTTGGAAAGGAATAAAGTATTGAAGAGAGTAAAATCATTCCATTTAAGTCAACTCAAGTCATCAAACCCTGGACGGAGCAAAAGGACAACTTGCAAGTCATTTTCTAAAGATTATGACATGGGAATCTATAGATAAGGAAAGTAGAAGTGGGGATCCACATAATAAGACATTCAGGCTCCCGAAAGTATTAGGAGGACTAGGTAACCATCATTGCTGACCTAGTCCCTGTACCGGGCCTCAAAAAGGGTTTTGATATTTTTGGATACCCTTTTTCCTGAAACCCAATCTGGCAGAATTTTTTGACAGAAGGAATAGGTCACCCATTCTGGTGTAAGTGTCCCTTTGTAGATTTCAAGTAGATTTTAGAACATTTTGGGGCTCCTCTTCTACAAGTTTCATCTCCCAGGTGCACTAGCTTTGTACTTTCTAGTTTCCTTTCTGTTTACATTCATCTAGGTCATTTAGTTAGCTTGCATTTAGTTTACATTTGTTTTCCTTTACATTTCATAGTTAGTTTAGTTTCATTTCATTTCCAACATTAAACCATACTTCTCACACACACATCACAACCCAATTCAATCCCTTCCTTTGAATGCAATCACCAAAAAGAGTCATATCACCAAAGCAGAAAGAGAACTATTCCTAAACCAAGTTCTCCTTAGGTGAAAAACCCTAGGGGCCTAGGAAGGGGAATCCTCTTTCCCTTGTTAGTATTTAAAATTTTTGGTGGTTCACAAAGGATTATTCTATGCTAGAAAATTTGTAACCAAGAAGGTACAACTGAACGTACACGACTACTACCCCCCAGTTACAATATAGGAATTTCAAGAAGGACTACAAAAGAGTCAATGTTGCCTTCATTGGGCACATAATTAGAATGGTGGAAGAAGACTACCACAAGAGGGCATCTAATAGTGCTAAAGAAGTCATAAAGGGTTTTGGATATCTATTCATCCAATTCCCAAGATTCACATACATTAGAGCAGAGGGGTTCTCAGGAAGACCCTATTGGCTGTTGTGCTACCCCAATGATAGGATCATTCTATTAGAGCTTACTCGATAGCCACAAGCCACCCACACCTTGTTGAGAAGAAAGCACTGAGTTGGGTTCCCATATCCCCTTACATTTGGATAGGGAATGCACTCTTTCCTTTCTACCCAATGTACAGAGAATTTTGAGAAGAAATTGGCAGAGTATAACTTGGACTTGCATACAGATCAAGTAAATGTGAATCCCCATAGCAAGATGAATAAATAAGTTGGGAGAAAATATTCCCATCAACCTCACTTTGAAGACTTTTTGGAAAATTGTGATGATGACAAGGAGGTTCAGATGTGGCATTATATGAGGATGACTACATAATTTGTGAAATACATTGATTTGTTCCTCATGGTAGATTAGATTTTTGAGTATGACAATATTATGGATGAAAGATACAATTCCTTGGAAAATTTTCCATTGCAAATAATTAACTGGGCTGAGGAAGAGGAAGAGGTCACTAACCTAGACAATCTAATCCGCCCCACTGAAAAGAGAACCAAACAGTGGGTGGATGGAAAAATAAGTCAATTGCAAGAACAAGGTGTAGAATTGACATATGGAGAATTAGAAGTTGATATCAAAAGAAAAAAAAACAATGGTGTAGGTACAAGTTCATCTGGTGAGGCTCCTAGGTCCCTGCCTATCACTAAATCCAAAAAGAGGAAAGATGTAATTGAGTGGAAGCCCAAATAGAAGTTTTACACAAGGAAATCAATAGAAGGCAAACTGTTGAAGAAGGAAAAAAGAACATTGAATTTTTTCCTTGAAATGACAACCATTTAGAAGTAGCACCAATATGAAGAGGAATAAGATTCTGATAAACCTTGCTCACTACCACCTACCACCACTACTTTCCCATCAATCGTTGTCACTACTCCCTCCATAACACTATCCCCTTCCACTCCTAAGTCTTTGGTTGTCTTGTCACTGCCTATTGTGGACATCCTAGTAAACCTCACCTCTACCTCACTAACTTCTTTGATGGTAGTATTAGACTCTTCCTCTTCCACCACTCTCCCATTTTCATCTACCTTGCTTTCTCCTCCATTACCTACCCTTTTCACTCTGCCACCTCTCACTCTTTTTCATACCTTTTCAGCCTACATACAAAATGTGCTAGCTAAGCTCTTGGGGGTAATCCTCAACCCTAAATTTCAAGAATTAATGGATCATCTTGTCACCGCTTTGACTCTTACTCCACCACCTACCAAGCCACCAAAGATGAGGGAGATAATGCAGATTTCAAAAGAAATGGAGAGGCTAAGTGTGGAGAAGACTAGAACTACCATGAGAGATGTTACGAAAGAAATGGAGGGCTCTGATAGGGATGATTATTTTGAATATCCTAAGGGTGGATTGAATATAAACATAGATAAGGTGGCCTTAAATTAGCAAGTATAAAAAACCTTCGAGGATGAAGGTGTTGTTAGGCTTGATGTCCATTATGAATTCGAAACATTTGATTAAGATAGAAATGAATATTAGCCCCAAGAACACAAAGATGAAGTGGTAAACCCCAAGGAGCATCGCTCCAAGGAAAGAAAGGTTGGTACCAACATAGATGTGGAGATAATTGATGAGCCTCCATAGATTGGGAAAAATGAGGGCCTAAAAATGAAGAAGTTCTTCCAAAAGAAGAAGAAATGGAAGACAAAGGAGAGGAATTGTGAAAGAAAAGGATGTGGAGCCCGCATAAAATATTGGGGCTAATATTAAAGCTATGAAAGGGATAGTTCCACAAGAAGAGAATACTATTGAACAAAATGTAGCATCTATTGATCTCGACAAAGAAAATATTGTGTAGGAAAAGGAGCCAAATGAGGAAGAAAATGATGATGAAGAGGCTCTTGAGCATGATAAAGAGGGCCCTTTCAAAGAAAAAGAAGATGAAGGTGATCATGAGGCACTAGAGCAATAAATAGAGGTTCCCGCATGGCTGGAGTAGCAACTTAAAAAGGATACCATAGTTTTTGATCCCAAGGCCCAATTAGAGGCGATCTTGGCTATGGTGCAAGTGAAAATTCACAAGGAGAAGAAGCCCAAGGTTAGGTCTCACATGATCAGTGATGCTACAAAATCAAGAATACTATAAGTGGCCACTCCCTTAGTGGAGAAAGATGTGAGAACTATTCAAGGGTAGTATTACTAGATATCCACTATCAACCTAGGCCTAACATCCCACGAGAAGAAGATTGATGAGTTTCAAGGGTTTTTCCCCACCATTTTATAACAAATGAACAAGGAATAGTCCACAAAGGAAGAGTTGAAATCACAAGTAGTAGAGCTTATTGCTTACATCCAATAGTGGACTTCATAAAAATAACAGGCTCCTAAAGAATCATTGGCACTTGCCTTACTCTCAAAGGAGGAGATGAGAAAAATGGAAAAAATGAAAAATTGGACCAAGTCTACCTCAGATTGGTTCAACAGAGTAATCTACAATAGTGATATGGGCATCCATCATGCAACAAAAATGCACATTGAATTATGGGTTTTACAAAAAGAGGTGGGAGAAGTAATGGACACTTGCAAGGAGTTCCCTAAGTTATACAAGATCACCTATCCAAAGATGGAGAGAATCCTCAAACTCTCCCGAGAAACCTAGGAAAAGGAGTTGGCACAATCTAAGGAAGATCATTGGCTAGTTGAGGCCTAGCTGCTAAATTTTGAGTATAGGAGGGATATTTTGGAAAAGGTCTTGCAAGATCTTGAAATTAATTATGAATGGATTGAAGAACACTAGGTGGATAGTTGTGATTATCTAAATATGATGACATGTTATGAAATTATCATCTTGGAGTTGGATCGAGAGAAGATCAAGCCCTTATTTCATAAAAAAATGGAGCGAGGGACTGGTGACACACTATCACTAGATTTTATGGATTTTGCTGCAAGAGCCTTCACTGAATTAGAGCAGATGATCAAATCCATGTAGAAGTGCACCAAACATCAAGACTAGATTACTAAAAGATTCAAAAGAGTGTCTTTTCAAATAAAAGAATCCAAAATTTGTAAGGAAAAGAAGGTTTTGGATGTAATTGGCAAGTTCGTGGAGTATGCTACTCTCCAAAAGGAAGCTCAAAAGCTTAGTATTGATGATGAATATTTGAAAAAATAGCTTAAAAGGCTAGAGGTAACTAAAGAGAAAAGATACTAGGGTACAAAATAGGGAAAAATGAAAAATTCTATTTTTATATTGTAATATATTATGGGTAGGTGAAACCCTAGACTAGAATGAATCTGCGCCACTCATTGTAACTAAATCTTGTCCATTCATTCTACTTTTTGGAAACTATAAATAGGAGCATCCTCACATTTTCAAGAGAGAGATGATTTGTTGTATAAAGACATGCTACTAAAAATATATGATAAAATCATTGAGTTAGTGGTTTTTTGTGTATTATTCTCCATGTGTGCATGATTCTATCTCCAAATAGTTAATTTCAGCTTTGTTGTTTCAAGTTTTAGTTCATTTTCATTGAGTAGTTTATGTTGTGTTTTAATGGTGGATGTATGTTATAGTGTTTAATGCATTTCCAACTCATAATTTTGGTTATTTGTTGATGATGAACTATTATGTAAATTTAGCCTAAGCTTATTTATTTTTCTAAACCAAAGTTCAATTGATATTCATGCTTAATGGGTGAATATATAGTTTGAAAATATGCAAAGACCCCTTGAAGATTGCTCTAATTTTATGAAACTGTGGGTTGTCACTAGTTAAGTAAAATTCAGTTTGGGAAGTCTGTCCACTATAGCATCCTTCATTGTTACCATTCAACTTAATTGCAGATTTAGGAAACTTCTAACTGCTTTAACCTTTTGAAATTTCTTTAAAATTTAAAGTTAGAGACATGTTCTAGCATCCTTGTAAAGCCAAATCTGATGAAGGAAGATGGTTTCAACTTTCTATTCTAATTTTTCAGCCACTGTTCATTCATTTCTAGAACTTTGAAAATTGACTTGCAGACCCAAAACATCCATGCTTAGTGAACCATAAAGTCCCTTTATGATTACTAGCGAATCACATCAATCAACTGAGTTGATTTTTCAAGTCATGACCTAAAAAATGAGAGACCTTGAGGTGATTTTCTAAGAATTAGTTGCAAAAAATTACCTTTCAAGAGATATAGCATACTTGTGTGTTGTTTGTACTTTGAAAGTGCAAAAACACCCATCAACACTTTTGTAAAGAATCATGATCAAGATCTAAATCACTTTGAGGCCACCTCATGCTTGTTCATAGATCTAAAAGGTTTCAAACAAGGCTCTGTTGCTTCATATTATGTTCATGTTTCATTCCTCATAATTTTTCATTACCAAAACGGGGTTTGAACATGGAAAACCCCTATCCACTAACAAATCAACATTTTTATCTCTTTTCATGTATGAATGCAGATCTAGGTGATTTGGAGCTTGAAGATGCTTTGAAGAAAAAATTGCAAGCTGAAGAAAGTTTTCAAGATTGTTAAGAAGTTTTCATCTTCATAGAAAGTCACCTACGTACCAAAATTCAAACTTTCAGGACCATAGACCGGATAGGAGAGAAACTATTGAAAACCATTAGAGGATACTAGAGTTTCAGAAAAACCCTAATAATGGGACTAAATCACCACCTAGGGTGTATGAGTCTTTGTATAGGAATTTTTACAAATTTTAGTGGATTCTAACTTGTCATTGTGAGATTCTTGTTTATGCTTGGAAACCATAGATTGGGACAAAATTGCATATTCTAGCGTATGATTCCTTGTACACATCAGAAACAACAAAATTCATGTTTTTCAAATCTTGTTCAGTCATCTCCAGTCTTCTAAGTACTCATTTATCATCCATAGTTTCTTATTTTGATTTTATGTTTCATTTCCTAGGTCATATAGCTAGATTTTCATATTGATTTCATATCTCTCTTTCTAATAATTTTCTTAGTGGTTAACCCCTCTCTAATCACATGTAAGGAAAAATCCCTAGCAACCCTTCCCTCAATTGAGTTTCTTGATTGAGGGATCTCTAGGGTTTCCTAATTAACTAAGAGTGAAATAGGAGGTCCAAAACTCTAGTTCCATGTCTCAAAAGGTGGAACCCTATATCCTTGTGTTCATTTTGGTGAACCCGACCATTAGATACTTGCATTTTTATTTGGAGAACATTGTAGTCCTAGATGTAGGTTAACTTTGCATTAGATTTGCATTAGGTAATTTGCATTTAGGGTTTCTAAATATTGCATTAGTGAAAATTGCATATAGGTTGCATTTTAGAATTTTAAATAATTTAATTTCATTAAAAATCTATAATTTCATACTATCAAGTCAACATACAATCTAGAAACCTTAAAAACAACTCAAAATTTGCTGAATTTGGTGTAAAAACCCTAATCGGGACTCATTCACCCATATGGGTGATTTAGTCTTAGTACAGGTCTTTTTCCCAAATTATTGGGTATTCTTTATTGTTATTTTTTTACTATTTGAACCATTTAAAAACCCTAAGTGGGACTCATATGCCTAGCTGGGCGAATGAGTCCTTGGAGGCCTATAAAAATCAACTTTTTTGAGTTTTTTGGTGATTTTTTGTACTTCCTAGGCTTGCTTCTAGTAACCTATAGTATTAGTCTGGAACATTTCAAGAGTTTCTATTTTATTCATCTAGGTCAAAATCATCCATTTAGTGTAGTAATTTTTGAATCCTTCCTAAATCATTTCAGTAGCAAAAACCATCGGATATAAAAATGTTCACATTTTTGAAACTTTGCATAATAGAGATAAAAGTACTTTTCACTTTTTCATAAGCGATGTTTACATTCATGAAGCTTTGCGTAAGTTTGATAAAATTTCTTTTCATTTTTGCATACACATTTTCTTTATTTTTAAAGTTTTGCATAAATTTGATAAAAGTACTTTTCATTTTTGGATATACATTGTTTACATTCTTGAAGCATTGTGTAAGATGGCTGGAAGTAATTTTCATTTTTGGTCAAACAATGTTAGTATCTTACCTTTCTAAACATGCTAAAAAATATTCATCTCCCCCTATGAGAATGATTTGTGAAAGAGAATGCAGTCTTGGATAATCATAACAATCATATTCGTTCTTATCCTAATATCTCCTACTTGTGAAGAAGATATTTTGGTGTTAGAAGAACCAATCAATGGGATTTTTGTGAATCCTATTTTTTTCTCTTCTCCTAGCTATCTTATTGGGCAAGACATTGCTAAGCAAGAGGACACAACCATAGGTTATCATGATGATCACATAAAACAACAAGAAGAGACAATTGAAACCTACCTAAATACCACTTCAACTAGTCTACATTCATCACCCAGCATCTTCCCCTATTATGAGAATGTTATAATGAAAGAAGATGCAATTGTAATAAATCATGACAATCACATTATTTGTGAGGAGGACTTGTTAGTGTTGGATGATTGAATATTGAAGATCTATGGCAACCCTATTTATTTTTATTCCCTTGCCTCTCCTATTTTGAAAGACATTATAGGAAAAAGGAATGTAATCATATATAGCCATGATAATCATACTTTTCCTTCTCCTAATATCGAAGAAGATATTTTGGTGTTAGAAGATCAAAGCAATGAAATTTATGAGTCGTATTTGTCTCTCTTCCTCTAGGAAAAAATGTTGTTCAACAAGAAAATGACACTTTGATACAAATAAAACCCAACCACTGATGAGTCCCCTAATTGTGATGAATTTATTTCAGAAGAACCAAACATTGAATGTCATGAACATATAGTTTGTATCTCTCTTTAAAACTCTCCTACTAGGGAAGATATAATTGTGCGAGAAAATGGGAACATTGACACATGTATTTCAAATAAGTGATGTGACTTCCTTAGATGAAGATGATGAACTAACATTAGACTCTCGTTCACTAAGAGATCATGAAAATAAAGATAAATATTTCAAGGTTATGCATGTTAGATATTATGTTGCCAAAAAATGTATACCTTTGAAGAAAAGGACAATTTTGTGCCCATTTTGATCCTACTTCAGGTACCCTTTCATCAATAACCATCCCCAAACAACATTTATAGGCCCCTAAGGCTCGTTATTTTTAAATTTGAGGCCTATTTTACCTAAGTAATTATACAAGCCCCAACAAACAATATCAAAATTATTCAAATAACACCAATCCCACCTCAAAAACTCCTAGTGGGACTAGGTCGCCCAAGTTGGCAACCTAGTCCTTTTCAAGGATTTTTACATTTTTAAGTAGCAAAATATCAATCTTGCTAAAAATTCTCTATGGGTTTCAACCTGTTAGGTCAAAATAACCAACAATTAGGTATTATTTCTTATAAATACATATTATTAGGTCATTTTTTTGGCTCTCCTGGTCATTTTTCACAAGCAACTTCAAGAATCAAGTGCAAAAAAAAATTATCCTCAAGAAGTTTCATCTCTCTTCTACAACAAAGTTGAATTTTTTGGACAACAAACTAGGGATTTTGCAGGTCTTCAAGATCACTTCTCACTCAAGATCTTACATTTCCAAATATTGATCATGGATGCCTACGGAGAATCATCGAGAAATATAAGTTGAAGTGCAACTAGCCACCAAATCATACCTAAAGACTTGTTTTCAAAGCGACTCCATCTTTCATTGTCTCTCTATCTTCAAACTTAAGGTTTGCATCCCATTTGAATTCCATTCACATTAATTTTTATTGTTGTAGGGTTTCCTGGATTAAAGTCTTGCATCATTAAAATCTCTTGCATGCATCTTCTTATAGCACAAAAGAATAGGGTTTTATCTTGTTTAAGTTTTCCTAGTTCTAGACACACTTAGGGATAGGGTTTGACCAAGAAAAACCCCACATTAGAAACCAAAATATACTCTATTTTGGAGGTGATTTTACGGGTCTGATTGTAGATTTTAGTGGAGAAGCAAAGTGTAGACCATAGAACTCTGTGTCCACTTTCAATTTTCCTGAAAAAGATGAAAGGGACTAGGTTGGCAATAGTGGTGACATAGTCCCATTGGAGGTTTCTATCAATTTATTTTGCAGATTTGAGCACTCAGTTGGCCAGAACAAAGCCCAGAGAAGTTTGCTAGAAAAGGGACTAGGTCGCCCAACTTGGCGTAAGTGTCCCAGTAGGCATAAAACTCAAATTTTCTAGAGTTTCAAAGGCTTATGAAATCTCTACTTCGGCCCTCATCAATTTCTAGGTGCACTTGTTTAGTTTATTAGGTTATCTTGCTTTATATAGTCTTTACATTATCTTTGTTGCATTACATCATGTGTTTTCAAACAATACAACTTTCATTAGCTTGCATACAATAGTTAGATTTACTTATCAAATTCTGACATTTTGCATACTTCACATAAGCATTTCAACACTCTTCAACCCTAATATTGAATAAATCCCAAGATTTATGTTTCCACAAAGGAAAATCTCTTTTGTTCTAAGTGAAAAACCCTAGAAGCTTTAGGGGACCCATTCCTTTACCATCCAATAGTAGAAATTTTGTGGTTCATTTTGGTGAACCTGTATTTAGACACATATTGCTCCTGATTTAGTTTGCATTTACATCTTAGGAAATTCTTATTTTATCATTTCATTGTATGATTGCATTAGTTAAAAAGGAATCCTAGGGTTTTATACTTTAGCTTAGTGAAAAAGACTCAATTTTTGCATTTAGTTCCTTGAATAATAGAAATTTTTTGAATATACCATAAAGTGTTGCACATTATTGTCCAGAACATTGTATTTTTCATCAGAAAAACCAGAAAAAAACTCAAAAAATACCCATACTGGGACTAAGTTGCCACCTTAGGTGACCTAGTCCTAGTACACATTTTGCATTAGTAATTTCTACATTCATTTCCTAGATTCAGAAGTTTCTATTTGTTTCGGTTTTTTCTTTGTTCCAGTTTAGTTAGTTTTTGTTATATGGTTATCATTAGCATAAGAATATTTTCCTTTGATGCCATTCATGAATAGCATTAGATCTTACAAGTTCTATTTTCAACTTTCATTCCTAGTTCTTTTAAAGAAAATTCAGTGGAACATGAAAACAAAAGCATAGAAACATCACATGAAACGATGCACAAACTTATTCACGTTAGGAGAACTATATCATCTAAACCTTTTAGTAGTGATGAGTTGGATAAGTTAGACAAAGTTATTCATGGCTTCCTCTCACTAAGTTCATCCACTAAGGTTTTTGATGAAGAGCTAAAAACACCCCTAACATGTCTCCAAGACCTTTTAGTTGTGATGATATGGGTATGTTAGATGAAGTTCTTCAAGATTTAATTTCACCTAACTCATCCACTATGATTTGTTGTGAGCAACCCCAAAAATAATATGACAACGTCATCCAACCTACTCTTTTTTCTATCCACCCTCCCATAAACCCCAAACCCCCTCTAAACCTAAATTTTCCCTCTTCCCACCTAAGCATGATACCGTTTCCCATACTCATTATACTCGCTATAACCCACATCCCCAAAAACAAACCACCTCAACACCCTTATCATTTCCCAACCCCATCTTACATGTTGCACCTCGTTTCAACTCACAACATAGGAAGTACTATTTGGTTGAACAACTTAAGAATACCTCCGCCAAGATATCCTTTGGGATCTTCTTCATAGTTCCCCTAACTATGATTATATGTTTCAAATGGAATTGCAACAGATAGTGGTCCCTCCTAGTATAGATTCTAATGATGTGGTAGCTCTCCTACAAAAAATGAACACAGCTAATGTGGACATTATCTTCTACCAACATGAGCTCCCTCCATTAAAATTAAGAAAACAAAATTAAGCCTTTATGATTGAATAGTCATCAAAAGGAACCTCGTTGACAATGCCTCTACCCTAAATGTGTGGAGTGCAAATATTATTGGTAGGTTACATGTAGATAGATCATAAATAAAATTTTATTCCTTTTCCATTAGATGATTTGAAAATGTTACAAAGCAACCCCTTAGTGTCATCACTTTACATATTACTATTGAAATGGTTATGCTGCAAACTCCTATTCATGTCATGCCCTATGAACTTTCTTATAATCTCCTCTTGGGGAGACCATGGATACATGAGATGCACGTGGTACCCTCAACCCTTCTTCACAAAATGAAATATGTCTATAATAATAGATTTTATCACATTGACACAGACCCCAAGCCTGAGAGTTGGTTACAAATTGAAAAGGGAACATCAAGTCCTCTCAACACATTAATTCCTACCTCCAACATCACCCCTTCTGAAAATAATTAACCAGAAGACCAATCCGAGTTTAATTTACTTGGTGATTATTGTGGATCTTTAGAATTCACACCTTCATTTATGGGTGAGTGTATTTTCACATGAAAAGAGGATGAGCAACAAGAACAATCAATCGTCCTCTCTACCTAACATGAAGAACACCCTTCCAACACATCTACCTCATCTCATTTGGAAGAAAATGCAACATACACAACAAATTTTGATGAGATAGATTATCAACAACCACCTAACCCACAAGAAATGGAAAGACTCTATGGACATGGTTGTGATCTTATGAAACATTAGGATACAATGGTAAAGGATTTGGAAAGCATGATCAATGCATTTGTATACCCATTGAACCTAATACACAAGGAACTAAGACCGGTCTCCTTTTCTAAAGCCACAAAGTACAATCAACATCCCTCACTCAATATCAACACTATCACATGCACACCAAGAACTAATATCACTCTCAAACATCTTTAATTCCTTGATATGGATTCCCCACTATTCACTTATGTTAATGATGATGAAGCTTTGAAACATCTATTAGGTTCTTTGGATAAGACTTCTCACTCCAAGAGCCATGCCTCTTGTGCTATGCTAAGTTTTGTGCTCAAGATTCATGACATTAATGATACCTGTACAAGAATGGAACGTTATAATCCTGAAGTTCCTAAGACAAATGCACTCCCTTTAGGAGATACACTTGAAATTCTAATGGACATAGATGATAAAGACAAAGTCATTAAGATTGCGAAGTGTTTTCATGATGAAGAACAAGAGGATCTTGAAACCTTTCTCCATGCTTTTCTTGAACTCTTCACTTGGAAATATTTTGATATGCTCAGAGTAGATCCGAAGATAGTTACCGATAACATTGTTCTTGCTGAAAATGCTAAGCCCGTTCACCAAAAGATACGAAAAATGAATCCTAAGATAGCCTTGCATGTCAATGGAGAACTTCAAAAACTCCTTGATGTGGGTTTCATTCGCCCTATCGATTATTCACCTTGGATATAGAATACTGTCACAGTTGCTAAACCTGATAATCGTGTTAGGATATGCACATATTTTTGAGACTTGAAAAAGCCTCTTCAAAAGATGGCATTCCTCTCGCTAACATTGACATGATTGTGGATTCAACTTCTAGACATGCATTGTTATCCTTTATGGATGAATTTTTTGGATACAACCAAATATTCATTAACCTAGAAGATCAATACAAGATGGCCTTTACATCCACTCGGGGAACATTTTGTTGGGTTATGATGCCTTTTGGCTTAATGAATGCAGGCTCTACATATCAATGAGAAATGAACTTAATATTTCATGATTACATACTTAAAATATTAGAAGTTTATGTTGATGACATTCTAGCTAAATCCTTAGCCCTCCAAGATAATGTGAATGTCATTTAGAAAATCTTTGAGCGCATGCATAAATATAACATGTGCTTAAATCCAAAAAAGTCTATCTTTGGAGTAGATAGTGGTAAATTTTTAGGGTTTATCATATCTCACAGATGCATTGAGGTGGACATGAAGAAAATTGACACCATAATTAACATGCCACCTCCTCATAACATCTCCCAATTGTATACATTGCAAGGACAGGTTCAAGCCATCTATCATTTTGTCGCATCCTTAGCCAATCGTATGTTTCCTTTTACACATCTCCTCAAAAAGGATGTAAATTTTGTTTGTAACTCCACCTATTTTACAACTTGCTACACCAAACAAACCCTTCATCCTTTAAATTTCCCCTTTTTCCCACACTCTTGCTGCATTTTTGGCTCAATAAGACAATAATGGAAAAGAACATCATGCTTATTATGTTAGTAGGATGCTCGTGGATTATGATACATGCTACTCAATAATTGAAAAAAAATGTCCGGCTCTTGTATTCGCTACTAGTAAGTTTCAACATTACTTACTAAATGAAAAAACACAAGTGATGACAAATTTTGATCCTCTCAGGCATGTTTTCAATAAAATAGATCTTTCAGGATATCTTGCTAAATGGTTAATGTTGTTAACTGGGTTTGACATTAAGTTTGTTTCTCAAAAAGAAATCAAAGGCCAAGCCTTAACCAACCATTTAGCCGATGCTACTTCTCCTTTAGTGTTACCTACCAATTATTCCTTTCCTGATGATAGTGTGTTAACCATAGACTTTCCTACATGGGAATTGTACTTTGATGGATCCAAGTGTCGAACAGGATCTAGTCCTGGATTTATCTTAATTCTTCTCATAGGTAAGCCTATTCCCTTGTCCTATCACCTCAATTTCCTATGTATAAATAACACAGCTGAGTATGAAGCATTAATCATTGGATTGTGAGCTACTTTAGTCATGGGAATTAAGGATAGAAAGATCTATGGTGATTCACAATTAGTGATTAAATAAATCAATGGTCTCTATCAAACTAAACATGATAAACTATCATAATATAAGGATCTCATCCTAACTTTGTTAGAGTAGGTTGACTTGTTCACCATTGATAACATCCTTCGAAAAGATAATTGACACATGGATGCAATGACTAGTGCGACCTCTCTTATCTGTCCTATAGATCCTTCTAACAAGGTCCTCTTTACCATCCACCCCATCATGAAACCCTCCATCAATGATAAACATGATGATGTCCTTGCCACTTTTCTGAATAATTCATGTGAATGGTATGATTCCCTTTATAACTATTTAAAGGATGGTACCATTCTCGAGCCTACAACCAAAAACACTTACATTCGCCTCAAAAAGTTAGCCACTAAGTCCATAATCCTTGCTGATACATTGTATAGAAGATCCTTTGATGAAATTATTTTGTGATGTCTCAAGGATGTTGAAACTCATATTGCCCTCGAACAAGCCCATTATGGCACTTGTGGAGCTCATTTTGGAGGAGAAACCTTAGTGCAAAAACTCTTTTGCATGGGTTATAACAAGAGAACATGGAAAAAGATTGTAATACATATGTTAAGTGATGACATAAATTCCAAGAACATACCCATTTGATTCATGCTCCTACTTCTGAGCTCCATGCCCAAATATCTATTTGGTTGTACTGTGTGTGCGGATTAGACCTAATTGGAAAATCTCACCATCTTCTTCCACTGGACATATGTTTATCATTACTACTACCGACTATTTCAGAAAATGGGTAGAAGCTATTCCTCTTCAGTCTACAACTTCTGATTGTCATTTCTTATTGGAACACATCATCACTCATTTTGGACTTCCTTCCACATTATTGTCAAACAATGGCACACCATTTAAAAATAATGATGTGAAGAGTTTCCTCGAGACCTTTCATATTCAACATTGTTTTTCCACACCTTACTACCCACAATCTAATGGTCAAGTCAAAAGCACTAATAAAATACTCAAACAAATCCTCAAGAAAACTATTAACCAAAACCAAAAATATTGGCATATGCAAATGCAATATGCGTTATGGTCCTATTGCACAAGTTTTTGCTCTTCCATAGGAAATACACCTTTCAACATTGTCTATGGCACTGAGGCTATCCTACCTTTAGAGTTAGAAATCCCCACATTGTGGATTTCTCTCCAAGGTCTTGTTGATAATGACACTTATGCATAACAATTACACCAACTTGAAATTCTTGATGAACGATGCATCAACGCTCTTGAGAATCTTCAAGCTTATGCTAAACAATTACAACATAAACATGATATTGGTGTCATTTTTGAGAAATTTAACAAAGGTGATTTGGTTTTATATGAAAATTAATGTAATACTATCACCAGCTACACTAACAAAGGAAAGTTCAGTCCCAATTGGTTAGGCCCCTATGTGGTCAATACAAATTATTGATCTGGTGCTTATACCTTAACCGAACCTGACAACACTCCTCTTAGAGAACCCGTTAATGTCGCACATTTGCATCGGTATTATGTCTAATACCCTTTTTGAATGGTATGACGTATAAAGTAGTGTTGTTAAAGCTATTGGATTATGTCCTATATGCTTTCTCATTGCTTCATTATTGAAAAATCATTATGCATGTGTCCTAAACACTAAAGTGATTATTTAATTCATTTCATAATTTCTTTAAATGTCATACTATTCAATATTTCTTCTCGTGTGTTATGTTACTGAACATAAGTGCATAACATACTTAATATTTATGTTGTATCTAATAGAAACACTACTAAGTGTTTCAAACTAGATCACATAAATCTTGTTAAAACATGTAGACATTAGCTAAATAATCCTATTTAACTAATCACATTGTTATTTAACATTCACACATTAAATTACATGTAACATCAAAATTCATATATATATATCAAATGTTTTTTTGTACATATCATCATAAACTACAATGTCATTGAGGACTGTGATTATCGGACCCCTTGGGATCTAGTACCCACACTATATTAGTACTAAGATGATGAGAGATGGTCATGTACGATCGTGATTGTGAACCGCTGAATTTAATCATGAACTCCATCCCCTCCATCCATGCAAGTTTCACCCGGTGCTCTCTTGCTATCCAATCCCTCTTTTCTATAGCTATGCTACCTCTCTCTAATCTCTCGACCATTGTTGGATTATGTGATGATTGTGCCTGTCGTGCAGTCTTGGCTCAACATAACTGCCTCCTAAAGCCCTCATATGTTTCCTGTAGTCTCTCGAAGGGTCTCAACAACTTTGTATCTCTCTCCACAATAGGTGGGGGAAAGTAATCAAATCCCATATCCTCCTCATTGAATGACACTGGCACTATCTCCACGTCTGCCTGATGGTAGAGCTCCCGCCAATCTTTTGTGGGCCCTATGAAATAGAAACAATATTTAATTAGTACACATCATGATATATATATGCATCAAATCATACATCAAAATATAAAATACATGTATCAAAATTAAACATCATCACCTATATCTCGCATAGGATGAGCTATATCAACCTCATACTGTGTAGGGGGCATGGATGATGTCCTAGCCTCTCCTCGATTGTGTGTGTTGGTGCCTTCTGTTGTTGTTTTATGGGATCTAGTCATATGGATGGGTGAGGTCTCTCCCCAATCGTATCAATCCCCAAATGTTTCCTCATCACTCTAACTCAAGGGTGGTTCCTCATCCCCATCCTCCTCCTCCTCATCCTCCTCCTCTTTGTCATGTCCATCATAATTACGATTTGCATCCTCATCATACTCCTCATCAATAATGTCGGTAAATATATTTGAAGCCCTATAGTGTGTCTCCTCGGCTCTATCCTCTCTCATCCCCCTCATCTGGTACTCATCCTACATCCCCTATTGTCTCATCCATCGAAAAACTTGGAGCTCATCATGATGCTATCCACCACTCCTCATGATCCTAAGTGGCACCAACAGTATCTGCATGGGAGATCAATGGCTAATTGTGATCAGTATCATCAAATTCACTCTAGATGACATCATCTAGTGTGAACCATGCTATATCACCTGGCCTCCGGGCACTCCGAACTAACCTCCTAAAAGATGACTATGCCTAGGGTGGTCTCTGAACCTTTCCAAACTATGTCATCACTCAATAATAGTAGAAGGGACGCACTATGTGATCATGTCATCCAACCAAAAATATATCCATCTGCATTCTCTTCATCTGTCTAGTATGATCCAGCCACTGTAGTACTAGCTGATATGGTCTCCAGAAGATATCATCCTTCTCTAGTAAGTATAGCCTCACCCACCAAAAGTGTAATTCCCCATACTACCATTCCTGTCGAAGAGGATAGCCAAAGGCCTAAGGATACCCTACTACTATTAGAAATGGGAAGCTATTTAGCTTGGTACATGTGATATGCTCAAAGCACCATAGCTACAAAAGTGTACAATGTACCATACTATCTAGCTCTTGGAAGACAAATCACCCAAGAGCATAATATAAGTGTGTCAAGATGTACCATCCCTAGGTATACACTGTCATGTACTCCACCATCTCTTGTATTAGGTGTAGTAGCCCGCCCTTGAGGTTTTTTACTTTTCCATCTTGGAGGAGAACTAATGTGACAGTGTGCATCATAATCCACCTCACTACTAGTGCTCGTGAATATAGTAATAGTGACAGATCGATCGGTCCTACCACTCTATCATCATGCATTGGTCTCTCCAAGGAAATACTACATGTTTTCACACTACTTGTGGAAGGACCAACCCCTCTAGAGGCACACCCACTCGCCTTGAATAGGGACTCAAATTATCTAATGTATGTCCTCTATTGTGATGGTCAACACTCTTGTCAGAAGGAGGAAGGTGCAAGTATCTGTATTCAAACATTCTCATAGTGCCATCAACATCACATAATGATACGTCATGGGGGCATGAGGTACACCCAATAAATACCTACCTCATGTAGGTTCTCTTTATCTATCACTAAAAATTTGGGGGCTAGGTCCCTTAGAAAACTTAGTTGTCTCCCACCGAGATAATGACGAGATCATGTGGGTACCTATCAAAATCATCAAGATATGCTCTCTAAGTCATCTAATCTCTTCAATTATACTCTAATTCATGATGCAAGTGTGTTAAGGATTTTCTAGTGTGATTCTTCTAAGGTCTTACATACTTTAGAACCATTTTGGGACACTTTGCGAAGAAATAGGATAATCTGCAAAAAAGTGGGATACTTTGCGGACAAAAGGGACACTTTGCGAACTCTTTTTCTAGGATTCTAAATTAACCTAAATATGCATCTAATTCATCCCATAATTAAAAAATCACAAAGAAAAGGTACCATAATTGACTCACCTTGTGCTACCACTCAATGTTGGTTACTTGGTCATGCAACACATCCAATATTGTAGGTGTGAATCCATGTGTGCTCGACATCTTTCCCTTTCTCCTCATCACTCTCATGTTACAAAAGGTAAATGAACAAGTAAGTGACAAGCTACACCATTTTCATTCCTTTTACTCTCTTATTTTTCATATAAGCACATTTGTACTTTAACCATGTTAGACCTTTTAGTTTGATTTTCATTCAAATCAACATACCAGGTGCTAGTGAACTTCATTTTTTATGTCTCTTGTTGTGTAAAAATCATGTTTCCACACCCTAAATCATCACTCACCTATCATTATGTGGCATGCTACTTGGAAATTCCCTTCGATATGCGTGCCATCATTCAATGTGGCTAGAATGCTACCTTGATTCCACCTTTGTAAAGAAAGTAGAATCAAGGGGGGTATACATCTACCCTTGAATTTGATCTCTAGGAATTAGATAAGATGATTTTTGGATGTCTAGATAATGAATTTTTGTTGCAGGATGCAGTTCTTAATGTTGTGGTTTTGTAGATAACTACAATGGGGGCTTCATTTTCCTACCTTTAAATGAGTATCCTTTTGTAAAAATAAATTATACTTTTTAGAGTCCTTTAGCTTACATATGCACATAGAGTCATATGGGTGCTAAAGTGGAAGCTAAATGTGTCACAAAAAATGGTATACATTTGAAGAAAAGGAAAATTTAATACCCATTTTGGTACGACTTTAGGTACCCTTTCATCAATAACCATCCTAAAATAACATTTATAGGCCCCTAAGGCTCATTATTTCTGACTTTGAGGCCTATATTACCTAAGGAATTATACAATCCCTAACAAATAACATCAAAATTATTCAAATAACACCAATCCCACCTCAAAAACTCTTGCTCAGACTAGTTCGCCCAAGTTGGCGACCTAGTCCTTTTTAGGGATTTTTGCATTTTTAAGTGGGAAAATGTCTATTTTGCTAAAATTTCTTGATGGGTGTCAGCCTCTTAGGTCAAAATAATCAAAAATTAGGTATTGTTGCTTATAAATACATTTCTTAGGTCATTTTTCACAAGCAACTTCAAGAATCAAGTGTAAAAAGCCATCTTCCTCAAGAAGTTTCATCTCTCTTCTATAGAAAACTAGGGCTTTTGCAAGTCTTCAAGCTCACTTCTCACTCAAGATCTTACATTTCCAAAGATTGATAATGGATTTCTATGGAGAATCATGGAGAAATCTAGGTTGAGGAGGTGCAACTAGCCACCAAATCATACCTAAAGACTTGTTTTCAAAGTGACTCCATCTTCCATTATCTCTCTATCTTCATACTTAAGGTTTGCATCCCATTTTCATTCCATTTACATTCATTTGTATTGTTGTAGGGTTTCTAGGATTAAATTCTTGCATCATTCAAATCTCGTGCATGCATCTTATTCTAGCACAATAGAATAGGGTTTTGTCTTGTTTTAGGTTTCCCTAGTTCTAGACACACTTAGGACTAGGGCTTACGCATATTTTCTATCTCTTTCAAAGTTTAAATAAAAGCTAGGGGTTTGACCAAGGCAAACCCCACATTATAAACAAAAATATACTCTATTTTACAACTGATTTTGTGGGTTTGAGTCTAGATTTTAGTGGAGAAGTAGAGTGCAAACCATAGACCTTTATGTCCTCTTTTAGTTTTCTCAAAAATTTGAAAGGGACTAGGTCACCAATAGTGGGGACCTAGTCCCACTGGAGGTTTCTGTCAATTTTTTTTGCAGATTTGAGCACCCAGTTGGTCGAAACGAAGCCTGGAGCAGTTTTCCAAAAAAGGGACTAGGTTGCCCAGCTTGGCTTAAGTGTCGCTGTAGGCATAAAAGTCATATTTTATAGAATTTCAAAGGCTTCTGGAATCTCTACTTTTTCCCTCATCATTTTCTAGGTGCACTTGATTGATTTATTAGGTTATCTTGCTTTATATAGTCTTTACTTTATCCTTGTTGCATTACATCATGTGTTTTAAAACAATATAGTTTTCATTAGCTTGCATACAATAGTTAGATTTACTTATCAGATTCCAACATTTCATGTACTTCACATAAGCACTTCAACACTCTTCAACTCTAATATTGAATGAATCCCAATATTTATGTTTCCACAAAGGAAAATACCCTTTCTTCTATGTTAAAAACACTAGAAAGCTTTAGGAGACCCATTCGTTTACCATCCAAAAGCATAATTTTTTTAGTTCAAATATCCCTAGAAGTATTATCCTAAGCATGAAATTATCCTGTATCCACCTTCACAACAACCACAAACTCAAAACAAACCCATCCTCATCCTCGAACAACCTACTAATATTGTTTCACATCAATCAAATTATAATATCGTTTCTCATACATATAACACTAGAAACAATCTACAACCAAGACAAAAAACTCCAAAATCCCTTCCACTACCTAATCCTATCTTGTCTAGTACTCCTCATTTTCCTTTGCAAAGTGGAAAGGAGTATGACCTTGTTGAACAACTTAAGAACACTTCTACTAAGATATCCTTATGGGAACTTATTCAATAATCCCCTCATTATCATAACGTGATTCAAAATTCTTTACAAAAATTTCCTATCCCTCTTACTGTGCAACCAAATTATATAGCAGGCCTAATTCAAGGAATGAATGCAAAAATTATTCTCCACCAAAGTGAGCTGCCTCCTTTGTAAGTGCAAAATAAAGAACATGAAGCTCAAAAAAAATAACATGAATCTTTCATGATAATAGCTAGATATAATAGGATAGGGATAAAATGAACCCTTGTCGACAATGGCTTAGCTCTTAATGTGTGTAGTGTAAACCTTCTTTACAAGATCAAAGTAGACAAAAAACAAATTCAACTTCGTTCTTTATCTATTTAGGGATTTGACAATGTAGGAAAACAACCACTTGGTGTGATCATTTTTCCTATTATAGTTTGAAATGAAACATTATAAACCCATATCCATGTTACTCCTCATGAACTTCCATATAACCTTCTTTTAGGTAGACCATGGATTCATGAAATGAAAGTAGTGCCTTCAACTCTTTATCGTATAATGAAGTATGTCTAAAACAACAAAGTACATACAATCAAGGCCAACCCTGAACCAAAAAGTTTGCACATTGACAAAGGCAAGGAAAATCTTTTAAAAACATTGACACCAACTATACAAGTGGAACCCATGCAAGTGAAAGACAAAGGAGAGAATATTAAAGAAGTTACAAAGTTACTGGAAGATGATTGGGGTTCCTTAGATTTCACACCTATACATTCATGGGAGAATACAAGATCATAAACAAAGAGTCTGAAATGGGAAAAGAAAAAGAAATAATGTCAACACAAGATTCAAAATCATCCACTTAAACCACTTTAGAAAGATAAGAAAATTACACAAAAAAAATTGATTAAATTGATTATGAACAACCACCAAATCTGAAAGAAATGAAAAATATTTATGGAAGACATTATCAACTTATGAAACAACTTGGGTATAATGGAAAAGGATATGGTTCTAGAGAACAAGGTATATGTGTCCCTCTAGACCCTAACATACAAGACACAACTAATGGTCTTTGTTATTATCCCTTTAAAGAAGCAAACAAGCCTTCACTTAATATCAAAACTCTTACAAAAGATTGTTCTAAGCTAAATTTAACATTAGTGCATCCTGAATTGATAGAAACTAGTGGTCTTGGTTATTTTACTTTGAGAGAAACAAAAGAAATAAAGAATTCTTTGATTAAAATTAATGTCATCACACAAAGAACTTTCTTGTAAATGTCTTAGTAATGATTGGAGTTCATTAGATTTTACACCCTCCCTTCAAGGAGAGCATAAAATCTCACAATCTAAAGATTCTTGTATAAGTATGACACCTATTACTAAGCAAGACATATATTTGTCTCAAAATAATAGAACATATTCTACTATTGATCAAGAGAGTATCTTGTCGAGACTCCTCCAAGATCGTTTGATATCTCTCCCTCCATGAAAATGAAATAAATTCTACTACAAGAGTTCATTTTGTGCATATCATAGAATTCATGGTCATTATACTAATGATTGTAAGGCTTTGAGTAATCAAATTCAACATCTTAAGGACTGTAGTGCTCATCCTTGAGTTAATGCACATAGTTCTTCAAATTGATACCGATTTTCATGTTTCTCATCAATCATCTTGATTCACCCTTGTCTTACACTAAGTGGCGGCAAGGGGGTAAGGTAGCCTTTCCCTCATATGGCACTTTTCATTGTCCCTTTTTTCTAGTTGACTGCCTTCCATGTATATATAGGAGCAAGCGTGGGATGTGGATGACATGCCTTAAGTTGTCTCACATGTGATGCACTGAGTTATCTTTAGTTATCACATTGTGGGGGAAACCCTTTATTCATGATGTAGTTTCATTCAAGAACATATGAATTGGCATAGGTCTTTCCAAATAAGCTCTCATGTCTTCTTTATTTGTTAATTTAAATAAGATTTCTCATAGAAATGGTGTTATCAATCACTTTAATGTGGTATCATACATTGACATTATCTTTTGATATTTCTCATGTTTCACTATGTAATTTTATTTCTTCTTGAGATGCGTCCTTTTATTGGTGGTGTCACTGGGTGTGATTTCCTTTGAGTGTGATATTCATTTGATTTTCCCTCTCTTGAAGACATTAGGAATGGTTTTCCCTAAGAAGAGACCTTACATGAGCTAAGAAAAAACCCTTTGAATGTACCTTACACTATTTTTCATTTACAATAACTATTATATGCCCACCTTACATAACACACTTTTCTTGCTTGTGGAGCCATCATTTTTGTTCATGGATGTTAGCATACAAAGTTCTTCTTGCCTCATGAATCCTATTTTTCATGTTGTGTGGCACCTTATCAATGTTATCGGTAGGTATATCTTTGGTATGGTTACCATATGGGAGCTGAACTTAGGCATGACTTTCCCATAGCCACTTTTTTGTGTGTGTGAGCACATACTGGCTATGTGTGTATGTGTCTCACCTTTCTAGAGGCTTGCCTAGTGGAAAACTTGAGGTTCCACTACCCCGTGTGAGAATTCATTTTATTTGAATAGTGGACATCACATTCCACTTGTAAACTTTTTTTGTTAAAATAGATTAGATCTGAACCACATCGTGTTGGACAAATGGTCGAGCCTTGATCCACCTTTCTTTATTTTTATTTATTCTTTATGACTTTGACATTGAATATTTGTGTATCATGATGTTTCATATCATACACCTTGTGTGTGTCCCTTTGTGCTTGTTTTTGTTTGACATGGATCTTGCACCTTGGGGGTTTGGTCATCTCCTTTCATCTTTTTTATCCTATACATCTGCATTGGTACAGTTGGACCCCTCTTGAATATCTACTTTATTGTGATTTTGAAGCAATTTCCTCTTCTCACTAAAGTGGGGGCTAAATTTAGTGTTGAAAAATGCATCCCTTTACATTTTCACATTTGATTGGGCTCTCTTTGCTAAAACATGGATTATTTATGCCCTAATTGGTCCTATTTTACATCCACAAGTCTAATTAAATGCATTTTTAAATGTATAATCTTGACACTTGGAAAATAACCAATCATAATTCAATGTTTGAGGTTTTCTACTCCATATTTGGTGATCTAGGACACATACACCACCTTGGGAATATGAGCGTGACCTAGGTCTTAGGACCTCATTTGGAATTTCACATTGAACAAGACACTCCTAGAAATTTGTGTCCCATGTTTAAGACACAAGGAATCATATGCACCAGCTTGTATATGAGTCTCACTTTCACTAGGAACTATTTTGAATCAAATTCTTGGTGATATTTTATTATCTTAGATTTGATGTCGGCATGTAGTGTTGTAATTTTGAGAAATTTGGCATAAACAAATATAAATACAAGCTTATTTCACATAATTTCTCCTAACATGACCTAGCAATTTTGATTCAAGCATCATAAGATTTCAAAAGATCATCATAGAGAATTCAAGAACATTCAAGAAGGCATTCAAGGGAAGATTTGTAGAAGATTATTTCAACATTCAAGATCCATTATCATGTCAAAGTCTTGATGCATCATGCATGTGTTTTTGAGCTAATGTTGTGATGTATTGTTCAAGATGAATTCAAATATTGAAACTCATTAGCTTTCATCAAGAATCATGATCAATATATACATCCATTGAGGCTACTTCATGCCTATTTGTATATCTACAAGGTTTCAAACAAGGTTCTAATGATTTATCTTATGTTTCATGTTTCATTTTAGTCATGCTTCATTTCTCATTAAGGTTTGATTATCAAAATAAGGTTTCACCAAGGAAAACCTCTATCCACTAAAAAGTAAACATGTTTCTCTCCTTTCATGTGTGATTATAGATTTAGGTGATTTGGAGCTTGAAGATCCTTTTGAGAAAAAGTTGCAATATTGAAGAACTTTGTCAAGATTTTCAAGAAGTTGTCATTTTCACGAAAAGTCATGTATATGTCAAAATTCAAACTTTCAAAAAAAGAGATATGACAGGAGAGAAACTACAGAATATTACTAGAGGATACCATAGTTTTAGTGAGACCATAATAAAGGGACAAAATTTCCACCTTGGGTGTACGAGTCATAGTATAGGCATTTTTCTAGATTTTAGTGGATTTTGACTTGTCACTGTGAGATTCCTATTTCTGCCTAGAAACCCTAGATTGAGACTAAATCACAAAATCTGGCATATGATTCCCTATACACATCAGCAACAAAAAAATTTAGGTTTTTTAGATCTTGTTCATTCATCTCCAACCTTATAGGTACTCCTCTATCGTCCACAGTTTCTTATTATGATTTTATGTTTCATTTCCTAGGCCATATAGCTAGATTTGCATATTTCTTTCATAGCTCTCTTTCTAAACATTTCCTTAATGGTGAACCCCTCTTGAATTACACCTGGAAACCTCCCTAATAGACCTTCCCTCAATTGAGTTTCTTGGTTGAGGGATCTCTAGGGTTTCCTAATGAACTAAGAGTGAAATAGGAAGTCCAAAACCCTAGTTCCATCTCTCAAAAGGTGGAACCCTATTTCCTTGTGTTCAACTTTATAAGGGAGCACATTACTAATCATTTTCATGCCTCCCAATACCCTTCTTCTTATACTCTCACAAAAATAAAGATATGTGTGTGTTTATTTTCATGTCTTCTTAATTTTTGTTTGCATACTATTATTATGCATTTAGCCCTACTTTACCATGACATTCATTTTCAAGGTAACCATAATTTTTTTCTAGGTTTTTTTCCTATTTTCATAATTTTTTTTGTGTGTGTGCCTCATTCACTTGGAAAATTATCACCATGATCCCTTATATCATAATGTGTCAAGCCTAGTGCTAAGCAAAAATGATTTATTTTTACAAATAAATTATCTCATAGGAAATTTCTATCACTAGAAACATGATAGAAAATCATAAAAGGTATATCATCTCATAAATCATTATAACATGTCATTTAATTAATAACATCATTTTCTAGCATAATCCATTTAACTCAATGTATACATCATTATTAATTTTGAATTCATGTGCCACTATGAAACCATGAGCCCATAGATCATAATCATAAAAGATGTGTAGTAAAATAGTATAATCACAATCATTGTATCCATAATCCAAATTATATAACTACATTATCAAAGTACATAAAAATTCTAGATCACACAAAATAGTGACCAATATATGAAAATATATAAAACTAATATTACATAATTAAGAATACATCTCAAAAATATTAGACACCATCACATATTCATAATTTTTTTCACGTGTGCCCTTATGTGTAGATGGAATTGGTGAAGGTGGTAGTAAATATTACCTAACATAACCCATGGATGCCAATATGGACCCCATATGTTACTCGGAAATAACTCAAATTCTCTATGGATGTAACTAACCTCTATGTTAGTGAGACTCCTTACTCATATACTAACTTTTAATATTAAAAATCTCTTAGGGATTATTGTACATCTCTTGAATTACATACCGAGCCTACAAATATTTAGGGAAAACCCTATGGTAAAGTATCCCTTGGTCATATTTATCTCCTATTAAAATATCTAAACATCAATATATGTCGTATCCCACTCAAAAATAGTCATATCTATCTATGCACATAGCTTATTGAATTGTTTCTGTAAACCCTACCTCTCTACTTGTAGAGTTCCCATCTCTACTCATACACTACTAGAATCTACTTGCATCCTATCTCTATTCCTCTATAAATTTTCTATTTATAGAAACTATCTCTTTACCCAATCTATCTAGAGGGGTCCCTCTTACTCTTGATTATCCTACAACTGTATCCACCGACCTTATATATATCCACATATTACATCTAAATTTTCTCCCCCATATATTCTCTCTCCTTCATATACTCCTTGTCCCCCATCTTCTTTCTCTCTTCCATCCCTAACATGTCACTACTTGACCACAATTATAGGCACATTATCTCTTCCATCATACTTGTAATTCCCTAGACCCTCAATAATATATCCTCAAGGTACTAGTTGAGACTCCATACTATAAGTATCATAATTCTCTTTGGCACCAACCATTCCCACCAAGATTAACACGTTACCAACCCTCTTATGTCTACTATGTTTTCCTTATATAGCTAGATTAATATTTTATAGTATAAATATCTATCTATAGATTTAAATTTATCCACATTTATTCTCCACTATGGTATCTCTTGAGTTATGTACAAAAAATATGGCCCCACTATATGATCCTATTACATGCCAAACTAGCCAAAGGGACTACAACAAGTTCTATATAGGGAGCATCACTATGTTAAACACATTTTGAATTGCTTTTATCAAGAGGATCCTCGTGGTTATCTCCATATACATCCATAGAATTGAAGAAAAAAATAGATAGTTCATTATGAACTTGTTCATCAATCTTAGCATCTTCATCTTCATTATCCAAATTTATCTTAATGGGTGATTTAATGACAATTTCAGTTATGTGTTCTTGTTTCATGATTTGGTTTTTTTGAGACATGTAAAATTCATTTTTTTTGTTTGGTTAAGGTAATAATTCATCGTAGTTTACTTGGATAAGTTTTTGGTCATTAGGTAGTGTCTACTTCTTTTTCAACCAACTGGAAAGCAATGACATTTCATCTATGCTTATTATCCTTAGCAATTATATTTATTCTTGCATGATTTTTAATTTGTGACTAGGTAAGATAGGGTTTATCTACCATTGGTCTCTTTTCTTCCTTTGGAGGAGGAACTAAAGGGACCATCAAGGGTTGGGAACCCACTATATTATTAGGTTTATAAATTTATTTCTCTTTCATAGGCACAAAAGTAATTATGCATTTATGTCTTGGTCTCTTATATGATACTGGTGGAGGAACTATATCATAAGTTACTTGTGTTCTTATAAGGATATCTAGCTTAGACATGGGTTCATCCACCACTTATGGGGTGAGAGTAAAAACTCTAGAAGTCACTATAGACTGATCATCCTTAGGTGGGATATTGCTAAGGGATAATTTTGTTATGTTCTTTTCTTTAAAAATTTGATAAGATCTAAAAAATAAATCTCCATGAGGTTTAACAAGTTCCATATGTTGAGGCAAGAAATAATCTAGTGAAAAATTCCCATGGGAATCAAAAGGTTTAAATGTTACACATTGATGTGCGTTTACCTATTTACTATTACTATGGCTAGTTAAAATGCTGAATAAATGAATTCGATTGTATTTATGATTCAAAAACATGTGTTTTCACTTTGATTATATGTAAAATTATGAATGGAAGTTAAGTTGATTAGATGTTATTTTTAAATTTTATAAATATTTATTTAATTAGGTATTCTTATTATGAAATGGTTATATGCAAATGATCATTTTGATGAACAACTAACTACCATTGCAAAGTTCTAAGTTGAATGCAGATACGAGAATCAAGCCTCTAGAAGGGAGGGGATGTATCACTCAAGAGTAGTGATAGGTTTGATAACCCTTGACAAAGCCTAAACTAATATTTTTCGAACACACACACACATATAGATTGGTCAAGTTGAGTTGTAGTTCAGGAAATTGGTAAGTTATCCCTTAGTTTTGTTTGTGTTTGAATTTGGGAATATTTGTGAATTTATTGTGAATGTTATTCTTGTGATACTATCGAGTTTCCTTTTTTCTTGTGAGTTCTTTATTATATGTTATTTGTTCAAATCGATGAGATATATATTCATGAAATGTATATATGTCTACATGTACATATCGATGGTAAACCCATACATGTGAGTTAATATGTACATGAGCATATGTAGGTAGATGTACCTACACATGCTCATAGATGGATTCCTCATGGGCATGAGAATATCAAATGGCTAATAAGACATCCATATATATATATTTATATATACATCATATGCATATATATATTTGTCGATGAGTTTTTGAATATGTACTATTGATTATATAAGGATATGTATATATGGATATGCACATATACATATATTCACACATATGGAGTATATTGATATATGTATATATATATATATGTATATACATATATACATATGGCTTTATTTATTAAAATGATAACATGGATATATGCATTTGAAATATCGAATGATATATATTTAATATTCTATGAGTTGATGGATATATATATATATATATATATATATATATATATATTATTGATAAGTGATATGTTTTAATAAAGTGCTATTTAAAATAGAGAATTGCTATTTAAAAGTAATAAAGTGCATACTATATGAATATAGTGCACAACACATACAAATGAATATGTAGCAACAATGTGCACATCTCTATAGTCATTTTTTATGCATTGAAAAACCTACAAAATACAACACAATGTATATGAGACTAAGTCAAAAGTAATAAGAGATATTTAAAGTGTGTTAAAATGCTGACTTAGTTAGAAGTACAACAAATACCAAAATGAAAGATATAAGTTATAGGTGGTGCCAAAATATGAAAACTACATTGCAAATAGAAGCCTAAATTGTAATCTTTGTCTAACGATGGAAGACCAAGTAAAATATTGAATAAGTTATGTAAAATATGGAATAATTGGAGTCGACCTATTTATCTTTCACCTTGAATTTCCAAAAGGAATTCTTGTATTTTTTCAGTCGATTTGTTGCTCTGTTTTGATGAGTATTAATTTCAAATGGTGCCACTAATTGGAATTAACTGCTAAGTTGAACCTTCTAGTTGACAATTGTCTATGACCATGGCTTGATTATAGGAAATTAAGTATAAATTTTTAGTATAAATAGGGGTGAAGGTTACTTCATTTGGATGCATTATTCACTTGCATCCTACTATTTTTAGTCTGAGTTATTCTTTTGTGAGTTGAGAGGTGTTTGTGAGGATAGTTTAGTGAGATATTGTGAGTATTTTTGTGTTTGGTTTGGAGAATTAATGAAATTTCTTGGAGTTTATTGAGCTTTGAATTCAATTTATTCCATTTCGGATTAGCATTTAATAGGAATTTTACTATGCCATCTTATATTCTACATGTTTTTTAATAATATTGAATGTTGTTGATGTTTTGTGTGGAAAGAGCATTGATTTGCTAGATTAGGTAAATATTATGTTTTAAAGAATCTTATTATATTTTATATATTATGAACATTGATTTTTTTTACATACTCCATATTAATGAGTTGTCATGTTTTAGTATTATATACTAGGGAAAGACAAAGTTTAGAATAGCTTATGTTGTTTTTATTTCATGTTATTGTGTAACCAAACCATAGAGAGTTCATTGATTACCATGAATTATATCACCCAATGAAGGATGTAGCCATGCATTTTGTTTACTTAGTAGGAATTTTATAATAGGTTGCTCCTAGGGTTAATGATTACCCAACATAGGGAATCACCTATTCATAGTTTATTATAAAAGAGATAGGTTGTTCCTTGAGTTAACGATTACCCAACGAAGGGAATTTCCTAAGAATAGTACATGAATGGTCATTAAAAAAATCAAGCTATGATTGTGGGTAAATAGATGACACTTTTATATGAAACTTTGGTGAAATTAGTGTATGTAGCCATTGTTTACACTATCAATTCACTGTGTTTACTGTAGACAATTCTAGTTCAAGATTTTCATACACATAGTTATAGCTACCATATGATTAGGTTCTAGATTTTAGGACACAACACTAAGCACAAAAAGGCTATTTGTTATGGGGTTTTACCAACCAATCTCTTTCTTGAAGGGTAGGGCTATTTTTTCATATGTGGAAAATGTGTGGGGGACCGCATTTGAGTTTGTGGTAGGCAAAAAATCACTTAACTGATACTTCTCCTCCTCATCAGTTGGCAGCCGAGATTTGTAGGGTATTTCTTGGACCATTTTCTACTAGTGCTAATGAATCTTAAGGATCTGTGTATGTTTTCTTATATCCATATCTATGGAAGTTGTAATGCAAGAAATTTTATCTTGAGATTTTAAATATATGTAAAGGATTGTAATATTTAATTATAATGAAAATGAAAAGTTTGAAATATTTGTTATTTTAGATGTGCATATAGTCTTTGAAATAGAAGAATATTTTTTATTACTATGAGTTTGAACATAGTTATTTACTTGAGGTTAAAATTTAGTGAATTTACTTTTGTTGAACAATTGGCATGTTACACGTGGTATCAGAGCTACCAAGTTTAGCTCTAGGACCTATGTTCTTACCATACTTTCCATCCAACGTTGAATGAGACTAATGTTTGGAACTTATTATGCTAGGATGGTGCATCTCAGGTTAACTGCTAGAAAGTTAATAATCGAGAATGAGCGTTACCTAAGGGAAAAGTAGGAAAAGGAGGCCATTGTCCATATGATAGAGAGAACAAATTATGAAAATCTTGTCTAGTTAAGTGATACTAAGAAAATTAGTTACACTCTTTCTCGAATTAGTGAAGTGAAGAGAAGGATGAGGGAGGAACCCAACTTCAATTATTTACCTCACTCTCACCAACAATTTTGACTCCTTGTCACTTTCTAGGGATATGCCCTTGGAATGTAGCATCGGTCCTACATTAATATTTAGGGACCCTCGTGTTCCTCCTTTATCTAAAATGATTGTAATTTTCACAATCAATGAATCTCAAGGATATGTTCTTAGTAATTATGTGTCAGAAGATAAATCTGAAGGTTACTACCCAGTTTGGGATAGAGAAAAGAAAATGAGAGATGAACAAAAATTTGAGTGGTATACCCCATTAAGTTATGTATTTGAGAGTGAATCTGAGGGATACTCTAAATATCTCTCCCCTCTCCTTTCTGGCGCATGGGTGATAAATTAACTCCAGACTATTTTAATAGTCATTTTTTTAAATGAAGACGATATTGAGATGAATATGAATAAATAAAAGTTATATGTTTATCAAATCTTGTTCTCAAAATTATGTGAAATTTATTTTATGTGTGAATGAATTCTCATTTAAATGTTTTTCATAAGTTGTGTAAATATAATATAATAAAGGTGAACCTTCAAGTGTAATTCTTTTCTTGCAAAGGTTGGTGAGAATAAGGACTAATCTTAGAGGAATCCAATAAGTTGGACAAGGTCTAGAGGGTGTTGAATCCAAATGGATCAAATTTTGGCTATCGTTCATGAAACCAATACAAGGTTGGGGAATCTTGAGCAAGAAGTAAGGGGAAAAAATAGAGTTGAACAAGAGATTCCAATTAATGATGAAGTCCCTATCAATGAAGATGAGGGAGAGAATTTCCATTATCATATTCAAACCCACGAACATGAGAATGATAAATTGCACTCTCAATCTAAAGGAACTAGTAGTAAGAATTTGGCAACTAAAATTTCTAAGGACATGAGGAAAATAAATTCACCTAAATTTGAAGGGAGTACCAATAAGGAAGAATTTGAGGCTTGGCTAATACAAATGGAAAAATATTTTGAGATAAATAACTACTCTGAGGTTACAAAGGCTATTTGGGGAGCCTATTGGGTATGTGTAGGATCATGATGGGCCAAAAAGTGGTGATATGTAAGTGATATGATGACCCATGTGGCTGACGAATTTTTTTGTACCCAAAATTGATGAAACAAAAAGGGTTTTTAAAGGATATTCTCAGCTTTCCACCAATATAAATTATGTTTTAGTTTGAATTTAATAAATATTTATTATTGATTTTCTATTTGAATTACAACTAAAGTCGTGATTGATAGGATGATTGAAAAACATCTATAGATTTCAAACGGTATCACATTTTTTGAATCCAAAACATGTGTCACATTCTATTTTTCACATACTTTAGGATTAAAACTAAAGAATCAAATTTCATGAAGTTTTGACCAAGTTAAGGTGGTCAAACGTACGAGTTTTTATATTTTTAAAAATTTGTAATAAAAAATTCATAATTAATTATTTATTATCATTTTATTGTGGTTAGGGTGGTCAGATAGACAACTACTTAGTTTTTCTTTGAAATTTAAGTACTACTGCATTGAAATTTCAAAGTTTCACCAAATAGATTTTTTTAAAATAAAAATAAACTTTGTAGTTTGGAAACTACATTCAATTTTCTATAAATTCTATTCTTATATATTTTTGAAATAATATAGATAACTTATTCAAATTTTTACGTCAAGTTGCCTAACTCTAATTTTTCTGAATTTTATTGCCACTGAAGGGCATGTTTTTTCCATGATGATCCTGCACATGCCCTATTAGTTCGTAGGATAAAAATCTAACTAGTGGATGAAAAAGAAAATGGAACTTGAACTTAATTTTTTTAAGCTCACTTGAGATGCATTCATGGAGATATTCTATAAAAGCTGGCTACCCCAACTCTTTTTCGACCAAAATCTTATTGATTTCCAAAATATTAAGCAAGGGGATATGTTAGTCAATGAGTATTGGGAGAATTATACTTGTTTGGTAAGGTATGTACCAATGTACTAGAAATATTAGTGTTTCTATATTAGGAAATTCATTATGGGATTGAATGGGTAGATAGCTGGTGAGTTGGATGTGCATAGCCTAGCCACTTTGGATCTAGTTTATGACAAGGTTGTTAAGTAGGAGTAGAAGCTCAAAGGCATCTCAGCCTTCTGAGAAAGGAGAAACCATAAGAAGTTTTGTGGAAACCAGAGAAACCAAACTACAAAGAAGATTAATGGAGTACATGATTCTTAGAGGAAAGGAGATTAGGGATCTCACAATAATTAGAGTGAACTAAGGAAGGATCACATAAGCAATAATTCTCATAACAACAATTTCAATAATATTGGGGGAAATACAAGTAATTTTGGAAAGGCCGCAATGATGAAAGGACCTACGATGAGATGTTATACATATGGTGAAAACCATTGTGTCAAAGATTATCCCAATAAAACTTCAGGACCTCAATCTCATGGAAACTCTCTTCCAAACCATCGAGTTTAATTCCAGTAGAGGATCCATGCTGATGTGGACAATCATCAAGTAGAGTATCAATTTACTCTAGTGGAAACTCCATGTATTCTATTTGGTAATACCCATTTCTATACTTATTAGTACTAGAAGAACTAAAAACTTTTTTTCACCTAGAATAGTTAATCAAATAACTAGGAAAGTTGAATTTATGGAAAAGTCATGGGTTGTAAAATATGCAAACTAGACAAGAGGAATGGTGGAACAATTTTTTTTTAAGCTAAGGTTGAACTTCTTTGTTTCTCAAAAAAAGGTAAAATTGTATCTACCACCCTTAGGATCCTATGATGTCATCCTAGGAATGAATTGGATTTGGTAATATAGAGCCTAAAATACCAAAAATAGGGTGCTCCACCTTTTAGGAGATGGAACACTGGGGTTTAGGGCCCATTTCACTAAAGGAAACCCTAGATATATCACTCCAAGGATGGAACGAAGAAAGGAGATCTACTAAAGGTTGTCCTACGGTATGTTTAGAAACTAAAAATGGGTTCATCACCAAAATAGGGCTTGGAAAGACTAGTAACATTCAAGATCTAATGACAAAACCAAATGTTATGCAAGACTCAAATGAATGACTTAGAAATGAATGCAAATCAAAATAGTAAACTAAGAAATTAGAGAGGTCACCTAGAAACCTTTGGAATCTCAAAACAAGGTCTGAAATGTTGAAAATGATAAATTTAATGCACACTAGGACTCATATGCTAGGCTGGTTGATTTAGTCCTAGGTTAGGGTTTTTGAGTAGAAATAGAAATCTAGCAGTGACAAGTCTAGAACTCTTTAAATCTAGAAAAATCACTATAATGGGACTCATACGGTAGAAGTGGCATATCTAAATCTACTCTCCTATATTTTCTCTTTCTTCTCAACCTAATTTCTAGATTTGAAATGTTGAATTTTGCTTTGTAGGTGTCTTTCAGTGAAATTCTAAACAAGGTGACAACTTTGATAGCTTTACAAACTTAAAAACTTCTTTCAATATTTCTCTTCAATGTATCTTCAACCTAGATCTTCAAATAACATACTAATGAGAGGGAAAAAATGTGGTTTTGTTAGTGGATAGGGGTTTCCCTTGGTCAAACCCCATTTTGGTAATAAAATGTTGAAATGGAATGAAATAGAAAGGAAGAATGATGAATGAACAAATAAGCAATGTTGTAACTCACCAAACTCTTGAATAAGATGTTGCAAACATGTATGAAATGGCTACCATGAGTGTGGATCTTGAATCTTTCTTGAATAATATAGATCTTGATTTGAATGCTTGCTTGAGCCATAGAACCCTACATCACAAATGTTAGCTCAAAAAAAAAAATGATGCATGATGACTTTGACATGATGCTCGATACTTGAACAATGCTCTAAAAAACTTGATAATCAACTCTTTAATGATCTTGTAAAAAATTGTATGCTTGTATGAATTCCAATTTCCTATTAGAAAAGTTCTCATGAATTTTTTAGGTCAAAATGAATGAAATAACCTTTTATTTATACTTGTTTATTTCAAATTTATTAAAATTACAACACTAAAATATAACATCAGATTTAGGAGAGTAAAATCCTCCAAAGAATTTAAATTTAATTTAGGTCTAAGCTAAGTGGGACTCATATGCCACTTGTGGTGTATGAGTCCCATTAGGATAACCTTTGGGACATGTCTTTTAAGAAATGTTTAGATTAATGTGGAATCCAGATCGAGGTCCCAAAACTTAGGTGGGACCCATATGCCCAAGGTAGTGTATAAGTACCAAATCACTAAATCTAGGCCATACAATCAAAAAACACATGAATTATGATTGGATGTTGGTAAATGTCAGGATTAATCTCAAAAAGATGCTTTAAATAAGGCTTGTGGATGCAAGATAAGGCCAATTTAAATCATAAAGAAGCCCAAGATTAGTGTGAAATTATAAAGGTTCACTTTACATCACACTAAATAAGGCACAACTAGTTCCACTTTGTTTACAAGGGCTCAAGACCTAATGTGAATGTGTTAAACACATTACAACACTAAATCAAGACAAAATTAATCTTAATTTAACAAGGAGGGCCCAAACAAGTGTGAAATTTTAGAGGCATACATTTTCCATCACTAGAAAGCCAAAGTGGATTGTGATGCCAAAACTGTAGAGTGATTAGATTATATAGGTAATTGGGTGACATTGCAAGGGACACCTAGGGAAGTCAAGTTGCTTCAAATCTCTACAATACAACTACATAGAGCAAAGAAGAAAGGATGCAAACTCTTTGCAATTAAGATGGAAAAACTTGAGGAATATGAGGAATCCATTTCTCAAGATGGAAAGTCTTCAATTAGCCACAAGTCCATCATGAAGTAGAGGAAGGTAAAGAAATGGAAACTAGATAAATTGATATGGGAAAATATACTATCTTGCAAAAATTATGGATGTATTTCCAAAGGAATTATCTGGATTACTGCCTAAGGGGGTATTTGACTTCTCAATTGACATAGTTCCTAAATCAGAACCTATTTCCAAAGTATCATATCGAATTACAATAACTGAGTTAATGTAGCTTAAACCACATCTAGAGGAGTTGTTATTGAAAGGACTAATAAGATCCAATGTTTCCCCCTAGGGAGTGCTAATGATCTTCATAAAGAAGGATGGTACACCATATTTGTGAATAGATGATTAGATGCTTAATAAAGCTATGATAAAGAATAAGTAACCATTTCCATGCATTGATGATCTCTTTGATCAAATGCAAGGAGCAACAGTGTTTTCAAAAAATGATCTATGATTAGGATATCACCAACTAAGGACCAGAGATGAGGACATTTTTCAAGATTTCTTTCAAGAAAATATGTATATTATGAGTTCATAGTCCTACCATTCAGACTTACAAATGCACTAGCAACATTCATGAACCTAATAAACAACGTGTTTAGGGATTACCTTGATAAGTTTTTCTTGTTTTCTTGGATGATATTTAATTTATTCCAAGAATGAGGAGGAGCATTGCAAGAATTTAGAGATAGTTCTTTAATGTTTATGAGAAAATATATTATATGGGAAACTCTCTAAATGTATGTTCTTTCAGAAGAAAGTGTAGTACCTAGGTCACATAATCTCAGCTGACAGAATTTTAGTTGATCTACCCAAGAGAAAAGAAGTGATAGATTGTCTAGTACCTAAGAATCTGCCTGCGGTCAGATGCTTTGCAGATTACTTGTAGACATGGAAAATTGACCGACACACTTGATCCTAACTACTAACATGGTTCCATTCTGAATTATCTCCTCAGGTTGTCATCACTTTTCATCTCTTAATTAAATAAATCATTATTTATCTAATTAAGTCATTCTTCCTTGTTGATTAAATTAATCAATTTAATTTAATTAACCATAGGTCTTTGTTTATTTAAATAATTCATTTTATTTAAATTAAATATCTAAATTACTCCTATTAAATTGAATAAATTAAAAATTATTTAATTTAATCTAACATTATCCTATTTAGTTAAAGAAATCATATCATTTATTTAATTAAATCTTTCTTCTCAATTTTTTATTTAAATCAACTCATAAATCTAAGTCAAAATTGTCACATTCCCTAATCTCTCATTAAATTAATTAACCTTTGATTAATTTAATTCAAATATATGTCACATCCTCTAGAGAATGCAACTTGCACAATAAATCATTTATTTTGATTTATTAAATACCTATTTTCTCTCAAAATAGTATAAAAGGCGAATATTCTTCCAAATTTGAAAATCCCTCCAAGTGGATTTGTACATCCAACAAAGCACTCACTCCCCTCTTACACGTCCTTGTGCATTGAGCCAAGTGGCATTTAAGTCATTTTTTTTCCCTCTTCAACAAGTCATTTCACAAATTTGAAATCCACTTAATAACATTTATTGGCTCATTCATCAAAATGTGCACAACCTTCATCCATTCACATCTTGAAAAGTGTCACTTAGCCATTGGATTTTGAATGACCCACATTCATCCATTTTTCCTCTTCTCTTCTCAATATCATCTATAAATAAGAGGCTCTTCTCCTCAATATTCATGCACAATTTGAGATGAAAGTTATTATCTTCACATTGAGAGAAATTTTCATCCATTTTTCTTGAGCATTTTCCATCACCATAGCTAGGTTATTGCAGATTTTATCAAGAAATCATCTTGTTCTTCATCAACAAAGTGGATCAATCTCCATCAAATCATGAAGCTTACAAAGGAGTTGGGAAAGGGCCAATTTCTACACATAATTGGCACCAATTCCCCCATGGGATTAAGTGTTTGCATTGCTTAAATAGGATTTGATTTAGTTTCTTGTTTTGTTCTTCATTTGAATTCCATCTTTGAGCATTGCTAATGAACTTCATGGGGAATCCTTGTTCTTACTTGCATTTGAATCTAATTGTGTATTTGTTTGCTATGTTTGTGCAGGTATAGGATCGGGGTTCACATTTTGGTGTTAGAAGGAGAGCATGTCTCAAGTTCTAAGCATGTTTCTTCAAGAAATTTTGTGCTTTTTTTTATTTTTTTATTTTTTTTGTAGGTTCGAGGAAACTCAGCCGTTGACTATCAAGCGGCACAATATCAGACTGCTTAAAGTTCTAAACTTTTTCATTGAGCTCTTCCCACCTAGATATTCAAATTTCTAAACTTGGTCGCCAACTTTCCAAATTTCAAAGTGCACCGCTGCTCAAAAAGAGCCGCAATCCCGACATCTATTTCAATACAAAGCATCGCTGTCAGAAATTAGCAGTGCTATATTGCACCTTTGGAGTTTCCAAACTCCACCACACCTACAAAAAACACTATTGGGTTGGAGTAAAAAGTGAAAATTAGTTTTAATTTTGACATGTTCCTTTTCATTTTTACTTTTAAAACTTCTAACCTATTTGTTGTCTCTATATTTCATGGTTTTAATCATTTTGTATGCTAGGGCAAGGAGGAAGACAAAATTGAAGGTTGCATTATGGCATCATTATCACAATGTACCCAGTTTTTTTGAACACTTTAGTGTTTATTCAAAACTTTTAGAGAAATCCTAATCTCTCTTTCAAAAAGAAAACTTGTTACCTTCATGCTTTTAGGAAACACTAAATTTCTTTTGGGCTCTAAAAAGAACACTACAAAAATCTTCAATTTTGCAAACAAAGGGTTAAAATGAACTTTAGGATAAAATCACTAGATTTTGTTTAAGGATTAACAATTGAAAAAGATAAATTACATATTTCCTTTGGTTCTTAAAAAAAATTCACTATTGCTTTGAAGGATTAAAAAGAACAAGTGCTTTCTTGTCTTGTAATTATTTACCCAAGGTAATATCACTAAAAAGATGTATGTGCTTCTCTCGTGCTTTATTGTGATCTTGAGAATCAAAATTATTGGTGGTGATTTTAAATTGTGTAAGTAATTGCCTTCACATTTCATTTGGGTCTTAAATATTGAACCAATCTTGCGAGTGTGAGTGTGGCATATTGGGAGTGTTCTCCTTTTGTTTTTCAATGAAGTTCGATTGAACTAAGGGATATGCTTGCTCTCTTTTGTTTATACTAGAGGGCCTAGCTTGCGGGAAAAAGTAATCACCCAAGGGAATGACCCAACTAGGAACACGCTAAAGACAAGCAACTTCCAACCGGTATATAAGTGTGGATTCTTGAGGAAAGTTTGAGAATCATGAGGATTATTTCGACGAGAAGGCTAGCAATGGTCTCTCACCAAATGGATAGTCCCCCACAAATGAAATTCCTTCATTAAAACCCCTTGTTTAGAAAAATCCAAAATCCTTTCTATTTTTTGGTGCAAAAGGTCATGTCCTTTGAAGTCGCCCCACATATACTTATGGTTTTGTTATAGAGATAAAAATTATGCCATGGGAGTTTCATGGGTGTTGATGCTTGGCTAACCTAAGAAGTGTGTGACATGGAGGGGAGCCTGTGTGGTCAACCATCTAATCATCCACACTGAATATGTGTAGCTGGATTTATCCAAGTAGGAACCCAACAAATATTATCTTTTCATCCTAGGATTGTGCATGTTCTTGAAATCAAAACACTTTGCTTGCTCAAATTTTTTTGAAAACAAACATTCACATGATCTTCAAAATTTCAAACCCTTTAGGAGAAGCAAATACCCTTGAACAAATTCACATGATATTACTTGCCCTTTGGATTCGTAGCCTTAGAGGCTTCTAACCATTTGGATTTCATCTCAATCTGCTTACTAAAGTCAACAATAGGTAAGCTTTGCCTTGATTTCCACATAGTTCACTTTGTGGGATGAAAGAAAATTAGGACATTGGACATTTAGTTTGAAAACCTAAGCAAGAATTTTTTGTGGTAAAAAGAACTCATTAAGAAAAGATAAGGACAATTGGACCCCACACGTGTTCTCTCAAATGATTTCCCACAAAATCAAAATCCGCAAGCCCAAATTCAAAAATCTTAGTCCAAAGGACCATGAAGAACATCTTTCAAGGCATCACGAGGTAAGAGAAAGGTTGGTTTACAACTTCTACAAGAAAGCTTCATGAAAAAACCCTAACTTGTATGAGTTTTATTATCAACAAAATCCTACTCTTTTTCAAAGGTTTTCTTTTCTCACATAGGAAGTATGGCATGTTCTTAAAAACCAAGGTCTTGTAAGAAGGAGTTTTATCTAGTTGAATTCTAGGATCAAAATCATCATTCTAACCCATCTTTCAACCATAAAAATCAAAAATCACCTCACCAAAAAATGCTCGGGAACCTTGAAAACATCGTTCATGCTAAACTTCTAGGAAAAATCAAAATAATCTTATTTGGCTTAACACACTTGGTAAAATTATCAATCCTTGTGAATGAATTTACCTCTTGATAAAATCCAACATCTTGAGGTCTAGGAGTTCATTATCTTGTTTGACTTAACACAGTTAGTCAAATTATCCTCAAGTTTACTCTAGGATAACACAACTTCCCAGAGTTTACAAGTCCAAAATCACTTTGTTTGACTTAACACACTTAGTCAAATTATCCTCAATAAAAATCAAATCAAATAAAGCCCTAAAGTGTAGAATTTCCCCCAAGGTTCTTCAAGAGTTTTCATCATCCATATCATCCATCTTTCATTTCCATCATCACTTTGATCTTTAAATATATCCTCTTTCTTCTCTTTGTGTACCTAAAGTTAGATCAATTGATCTCTATTTTATGGTGCAAACAAGATCTCAACACAAGAAAAATATGGAAATCACCTAGGAAACATCAACTTCAAGTGATCTAAGTCAAACAGCTCCTGAACTAAATCCCATTGGATCAAGCGATCCCCCAAGAAATTTTCCTCTATCATCAAAAGATCCTTCAGAAGATGGTAATGTAGAGGACATCACTGACAATGGGATGACATAAGAAGAAATCCTAGAGATGGTGGGAAACCCCAAAAATCATCGAATTGTCAATGCTATGATGAGGCTATATCCCTCCCAATAAATGCTTGAGTTAGCAAAAGAAGGGGCTAAACTCCCTTCTGACTATGATGTAAGAAATATTATGGAAAGAACTCCTAGGATCATGCCCTCAATCCCATCCATGCTTTCATTTCAAAGCGTCACTCAAGAAATATCACAAGTCATAACATCCATTTCTTCAACCCTGCCAATTGTTAACAAGGGAAGTGCAATGCTTAAAGAACTCCAAAAATATACACTTATAAACAATTGAGGGTTAAATGCAAATACCACACCGGATCAATATGTCCTAGTAAATCCATTACACCCATATGTCCCTCTCACATTCCATGATTCCGCAAATCCGACCTCTTATCATGCAACACCAATTTACCCTCTAGACATGCAAACGTATCTCCCTACCTCACAAGGAGAAGGTGACTTGTTTGGAGGAGGGGAAATATTGGATCTCTCATCATCACTTCAAGGGATTGCACCACCCATCTTTCCACCATTTCCACCCCTACCACTTACATTTGTATCACCCCTTGGATTAGGATTTCCCCCTTTTCTTGCCATCAATCAGTCAAATCAAAGCACCATATAAAACCCACCTATCCTGCCATCTATATCACAAAAATAGATGGAAACCATCAAGGAAACCTCAATATTTAACACACCCACTACATCCCAAGGAATGGTTTCCCAAGGACCAGGCATCTCGATCATACCATCCATAGCTCAAACCCCGATCATCAACACAACTGTTCTGCTCATCACAATGGTCAACATCCTTCCCAATCCATCGCCATTACTGCCAAAGCACAACACAACCAATTTATTCACCATGACATTGCAAGCTTCTCGATAGGTTGCCCATCAAAAGGTGCTCCAAAATCAGCAAGCTACACAACTAGCTTCTCATCAACTGCAAGCCCAATTGGTAGAACAACAAGTGCAACAAGCACAATAGGATGCACAAGCCCAAGCCTTACTACAACAACAACAAGCTACACAAGCATCTCAAGAAGTACAAGCCGCTCAAGCCGCACAAGTCACACAAGCTGCTCAAATTTCACAAGCAGTCCAACAAGCGCATGCTCAAGCATGGTCCCAATTCCAATCTCAGCAAGCATAAGAATAAGCATAGTACCATGCACAATTGCAAGTGCAATAAAAAGTGTACCAGCAAGCCTTACAAGACTATCAATTACAACAACAATATGACCAACAACAAGCATTGTTGGAAAAACAACAACACGACCAACAAGTTTTGTTGGCACAAAAACAACACGACCAATGACAAGCATTGTTGGCTCAACAACAAATGAAGGCATTACTTGCTCAACAAAGCTTGAAGAAAACTCCCACCAACAACCCACCTATTAATCCCACATCTCATAACATGTTCACCCCACCTCCTAATCCACAACATGATGTAATGACACAAGTCAAAATTCTCTCATAGAAAGTGCTTGATCTTCAATTAGGAAAAACAATAAGGACACCTTGCAATTTATGTCTCTATCCATTCGACAAAACCTTGGAAATGGTACCATTCCCGAAGGGATTTGAAATCCCCAAACTTGACAAATAGCATGGGATAGGAAACGCTAAAGATCACATTAGGGAGTTCCAGGGACATTGTATGGAGGTTTCATATGATGACACATATCTAATGCGATTGATTCCTTGAAGCTTGGTTGTTGCTACTATGGAATGGTTCTCTCATCTGCCTACTAGCATCAAAACATTCCAAGAAATCAAAGATCCATTTCTCCAAAATTATGCATTCAACATTTGTGTGGATGTTACTATGGAAGAACTTTCGCTGCTCAAGCAGGAAAGGGGGGAATCATTTTCTGCCTTTCTCCAACGATGGTGAGCTAAGGACAATCAAAGCAAGTGGCCCATGCCAGAGGAACAACAAGTTTGTACCATCATTGACAATCTAGACAAGACCTTGGCATTCTATTTGAAGATTCAATGCATCACCAGATATGATCAATTGATCCCCAAAGTGCTCAATATTGAACAATATCTTGTTGCACAAGGGGGCATGCCTACCTGTCCTAAACATCAAGATAGTCACCTATCCACCAGTTACAATGATAAACCTCGCACATGGGTGAAGAAATAGAATGTCACCAATAATGGAGTGGTGGATGCCAAGGTTGCCATCGGTGTTCCCAAGAAAAATAATCAAATGCATCATCATCAACCATAGAACAACAACTAAAATAACACACAAGAAAATGTGGTGAACCATCAACCACCCCACAATCAAATCAATAATCTCAATAATCAAGGAGGACCACCTCTGCAAAACAAGTATCCCCCAAATGGAAATTCACAACCCTTGGGGAGTCATTCGAGTCCATCATGAAAAATTTGGTTAGTGAGAGTCTCATCAAGGTCCCCACCCATGATAATTACAATGAACCTTAGGTGAATCCACACTAGTACAAAGAGAACCTCCTTTGTGACTATCATAGGCTCAAGGGACATACAATCACCAAGTACATGAAACTGAAAAAACATCATCCAAGATCTCATTGATGATAAAATCATAAAAGTTGAGCAACTAGCTGGCAATCAAGATCTTAAAATATACACGAATCTGATGCCCAACCACAATCAAGGAAATGATAAAGTATGCAAAATTTTGGAAAAGCGAACCATGTATACGAGGGATTTGTCACATGCCTTGACGAATTGGTCATTGTTGTTAGCATTAAGGGAGCCAACGTTGATTGTGGAATCACCCCACATAGAGAAAAAGCCACTATTGCAGGGGCATCACAACCATCTAAGACCTCCACCTCAAAATCCATCCCTAATGGTTACAACATCTTTTAAAAGTTAAAAAGAACCCCTGCTCATATCTCCATCATGGAGTTACTGAATATTTCAGCCACCCATAGAGAAATACTTGAGGAAGCATTGGATTAATCCACTATCTTTGCCAACCTTTATACAAAGCAATTTCAAGCTATGGTCAGTAATATTACCATTCTAAATCTCCTCACGTTTTCTAATGAAGACTTCCTTGCCCAACCATCTCACAATCGTGTGTTACACCTTGAATTCTTGTTCCAAAATATTAAGGTCAAAAGGGTCTTGGTGGATGGAGGTGCAAGCCTCAACATTTTTTAACTAAAGCTCATAAAGAATCTAGGAATCTTCAAAGATTCCATTGAGAAATAAAAAGGCACTACAATTAGAGAATATGATGACCAAGAAAGAGTGTCTCAAGGCACTATCAAATTCCCAATCCAAGTAGGGCCAACTACTATGGAAACCACATGTTAGGTCCTCGACCTTGATCTTACCTACCATATCCTCTTGGGATGCCCATGGATCCATGGAATGCAGGTAGTTGCCTCAACCTTCCACCAATGTGTTAAATTCTCATACCAAAATGAAGAGGTTACAATTCATGGAGATCTTGAGCCTTTTTCCTACTATAAAAGTCTAGAGGCCAAGTTCTACAAAGCTCCCCAAGTCTCGAAGAATGATGAATGCCCTTCAAATTCATATATAACCCCATCTAAAATTGCCTCCACTTTTGGGACAAAGACACCCTCCATTCTTTCCATATCTAACATCAAGCTCATGATCCAAGACAATGGATGTGGAGAATATAGAATGAAGAATAATTATTTTGTCGTAGGAGAGTTACCTCAATCTCCTAGGACAGATGGGCAACCCCAACCAGTTGGGACACCTACTCACACTTTCAGGGTGGATCCTTCTAGATTCTGATGTTGGGGAGATCTAAGTCAAAAACACGTAGATGAAAGAGACATTTCAAGATCACTATACCAAGATGAAATACTTGTGCCTAATCTTCCCATGGATGAAAGAAACAAGGGCCTACAAATGATGCTTGGTATGGGCTACAATAGAAATGAAAGCCTTGGAAGGAACAACATCAATCAACTAGAACCCATCATTGTTGAAAAAACCATGAAAAATCTTGGCCTAGGGTGAACCCCTCCAAGTTTAACCATACATAGCCAAAGTCCTCTAGTTTATGTAGTCAAGACTCCCCCTTAGTTATCGGTACCTACCCTACAATTACTAATATCCAGAAGTGTACCCCTAGATAACTTTACCTTTGATATAACTAATTTCTATAATAGTAGTGATGACGAAGATACCGTAACCGGCCTACCCATAATTTTTGAAGACTCCTCCCTACTCATGATTAGTACCTCATCCTTTGATTCAAATCACCAAACTCATGAAATAAACCTGGTCTACCCCCAACTCATCGACTATGACCAATGAGGACTGTCGATTCTAGACACATTCAAAAATGATGAGGCACTCTCTGAATTCAAGGGACTAAGGGATACGGTACCATGTGGAGATAATAATGTGGGATTCAACATCAAATTGGACACACAGGCCTATTACGGGGAGACAATTGAGTCCTTCAGTCACAAAAGTGAACAATTGAGAATAATCTCAAGGTCCTTGAGTGAAAACCATGTTGTGGCACTCTCTGACCATAAAATAGTAAAAATCAAGGACGCATCCAACGGTGAAAACCTCTTTAAGGTTTTTTGAGGATAAAGGATTCAATCTTCCCCTCACTATTATTCATTAAGAAAAATTAGCAGTCCTAGTAGAGAAATGCAATCCTGTCAATCTGGGAATAGAGCAAATACCGCACATAACTTTCTATGCTGAATCACTTCTACTAGAAGAACAGGAACTCTTAGTTGCATTCCTGAAGGAAAGAAAAGTGAACTTTGCATGGACCTACGCTAATATGTCTGGGCTTGACCCAAAGATAGTGGTTCACCATTTGGCAGTCTATCTTGAGGCAAAACCTATCAAACAGAAACTCAAAAAGACGCATTTGCAAATAGCCTTCCTAGTTAAGGTAGAATTGCAGAAACTCTTGGATGCCGGATTGATAAGGCCAATTGATTATCCTGAATGGGTGTCAAATCTTGTACTTGTTTCAAAGACAAATGGGGGCATTCACATTTGCACCTATTTCAAAGACCTAAACAAAGTGTGTCCCAAGGATGACTTTCCACTACCCAACATTGACATGATAGTGGATATGATGGCTAGACAAAAGATGGTCTCGCTAATGGATGGGTTCTCTAGATACAATCATATTATGATAGCAAAGGAGGATCAACACAAGACAACATTCACTTGTCCGTGGGGGACCTATTGCTGGAACATGATTCCTTTCACCTTAAAGAATGCAGGTGCAACATACCAAAGAGCCATGAAATTGATATTTTGCAACATGATTCATAAGAGAGTCGAGGATTACGTAGATGACATATTGGCTAAATCTTTAAAATGATAGGACCACATATCAACCTTGAGGTCCATTTTTGATAGGTTGGAGAAGTATAAGGTCCACTTCAATCCAAATAAATGTGTCTTTGGTGTGCAGTCAAGCAATCTCCTAGGATATATAGTGTCAATGAGAGGAATTGAGGTGGACCCCACCAAATTTAAGGTGATTCTCAATATGGAAGCACCCAAGACACTAAAACAACTAAGAGGTCGACAAGGCAGGCTCTAGTCCATTCGCAGATTCATAGCACAACTAGCAGATAAATAGATCCCATACTATCATCTACTCCACAAGGGAGTAGCATACAAATGGGATGAAAAATGCGACCAAGAATTTAACAAAATCAAAGAATACTTTCTCACGCCACCGGTTTTGATGTCACCAATCCTAGGAAAACCATTGATCCTATACATTTCAACAACCACAATAGTTCTTGGTGCTCTATTAGCTCAACATGATGAAAAAAAAAGAGAGGGAGAAATATATTTTATCAGTATAAATATGGTGTGACACGAGCTAAACTATACTCCTATTGAAAAATATTGTCTGGCAGTTGTGTTTGTAGCTATGAAATCTAGATATTACATGTTGGCTCATCAAATCAAGTTGATTGCGAAGATAGATCCTCTCACGGGACATACATCCAAGTGGGTCATGATACTGACAAAACACAACACTGAATAGGTGGAGTGCAAAGCCATCAAGGGACAAGCAATTGTAGATCAACTAGCAGAGGCTCCTATATAAGTAGAAAACCCACTCATTTTAAAATTCCCTGACAAATCAATTTTCAGCCTAAGTGTTGCAGACCACTAGAAGATGTATTTTGATGGATCTTACATGCATCATGCTTCAGGAGTAGGAATTTTCTTCATAACTCGCTAAGGAGAATGCATACCCAAATCTTACAAGTTTTCATTCCCATGCATGAATAATATAATAGAGTACGAGGCTCTTGTCATAGGTTTAAGGATTGTAGCAAAATGGTAGATCATGGCTCTAAAAGTATATGGGGACTCTCAGCTTGTAATCAATAAGGTAAACAATGAATTAGACAAAGGATGACAAGGTAACTCCATACAAGAAGTTGGTCGACAACCTCAAATATTCATTCATTGATATCACATTTGAAGAACTACCTATAGAAAATAATAGAGCAACACACATAATGGCTACAATTGGATCACTCTTGGAAATCTCGCACAACATCCCAAAGCAAGAATTCCTGGTAGAGAAGCTTCCCATGCCAACATTCAAGGTACCAAAGTCTCAATTCATGTGTGAACTCGTTGGTCTTGGTGACCCCTCGTATCATGACATTTACACATACTTAAGAATAGGAGCCTTGCCCGCCAATATAACCCCAAACCTCAAACGAGCCTTCGTCAAGAAGTCAACCTACTTTGTCATCCTAGGAGAAACCCTTTATCGTAGGAGCATTGAAGGAACCCTATTGCATTTCCTAAACACTAAGGAAGCCCTAACTGCATTAACTGTATTACACAATGCTATTTGTGGATTGCACTTGAGTGGTATGACCTTGGCTAAGAAGTTGATGAGAACTGGATACTACTAGCCCACAATGGATTGAGACACACATGACTTCATCAGAAGATGTTTTTAGTTCTAGCAGCATGGGGACCTTATTCATGCACTAGCTCAAGAGCTTCACCCTATTGTTACACCTTGGCCCTTTTCTCAATGGGGGCTCAATCTCATTGGAAAAATCACACCCATCTCATCCAAAGACCACAAATTCATCATCACGGCCACATAGTAATTTATAAAGTGGGTCAAAGCCATTCCCATGACCTACATAATGGGAAAAAAGATATCCAAGTTCATCCTAAACTACCTCATTTGTCAGTACAGTGTCCCCTAAGCTATTATCTCAGATAATGGGACACCTTTCAAAAATAAGGATGTTTGTGACTTATGTGAAAAATTCAATATCCAACATCACTTTTCCACTCCATATTATCCCCAAGGCAATGGCCAAGTAGAAGCTACCAACAAAACCATCTCAAAAATCCTTAAGAAGACAGTCAATGACACTGGTCATGATTGGCATCTACTGTTAAATCATGCCTCGTGGGCCTATTGCACTAGAATTTGCACACCAATAAGTGTCACCATTCTCCCTGGTCTATGGATCAGAAGCCATCCTCCCCATTGAGATCGAGCTCTTGTCCCTAAGGATATCACTGCAAAATCTCATCACAAATGAAGAATACCAAGTCTCATGACTAAATGAGCTGGAGTTACTAGATGAATGATGTATGGATGCCCAAAACCATCTACAGGTGTATCAAAAATGACTCAAGTGGAGTTATAATAAGAAGATCAAGAGGCGGACCTTCCAAGTCGAAAAACTTGTGTTGAAGGAGAACCAGAAGAATGTGCCAAACCTAGAAAGAAAAGGAAAATTTGAGCCCAACTAGTTGGAACCTTTCATCATCACAACAAGCTATAAATCAAGGGCATATCATTTGTCAACACTAGAAGGTGAACCTCTGTAGGAGCCCATGAAAAGACCCCATCTCAAAAAGTTTTATGCCTAAAATCTTCCAAGGTATAGAACTAAAAAATATAAAAAAAATAGAAATTGTCCTAAAGATATGCTCACCTTGATGAAAACCTGGTAAATAGGCATCTTGGTGATAGTAAAAAAATATGCAAAAATCCAAAAAAAAATGAGAAAAAAGATTGAAAATAGTAAAGAGAAAAATCATCCTCTAGTGAAAACCACTTTGGTGGCGCTATGGACAAGTACCTTGGTGAAAACTTGGAAAATAGGCCCCAAGCGTAAATAAAGCATTCTCCATCCACCAGGATCTTCAAGACTTACTACACGTACTCACTTATCCATTACATTCCATTTATCCTTCCGTTGTACATCTGCATCCATACCATAGCTTGATCTTGTCTATATCATGTTCCACCCTAGTACTACTTGGCATATTCCTAAGGTCAGTTTGTCCTACCTTTATCAAAGTAGTTTAATGCATCACATTGGGGGTATGTTCCTATACCTATATTAGATTGGATTCGTGTATATTCTTGTGATCTTCCTAAATCTCATAAAATCCAAAAACATTCAAAAAAATCCATCAAAAATCCAAAAACATCTGAAACATGTCAAAAATCCAAAAAAAAAATCAAGTCAGTGGAGTCACCATTGATCCAAACTACATTGTCTCTAAGCTTTAATGTAGGAAAGGTTGATCTTTGATCATCCCTTGAAACATTTTAGGTCAGTCCTTTAGGCATTCGTCGCAATGGCAATCTGTTTGACCATCTATCTCATTAGTAGTCAAGTCAATTATCAGTCGAACTATGTGGTCTTTGCATATATAACGTAGGTAAGGCTAATCTATTGATTAGCTCTAGAGACTCCGAGTATAGGTCTTTAAGTTAGTCTCTTGGTAAAAATCTTGAAAATACCAAAAACATTTGTAAAACATCTCAAAATTCCAAAAATAGCCTCAAAACATTTCAAAAAATACCAAAAACATCCAAATATCTGAAAAACCTAAAATGGTGCATCCACCTCATCTCACTTTCACCCACAATAATCATCACACCATAATAAATCAATCATCACCTTTATTCTTTGGTGAGACAATCAGAAGCAAGTCTAGTAGGTTCTAAAGTGAACGCCTAATCGTCAAAAGTCTTAAGTCTAGGTCAGTAAGTTAGCAATTTGATCAACTCAGAATATCAATAGCTTATCATCCAATCAAAATATCATTATCACATGATCACAACATGTCCTAGGATGTGACCTTCCTATGATGGACATCAACATTAGGCATCACTGTAGTTTAGTCTTGGCTAGTAGTATGAAGAACATTAGCTTGCTTGTTTACTTTATCTTTTCTTTGGATTTATCTTATTTCTCTCATTCCAAAGACCTCTCGATGATGTCTAAATAGAAAGACTTAGAGAGAAAGGAATGGGGCAACGATCATTATCTTTTTATCTATTGTGATTCTTGGATGTTCTTGTAAAATAACTTTTTCATGCATTTTTTTTTTGGTTTGTAGGGATGGTATTCTAGATGTCTTGTTGACCACATAGGAAGACTTTCTTTTCTATGTTTTGGTCTGAGATGTTTAGAGTATTTGAACTATATTTTGAATAAGGTTTCGTATGTCAAGTGTGAACAAGAATACCCCTATCTGATTATCAAGTCAAATTCCATCACACTAGGTACAACGTCATCCTGGTTCTTTATACCCTGATGCATCGTACCTACGTGTGTTATCAAACATAAAGTAATTGGCTCTTTTAAAATCCTAACCCCTAATAAGAAAATCTTTATCATCGACATCTAATAATAATGGCTTGTTGAATCTCTTTTCTTCTATCTTCATTCAAGACTAACATGGTACCATGACAGTTAATCAGATCTTTGCTAATGCATCCATCCTAAATCCACAAATCATGAGCATAAATGCATATCATATCATAAAGATCATATCACATCATTTCATCTTACATTATCATCATCTTAAGTTATGAATAATAATATAGATTTTTTATTCTAAGCATCTTAAGAAATCATTGCATTACATTCATTGCATATTATATAACATCATAACCATCAAGGGCATAATATAAATCATTTGCATATCATAATTGCATCCATATATTTTCACCATGAAATGCATAGAAAAATACAAAAAGAAATACATCCATAATAATTACACCACATCATCATATAGAACCATACATCAAATAAACACATCTCATAAACATATCAACTCATATAGGAAATTAAAATACAATCCAGCTAGGCTTTTGAAATTCTCTAAGAGGTAGCCAACCTCTATACTAAAGAACCACAAAGGCTAGTGGCCAACTGACAAGAAATGGAATGGATACACATTTCACCTACACTTTAGGCTCTCTAAGACCTAGGGGGGTAACCCTTTAGCAACATCTAACAATTTGGACACAAAAGTAATAGGATATTACTTATCAAATTATGTTCTCATAGAATTTCCAAGGAACCTAAAATATCACTCAAAATTGGCTAACACCTTGAGTAAATTTCACTAATCAACATAGAGAACATGACAAACACAACTCAACAAAACAAATTTGAAATTTTTTTTTGATTCAAAGAGTTGGGACCCAACTGAAAACAACAGAAACATGATAATAGACTAGTGCCATAAAAATGGGCTATGGAGTCATATAACTAGCACTCATCTTTCAGTGTTGAACATGCTCTGAAGGTCTTGCAAATGTTGTCACATTATGATAGCCAGACCACTGAAGCTTTCTCTGATAACTCTACTTATAAATCCACCTGAAACATAACACTCCTATCACATTTGTCAAAGCAATTACACTATCCCTGAACAATAGGCAATAATAAATGCAGCTTGTGCTTTATCAAAACAATTACATTATTCATAGAACAAAAGGCAACAACAAATGTAACTCAAATGCAGCAAATGTGCATGAACAGATTCAGACAATTTTATTATTGAATCTAAAATAGTATTATAGTTCAACTATGGAGACAATTATCAGCTAAAATAAACATAATAGATCAATTCAAAATACACACTTTCATATTATATTGACTAACAATCATATTTCCCCCTAGCTCTACAATCTACCCATAGCTTCTTCCTATAGACACCTAAAAATGACCTAGGCCTGCGAACACTATTTTACCACTTTCCATCCTAGCATAATTGTAACATTTGAATTATGTCCCTAACCCACATTCAACTATTAATCAAATAATTCATGATTATTTAATTAATTCATAAAATTTCATTCTTCATGATTATTAAATAAATAAATCTTATTTATTTAATTTAATATGTCACTAATTGTTAAAGTCTTCTAATAATTAAATAAAGTCATCAATTTATTTAATTAATCCTTATCATTAATATCCTCTTGATTATTAAATGAATATATTTAAAATATATTTATTTAATGTGTCACTAATTCCTAAATCCTCTCTTAATTAAATAAATTCATTTATTTATTTAATTAATTAACTACTTCTTCTAAATTAAATAATTATTTTAATTATTTAATTATAGCATGTGACATTTCTATATTTTAAATAAAACAAAGCATTTAAAAATATCTCACATACTTAACTGATTCTTCATTTAGTAATTAATTTCAAAAATCAATTACTAATTACCTCACAAAATCTTCTATTTTGAATTAAAAGGGAAATATTCTTCTACAAATCAAGTAATTTTCAAAATTATTGATTTTCTAAAATCTCATCCTCCTATCTTCTGATTTTTACTAATTTTATCTCCACTGTCACATTCAGTCTGGATTTAATTCATTTAATTAAATCTTATTTACACCTATGGGTATTTTGCCTAACCCTAATTAGGGTTGCCTTATTGAATCTTGACCTTTGATTCTAGGGTATTCCTCAATCTCTCATCTTGTCTGTCCATTCAAGATTGCATTTTCTATAGAATGACAATCTTGATCTCATTTTTGGATCCATGATCATTTACTTAAGCTTTTATTATAGGCATTTCATTCTCACATTCTAGGCTTTATTTATTTTACTATTTGCATATTAGGATTGAGATTCTAGTTTGCACAATAGTTTTAAACTTCAAATCCTTCAAAGGCATGGCTAGGGCTAGACATACATAGAGTTGCTCACAAATCTGAGGGCAATATATCATTTGCAGCAAAGCTTAAGGAGGTACAATGGAAGGAATCATGGAATAGAGAAGATTGGTGAGACCATTCCATTTTACATTATTCTCTTTTATATCCTTATGTATTTCATTGTTTCATTTATACTAACTTGTAGGTATAACTAACTATTTGAACTCAATCTTGCAGGATTTTTAGATCATTACATTGGTGAACCCCACTTCCTAACATGATTTTGTAGGTTTCATATGGTTCCAAATTGTTTTTCGTAGGTCCAGGGTATAGAACGATGCAACTGCAGGCCCAAACGATGCAATCGCTCTGTCGCAATGCATTTACGTTCGTGAGCAATGCATACTAACTGTTACAATGCCTTCGAGCTTTCAAGCAACGCATTCGACTGGAAGCGACGCATTTGCCAAAAACCGAGCCACAGGTAACTAGTTAAAAGGATCATTTTTTTTTGTAAAACTGGATCTGATGCAACTGTGGCCAGTATTTTCAACTTGATCATTTTTTATTTATTTTTTCTCATTTTTTTTTTCTTAAAGGATAAAATGAACCAATCCTAGGGTAGACACACTTAAGGATTAAATCTATCAACCCTAGGATAGACATTTTGTTTAATTTGAGAATTTATCAATCTAGGATAGTCACCATACTTACTGTTGTGTAAAGTAAAATAAATCCCATGTTTTTGGTGAAGCAATATCTTCACCTAGAGTAAAAAATCTTTCATTTGGGGTTTAAAATTGAACAATTGTTTAGTGTGCTTGTTCGGATAATAGGTATATGCTCTCCCTTTTACTGGGTGATCAAAAAGCCAAACCTATCCGTTTTATTTCATGCAATTTTATTCTTATTACAACCCTTAGAAGGCCTGTCGTAGTGGGAAAAAGTACTCACCCTACGGGAATGACCTAAGTGGGAACACCTAAAGCCAAGGTTTCCAACCCACTATAATCAAAAGCAAGTTGTTGATGAAAATCCAGCTTGACAGTAGTTGATAGGATAACCATCCCCAAAGCCTTTGTTCTAAAGGTTGGGAGGTCTCTCGAGGGAGTATATCCATTGCCACACTGAATGGAAAGACTTACTAAGAACCTAGTGTAGTAGCCAGTCGTGTCAGTAACCAGACATCCTTTCAATCATGGTGCAAGGGGAGGGAAGAATCTCCCCCCAAGACACTCACCATATAATCACCACGGATTGTTTGCTCAGGGGATTCGGTATCCACTTTCGTCACCTTGAGTACGCACCTAGAAAAGACAAAAACACAGGCACCCTCTAGGGGGTGACAAGGTTGTGTGAGTCAACGTGATTTTAAGATGTGGGCTGTGATTGCAAGGATGACCCATTTGAATTTTAAGAGTGAGTCTGTTTGAACAAGCATTTCGTATTTTTTGATTTATGTGTTTGCTAAGAATTCTTTAAACTCTGCAAACAAATTACAAAATCACAAATTGGAATCACAAAAACTGGTTGAAAACTACAAACTGTGTTCAGGTTTTTCCCTAAAACTACATATTGTGATGCAAGTGCTCTGTTGCACCGCATTTGACATCTAGAAAACCGCATTCGCTCCAATAAGGTGCATCTGAGCCATCAGGAGCCGCTTTCACTCTGTCAAGATGTAATTGACATTTACAAAGCCACATTTGCAACCAGCGAGCTGCATTCGATTAACTGAGCCACATTTTCTAGACATAAACCCGCATTCGCAACACTGTGTCGCATTCAACACTTCTTGAACCACATTCAATTCAGTGAGCTGCATTTGCTTTGTTGCACTGCATTTGCTAAAAATTGCAGACATTTCTTTACTGTCAAAATCAGAAAGTTCACAACCTGTCTCCAAGTCAATCAAATCTTTCTTCATTAGTAGGTTATCATTGGACTCAATTACCTTTGTCATTTTTTCAATCTTTTTGTGAATCATTTCCCACTCAATAGTCTAGTGTGGAGATTTCACTTTGTCCCAGTTATAGTCCTACGGTCCATTGATCCTCCAAAACTAAATCATTGCAAAAACATTGTTTGTCCAAGTTTGTCCTCTTTAAGATCTCTCACTAGTAATTACATCTTAGCATCACTTATTGAATATCATTTTAGCATCTCCATCTAGTGTCACACCACTTGCATCCACAAGTCTTTTTCATAGCATCATTTTTGAAAATCCAAAAAAAAAAAATAGTCTCATACTTAGATCATTTTATTTTATTTTTTCCATCATCCCAAGTTGATCAAAACTTTGTATGGTTGAAACTAGACTATAGAAAAAGAAAAGACTCATGGATTCCTTTGAACAAGACAAAAACTTTCCTAAATTCACAATGGGCACATGGACTCATTTCCCAATACCATGAATAATCCTTGTTTTGACATGGAAAATTCCACAATCAATCCTTTTAGTGAGATGAACATACCATCATCTCCCTCACATATTTTTGAACCATATATCCAATGGGATCAAAATGGGGATGTCTTTGAAGAAGACATATTAGCTGCCACTCAACATCTAGAAGTTGCTGCTTTTGTAGAAGAAGTAGTCTTAAATGACTCTTCTAGATTCCTAGCTATGCTCCTTGACCAAGGGGCTAAGTTACCAAAGGGATTTGACCTTAACACTCTTAGAGCAACTTCTCCCACTCCAACATCATACAATTCCTCCATGGGAGCATCCTCACAGAATGTCATCAACACACTCAATTCTACCTCCCTTGGTCATACCACTACCACAACCAATACAACCTCTATTGGGGGATCATCTTCCCAAACCAACACCACATCACAATCCATCCCCCAACAAACATCCACCATTCCTTCACAAACAATGGGGACAACCACATCAAACCTCTTTGGAACTACATCTAGTTCCATGAGTACATCAGCAAACCTACTATTAGGTTCTTCAAGTGCCATTGCAACCAACTCATCTAACCCATTTGGGAGAAATAAATGAAGATTTTTCATCCAAGGCACCCAATCCACTTCATCATAAGTCAACACCAGCATTCCTATGACCCAAAACACCAACACTCTTCAAGGTCATAATCTTTTATTTGGGCAAGGCAATCAGGGCACACAATCATATACTCCATTTGGGCATCAACAAGCTCAAAATCAACAAGGCACTCCATTCTTCACTCCATTTGACAATCAACAAGGTCAAAACCAGCAAAGTCCTCAAATCCAGTCCAATATGGCAGGATATCATATTCCCCCTTATGCTTCTCAAATCCATATGCAACAGGACATCCCTAATCGAAATACTCATTTCCAACAACTGCCTAATCACAACAATCATTTCACTCACCAACAACCCACTCAAAATCAACACATCTCATCTCAACAGTTGGGGACTCAAGCTGCCCCTGTCACCAACATAGGTGATGCTACCAACCATCCCATGGTGGAAGCACTCACACACCAACTTTTTGCTCTTCAAACACAAGTGGAGACCTTGCAACAATCCAATAAAAAGTCATACATGTCACATGACTTGTGTCCTTATCCATTTGACACAACTTTATATATGCCACCATTTCCTCATGGATATGCGGTCCCTCATTTTCCTAAGTATAAAGGCAAAACAAACCCCCTTGAACACATAAGGGAATTCACAACTAGTTTTATTGACATTGCTTATGAGCAAACTTATCTCATGAGGCTCTTTTCTAGAAGTCTTGGAGGTCATGCACTAGAATGGTTCTCACTCTTGCCTAAGGGAATGAAAACTTGGGACAAATTGGCAAACAAGTTTGCCAAAAACTATGCTTACAATATCAACACAAACATTGACATCGCCTCCTTATGCAAACTTACCCAAGAGGATGCAGGAGCGACTTTCATTCCATTCTTTCACAAATGGAGAACCTTAGCAAGCAGATATCCGGTAGAAATACCCAAAAAGGAGAAAGTAACCATGTTTGTACAAACTCTCCTTGGACCGCTAAGGTATGGATTACAAGTACATTGTTGCACCACTTTTGTTAACCTTGTTGAAAAGGGGGTTCAACTGGAAAAAGCCTTGATTGCCAAAGGTGAACTGAAATATGGTGGCAAAACCATCAACACAACCACCAATAATAACCCAAGTAGCTCAAACGACAAAAATAAGTAATGGGTTAAGAAAAAACACATCACAAGTGACAGTGTAGTTGATGCAAAAACCGTAAATGCAATAGGTCATGTACTCACAATCAAAGGAGTACACAATCAAAATGCACCTGTAACTACACCAACACCAACTGCCAACGCTCTTTAAAATAATCATGCACAATCTAATCAAAGGTAGTTGCGTCAACCATGACAATTCCAAAAGCGTACATTCACCCCATTGGGTGAACCCATTGAAACTGTCTTAAAGAAACTTCTCCAAAATGGCATCATAATACTGGAGGAGCCAAAACTATACGACCCTGGTGAATTCAAGCTGCAATGGTGGGATGATAGTTCATTTTGTGATTACTACCATGCCAAAGGGCACAAAACTTCCTCTTGTCACCAATTGCGAAATCTGGTGCAAGACCTCATAGAGAACCACACCATTGAGTTGGGTGGTCAATCATTTACATCCAATGCAGATCATACCATACACAAGAACCCATTGCAGGATCATGGTAAGGCTTTCTCATCTGGAACCAAGCATACAAACAACCAAGCCAACCACATTCATCCGGCCTATAATACTACTCGTTATCTCGATGGTACTATTATTAACAATCTTCGTGTCGCTAATGAAGATGAATCTGTTAATACCATCAACATCAAAAGAGCCCCAGAATGTAATGTGACTATACGTAAAGGCAAAGTCACTATCCCAGGTCCTTCTGCCCATCAACCAAAGATCACCATACCCAGTCCATCCGCTAGACAATCCACCCCAAAACAGGAGTTCAATATTGTTGAGCAGTTAAATAAAACACCTACTCAAATATCCATTCTTGAACTACTCCGTATTTCACCCATGCATAAGGCCATCCTTGATAAAGTACTACAAAAGTCAACCATCCCAACCAACATCGATGTTAACCATTTTGAAACCATGTTCGGATACCTAAATTCACCTCACCATATCACCTTTTTAGATAGCAACTACTCCTCACCCAAACCATCACATAACGATGCCCTTCACATTGAATTTTTTGTCCACAAGTATAAGGTTCGACGAGTCTTAGTAGATGGCGGAGCAAGATTGAATATCTGCTCTTTGAAATTGGTCAAAGCTCTTGGTTTTTCTGAGGCATGTGTAGATGCTGGAAAAAGCATCATCATCAAAGCATATGATGATGAAGAATGTGCTTCTAAAGGCAATATTACAATTCCACTCCGAGTGGGACTGGTCATCATAGATACTACATGTGAAGTCCTAGATCATGATATCCACTATAATATATTACTTGGTCACCCTTGGATTCATGCTTTAAAGGAAATTCCATCCACGTACCACCAGTGCCTCAAATTCCCTTTTGATGGAACTGAGATCACCATCCTAGGTGATCTTGATCCATTCCAATACTGCACCAACCTGCGAGCTACTGCTGAGCACCAAGTACCCATCAATCGGGAGGCCTCATCTTCCACCGCATCCAAATACGTTGACCCAATGACACTCATGAAATCATCCATTTCATCATCTTCTACTACACCATCTCCATCGACTTCCATCCCAGGTAAAGATATTCAGATCCAGGACCTTGGTTGTGGGGAATTTAAATTAAATATGGCTTATTGTATATCTACATTACCGAAGCCACCTAAAGTCTATGGCAGACCATGTTTTGCAATTGAGCCCAAAGTAACTTTCAATGTTCCACCAAAAAGTGTTTTTACACGGTGGGGCAATATGGGTGATGAAGACATCATTGACATGGATAACTGGATCTACAAAGACCCAACAGAGTTATCTCTACTACCATTGCATCTTTATGGCAAAGGATATGATATATGCAAAGCCCAAGGTTTTGATGGGACAAATGGCCTTGGAAACAATGAAAATGGAAGAAGGGAACCTATTATTATAATAAAAATACCAGGATACATAGGGCTAGGGTTCAACCAACTTGGAACTGACGATCAATGTATCTATGAATTTTCAAGTAAGGACGTAAAGGCAACAAAAAGTGTCAGGACAAGCGAAGAATCCCTAACCGAAATGGACTCAAGTGAATGGAAATGGGGATCTGACAAAACCATCAGTGACTATGACATTGATGAACTATTCTTAGAACTTGGCCAACCTTCCTTTGAAGAACGATTCCCCCAGCAATATAACATTGACCCTATTGACCAACATTCTAAAGACAAGAAATGGGTAAGCATTCCTTGGAACCCAGAAGAACATAAAGTGTCATCAGCAATACCTGAATCATCCCACCCCATTCCTAAGCCCACCCATGAGCCTAACCTATATGAGCCCATTATCCATACTTCTGAAATGCCTACTACTAGTCATGATGCTGATAATTTCATCCCATATTATGATTTTGAATTTGATTCATCTGATTCAGAGTATGGACCATCCATTGCATTGGACACGGAAGTGGAAATTGATAACTTTTCCTTTACACTTGAGGCATCAATTTGCACACTTTCCACATCCTCCCCATCCTTCACCAACACTGATGATGGAATCCCCCTTGTGTACCCACAACTGATCGACTGGGACCAACTAGATCCACCGGTGATGGACATATTTCAGAATGACGAGGCAATTATAGAATTCATGGGACTAAGAGAAGTTATTCCATGGGGGGACCACAAAATAGGGTTCTCCATTGATCTTGATTGTGCAGCTTACTTCAGGGAGACTGTGCAATCCTCCAGGCGCAAAAATGCAAAAAATAAAAAAGAAAAAGAAATGCCTTCAGGTGAAAACTGGAAGGCACCTTCTGGCAGTAAAATAGTTAAAACAAAGGACGCATCTGAAGGTGAAAACCTCTCTGAGGTGCCTAAGGATGGAGGATTGGACTTTCTCCCTATAACATAGGAAAAATTGGCCATGCTCATTGAGGATACAATAGAAGTTAACATAGCTACACCAGAGAATCCCAAAATGATTCTCTTGGCTACATCATTATTAGATGAAGAAAAACCTGAGTTTACACAATTCTTCACAGAAAGAAAAGTTAACTTCACATGGTCATATGCTGACATGCCAGGGCTTGATCCCGAACTAGTTCTGCATCATCTTCCTTTAATCCCAGGAATCAAGCCAGTCAAACAAAAGTTGCGCAAGATGCACCCACAAATCGAACTACTTGTCAAGGCGGAATTAAAAAAGTTACTGGATGCTGAATTCATAAGCTCAATTGATTATGAAGATTGGATATCAAACATTGTTTTTATTACCAAGCCGAATGGACAAATCCATATCTGCACAGATTTTAGAGATTTGAATAAGGCTTGCCCAAAGGATGATTTCCCTCTACCAAACATAGACATGATTGTTGACCTCATGGCAGGATATGAGATGCTATCTCTCATGGATGGTTTTTTAGGCTATAATCAAATCAAAATTGCATCTGAGGATCAACATAAAATAGCATTCACTTGTCCTTGGGGAACAAACTATTGGAACGTCATGCCTTTTCACCTAAAGAATGCAGGCGCTACATATCAGAGGGCTATGACAACAATCTTCCATGACATGATGCACATTCTAATAGAAGATTATGTGGATGACCTATTAGCAAAATATTTGACAAGAAAAGATCATCTCAAAGTCCTAGACAAAATATTTAGACGGCTTGAGGATTACAAGGTCAGATTGAACCCAAAGAAGTGTGTCTTTGGAATCACTTCAGCCAAGCTGCTAGGATACATTGTTTCAAGACGAGGCATTGAGGTTGATCCCGCAAAGGTAAAATCAATTCTGGACATGCCTCCACCAAAGGGAATCAGTGAGTTGCACACACTTCAGGGTAGACTGCAGTCTATTCACTGTTTCATTGCACAGTTGGTAGACAAGTGTCAACCATTCCAATATCTACTACACAAAAGCAATCCTCTTGTATGGACAGATAAGTGCAACATAGTCTTTGACCAAATAAAAGAATATATATTAACACCACCAGTGTTAATGCTTCCTATTGAGGGCAAACCATTGCTCCTATATGTCACTGCAATGACAAATGCATTGGGGGCATTATTGGCGCAAAATGACCATGAAGAAAAAGAAAGAGCCATATATTATATCAGTCACACACTAATTGGATATGAGCTCAATTACACAACCATTGAAAGGGCATGCCTTGCGGTTGTTTTCACAGCACAAAAAGTGAGACACTATATGCTGAGCCATCAAACACATTTAGTGGCAAAGATTGACCCATTAAAATATCTTCTGAGTCGAGCAGCATTGACAGGCCGTTTGGAAAAATGGGTCATGATATTAAGCGAATATGACATACAGTATGTGGAGCGCAAGGCTATAAAAGGACAGATAATAGTAGATCAACTGGCAGATGCACCAATTCAAGCCACTCATCTATTGATCACTGATTTTCTTGATGAGTCAATCTTTCATGCAGAACCAGCTCTACCATGGAAATTATACTTTGATGGATCCCACATTGGGCACAGCTCAAGAGCTGGCATATTATTTATCACACCACAAGGGGATTCAATTCCTAAATCATTTTGGATTGCTTTCCCTTGTACAAATAATATTATGGACTACGAGGCATTGGTCACAAGTTTTAAGATAGCAATCAAATGGAAAATTCAGACATTTCTCGTATTTGAAGATTCTCAACTGGTCATCAATCAAGTGAATGATGACTATGACACAAAAGATGAGAAGTTGCTTCCCTACAAAAGAATGGTGGATAGTTTCTTGATGTATTTCAAAATGATTGCATTTGAACAAATCCCAAGGACACATAATAAAGCAGCTGATGCAATGGCTACCATTGGATCTCTCCTAGACATCCCTAAGAATGTGTCACAATTTGAATTCTTCGTGGAACAATTGCTGATGCTTGCATACGATATTCCAGAGTCTGAAATGGTGTGTGAGATTGTTGGTCCTAGTTCACCTTGGTATCAAGACATATACAACTATCTTAAATCCCAAACCCTCCCACCCAACTTGTCTAACAATCAAAGAAAATCCTTTATCCGAAAAGCGGCTAGACATACCATCGTCAGTGACACCTTATACCGCCGTGACTTTGACAACACCCTTCTTCGATGTCTCGACACTGATGAAGCCCAAATGACTTTACGAGAAGTATGTGAGGGTATATGCATATCTCATTCGAGTGGTCCAACATTAGCTAGGAAAGTCACCAGACTAGGATACTATTGGCCGACATTGGAAAAAGATTCTCTTCAGTTTGTCAGAACATGTCAGAAATGCCAAGTGCACAGTGATCTGATTCATGCACCTACACAAGAATTGAGACCTATCACTTCTCCATGGCCTTTTGCACAATGGGGACTCGACCTCATGGGTAAGATCCATCCATCCTCTTCAAATGGCCACAAATTCATGATAACCACCACTGAGTATTTCACTAAGTGGATTGAAGCTGTTCCTCTCACTTACATCACCGGTAAACAAATATCCAAGTTAATTCTAAACTGCATCATCTACCAATATGGTGTCCCACAATCCATCATCATAGATAATGGTAGTCCATTCAAAAATCAGGACGTTCATGAACTCTGTGAGCGATTCCACATCGAACACCATTTTTCCACTCCATACTACCCACAAGGTAACATCCAAGCTGAGGCGTCCAACAAAACAATTCTTCGCATTCTAAAGAAGACCGTCAATGACGCTGTCCGAGATTGGCACCTACAACTCAATCTTGCTTTATGGGCCTATCGTACTAGCATCCTTACCCCCACTGGAGCTACTTCATTTTCCCTGGTCTATGGATCTGAGGCCATATTACCCATCAAGGTCAAAATTCATTCTCTATGCGTTTCTTTGAAAGGAATGATTGATGATGAAGAGTACAGACATACTCATCTTCATGAGCTAGAAATTCTACAAGAAAGATGGAAAAATGCCTTAAATCATCTATAGGCATATCAAAATCGTCTCTGCGAAAGTTATAACAAAAGAGTCATGGTGAGAAAGTTTGAAATCGGTGACTTGGTTCTCATGCAGAATCCCAGAAATCAAGTAGACCGTGAAAAGCCTAGCAAGTTTGAGGCTAATTGGCTTGGTCCTTATATCATTACTACCGCATTTGGTTCTGGAGCTTATCAGTTGGCCACACCTGATGGAGAACAGCTGACAGAACCCATCAATAGCTTACACCTAAGAAAATTCTACACATAGCACTAGAGAGCTTGGCTGAAAACCTACAAAATACAAAAAAATTGAAAAAAAATAAAAAAAAAAAAAAAAAAAAAAATCGTCCCTTGATGACAACCTGGCAAACAGCCATCTTGGTGACACAAAAAAATTAAAAAATGGCAAAAATAGTAAAAAGAAATGAATTCATCCAATAGTGAAAACCTAGCAAATAGGAATTTTGGATAGGTACCATGGTGAAAACTTGGCAAATAGGCACCATGTGTAGTCAATCATTGCTTTGACATCTATTGTTACTCAAATTGACCTTTACCCATTTGTCATAATCACAAAGGCCTGACACATTCACAACATCCATCCTAAGTCATGTCAATCCTGACCATGGTTAACATCTGATTGACATCATTCCTTGCATATCCTGGCCTTTACCTTGCATCTACCTATCTCCATATCATTGAACTTGGGTATTCCTTGACCTGTCCGGGGGCAAGAACTTTATCATGTAACTACAGTGGGTACCGCACATGATCTTGCATTCTCAAAAAGTCTTGAAAAAAGACCTAAAAATCAGAAAGCATCCTAAGAAAATACAAAAACATCCAAATCAATATGAAAATCCTAAATCAAAGTCAATCTAATCATTTCAATCGATCACATCAATCAATCTTTTGTCCATGTCTAAACTACGTTGTCTCTGTGCATTTGCTACGTAGGCAACATTCATCTTTGAATCCCCAAGACATTAGGCCAGTCCTTCTAGGTTTGTCACAAAATAAATCATGATTCAAACTATTGTCCTTTGGAAAATTTCATTGGTTGTGTCGAACTATGAGGTCTCTGAGTGCACGAAGTAGGCAAGGCCATCAATCGATGGACCCTCGAGGCCGCACTAGGTCAGTGCATTAGGGTTCATGGCACAATATTTTCACACACGTCAAGCTACTTCGAACCAAGCGAATCTTTGAATCAAACAAGTCTTATGTCAATATTGAATTATCAATCTATTGGCAATCTATTCCACCAACACTCTCATTCAATTCAGCATGTCAGCAACGACATGTAGTCAAAATACTATCAAAATAATTTATCATGGCAAAGCTTTGGGTTCTTCTTCAGATGTGTCCTTCGGAAGAGCAACTCTCATCAACTTCTTTATGCTTTTTGGATGTGTCCTTCCTAAGCATCGTCATCATCTGGCATTTTGATGGATTCTCCTAACTCCGAGAATCGATCTCCTAGATATCAACGCCATTCAAGATGTGTCCTTCCTGAATTTGATATCGCTCAACATTTAAAACAACACCTGACATTAAAACACTTGGCAAGCACTTGGAAAACTTTTTTTCTATCTTTTGATAATAATCATGATATTAGTTCCTTATATCCTAGGAACCATGACATATCATGATGATTATCCTTGTCTGATTATCACTCTGCTATTAGTTTCTCCATGATGTCCTGACTTTAGGATTTAGAGAAGCAATGACATAATATGATGATTTTGCTGTCTATTTTTACTATCATGTGGCTAGTTTCTCAAGGATGTCCTATCATCAGGATTTATAGAAGTAGCGACATCTCATGATTGGTTGGTTTTTTTGGTGGTTGGTCATGATAAAGTGACTAGGGGCAACTGTGTTCCTTGCATGAGTCATGATCATTCTTGTCTGCGACCATTGATCTACGTGATGGTTCAACCTTGCACACTATTGATCTATGTTATATCATAGTGTTTATCAACCATCATGACATTTTCGCCCAATGATGATTAAAGAGCAACAACTAGAATAGCACTATAGCAAAGCTTTTGAAGGATTTTTATTTTTCGCACTAGCATGCATATCTTTCTTTGCACTAACATCCATCTTCGTCTTCTCTTCTCTCATTCTTTGACGATATCCTGTGACATACAAAAAAATTAAAAAACAAAGTTGCATACATAATGGCAGGATCATTTCATATTCACATCTGCATATATCAGATACCACAATTCATATTGCATAAACATTATCATTTGCATCAACATATAAGCATCATAAATAAAACATTTACGTCAGCATATAAGAATTACATCATCACAACATTACACAATGCATACATACATTACCACATCCATAATCACACTCATAAGCATAAGCATAGTATCCATACATCTCATATCATAAAAACATCACATAAACATTGCATAAAATATGAGAACACCATAACACATTACATCATATAGGCTGCATCAAAACTGCATCGCATATATAATCTCAAAAAATGTTATGTGAGAGGATAGAGTCAAATAATATCCCAAAAATAGAGCTCGCAGGCTCGAATATCAAAATATATACGTGTCTAAAGCAAGTCCTAAGATGGCCCTCCTCCATCTCGTGGAGGTGAATGGTGAGGTAACTGTGACTAATCCATCAGATGAACAATGAACTGAATGGGTACCCTCACCTACGTCTGACTCTGTGATCCTGAGGGATCGGTAATGGGAGGCTGGCTCTGCTTTATCTACTACCCTGAGGACACTGACCTGTGACCGTGCTCTGACTAGTGACCATGATCTGATTTGTGGCTGTGCCCTGATGAATGCCTGTATGAGCTATGTGAGCTATGTGATCTATGGCCCGAGGACTGCCCTAATGTAGTGGACCCCCCAGCACTGGTATGACTACTGTTGTGTCTCCAACTACCACTACTTGTCCTGTTGTGAGATCGAGACAACCCTGGGCCCCGTCTATCTGGCGGAACGACCTACTTATACAATGCCCTGTATCAGCTCATGCTCTCTGCTACCCTAGCCAACTCTCGAGCCATGTCCCCTGTCGGTCCCATGCATAACCTAGCAAACTCTGTAACCCATCGCTCTAACTCCTATTGCCGAATGATGGCCTGATCCCTCTCAACTCGAGTGACCTCCAACTCCGCTACCAAGGCCTTGTTCTAAGACAAGGCCGCATCTAGTCTACTTTGCATATCAGTAATCCTCTAGTCAGCTGTGGCATCCATGGGAAAAATGGGCAATCTATCACCCTGATCATCCCCAAAGATCATGCGCTCTCGTAGCCGTTGATCTACCTCGGCCTAGACCTCCTCCACATCTATGTCGAGAGGGTGTCCCCCAACAAGTGGATCCACCTCCACTCTCTCCTGCGCCACCACCTCCACCTCCTCCTCAAACACCACCTCCACCTCCTCCTCACCTCCTCTGGCCTCCTCGACTCTCACCTCCAGCTGTCTCTCCTCCCCCTCCACCTGAATAGGTGACAGTGGTACTCCACCTACTCTCTGTCTAACTCTCTTGGGCTGCCTCTGCCCCCTTCCATCCCTCCTCCTCACACCCCTCCAATCTCCTCCACCTCCACCATCTCCTCCACCTCCCCAATCTGCCCCACCTCCTTCATCTCCCCCATCTTGGCCTCCGCCATCCCTACCTCCATCTCTACCCCTGGCACCTCTGCCATCTCTCCCTCCATCTCTACCACCCCGACCTCTCCTTGGTACTCACAGGATAACTGATCTCTGATCAATGGGTGGTGGACCATCTGGTTCTATCAACAGAGTGGGCCTATGAACCTGCCACCAAGTGTCAAACTCGGCTAATGTACCCACATCTATTGGACCCTCTCTCCATACCCACTGAACGACCACTAAGTTGTCAACCTGTTGCTCTGCCATAGTCACTGATATGGCCAGCCCCCACATGGTCTCTCTAGAAGACCGAGCATACTGTGCTATGCCTACTGGCACAATCTACTACTCCCCAAATTGTCCTAATACTCATTGGGGCAAGTACATCTCTATAATCCGCTATGTTTGAACGGTGCAGCCAATAAGATATCGAAACTATCTACAAAATGACAGGTGGCCATCCTCATCTGTCCACTGGGAACAATCTCTATAGGATCTCCAAAAAAAACTAATCGTCATGTCTATCTGATGACGCTAGTACCTGGTATCTCCAACACGAGTCTAACTAACCGATCTTGCATATAGATAAACATAGGGCATCCCGTCACCCAACTGCTACATCTATACGGGTGGTCAAAAAATGGGAATGCGCTCCCATACCCAAATCATAAGCAAGGTGGTCCCGCAGCTGATACTGTGCCCCTGGAGATAGACTACCTTGTGCAACTGATGGTATAACATGGCCAACAAGCATGCCCCCCAAGAAAAAACAGTCCTCTATGATCTCATATGAACAAGGACATCCCCCCATCCAATGGGAAATCTGTGACCATGACGATCCGGGATCAGCAATCCGGCGATCAAGGTCATAAGTATGGCATCAAACCTGGGAAATCGGTCAGCAACAACATCCCAGCCAATCTCATAACCATCCAAAGCCAACTGAGCACCATTGATACCCTCGTATCTCTTAGTCAAAACCTATCGCCCTCAGTGTGGATCATAAACCACCCTCTCTTTTCTGATTGGGATGTGGAGAATGTAGTAAACATCCTCCAAAGTCAAAGTAGCCTCTCCAGTAGGTAGGTGAAACGAGTAGGTCTCAAAATGCCACCTCTCACAAAGAGCAGTAAGCAAACCTTTGTTTGCCTGAATAACGGGCATGTAAGTAACATGGTATAGGCCTAGGGCCATCAACCGCTGCCTTTGTCTATCACTAAGATGATCTCAAAAAGCATAAGTAGCTAGCCAGAACTCTCATGTACAAATAGGCACAAGCCGACTCTGCATAGGGAAAGGGCCAAGGATTAGAACATATCGAGAAGCATTATGGAATGTTTTGTATTACTGGCAAGACAAGGGTACAAAAAAGTTAAGCTCGGCACAAGTCAACAAAAGTCAACTTTGGTCAACTTCAATTGTGTTGCGTTGACTGCAAATGTGTCACAATAAATCAATTGTGACTCAAGACATGACAAATATGTTGCAATATGTCAAATGCATCATTCTAAAGGGCAATTGCACAATCAAACATCGAATGCATCATCTAATCTATCAAATGCACGATCTAACAACCAATGTGTCGTTAGGCTTATCAAATGCGTTGGACATTAACAAATGCATCACAAAGTTATCGATTGCGTTAGAAATTTAGCAAATGCGTCGCAAGTTGGCGAATGCGTCGCTCACCCTCGCGAATGCACAATCGCACAAATTAGACTAGTCTGCCCATCGCACTTGCATCATGACGCAAGCAAATGCGGTGAACGCGAAGGTGATTGCGGCTTTCGTGATAGCATTTATGTCGCACTGCATTTGATTCCCGCCCTTTTGACCCTTATAAATGCAAAAAAAACTTAAAATTTGACAAGTTGGATAGGGTATTTACCGATGCACCTACGCCCTCGGGTCGTCGAAATGAGCACACGTGATATCCACGGTGTGTAGTTGTAGGGATCACCATCCTCACTCAGAACTCTGATTTCTAAAAACTTTCTAATTAACAAATGAGAAAATGACATTTGGTTTAACCTTTTCAACCTATTTATAGGCTGAAAATTAGGGTTTTGACCTAATCGGCTGTACTGGAGGCTCCTTTGACCACCTTTGACTGGCATTTTGGTTGACTTGGTGTCCTTAGTTTTTGAAATCGTTTGCGCCCTTTTTTATCTAGTAATTATTCGAACTAATCAGGATATTTTCCAAATCTTTCTAACCCCGGGTCAAAATCCAAAAATTTTCCCGAGGGGGCATAGGCATTTCATACCTCCATTGGGGCATATTCTGGACTTGTTTTCTTTGCCACAATGCGACAAGCTACATTATGACAAAGAGGGGCAAATGTAGACACCTAAAAATGACCTAGGCCTAGGAACACTATTTTACCACTTTCCATCCTAGCATAATTGTAACATTTGAATTATGTCCCTAACCCACATTCAACTATTAATCAAATAATTCATGATTATTTAATTAATTCATAAACTTTCATTCTTCATGATTATTAAATAAATAAATCTTATTTATTTAATTTAAAATGTCACTAATTGTTAAAGTCTTCTAATAATTAAATAAAGTCATCAATTTATTTAATTAATCCTTATCATTAATATTCTCCTGATTATTAAATGAATATATTTAAAATATATCTATTTAATGTGTCACTAATTCCTAAATCCTCTCTTAATTAAATAAATTCATTTATTTATTTAATTAATTAACTACTTCTTCTAAATTAAATAATTATTTTAATTATTTAATTATGGCATGTGACATTTCTATATTTTAAATAAAACAAATCATTTAAAAATATCTCACATACTTAACTGATTCTTCATTTATTAATTAATTTTAAAAATCAATTACTAATTACCTCACAAAATCTTCTATTTTGAATTAAAAGGGAAATATTCTTCTACAAATCAAGTAATTTCCAAAATTATTTATTTTCTAAAATCTCCTCTTCCTATCTTCTGATTTTTACTAATTTCATCTCCACTATCACATTCAGTCTGGATTTAATTCATTTAATTAAAACTTTTTTACACCTATGGGTATTATGCCCTAACCCTAATTAGGGTTGCCTTATTGAATCTTGACCTTTGATTCTATGGTATTCCTCAATCTCTCATCTTGTCCGTCCATTCAAGATTGCATTTTCTATAAAATGACAATCTTGATCTCATTTTTGGATCGATGATCATTTACTTAAGTTTTTATTATAGGCATTTCATTCTCACATTCTAGGCTATATTTATTTTACTATTTGCATATTAGGATTGAGATTCTAGTTTGCACAATAGTTTTAAACTTCAAATCCTTCAAAGGCATGGCTAGGGCTAGACATACATAGAGTTGCTCACAAATCTGAGGGCAATCTATCATTTGTAGCAAAGCTTAAGGAGGTACAATGGAAGGAATCATGGAATAGAGAAGATTGGTGAGACCATTCCGTTTTACATTATTCTTTTTTATATCCTTATGTATTTGATTGTTTCATTTATACTAACTTGTAGGTACAACTAACTGTTTGAACTCAATCTTGCAGGATTTTTAGATCATTACACTTTCTGACTTGGAGAGCTTTCAGAAATTGGAACCTCTCACAATTGAGAAGAGAAAAGAAGATATAGAAGAATGAAAGCAACCCTAAAACTGATCTGAAAATGCCATCTAGAATTTTTATTTACCGTTGGTCATCAATTCTGCACAACCTCTCTCCTTTCTCTATAACAAACTTACTCTACTTCCAAAACTGCCTTTGCTCATCATTGTTTTGCAACTGAAAAATCTGCCCATGTGGAGAATTTCAACACTTCACCCAGCTATTGGAAAAATATCTCTTCCTATGTAAATTATGTTTCTTTTCTCTTTACTTCCTGCACATTATTTTACTTCTCAACTAGTAGAATTTCACTTTGCATTAAAATATTTCCCCACTTTATAATGCTACAATTTTGTTTTCCTCTTTAATATTTCTGCTCCTTTGACTTTATTTAAAAATCCCTAGCACAAAGAATGTTTCAAATTGAAAAGCTCCCGAATATACAATGAAGATAAATTTCAGTCCTTGATATCAAAGTCTCATTACTTTAATAATTTTTCTCACTTCTATATCCCACCAAATAGAATTTTACCTATTTTACAATAAAGCCCCTTTATAAAGTGAATATTTAATTCACATGAAATGGAGCTCCTAGAAATTTATCATTGGGTAAAATAATTACCCATGTCTCCACTTTTATTTTATATGCCCAACAAGCATTTAAAATATTCCCTGTCATTTTATGTTGCAGCTCAGTTATATTTTATTGCACAGCAATAAAATATTTCACCTTTAAAATTTTACCTTTTACATTCCACTATCCTCCAGTAAAGAGAATATTTTACAAACATTATTGTGCATTCTCTGTGAATATTTTATTCACCTCATGGAATTCCCCTTATTCACGTGCCAATAAAATATTTTTCATTTGACATTCACTTTCACTTTATTAAAGTAAAAAACCTCTATAAAAACTTATCATGGAAAAATGAAAAATTCACTTCCCCAGGCCCACCATAACCTTCTTTCAAATACCCTGCACACATCTCACGAGAAAAACACATTACCCATATTTCTATTTTTTTAGGCCACTTTACTCATCCATTGAAGTATTATATTTAAAATGGATGAAGCCCATTGAATAAAACTATATCCTTGCATTTATTTTTTATGTACCCACACTCCACGGAAAGAAATTTCGCACACCTCACAAGAATCTTGATGAAGTCCTCCATTTTCCTGCGAGGTCCATGAGCTATGGTGGAGATTGATCCACATTGCCTCATACTTTGTTGGTCATCAATCTTGCTTTGTGCCCTAATCCTCCTTGCACTCGTTGGCAGTGTAGTATCTCCTCTGGAAATGGCGGCTCCCATGGCTTTCATCTACTTCACATGAGTCATTGTTGTCAATTCCATGCTATGTAAGACCTTTCTCTATAATCCCAAATGGATTACCTTGAGCTTTGGATGATGGTGCCCTATTTACAACACCATATTTTCAAGTGTTTATGCCATATTTCAGTGTGTATTTCCATGATACAATGTCTCGTCTCTACACTTTAAGAAATGTATGCTTAGAACCTACATCAACACACTTTACCTCCTCTGATTGTATCACCATATTCATTGGATGCACCAATCGGGACCTTCATCGACCCTCTATACTATCAACACAACTATTACCTACAACTCCCAGTAGTGGTAGAGGTCGAGGCTCGTTCCTGGAAGTCCCTCACTTCTGGAAGCCACACACTTTGTTTCATACTATCAAGCCTCCACCTTGTTGTGCGGGCTTCTCTCTACATGCTAGTCATACCTTGTATTTGCATTTGTTTTAGAGTTACTAAAGTCTTTTCAACAGATACATTTTGTGTGCACCTGTGTTGGTAGTGTTCCATGTCTCCGCATCCATTGGACAAGATTCCCCTCAAAAATTTACATGCCATTTCAACATCAAAGCAACTCCTCTACCTATTGGTGCAGAAAATGGCACATACACCTACTTGGAAGTTTCTAAAGCCTTGTCAATAGATCCATTCACTCATTGGTTGCAAACATGGCTCTTTAGTATTTGGCACAGGCATCCACCTAATATTGCACTTTTTTATGCTATCACTTCACTAATACATTGAGTCATCCCCTCTGTCTTTAGTTCATGGCTCTTGAATTCCATTCCTTTCCTGACATTTACCATATAATTTCCAGTACTAAGTGTTTAAGTTGGGTTGAGTAGCAAACAGATGTTGTATCTTTGAGGTCAAGGATCAACAATGTTTTTATATGCATGCTGGTGACTGAGTGAATAATGAGCTTTGTTGTTGTTTTCATATACTTATCATAAGCACTACTCAGAGCCTGAGTGTCATTCTAAGATTTGACCATCTTTGATTATTGGGAAAGATACTCTCCTCATCTTCATGCCTCGTGGATTTAAGTGGCTTTTTTATGGAAATCTTGGTGTTGATTTTGACTATGCGCCTTTTTTCCCTATCAATCTAATCTTCTTACTATTTAATTGTGCACTGATATACACCATAATAGTGCTAAGCATGTCAGGCCCCATGTGGGTCCAACTAAAAAAAAAATTGTTTTCAAACAAGTTTTACACTCAAACGATCTGACACTGCCTTTTGAATACTTTAGAAGTGAAAACATAAACTGTTTTTCCATTAAAACTTGTTTTCAGGCACTTTTGGAAAATGGTGAAAACTGGCCAAGTTGGCTCTAGAATCAATCTAGGAAACTAGTCAAACGAATTCCTTGAGAAATGAAAACTTGTAGACATATGGTCATTTGACCTAATAATGCAGTGCAAGAAATGGCTTGGAGAAATGAATCATGAGGAAAAAGTTATTTATCAGTAAATTTGCCTATTCAAACTTTCTACAACAAACAGTTGTTCAGAACCAATTAAAATTGATCCAATTGTCATTTTGCAAAAATAGAAAATCAACTCCTGGTGAGCTGCCATCAGACACGTAAGTTTGTTAAGGTATCCTGAGCATGTGTGAAAAAGGAATTAATTTGAAACATCGTTGATCAAAATTTATTAACGATCAAAGTTGACCACTAAGAAAAGCTGTCAGGAATGTAGATGTGAAACTGAACAAACTGCATTTAGTTTCGATCTACTAAAAATAGCAAATTAGATCATGAGGCTCTGAAAACTGACACCCGTGATCATTTAGGTATGGAGAACATAGAACATCATTCATTTTCATGTGACAATCAAATGGTTGCAAAATGCAGGCTGAAACAGAAGCTCACTTTATGAAACTGAGTCTTCAAACAACAGGAAAGTGCAAAAACCCTCCAGCTTCACTTTTTAAAAAATTGACAAAACTCATCCTAGGAAATTGAAAATTGACATGCATGTTCACATGTGTTAATAGAATATTTCTTCAAATGGGTTTTGCATGAAAATCAAGAGGCTTTAAAATATGACCCTCCAAATTAGGTCAGTTAGGTAGATTTAATAGGTGCAATTCTGAAAGTGCAGAAGCAAAATTTTGAAATGGGCATCTCAAATTTGCAAAATTTGAGAGTGCCATTAGTGGCTCCAACTGGGGATGTATGCCCCCTGTGGGCACAAAAAGATTCCAAATCTCTGGGGAGATTAGACCAAATGTTGAGTCTGTCAAGTGCCCTCAAACTGCTCCCCTATTCAACTTTAATTTTTTAACTTCATTTGATCAATGGGGATCAACATTTACCTCTGTCAAACACCAATCTATGAAAAGAGTTGATCTCCCTTAACCAATTTTTTCCTCTTCCACAACATAACAATATAAGTGGATGCATCTTTGCAAACACAAGTATCAAGTTGCCTTTGTGCAGGTTGAAACTTGCTCTCTGTTTAACTTTGTCATCACATGGTAACCGAATTATATAGGCCACATCATTGTCCATCATTTCATTTTCTGATTTCATATCAAGCAGCAACACTTGAAACTGGTGATCCAGATTAAATGAAAATATGGTCTTATCACATTCATTAAACCCTTCAGAATGATCATGTTTGAAGGAGACATCATGGCTGAAAAACAAGATGCAATCATCTTGTGTGTTGAGAAAAAATTGCTCATACATTTGTATCTCCTCCAACTGAAAAACATCATAGGTCAGATTATCATCACCAAAACACCATAGCCCAAACACATTATCATGTGTTTCAAGATTCTGAAAATCAGATTTATCAACACTAAAAGTACTTTCATCTTCATTCAACTCATGACACTCATCAAAAACATCAACCTCAAATGTATGAGCAGTGTTATCTATCTTAGGCTCACACATGATGTGAAATTCATTCTTCGAACCACCATGCAGCTCCATATAGGATGCTTCAGACACAGATTCAGACCATTCAAAATTAGACCCTAAATCAAGGTCTTTACATTGATTCTTCACAACATGTTCAATGCTATCATTTTCAGCAGTAATAGGGTCAGCAAAGAAAGTTTCATGTGTGCTTTCATCTAATAGGCACATTGACCCATATACAAGAGACTCACTATCATCTGAAACTTGTTCATCAACAATAGAGCTAAAACCTTCATTTCTTTTGACACTAGTATATTCCTCATGCCAAACAAACATGTGCACTTGCATACCATGAAGATGACATATATCATCCATGAAAGACCAACATTCAATCCCATACTGAATGACATCAAAACTATTACTATCTAGATCATATGGCTTCTCTACACATTGATCAAGATATCTTACAATTTCAACACAATTTGATGGTCCACCAAATTGTTTTTCATTACCTATGGATGGTAATGGTGATTCTAGGTCCATGTGATTGTCACTATGCACAACTTGATCATTCACAACTGAAGTCTTTCCTTCATTAGTGTGCACATTATCATTATTTTCATATGCAGCTGACATTTCCATCTTTGTCTCATACAAGCAGTCATGAGCAACAAAAGCATAAACAGGTTTATCATCTTCTTCACTGTTCCCATCACTACTATTCTCATGATCAGAAAATTGAACACATATATGTTCATCCTCAGATTCCTCATCATTGAAATAATCAATAGATTCCATTAATGTCAAACTTGAACTACATTCCAAGTTTGTCTCAAGTATAAGTGGATCATTCACTTGTGAATAAATGACTTCATCAGTATCCATATCATTATATCTATTGTGTGAAGAAAATACCTCTAAGTCATTCTCATAAGAGCTTTCATAATCATCAGGAGAGAAATTAGTTTGGCTTTCACCATACAGACCATGTTGAAATTCTTCAGAGTAAGCGCTTGCACTTTCACCTTCAATGTCTTGTTCACTAACTTGAGAAGGAATATCATCAGCAATTGTATTATTTTCACTAATCAAAACCTGACATGGAATGATGTCTTGTACCTCTTTCATTTCTTCATCACACAAGATATGGCAAGAAAATTTTTCATGCATATTTATTTGTTCATCATACCATGTATCTTCCTCTTCATTACTGCTGCAAGGATCTGCACATGTGCTGATTGTAAACTGATTACAATTAGTGTCCTCATTTAGACAACATATATCTTCATATTCTGACACACTTTGTTCATTCTTGTGTATCATCTTTAGAAATTCTTGAAACAAACAACTACTGACTTCATTTTGAGACACCACAGTTTGATGAATTTTAACATGGGGTTCATTAGGATCTGCAGATTGTGATGATGGAGAAATTGGAATAGCAGCATCACTACCTTCTTTAAAAGCACTTTTATTATCTGATCTATGAGTTATATTTTCCTGAGGTGTGTTAGGATGATCAACACTCACAACCCTATGTCCTTTCATCATCGAGTATCTCAAATTGTTCTCAATGTCTATAGCCATCTGATATGCTTGGTGAAGGGTTGTAGGCTCTTTATCCCTCAACAAATAACTTATCTTTTTTTCAAATGCTCCTAAGTATATGACCAAACATTCAACATCATTTTGCCTTATGTTCTCTGGGATCTCTCTAATGATCTTTGAAAATCTGAGACTAAAAGATGGGACTAACTCATATTTTCCTTTCTCCATGTTCATGAACTTTTTCCTTATCAAAACAGGGTTAATCCTCTCTCCAAACTGTTCCATGAACACTTCCTTGAGCTCTTCCCATGAATGAATGAAAGAGGATGGTAAATGATAGAACCACTCTCTTACATCTCCTCTCAAGGACTGAACAAATAACCTCATGATCACATCCTCGTGATCAATTTCATAATCATCCATCACATTACAAAACTCTTGCAGATGTTTATTTGTTGATTCTGACTTATCACCAATGAATCTTGGTAACTTATTTCTTACTTTAGCTGGAATGTCATTTGGGTAACCAGTAAGGCTACTGAAATTGATAGCTTTGTACCTTCCAGTGCTGAAACCTTTTTGACAATCTTGTTGGGAGTGATCACAAACCATAGTTCCATCTAGAACCATACTAGGATGCATATGTTGAAACATTTTGATATGACTTTTTCAAGTTTTACATATCAACTCCACAACTGATCATTCATTTTCCCTATTTCTACCTTTCATAACAATCTTAAAATTCCATAATTCATGATTCAAATGCATTTACACATAATGTCTATTTATTGGGAAAATTTCAAGAACAAGCATACTTCTCCAACAAGATACATAGGTTGCAAATTCTAGTTCAGAAGTATGCAAATGAAGTATTATTGTTCTTTCCCTCTTTTTGTGCTAATCACTCAATAGGGAACCCAAGTTTTTCCTAATATGTTAAAATATGGTTTCCATATACAATTTTCTTGAAAACGAAGAGTGAAGAATACCTAGAAACTTTGCAGCTGATGTAAATTATATTCCTAACTGGTGATATTTGTAGATCTAGAAATTTCTTCAAATTTTCAATAGGTTCTATTAATAGAGTCGCCACCTCTTTTCATAGAGGACTGAACTTCAAGCATTATGAAGTTCTTTCACATGTAAACTTCTTTCTGAGTTCCTTTCCACTAGCAGAGCACCACAGATTACAAAACTGTTCAGGTTCACTACAACAAATCTTCTCCAGTGTTGAAATCCTTCAATACTTGAACTAAATTTAGAGTGGAAAATCATTTAACTCTATGCAATGACTCTTAAAGCTAGATTCTGCAATAAGAATTTTCTCAAATTTTCCACAACGGAGTCGCCATTCTGTTGGTGTTTTAAAATGCAATCTAGCTAGGCTTTGAAATTCTCTAAGAGGTAGCCAACCTCTATACTAAAGAACCACAAAGGCTAGTGGCCAACTAACAAGAAATAGAATGGATACACATTTCCCCTGCACTTCAGGCTCTATAAGACCTAGGGGGGTAACCCTTTAGCAACATCTAACAATCTAGGCACACAAGTAACAAGATATTGCTTAAGAGATTATGTTCTCATAGAATTGCTGAGGAACCTAAAATATCACTCAAAATTGGCAAACACCTTGAGTAAATTTCACTAATCAGCATGGAGGACAAGACAAATACAACCTAGCAAAATAGATTTGAAATGATTTTTTGATTCAAAGAGTTTGGACCAACTTAAAAACAACAGAAACATGATAATGGACTAGTGCCATAAAAATGGGCTATGGAGTCATATAACTAGCATTCATCTTTCAGTGTTGAACATGCTCTGAAGGTCTTGCAAAAAATTTCACATTATGATAACCAAACCACTGAAGCTTTCTCTGATAACTCCACCTAAAACATAACACTCCTATCACATTTGTCAAAGCAATTACATTATCCCTGAACAATAGGCAATAATAAATGCAGCTTGTGATTTATTAAATAAATTACATCATTCATAAAATAAAAGGCAACAATAGATGTAACTCAAATGCAGCAAATGTGCATGAGTAGATTTAGACAATTAAATTATTGAATCTAAAATAGTATTACAGTTCAGCCATGGAGACAATTATCAGCTAAAATAAATATAACAAATCAATTTAGAACACACACTTTCAGATTAAATGGCTAACAGTCATATTTCCCCCTAGATTTACAATATACCCATAGCTTCTTCCTGACTTGCAGAGCTTTCGGAAATTGGAACCTCTCACAATTGAGAAGAGAAAAGAAGATATAGAAGAATGAAAGCAGCCCTAAAACTGATATGAAAAATGCCATCTGGAATTTTCATTTACCATTGATCATCAATTTTGCACAACCTCTCTCCTCTCTCTGTAAAAAACTTACTCTGCTTCCAAAACTGCCTTTGCTCATCATTGCTTTGCAACTATAAAATCTGCCCATGTGGAGAATTTTAACACTTCACCCATCTACTGGAAAATAATCTCTTCTCGTGAAAATTATGTTTTTGTTCTCTTTACTTCCTACACATTATTTTACTTCTCAACCAGTAGAATTTCAATTTGTATTAAAATATTTCCCCACTTTATAATGTTGCAGTTTTGTTTTCCTCTTTAATATTTCTACTCCTTTGACTTTATTTAAAAATCCCTAGCACAGAGAATGTTTCACATTGAAAACCTCCGAAATATAAAATGAAGATAAAATTCAGTCCTTGATATCAAAGTCTCATTACTTTAATAATTTTTCTCACTTCTATATCCCAGCAAATAGACTTTTACCTATTTTACAATAAAGCCCCTTTATAAAGTGAATATTTAATTCACATGAAATGGAGCTCCTAGAAATCTATCATTGGGTAAAATAATTACCCATGCCTCGACTTTTATTTTATATGCCCAACAAGCATTTAAAATATTCCCTGTCATTTTGCGTTGCAACTCATTTATATTTTATTGCCCAACAATAAAATATTTCACCTTTAAAATTTTACCTTTTACATTACACTATCCTCCAGTAAAGAGAATATTTTACAAACATTATTGTGCATTATCCATGAATATTTTATTCACCTCATGGAATTCCCCTTATTCACGTGCCATTAAAATATTTTTCATTTGACATTCAGTTTCACTTTATTAAAGTAAAAACCCTCTATAAAAACTTATCATGGACAAATGAAACATTCACTTCCCCAGGCCCACCATAACCTTCTTTCAAATACCCCGCACACATCTCATGGGAAAAACACATTACCTATATTTCTATTTTTTCGGGCCACTTTGCTAGTCCATTGAAGTATTATATTTAAAATGGATGAAATAATATCGGCCCATTGAATAAAACTATATCCTTGCATTTATTTTTAAAGTTCCCACACTCCACGGAAAGAAATCTTGCACACCTCACAAGACTCTTGATGACATCCTCCATTTTCCAGTGAGGTCCACGAGCTACGATGGAGATTTCTCCATGCTACCTCATGCTCTGTTGGTCGTTGATCTTGCTTTGTGCCCTAATCCTCCTTGCACTCATTGGCAGTGTAGTTTCTCCTCTGGTCATGGCAGTTCCCATGGCTTTCATCTACTTCACGCGAGTCATTGTTGTCAATTCCATGCTATGTATGACCTTTCTCTGTCATCCCAAATGGATTACATTCAGCTTTGGACGATGGCGCCCTATTTATAGGATCATGTTTTGAAGTGCTTATGCCATATTTTGGTGTGTATTTCCATGATACAATGTCTCATCTCTGCACTTTAAGAAATGTATTCTTAGAACCTACATCACCACACTTTACCTCCTTTTCACAAATCATTCAATAATACAAAACCCCAACCTTCCTATGATTGTATCGCCATGTTCATTGGATGCACCAATCGGGACCTTCATCGGCCCTCTATACTAACACAACTATTACCTATAGCTCCCATTAGTGGTAGAGTTCGAGGCTCATTCCTGGAAGTCCCTCACTTCTGGCAGCCACACACTTTGTTTCATACTACCAAGCCTCCACCTCGTTGCACGGGCTTCTCTCTACATGTTGGTCATGCCTTGTATTTTCCCTTGTTTGAGAGCTACTAAAGTCTTTTCAACAAATAAATTTTGTGTGCACCTACACTGGTGATGTTCCATGTCTCCACATCCATTGGAAAAGATTCCCCTTAAAAATTTACATGCCATTTCAACATCAAAGCAACTCCTCTACCTGTTGTCACAGAAAATGGCACATACACCTGCTTGGAAGTTTCTAAAGCCTAGTCAATAGATCCATTCACTCATCGGCTGCAAACATGGCTCTTAAGTATTTGGCGTAGGCATCGACCTCATATTGCACTTTTTTGTGCTACCACTTCACTAATACATTGAATCAACCCCTTTGTCTTTAGTTCATGGCTCTTAAATTCCATTCCTTTCCTGACATTTACCATATCATTTCTAGTACTAAGTGTTTAAGTTGGGTTGAGCAGCAAATAGATGTTGGACCTTTGAGGTCAAGGATCAACAATGATTTTATATGCATGTCAGTGACTGAGTGAATAATGAGCTTTGTTGATGGTTTCATTTACTTATCATAAGCACTACCCAGACCCTGAGTGTCATTCTAAGATTTGACCATCTTTGATTACTAGGAAAGATATTCTCCTCATCTTCATGCCTCATGGATTTATGTGGCTTTTTTATGGAAATCTTGGTGTTGATTTTGACTATGCACCTTGTTTCCCCATCAATCTAATTTTCTTAATATTAAACTATACACTTATATACACCATAATAGTCCGAAGCATGTTGGGCCTCATGTGGGTCTTACTAAAAAAAAATCGTTTTCAAACAAGTTTTACACTCAAAGATCTGACACTACCTTTTGAATACTTCAGAGGTGAAAACACAAACTAGGTTTCCATTAAAACTTCTTTTCAGGCACTTTTGGAAAATGGTGAAAACTGTCCAAGTTGGCTCTGGAATCAATCTGGGAAACTAGTCAAATGACCTCCTGAAGCAATGGAAACTTGTAGAAATATAGTCATTTGACTTGAGAATGCAGTGAAAAAAATGGCTCAGAGAAATCATTCACGAGGAAAAACTTATTTATCAGTAAATTTTCCTATTCAAACTTTCTGCAACAAATAGTTCTTCAGAACCAATTGAAACTGATCCAATTGTCATTTTGCAAAAATAGAAAATCAACTCCTAGTGAGCTTCCATCAGACACGCAAGTTCATTAAGGTATCTTGAGCATGTGTGCAAAAGAAATTTCTTTGAAACATCGTTGATCAAAAGTTATTAACGATCAAAGTTGACCACTCAGAAAAGCTGTCAGGAATGCAGATGTGAAACTGAACAAACTACATTTAGTTTCGATTTGCTAAAAATAGCAAATCAGATCATGAGGCTCTAAAAAATGACACTCGAGATCATTTAGGTATGGAGAACACAAAAAATCATTCATTTTCTTGTGACAGTCAAATGGTTTGAAAATGCAGGCTCAAACAGACAGCCACTTTATGAAACTAATAGTCTTCAAAGAACAGGAAAGTTCAAAAACCCTCCAGCTTCACTTTTCAAAACTCTAACAAAACTCTTTGTGGGAAGCTAAAAATTGACATTCATGTTCACATATGTCAATAGAATACATCTACAAATGGGTTTTGTACAAAAATCAATAGGCTTTAAAATATGACCCTCCAAAGTAGGTCAGTCAGGTAGATTTAACAAGTGCACTTCTGAAAGTGCAAAAGCAAAATTTTGAAATGGACATCTCAAATTTGCAAAATTTGAGAGTTCCATCACATACATCATCGGACATATCATAAATGGAATCATCTCATATATATCATAAAAAATGTACAACTGTCATGGTAAAAAATCCGGTCAACTGTATACATCAAAATACATGATATAATAGGGGCAATAATGATCAGAGCCCATGAATAAAAAAATGGATGACTGACTTTGATCAAGGACTATCCCTATTGGTTGTGCCTCTCCCCCTCTGGTCTATCACCGTGATTCTCGAGAGGCCTCATCCATGTCTATTATGAAACATCTAGCACGTGGCCTGCTCATGGCATTGCCTGCCTATAGTGAACTCTGTAATACTCGGCCTCTCTAACCACCTCTCGATATGCCTGAATAGAAACCGACCAGCCCTGGGATGATGAGGCTATGCTCTCAAGCTATTTTCATCGACCAATCTCATGATCCCTCTCAGACTAGGCCTGGTCGCTCTCAATAGTCATTGTCAAAACTTGTTGTCGAGCCTGATCTCTCTCAATTGTCAAAATTTGTATCTCACCCTCTAACTACTGGATCAGTGCATCTCTGTGATCTGGCTGCCCTGGTGGCTGCTGTTGTGGGACCTCTCTTTCCCCATCTCTAGGTTGATCATCTCGAGGAGGGTTCTGATGGACTTCTACTCATGGTGGTGTAGGTGCCCATAGTGGTGTTTGCACCTGTGGTGGTGTGCATTGTGCTTGGTATTTGGGTGGTGTCTGATATGGAGGTGGTCCACCTTCGCCCCTATCTCTGTCCCTATCCTTATCACCATCACCCTTGCCTCCCTCTCCTCACCCCCTTCCAACTGACCTACCTCTCGGTCTCTATCATGGGAGAACCACACCTGGAACTGTCAATCTCAAGGGAGGCCTAAACAAATCTCAATATTCCTGAGTAACCCCTACATCTGCTAGCCCTTGACCACTAACTATCTAAATGAAGCGACTACCTCAGTTGTTGGAATGGGTTGGCCCCATGATGTCTCTCTCATAGTATAGGTGAAGATCACCACATACTAGTTGTCTGGCCTATCTTGAATATCACCAAACTGACGGGCCACTATGTCTAGGAGATAACGCTCTATCATCCTATGCTCCCTAACCTCCATCAATCTATCATGTCTAGAAAATAATAATTGCTCAACATCATCGTACCATGGGCCTATACCCAGCCGAGGCCTCCAAATGAATACTGTCATCTCATCGATGACCCATCACCAATGTGCAATGCCACCTACACCTGTGTGAGTGAATGTAATATGGCCTCCACTGTATCACCAAACAACAAGATCATCTATATCTAAGGAAACCAGTGTAACTTGTAGATGGAGTACTAGAATCTGCTCCCATGGCTAGATGTGTAGTAATGTGACCCCAACCATGATGGCCCTGCTATCAAGATAAGAAAACTCATGAAGATCTCTATATAGTGAGGCCAACACCACTCCCAAGCTAGTCTCCATCTTGGAATAAAGTATCAACCCCGCCGATCTAGTGCCACAAGACCTGATATGATGGAAGCCACAATCAATCTATAGGTGGGAACTATGACCCGATATCTCTTCAAATTAATCTGCCCCTCAGAAAAGATGATCTGGTCTAATCTCATCACTGTGAAACATGCATTCGTCTCAACATTTGCATCATAAATGAATCTCTCACCGTGGATGGGTAACCATAGGAAATGCCAAACATCCTCAAGTGTAACAGTAGCCTCATCGATGGGAAGGTTGAAAGAGGAGGTATTGCTCTATCATTGCTCCACCAGGGTTGTCATCATCCCCAAATGGGTCCAAATAGGATGAACATACACAACAAACCATAGACCAAGGGAATGAAGCTAATCCTAAAGAAACTCGTGCATACCCTCTATTCTTTGCAATATTGGGCATTTGTGCTCCCTCGAGTGAAGTATCTCAAGGTCCTCCTACAAGAGAAAGGTCACTACGTAAAAGTTTGAAAAAAAATGGAGCCTCGAACTAAGTTTTTGTTGGAAAAATTATAATTGTGGCCCTGTTTGCAATTGTGGGACAATTTGAAAACTCTAAACTATGTCGCGGCAGTGCAGTTTGAACATGCCCTAGAACCCTAAAGTCTAAATAGGCCTGTTGCAATGCTATTTTCATATGCGGCAGACTTTGGCCAGAAAGCCTAGTTTCTAAACTTGGTCATGGCGGTCCTCTATGCATATGTGGTGCACTTTGAGGTCGTGCAACCCCAATTTGGCATTGGCAATGGTGCAATATTGTGTCACTTGACCTTAACCTAGTTTTGACCCTATTAAATATGCATAAAATGATGAAATAAAAAGTTGAGATAGGGGTACATACCACGGGTCCTGCGTCGGCCGACCACTGGTGCACTCATACCCTCTCTGACACATGTTAGGGAAGTTGTCATTGCACCATCTCAATCAAGACTCAGAGCTCAAGAGGAAAGAATTTTCAAAGGCTAAGTGTAAAAGTGATTTGGAAGTGACCCCTCAAGGTCTATTTAAGCCCAAAAATTAGGGTTTTGGTCCCCCGATCACATTTTTTCCCAAACAAGGGCCATTTGGCATCTTTTTTGGCATTTTAATGTGTTTGTTGGCATCCTAGGGAATTTATGGACCCGTTGGACATCTTGTTCTTTTTTTTCGCGAGATCACCTAAAAATCCAAATTTTCATTCGATCTCTCAAGGGGGCAATATACCAGCATAATCCTTCTCACTGGGGCAATAGAGGGGCATCTAAAAGTCCAGAAAATTTTTGAACTTTGATCACAATAGTTTATTCTTTGAACCAATGCAACAAGTGCATTTCCTCAAAGAGGGGCAAAATGTAGACATGGAAAATTGATCGACACACTTGATGCTAACTACTAACATCGTTTCATCCTGAATCACCTCCTCAGATTGTCATCACTTTTCATCTTTTAATTAAATAAATCATTATTTATCTGATTAAGTCATTCTTCCTTGTTGATTAAATTAAACAATTTAAATTAATTAACCCTAGGTCTCTATTTATTTAAATAATTCATTTTATTTAAATTAAATCTCTAAAGTCCTATTAAATTGAATAAATTAAACCTTATTTAATTTAATCCAACATTATCCCCTTTAGTTAAATAAATCAAATCATTTATTTAATTAAATCTTTCTTCTCAATTTTTGACTCATAAATCTAAGTCAAAATTGTCACATCCCCTAATCTCTCATTAAATTAATTAATCTTTGATTAATTTAATTATAATCTATGTGGCATCCTCTAGAAAATGCAACTTGCACAATAAATTGATTTATTAAATACCTATTTTCTCTCAACATGGTATAAAAGGGGAATATTCTTCCAAATTTGAAAATCCCTCCAAGTGGATTTGTACATCCAACAAAGAATTCACTCCCCTCTTACATGTTGTTGTGCATTGAGCCAAGTGGCATTTAAGTCATTTTTCTTTCCTCTTCAACAAGTCATTTCACAAATTTGAAATCCACCTAATAACATTTATTAGCTCATTCATCAAAATAGGAACAACCTTCATCCATTCACATCTTGATAAGTGGCACTTGGCCATTGGATGTTCAATGATCCCACATTCATCCATTTTGCCTCTTCTCTTCTCAATCTCATATATAAATAAGAGGCTCTTCTCCTTAATATTCATCCACAATTTGAGAGAAAAGTTATTATCTTCACATTGAGAGAAATTTCATCCATTTTTATTGAGAATTTTCCATCACCATAGCTAGGTTATTGCAGGTTTTATGAAGAAATCATCTTGTTCTTCATCAACAAAGTGGATCAATCTCCATCAAATAATCAAGCTTACAAAGGAGTTGGGAAAGGGTCAATTTCTACACATAATTGGAACCAATTCCCCCATGTGATTAAGTGTTTGCATTGCTTAAATAGGATTTGATTTAGTTTCTTATCTTGTTCTTCATTTCATTTCCATCTTTGAGCATTGCTAATGAATTTCATGGGGAATCCTTGTTCTTACTTGCATTTGAATCTAATTGTATGTTTGTTTTATATGTTTGTCTAGGTATAGGATTGGGGTTCACATTACTATTGGAAGTTTGTTGTAAAATTCTCTTGTATAGCCTTCCCTATTACTTCATTACAAAGGAAAGGGAAGAATTTTTGAGTGGATGGAAAAATGTCAAGAAATATGTGGCCTACTCAAGGAGAAGTTGGCTATTTCTCCAATTATGAAGGTACCAGATCTTGATGAAAATTTCACTATCATCACAGATACATTGGGAGAAGGCTTGGGTGGAGTCTTAATGCAATAAGGGCAAGTCATTCCATATGAATCACGAAAGCCAAAGCTATATGAGAAAAATTATGCAGCACATGATTTGGAGCTAGTAGTAGTGGTTCACGCATTGCAAATGTGGAGGAATTATTTGTTAGGAAGACTAATCAACATGGTTTGAAGTATCTATTTACCTAACCCAATCTGAATGCATGATTGAAAGGATGGCTAGAGTTGATATCAGACTATGACTTCAATACCAATTACATTAAAGGGAAAGAAAATTAGGTTGTTGATTCCTTGAGTCGTAGATGACATGTTGCCTTAATAGTCACAATTCAAACCAAATTTGAAGGCTAAGTGTTACAAAAATGAAAAGGAGATGAGTTCTATGAGAAAGATAAGAAAACACTATTGGACAATCCACAAGGTGCAAGGTATGAAGGATATCACTTTGAACCCAGTGGATTGTTAAGGTTTAATGGAAGAGTGTATATGTCCAACTCCAAAGAATTAAGGAACCTAGTGTGGAGAGAAGCTCACAAAGCACATTATTCAAGACATCTATGTGTGATAAAAAATAATTCTACTATGAAGCCACTATACTTTTGGAAAGGGATGAAATGAGATTCTATGAGATTTGTGGCTAGATGTATAGAATGCCAAAGAGTGAATTCTAAGAATCATCATCTTGTGAGACTATTATATCAACATGATGTACCTAAAATTAAGTGTCAAGTCAACAGTATTGACTTTGTAAGAGGATTATCCATGTCAAGGAATAAGAACAATTCTATTCTATTAGTAGTAGACAATCTTACTAAGGTAGCACACTTTATGCCTAGAAATTTAATTAGTGGAGCTCTGAGCTCAAAAAATCATTCAAGAGGTGTTTAGATTGCATGGTATTCCAAAGAAGATTATCTCAAATAGGAATTCATGTGTGACTTCTAGGTTTTGGAAAACCTTATTCTCTACACTTAGGATTCGGTTGAATATTAGTTTACCATATCATTCATAAATGAATGATCAAATGGAAAGAGTAAACCAAGTACTAGAAGCTTGATGCAGAAGATGATCTTGAGCAACTTAGCAATAAACCCAAGAGGTAGGGTACTCAAAGCTCAACTGCATTTTTCTTGCTGTTAGAAGTAATTCTAGGTTTACTAACAATGGATTATTATAAATAATTGGTTCAAATACTTTGAGATAGTGCTCATGCATGGTGGATATTTCATGGGTTTAACAACCTTGGATATAATTCAAATGAGGTGACAAACAACAACTTCCAAGGAAACTATACCTTGCATTGACCAACTAAATAGAATGGTTTCAATGTAACACAAAAGCAACCATTGGAGAAAATTTAAACCACAAATTAGGCTTGGGAGACCTATTTCCTACATTCAAGAGTTCATAAATTATATAACCCTAGTTCCATGCACAAACCTGAACTTGATTTGATTCCCATGCTTTCTTTATGGTTGTCTAATAGTTCACTTGGAACAGTCAAAACTAAGAATGTAAAATCCTTTCAAAAATAATCCAAAACTATTTATTCATGTCTAAGAGACCTCTAAAGAAATTTTCCAGCCCTTACAAACCCGAACTTGATTTGATTCCCATGGTTTCTTTATATCTTCCTTATTACTCAATGAAAATTCATGTCACCACTTGAAAATGAAATAATATTAATCACACTAAAAAATTAAATTGACTCACAATCAATATAAATACCATACAAGTTGTACAAGCTATCAAAATGTGCTGCAACTTTAAAAAAACACTTAAAAATTTCATTCCATTGATTGCAAATTTGAAAAATCAGTACAATAATGCTTTTCTTTGACCCTTTCCACATATTCATAATTTTTACCATCATTTACAATGGATTCCCACATTCTAAAAATTGCATGTAACTAAAAACCAAATTTTTGACAACTTTCTAAAAAAGGTTGCATGACAATTTGGCAACTTTTGATAATGTTTTTGCAATTTTCCAACTTTTCCCACCAATGACTAAACCCACTACAAAAATGAATTGAATGCAATAGAAAATGATCATAAATTACTGGATGAACCAATAAATCCCATTATCAACCCAAAATTACAAAAATAGGCCAAAAAGGAGCAATAATGAAGCATCTAGTGCCCCTATACCAAAGATCTTCTAAGAATGTATTATATGGATCAATAATAAAACTGGGAAGAATAATTTTTGTATAGGAGAGAATTTTCACCCATTAAGAAAATTCCCCTTTTACACATCCTCACCTTTGAAAACCAAATCTGAAGGGAAATTTCTACATCAGTTGGTTTCTTTCCTTCAACATGACATTTATCTATTGAGTCGATGGGAGAATACTTATCGGGGACGCATGTAGACGTCCATGTGGAACACTTATGTCCTTGATATATTCCATGTCTGAATTTTGTAGAGGCATTACATGTTCGATTGGGGTTGATTTCTAATGTCCCTCTTCGACCAACTAACCCTAAAAATGGTAGATTCTTCCTCATTCTCCTTCAAATTCATTCATGCTCATTCCATACCATCTCTTCAATCTCTTTTAGAAATTTAAAGCTTTTCACATTATTCTCTAGCAGTATTTTCATAAGCTACAACACTTTCTTCACTCTCAAGCATCACTTTAACACTCCATTACAACAACACTCCATCAAATCCTCAAAGAAATTGTGAAGCAAGCCATTGCAATGTGGCCTTGAGGTCTTGTGAGACCTCCCTTCATCACATTCAAGGTTGTGGTGACTACTTCAAGCCTTCTTTCTCCTCCATTGGCTAGTGAGATTTTGGTGGAGGTGGTAAATTTTCACTCCTCTCTTTGTGATTTGGTTGAGTAGCTCTTCTTTGTTTTTTAGTGTTATTTGCATTCCTTCTTTCTTTACTTCTTTATCACATATTTCTGTCCTATTGATATTTGGCTATTAGTGGAGGTGGAAACAACAAAACGAGGGTTTGATTGAGGAAGACCTATATAGCCCTAATAATTTTCCCCTATTTCTTGTTTGTAGTTGGATATTCATTTAGCGCTAGCTAGCGAACTAGCACCTTGGTGAGATTATCTTTGTTATTGTAGCTCTCATATATTTACTTTGTCATCTCTTCTTTTACTTGTCATATTTCATAGTTCTATTTTATTCACTTAGGAGTAATTAGCTAGGTTGTCAGCTCATTTTCTGGTAGTTCATATTGCCTTTTATGTTCTCTAGTCATACAAATGCTAGTGCACCTAAGAGATGCACCTAAGAGATGTCAGCATGCCATGCTGTCATCCTAGAACTACACCTTTTTCCTCAAGTAGAGAGCTATTTGAAGCACAATATTGAACTCAAGAACGACCTCACCTAGCTCCAACTTGAATTTCAAGTCTAAAGAGTGGTAGAAGGACCTTATAGTCCTCATAATTCATGTCCCTTGTTTCATAGCATCCCTTTAGAGTGAGGTATGTTGGGGAAACTTTCCACTCTCAACTCTTTATGACCTCGGGCTTTGATGTGGTTGGTCCTCCTCTCTTACATTTTTGGTGAACCCGAAAAGAACCATTTTGGTTCTAGTTTATGATAGTGAAATTTTATTTCCTCGTATTCTAGGAGTTTTTTAGGTGTGAGTGTTGTGAAGCTTCTACCTAGCAACCCAACCTATGACCCCTAGTACACATAGTTGGAAGGTCTTCTAAGTGTTATGTAACAAAACCTTGATTGGGTCACTACCCTATTTTACAACCTTTGGGAGGCTTTGTGATAATATCGCTTAGTGTGTGTGATCACCTCTTTTCTACATCAATCTATCCCCTATGAGTAGCTTATGAGTGGTGGTTTGAGTATAAACTTCACCTAGTAGGACCTATAGATGGGCTTCAATAGAGAACCATCTCCTCTTTATATCCTTGTGTGGATTAATGGGAACATCATAGCGGGTGTTCTTGTTGACCTAACATCTCAAGTGAATATCATAACTAAGGAGATTATGTTAATTTATCTTCCTACACAAGGATGGGTACAATGAACCTGTGAGCACCATTTTTACACACAATAGGCTTTCGATACCTCCCCTAGGTAGTATCCTGTTGTTAGCCCTTGTCAGACCTAATTCTGGAAAATTGTTGTTTGACATAATCCCTGAGTCTAAACTCTTCAGAGTTAAGTTGGGTATCCCCTAATTAGTAGCTATGAACATGGTTTGCTCGATTGTGCACAAATTCCTGAAGTTCATTCATGGGGGGTTGGTGCATGTGATTCAAAACACTGGCTATAAACCACTAGTTGCACATGATAGCTACTCCTTAGACCACTTTTTGCATGTACTTGTTGGTCCTCTTGTTCCTAGGAAGGACCTCTCGCACCCAACCTATCAAAATTACAAGAAAGGGTGCTTAATGTTGAAAGTGAGATACCATTCATCACCTTATGTTGTTTCACATAGGCCTTGCTTAGAAGCTGATAATGATGTTGCTATGGCATGTAGAAGGGAAGAAGATAAGTGGTCCTAAGATCATCCTTCTTCCTCTTCCACTATTTATCTTGACACTCCTCACCCTATTGTGGCACCATCATATTATGTTTCATGCTTACTAGAGACTCCTACAGTGCCCGCTTGGTGAAAGTCTAAGCATCCCTCATTTGAGATTCTTGTTCTATCCATAGAGCCTAGGCCAGTTCAATATGGCAAGAAGAAATCTCCCCAAGGGGAATCTTCTATGTCTCAACCTTTGTGGCCTCCCATTGCTTCTGCTCCCAAAGTAGTAGTAAATGGGAAGAAGCTCGTTGCCTAGACACTAGAGTTGATTCCCTCTGTTGCTTCTCTACCTTCTCCTCCTACCCCCATTTAGGAGCCTATCCCTCAGTTAGAAACAACTATAGTGGATACTCTTATGGATGAGTAGAAGCCTTGCATCCCTTTGTAGATTCTAGCCTCTAACTCAAAGAGTCATAGGAATTTCCTTACATGTGAATACAAGCTTTGATGAAAGGCTCTGAGGACTCATCAAGTCGCCTTGTAGAGAAAGCATGAGGAGATGACTGTCGCTAGTTTAGGACCTCCTATTGTGTCCTCTCTCATCCCCCTAATTTTGTTTAATCGAGCTCTATATTTCTTTTGGTTCCTACTATGAGTGCACCTAACCCCAAAAGGTTCAAGTTGTTCATTTTTACTTTAGTTCAACCCATTGAATGTTGTGGTTATATTTTTGATATTTGGTTGTCATTTATGTCAACACTATTAGCATTAATGATTATGAAGGTTGTATATGTCAACCTGATATTGAGAAAATTGTAATAAATATATTGCAGACAACCAGTGAAGCTGAGAAGGTCAAAATGGTGGAAATTTTTGTACATTAAACTTTAGGTGGTGTGCATTAAATGTTTTGTTTCGAAGTCTATCTAGTATTTTGTTCGAACGTTTCAGTGGTATGCATCAAGATTTGGGAAAGTTATGAAGTTCAATGTTCCTACAGTCATTTAGTTATTGTAGCAGGTGCTCTTGGAAGAAGAGGATGAAACTATGGGAATTTTAGTTGTTGCACATGTTCCTATGACATTCATGGATGAGTCTATATTGTACTCTATTATTTTTGTACTTCTGCATTGATCGAAGTGATCGTGATCAGAGATTTTTCCATTGTGTGCCTAAATTTTCATGTTCTTGGCTGACATGATGGTGGTAGCATTTTGTATTGCTTGGCATGTTAAAAAGTGTTTATTTGGGTCCTCACTATGCGATGACTAACTTGTGTTGGTGCGCATTGAGATTTATTTATGTATTGAGGCCGACAGTTGTAATTTATTCTTTATTTGTGGCCGATAGAGTAGTTGATGTAAATATGTGTAGAAGATATATAAGAGAGGTTGTTTTCCTAATTTTGAGGAATTTTTTAGTGTCTGTGTGAAGTAAATGTGCAAATAAATATCAAATCATTCAAGAAAAGAGAAGAGATTGAGCAGAGTGTGAAAGAGTGTGTAGGATTTTTTTTGTGCCTAACTAGAACTGTCATTAGGCTTTTATAGAAGCTAATTTATCAGTTCAAGCTCATCAGATGGATTTAATTTGATTATTGTATGTAAAGAAGTGAGCGTTCCTCTGAGCAGTGAGCTCTAAGTAGTGTGCCTGAATGCAAGTGCATTCCTTATTCATTCTTGATTATACTTCTAACATGGTATAATCTTGTGGACTAACATCCAATGTGGTTATTCCCTCAAAATGGTTTCCACGTATAAAATATTGGTGTTCATGTGTCTCTAATGTGTTATTGATTTATTCTTTCACTGTTAATTATAAGATCTAAGATCAAAGGCTGATTAATATTGAATGAGTTTGATTTTGGTAACAACTGATTCACCACCCTCTTAGATGTCTCCTCTTTTTTTCCCAATAATTGGTATCAGAGCATGTTCCTCTGAAGGGAAAGCCTAATAGCTTGAGGTGATCTGAGGTGGCATCATACAAGAAGGAAAATCCTAGATTTGATGGTGCAAACTACTCCTTATGGAAAGTGAGAACGGAATGCAATTTGAGGGGCATTGGTGAGCCTTTATAGAAGATTACAAAGAATGCATATACTATTCCTCAGAATGGTCCATCTACTACTAATGAAATCAAAGAAGCTGAAATAAATACTAGGGCTATTGAAGCATTGGTGAGTGCCTTGATCGATTCAAAAATGATGAATGTGATAGGTCTGAAGACTGCACATGAGATCTGAAAAAAGTTGAAAACATTGTATGAAGGAGATCCACTAGTGAAAAGTGCTAAGCTATAGAGTCTTAAAGGAAAGTGAGAGGACATGAAGATGAGTGAAGATGAGAACATCTTTTACTTCTCTCAAAAGGTAAATGAACTAGTGATGAACATTAGATGTGTCAGTGGAACCTTGGATGAAGAAGAGATTGTGGCTAAAATACTTAGATCTATACCTCCTTCCTATGAAACAAAAGCTAATGCTATTGATGAACTCAGGACAATATTAAATGTGATAAGAGACATGTTGATTGGAAAAATTGGTAACTTTGAGTTAAGTGAATTTTGTGAATCTAGTCCTAAGACTGAATCTTCATTCAAATCTACTGTATCTAAGAAAAGAAAGCAAAGATATAGTCAAGGAGAGAGTTCCAAGAAAACATCCAAGTATGAAGATGAAGAAAAAAAACTAGAGGAATTGGAAGCATTGAATGTGGAAAGAGAGGCCAGAGGATACGGTAAGTACAAAGGAAATTTACCTATCAAATGTTTTTCTTGTAGTAAGATAGATCATTTTGCATCAAGATGTCCTAAAAGAGTCTCTAAATACAAACCTAAGAAGACTAGATTCCAAAATAAATTTTGTTATGCTAAAGAAGGTGTTATTGATGATGAATCTGATAAAGAAAATGGAAATGAGGATGGATGGGTATTCATTGCTATCAAATAAAATGGTCAGGTGTCCACTGAATATACTAGTAATGTGAATGTCGAGAAAGATCTTGCAACAAAAAATTGAAGAAAAGGATGAGTGGGTACCTGAAAGTGGATGTTCACATCATATGACTAATGACAAAATTAAATTTGTAAGCTTGGAAAACTATGATGGTGGCGTTGTAAGATTTGGAGACAACACTTCTAGTGTGATTCGTGGCAGAGGCACTATTTATTTTTGTGGTAAGCACAATACTAATGATGTTCTTTATGTAGAAGGCTTAAAGCATAACTTGTTAAGTGTTGGACTGATGGTAGACAATGGTTGAAATCTTCAATTCAAGGATGGTAAGTGAAGAATAAGGGGAAGTTTTGGAAATGTGATTGCTTCAGGCACAAAGACAAAAGGTAATATCTTTCACTTGAGTGTTGCTAGTGAAAGTGGTTTAATTTCTGAAATTGATGTAAGTTGGTTATGGTATAGGAGGTTGTGGCATGTGAAATTTGATGACATTTTCAAGATAAGCTCTACTCAAGTAGTCGGAGATCTTCCTTAGTTTGTGAAGCCTACTAACACTATGTGCAAGGAATGTCATATGGGAAAGAAGACTAGAAATTATTTCTAGATGAAATAGTATATCTCTAATGGAGTATGGAACTTGATACATATAGACTTATGTGGTCCATCTAGAATCAAAATTATTCAAGGAGAGAGTTACTTTATGTTGCTTATTGATGATTAGTCTATAATGATTTGGGTTGCTTTCTTACGAGAAAAACATGAAACATTACAAAAGTTCAAATTTTCTTAAGCTATGGCAGAAAATGAGACGGGTCAAAAGATCAAATTCCTAAGGTTAGACAAAGCTGGTGAACTCACCTTCCAAGAATTCAATTCCTTCTGTGAAGAGCATGGAATCCAAATACAACTATTTTCTCTGTGGACCCCTCAACCAAATGGAGTAGCTGAAAGAAAGAATAGAACTGTTCTAGACATTGCTAGAGCCATGATGCTGGAAGAAAATTTTTCTCACTTCTACTGGAGAGAAGTTGTAAGTACTATTGTGTACACCATTAACCAGGCGAATGCCAATAGTAATTCTAGTAAGACCCCTTTTGAGCTATGGTTTGGTTCTAATCTTACTGTCAAATATTTCAAGATTTTTGGAAGCAGATGCTACATCATGAGAGATGATGATATAGGCATGTTTGCTGCTAGAAGTGATCAAGGAATATTTCTAGGCTACTCTACTAAGAGAAAAGCTTAACATTTATTTAATAAAAGGTTGAAGAAAACGGTTGAGATTTCTAATGTGAAAGTTTATAAAGATATTGCTAGACCATGTAGATGTTGTGGATATGATTTCGATGATCAACATGATAATGATAACAATGGAAATAATGTTCAGACACAAAATCAACTTCAAATTGTTCTAGTGAACCAAGGGAATCAAGAAGCAGAAACTAGCACAAGTGAAGAAGAAAGAACACAAGAACAAGAAGTCAGAGAATATCCTTTAACTCCAAAGTATGTAGGGAGAAATCATTCTGACAGTCAGATCATAGGAGAAAAAAACAAAGGTGTGCAAACTAGAAGAAGAATTCTAGAAGAGTATTGTTTAATTTCCAAAACTGAACCTAGCAGTATCAATGAAGCATGCAAAGATGAATATTGGATGGAAGCCATGAAAGAAGAACTAATGCAGATTGAGAAAAATGATACATGGGATCTTGTTCCCTGATGTCAGAACAAAAATGTGATTGGAACCAAATGGGTGTATCATAATAAGTTGAATGAACAAGGTGAAGTGGTTAGAAAAAAAGGAAGACTGGTTTGCAAAGGATAATCACAAATGGAAGGTATTGATTTTGAAGAAACTTCTACACCTATTGCTAGAATTGAACCTGTAAGATTATTTATTTCTTATGCTACTTTCAAGAATTACAAAGTCTATCAGATGAATGTAAAGTCAACATTTCTAAATGGTGAACTAAAAGAATAAGTCTATGTTGAACAACCAAATGGATTTCAATTGACTAACAAAGAAAACATGGTATGTCGATTAAAAAAAGATCTATATGGACTTAAGAAGGCTCCTAGAGCTTGGTATGCTAGATTGGATAAATACTTGTTAAAGCTTGGATTCGATAAAGGTATTGCTGACAACAATCTATATTTCAAGTTGGATCAAAATAAAGAATTGATCATTGAAGTCTTTGTTGATGACACTATTTTTTAAGGTGATGATGACTTGTGTATCAAGTTTTCTGATGAAATAAAAAGTGAATTTGAAATGTCAATGATTGGAGAACTGAAATTATTTTTAGGATTTCAAATCAGTTAGTTAGAAGATGAAATCTTTATATCTCAGTCCAAGTATGTGAAAGAGTTATTGAAAAATTTTAGCATGGAAGACTTAAAGCCAGTCGGTACACCTATGGTAACCAGATGCAAACTTACATAGAATGATGATTCTCCTAAGGAAAATCAAAAAAGATATAGGTCAATGATTGGTGGAATAATTTATTTGACTCTAACCAGGCCAGATTTAATTAATGATGTATGCATGGCTGCTACATATCAAACTAATCCTAGAGAGTCCCATGTGACTGCTATGAAAATAATCTTTAGATATCTTAAAGGAACTATTAATCTTGGTCTTTGGTATCCTAGGGATGATGACCTTATCCTGAGTGCTTTCACTGATGTTGATTGGGAAGGAGATGTGAATGACAGGAAGAGTACTAGTTGTGGTACATTCTTCTTAGGGAAGAAGTTGGTATCTTGGCTAAGCAAAAAGCATAATTTTGTTTCATTATGTACTATCAAGGTAGAATATATTATTGTTGCAAATAGTTGTACTCAAGTATTAGGGATGAAGCAGATGCTGAGAGATGTTAGAATTGAGTATGAAGAACCCATTTCCATATTTTTTGACAATTCAAGTGCCATTAAAATTTTCAAGAATCTAGTGTTGCATTCAAAGAAAAAGCATATATCCATCAAATATCACTTCCTGAGATATAAAGTAAGTGACAAAGAAGTAAGACTGGAGTATATACCTACCAAGGAGAAAATTATAGACATCTTTACTAAGCGATTCCCTAAAGATACTTTTGAGTAGCACAAAGGCAAGTTAGGGGTCATTTCCCCTCCTGATAAAAACTAAGTGATGCAGGTCTTTGCATCAGTCCATGAATTCATAGCCATATACTATTCTAGATTGATTTTGTGGTGGCTAGTACTCAAGGGGGTAGTCAAATATGCTAAATATGTGGTTCAGATCATGTGTACCTTTTCCATTGATGTCAAAGGGGGAGAAGAACAATGTGAAATACTCTTGAAGTAAGGGGGAGAAGATTCAAGATCACATGAGATGAGTGCACAATCACAATCTAAGGGGGAGATTGTTGGATTTTGTGCTTATATTTATGATATGTGGTTTTCATTTATGTCAACACTATTAGCATTAATTATTCTCAAGGTTGTATATGTCGAGGATATGAGAAAATTATAATAAATATATTACAGATAGCTAGTGAAGTTGAGAAGGTCAGAATGGTGGAAAGTTTTGTACATTAATCTTTAGGTGGTGTGCATTAAAGGCTTTGTTTATAAGTCTATCTAGTATTCTATTCAGAAGTTTCAATGGCACGCATCAATATTTGGGAAAGTTATGAAGTTCTATGTTCCTATAGTCATTTTGTTACTCTAGCAAGTGATATTGAAAGAAGAGGATGAAATTATGGGAATTTTAGTTGTTGCACATGTTCCTATGAAATTCATGGATGAGTCTAGATTGTACTCTATTATTTTTGTATGTCTGCATTGATCAAAGTGATTGTGATCAGAGATTTTTCGGATGTGTACTCCATTTTTCATGTTCTTGGCTGAAATGATGGTGGTAGCATGTTGCGGATCCTTATGGATTAATCTTGTATTGTTTGGCATGTTCAAAGATGTTTATTTGGGTCCTCACTATCCTATGAATAACTTGTGTTGGTGCACATTGATATTTATTTATGTATTGAGGCCGACAGTTGTAATTTATTCTTTATTTGTGGTCAATAGAGTAGTTGATGTAAATATGTGTAGAAGATACATAAGAGAGGTTATTTTCCTCATTTTGAGGCAATGTTCACTGTCTGTGTGAAGTACATGTGAGAATAAAGATCAAATCATTCAAGAATAGAGAAGAGATTGAGTAGAGTGTGGAAGAGTGTGTAGAAGGTTTTTTGTGCCTAATCAGAACTGTCATTAGGCTTTTATAGAAGCTAATTTATCAGTTCAAGCTCATCAGATGGATTTAATCTGATTATTGTATGTAAGGTAGTGAGCCTTCTTCTGAGCAATGAGCTCAAGGAAGTGTTACTAAATGAAGGTGCATTCCTTATTCATTCTTGATTATACTTCTAACAAGGTATAATCTTGTGGACTAACATCCACTGTGGTTTTTCCCCTAACAAGGTTTGTACGTATAAAATATTGGTGTTCATGTGTCTTTAATGTGTTATTGATTTATGCTTGCACTTTTAATTATCAGATCTGAGATTAAAGGCTAATTAATATTGAAGAAGTTTAATTTTGGTAACAACTGGTTCACCCCCCTCTTAGTTGTCTCTTCTTGTTTTTCCAACAATTGGTATCTAAGCAGGTTCCTTTGAAGGGAAATCTTAGCAGCTTGAGGTGATCCGAGATGGCATCATACAAGAAGGAAAATCCTAGATTTGATGGTGCAAACTACTCCTTATGGAAATTTAGAATGGAATTTCATTTGAGGTGTATTGGTGAGCCTTTCTAGAAGATTACAAAGAATGCACATACTATTCCTCAAAATGGTCCATCTACTACTGATGAAATCAAAGAAGTTGAAATAAATACTAGGGCTATTGAAGCATTGGTGAGTGCCTTGACTTATTCAGAAATGATGAATGTGATAGGTATGAAGACTTCACATGAGATCTGGAAAATGTTGGAAACATTGTATGAAGGAGATCCACTAGTGAAAAGCTCTAAGCTATAGAGTCAAAGGAAAGTGAGAGGACATGAAGATGACTGAAGATGAGAACATCTTTTCCTTCTCTCAAAAGGTAAATGAACTAGTGATGAGCATTAGAAATTCTAGTGGAACCTTGGATGAAGAAGAGATTGTGGCTAAAATACTTAGATCTATACCTCCTTCCTACAAAGAAAAAGCTCATTGTGTTGATGAACTCGGGACAGTAAAAAATGTGACAAGAGACATGCTAATTGGAAAACTTGTTGCCTTTGAGTTAATTGAATTTTTTGAAGCTACTCCTCAGATCGAATCTACATTCAAAGCTACTGTATCAAGGAAAAGGAAGCAAAGATATGATCCAGGAGAGAGTTCCAAGAAAACATCCAAGTATGAAGATGAGATTAAAAAAAATGAAGATGAAGAAAAAGAATAGGAGGAACTAGAAGCATTGATTGTTAAAAGAGAAGCAAGAGGACACGGTAAGTACAAAGGAAAGTTATCTATCAAATGTTTTTCTTGTAGTAAGATACGTCATTTTGCATCAAGATTTCCTTCTCTAAGTACAAACTTGAGAAGACTAGATTCCAAAAGAAATGATATTATGTTGAAGAAGGTGTTACTAATAATGAATCTAATAAAGAAACTTGAAATGAGGATGGATGGGTATTGTAGACACATAAAAAAGACCAAGGCCTGCAAGCACTATTTTACCACCTTTTCATCCTAGCATGATTATGACATTTTAATTATGTTTCTAACCCACCTTCAACTATTAATTAAATAATTCATAATTATTTAATTAATTCATGATTTTCCATCCTTCATGATTGTTAAATAAATAAATCCTATTTATTTAATGTGTCACTAATTATCAAGTCTTCTCACAATTAAATAAAGTTATCAATTTATTTAATTAATCTTTATAATCAATGTCCTCTTGATTATTAGATAAATATATTTTAATACATACTTATTTAATATGTCACTAATTCCCAAAATCTTCTTTTAATTAAATAGATTTATTAGTTTATTTAATTAAATCAATTGCCTCTTCTAAATTAAATAATTATTCCTAATTATTTAATTGCCTTATGTGACATTTCCTTCTTTTTAAATAAAACAATTTATTTAAAAATGACTTCACATAGTTAACTGATTTTTCTTTTAGTAATTAATTTTAAATCAATTACTTATTATCTCACAAAATCCTTATTTTAAATTAATTTAATTCAAAATGGAAATATTCTTCTACAAATCAAGTAAATGCTAAAATTACTAATTTTCTAAAATCTCATCTTCTTATCTTTTGATTTTTGCTAATTTCATCTCACTGTCACATTCATTCTCCATCATTGATTTAATTTCCTAAATTAAATCTTGTCCAAACATTTGGGGATTTTTACCTTAACCCTAATTGAGAGTTTCCATTTTGAATCTTGACCAGTGATTCTAGGGAATTTCTCAATCTCACATCTCGTCCATCCATTCAAAATTACATTTTCTATAAAATGTCAATTTTGTCCTTATTTTCAACATCTCTTAGACATTTGATCTCTTAATAGCTCTTGCATTTTAATATTATCATTTTCATTGTTTGCATCTAGAATGAAGTTTCTCTTTGCAGCAATACTTAGGAAATCCTTCAAAGCTTTGTTTAGGACTAGGAACTATAGAATTTGCTCATCAAATCTGAGGGCACACTCTTCATCATAGCAAGGTAAGGAGGTGCAATGGAATTTAGCCATGGAGGAGAGAAGATTGGGTGAGACTGTTCCATTTTCCTTTCTCATTTTTCTCCTATGCATTCTATTGTTTGTTTGGATTTAATTTGATATATGCATGTATGTTACTAACTTAATCTATCTTGCAAAAAATCCATCATTACAGGTATTCACTACTATCAAAGAAAATGGCCAGGCGTCAACTAAATCTACTAGTAATGTGAATGTTGAGAAAGCTCTTACAAAAAAATTTGAAGAAAATGATGAGTGGGTAATTGATAGTGGATGTTCACATCATATGACTGGTGAAAAAAGAAAATTTGTAAGCTTGGAAAACTATGACGGTGGTGTTGTAAGATTTGGACATAACACTTCTCGTGTGTTTCACGGAAGGGGGACTATTTATTTTGGTGGTAAGCACAATATTGATGATGTTATTTATGTAGAAGGCTTAAAGAATAACCTGTTAAGTTTTGGACAGATGGTAGACAAGGGTTACAATCTTCAGTTCAAGGTGGTAAGTGCAAAATAAGATGAAGTTCTGGAAATGTGATTGCTTCAGGCACAAAGAAAAAAGGTAATATATTTCACTTGAGTGTTGCTAGTGAAAGTGGTTTAATTTCTCAAATTGATGTAAGCTGGTTATGGCATAGGAGGTTGTGTCATGTGAACTTTGATAACATTTTCAAGATAAGCTCTACTCAAGTAGTCAAAGATCTTCCTTAGTTGGTGAAGCCTACTGACACTATGTGCAAGGAATGTCAGATGGGAAAGGAGACTAGAAATTCCTTCTAGAGAAAATAGTATAACTCTAATGGAGTACTGGACTTGATATATACTGACTTATGCTGTCCATCGAGAATCAAAATTCTTCAAGGAGAAAGGTGCTTTATATTACTTATTGATGATTACTCTAGAATGATTTGGGTTGCTTTCTTAAGAGAAATACATGAGCATTAGAAAATTTCAAAAGTTTTGAAGCTATGGCAGAAAATCAAATAGGTAAAATGATCAAATGCCCAAGGTCAGACAAAGGTGGTGAATTCACTTCCAGAGAATTCAATTCCTTTTGTGAAGAGCATGGAATCTAAAGACAACTATATGCTCCCTGGACCCCTCAACAAAATGGATTTGTTGAAAGAAAGAATAGAACCATTCTAGACACTGTTAGAACCATGATGCTAGAAGAAAATGTTCCTCACTTCTACTAGAGAGAAGCTATAATTACTATTGTATACACCATTAACCGGGCGAATGTCAATAGTAATTCTGGTAAGACCCCTTTTGAGCAATGGTTTGGTTATAATATTACTAGCAAATATTTCAATATTTTTGGAAGAAAATGCTACATCAAGAGAGATAATGATATAGGCAAGTTTGATGCTAGAAGTGATGAAGGAATATTTTAAGGAAACTCTACTAAGAGAAAATCTTACCAATGCTATAATAAAAGGTTGAAGAAAATGGTTGAGAGTGATAATGTAAAAGCTGATGAAGATATTGATAGACCATCTAGATGTAGTGGATATGATAAAGATGATCAACATAATAATGATAACAATGGAAATAATGTTCAGGCACAAAATCAACTTCAATTTGTTCTAGTGAACCAAGGAAATCAAGAAGCAAAAACTAGCACAAGTGAAGAAGAAAGAACACAAGGAAAAGAAGTTAGAGAAAATACTAAAACTCCCAAGTATGTAAGAAAAAATATTTCTAACAGTTAGATCATAGGATAAAAAAGAAAAGGTGTGCAAACTAGAAGAATAATTCTAGAAGAGTATTGTTTAATTTCCAAAATTGAGCCTAGCAGTAACAATGAAGCATGCAAAGATGAATATTGCATGGAATCACTAATGCATATAGAGAAAAATGATACATGGGATCTTGTTCCTAGACCTTAGAACAAAAATGTGATTGGAACCAAATGGGTGTTTCACAATAAGCTGAATTAACAAGGTGAAGTGGTCAGAAACAAAGCAAGACTAGTTTGCAAAGGATACTCACAAATGAAAGGTATTTATTTTTAAGAAACTATTGCCCCTGTTGCTAGAATTGAAGTTGTAAGATTATTTATTTCTTATGCTACTTTCAAGAATTACAAAGTCTATCAAATGGATGTAAAGTTAGCATTTCTAAATGGTGAGCTAGAAGAATAAGTATATGTTGAACAACTGGATGGATTGCAATTGACTAACAAAGAAAACACGCTATGTTGATTGAAGAAAGCTCTATATGGACTTAAGCAGGCTTCTAGTGCTTGGTATGCTAGATTGGATAAATACTTGTTGAAGCTTGGATTCAATAAAGGTACTACTGACAACAATCTATATTTCAAGTTGCATCGGAATAAAGAATTGATCATTGAAGTCTTTTTTGTTGACATTATTTTTGAAGGTGATGATGACTTGTGTATGAAGTTTCCTAATGAAATGAAAAGTCAATTTGAAATGTCAATGATTGGAGAATTGAAATTATTTTTAGGATTGAAAATCACTCAGTTAGAAGATGGAATCTTTATATCTCAATCCAAGTTGTGAAAGATTTATTGAAAAAGTTTTGCATGGAAGACTCAAAGCCAATTAGTACACCTGTGGTAACTAGATGCAAACTTACACAGAATGATGCTTCTCCTTTGGAAAATAAAACAAGATATAGGTCAATGATTGGTGGATTAATTTATTTGACTCAGACCAAGCTAGATATAATTAATGATGTATGCATGGTTGCTAGATATCAAGCTGATCCTAAAGAGTCCCATGTGACTATTGTGAAAAGAATCTTTAGATATTTGAAAGGAACTGTTGTTCTTGGTCTTTGGTATCCTAGGGATGATGATCTTATCCTGAGTGATTTCACTAATGCTGATTGGGAAAGAGATGTGAATGATAGGAAGAGTACTAGTGGTGGTGCATTATTCTTAGGGAAGAAGTTGGTATCTTGGCTAAGAAAAAAGAAGAATTTTGTTTCATTATCTTTTTCCGAGCCAGAATAGATTGCTGCTGCAAATAGTTGTACTCAAGTATTATGGATGAAGAAGAAACTAAGAGATGTCATAATTTAGTATGAAGAACCCATGCCATATTTTGTGAAAATTCAAGTGCCATTAATATTTCCAAGAATCTAGTGTTGCATTCAAAGACAAAGAATATATCCATCAAATATCACTTCCTCAGAGATAAAGTAAGTGACAAAGAAGTAAGACTGGAGTATATACCTACCAAGGAGTGAATTGTAGACATCTTTACTAAGACATTTCCTAAGGATACCTTTGAGTACCTCAAAGGAAAGTTAGGGGGGATTTCCCCTCTTGATCAAAACTAAGTGATGCAGGTCTTTCCATCAATCCATGAATTCATAGACATATCCTATTTCAGATTGATATTGTGGTGGTTGCCACTCAGGGGGAGTAGTCAGATGTGCTAAATATGTGGTTCAAAGCATGTGTACCTTTGCAATTGATGTCAAAGGGGGAGAAGAACAAGGTGAAAAACTCTTGAAGTAAGAGGGAGAAGATTCAAGAACACATGAGATGAGTGCACAATCTAAGGGGGAGATTGTTGAAGAGATAGTTGGATTGATGTTATTTTTCACATCTTGTGTTGCCATCAGTACCAAAGTGGGAGATTGTTGGATGTTGACGTTTTATTTTAGATATGTGGCTGTCATTGATTTAAACACTATTATCATTAATGATTCTGAAGGTTGTATATGTCGAGGATATTGAGAAAGTTGTAATAAATATATTGCAGATAGCTAAAGAAGCCGAGAAGGTCAGAATGGTGGAAATTTTTGTACATTGATCTTCAAGTTGTGTGCATTAAAGGGTTTGTTTCTAAGTCTATCTAGTATGCTATCCGTAAGTTTAAGTGGTACGCATCAAGATTTGCAAATGTTATGAAGTTCTATGTTCCTATAGTCATTTTATTACTCTAGAAGATGCTCTTGGAAGAAGAGGATGAAATTCGGGGAATTTGAGTTTTTGCACATGTTCTTGTGACATTCATGGATGAGTTTAGATTGTACTCTATTCTTTATGCATGTCTACATTGATTGAAGTGATCGTGAACGGATATTTTTCAGATGTGTTCTCGAGTTTTCATGTTCTTGGTCGACATGATGGTGGTAGCATGTTGTGGATCCTTATGGATTAATCTTGTATTGTTTGGAATTTTCAAAGGTGTTTATTTCGGTCCTCACTATGCTATGAATGACTTGTGTTGGTGTTCACTGAGATTTATTTACATATTGAGGCCGATAGTTGTAATTTATTCTTTATTTGTGGCCGACACAATAGCTGATGTATATCCGTGTAGCAGATATATAGGAGAGGTTGTTTTTCTCACTTTGAGGAAATGCTCAGTGTGTGTGTGAAGTACATTTGCGAATAAAGATCAAAACATTCAAGAATAGAGAAGAGATTGAGAAAAGTGTGGAAGAGTGTGTAGGAATTTTTCTATACCTAATCAAAACTGTCATCAGGCTTTTATAGAGGCTAATTTATCAGTTCAAGCTCATCAGATGAATTTAATCTGATTATTATATGTAACACAGTGAGCCTTCCTTTGAGTAGTGAGCTCTAGGAAATGTGCCTGAATGCAAGTACATTCTTTATTCATTCTTGATTATACTTCTAACAAGGTATAATCTTGTGGACTAACATCCACCATGTTTTTTCCCCTAACAGGGTTTCTATGTATAAAATCTTGGTGTTCATGTGTCTCTAATGTTTTATTGATTTATGCTTGCACTGTTAATTATTAGATCTAAGATTAAAGGCTGATTAATATTGAATAAGTTTTATTTTGGTAACAAATGATTCACCCCCCTCTTAGTTGTCTCTTCTTGTTTTCCCAAAAATTTGTATCATAGCACGTTATTTTGAAGGGAAATCTTAATAGCTTGAGGTGATCTAAGATGCCATCATACAAGAAGGATAGTCCTAGATTTGATGGTGGGAACTACTCCTCAAGGAAATTCAGAATGGAATGCCATTTGAGGTGCATTGGTGAGCCTTTCTAGAAGATTACAAAGAATGCATATACTATTCCTCATAATGGTCCATCTACTACTAATGAAATCAAAGAAGCTGAAATAAATACCAGGGCTATTGAAGCATTGGTGAGTGCCTTGACTGATTTAGAAATGACGAATGTGATAGGTCTGAAGACTACACATGAGATCTCAAAAAAGTTGGAAAAATCGTATGAAGGAGATCCACTAGTGAAAAGCGCTAAGCTATAGAGTCTAAAAGGCAAGTGGGAGGACATGAAGATGAGTGAAGATGAGAACATCTTTTCCTTCTCTCAAAAGGTAAATGAACTGGTGATGAGCATTATATGTGTTGGTGGAACCTTGGATGAAGAAGAGATTGTGGCTAAAATACTTAGATCTGTAGCTCCTTCCTACAAAGAAAAAGCTCATGCTATTGATGAACTTGGGACAATAAAAAATGTGACAAGAGAGATGTTGATTGGAAAACTTGTTTCCTTTGAGTTAAGGGAATTTTGTGAATCTACTCCTAAAACTGAATCTAAATTCAAATCTACTGTATCCGGGAAAAGCATGCAGAGATATGATCCAAGAGAGAGTTCCAAGAAAACATCCAAGTAAGAAGATGAGATGAAACAGATTGAAGATGATGAAAAAAAACTAGAGGAACTGGAAGCATGATTGTGAAAAGAGAAGCCAAAGGACACAGTATCTACAAAAGAAAGTTACCTATAAAATGTTTTTCTTGTAGTAAGATAGGTCATTTTGCATCAAGATATCCTGAAAGAGTCTCTATGCACAAACCTAAGAAGACTAGATTCCAAAAGAAATTATATTATGTTGAAGAAGGTGTTACTGATGATGAATCTAATAAAGAAAATAGAAATGAGGATGGATGGGTATTCATTGCTATCAAATAAAATGGTCAGATGTCCACCGAATCTACTAGTAATGCGAATGTTGAGAAATCTCTTGCAACAAAAAATGAAGAAAAATATGAGTGGGTAATTGAAAGTGGATGTTGACATCATATGACCGGTGACAAAAGAGAATTTGTAAGCTTGGAAAACTATGATGGTGGTGTTGTAATATTTGGAGACAACACTTCTGATGTGATTTGTGGTAGAGGCACTATTTGTTTTGGTGGTAAGCACAATACTGATGATGTTCTTTATGCAGAAGGCTTAAAGAATAACTTGTTAAGTGTTGGAAAAATTGTAAACAAGGGTTGCAATCTTTAGTTCAAGGATGGTAAGTGTAGAATAAGGGGATGTTCTAGAAATATGATTTCTTCAAGCACAAAGACAAAAGGAAATATCTTTCACTTGAGTGTTGCTAGTGAAAGTGGTTTAATTTCTCAAATTGATGTAAGCTAGTTATGGAATAGGAGGTTGTGTCATGTGAAGTTTGATAACATTGTCAAGATAAGCTCTACTCAAGTAGTTGGAGATCTTCCTTAGTTGGTGAAGCCTACTAAAACTATGTGCAAGGAATGCCAGATGGGAAAGTAGACTAGAAATTCCTTCCAGAGAAAATAGTATAACTCTAATGGAGCATTAGACTTGATATATACTAACTTATGCAGTCCATCAAGAATCATAAGTCTTCAAGGAGAAAGGTACTTTATTTTTCTTATTGATGATTACTCTAGAATGATTTGGGTTGCTTTCTTAAGAGAGAAACATGAAGCATTACAAAATTTCAAAAGTTTCAAAGCTATGGAAAAAAATGAGATAGGTTAAAAGATCAAATGCCTAAGGTCAAAAAGAGGTGGTGAATTCACTTCCCAGGAATTCAATTCCTTCTATGAAGAGCATGGAATCCAAAGACAACTATCTTCTCCATGGACCCCTCAACAAAATGGAGTTGTTCAAAAAAATAATCGAACCATTCTAGACACTGCTAGAACCATGATGGTGGAAGAAAACGTTCCTCACTTCTACTGGAGAGAATTTGTAAGTACTATTCTATACACCATTAACTGGGTGATTATCAATAGTAATTCTGGTAAGACCCCTTTTGAGCTATGGTTTGGTTATAATCTTACTATAAAATATTTCAAGATTTTTGGAAGCAAATGCTACATCAAGAGAGATTATGGTATAGGAAATTTTGATGCTAGAAGTGATGAAGGAATTTTTTTAGGCTAATCTACTAAGAGGAAAGCTTATGAGTGCTTTAATAAAAGGTTGAAGAAAATGGTTGAAAGTGCTAATGTCAAAGTTGATAAAGATATTGATAGACCATCCAAATGTAGTGGACAATTCTAAGAATGGAAATAATGTTTAGACACAAAATCAACTTCAAATTGTTCTGGTGAACCAAGGGAATAAAGAAGCAGAAACTAGCACAAATTAAGAAGAAAGAACACAAGAACAAGAAGTCAGAGAAAATCCTAAAACTCCCAAGTATGCAAGGAGAAATCATTCTGACACTCAGATCATAGGAGAAAAATAATAAGGTGTGCAAACTAGAAGAATAATTCTAGAAGAGTATTGTTTAATTTCCAAAATTGAGCCTTGCAGTATCAATGAAGCATGCAAAGATGAATATTGGATGGAAGCCATGAAAGAAGAACTAATGTAGATAGAGAAAAATGATACATGGGATCTTGTTCCCAGACCTCAGAACAAAAATGTGATTGGAACGAAATGCATATTTCATAATAAGCTGAATGAACAAGGTGAAGTTGTCAGAAACAAAGCAAGACTGGTTTGCAAAGGATACTCACAAATGGAACATATTGATTTTTAAGAAACTATTGCTCCTATTGCTAGAATTGAAGTTGTAAGATTATTTCTTGCTTATGCTGATTTCAAGAATTACAAAGTCTATTAGATAGATGTAAGAAAACATGCTATGTCGATTGAAGAAATCTCTATATGGACTTAATTAGGCTCCTAGAGCTTGGTATGCTAGATTGGATAAATAATTGTTGAAGCCTGGATTCAATAAAGGTACTACTGACAACAATCTATATTTCAAGTTGGATCAGAATAAAGAATTGATCATTTAAGTCTTTGTTGTTGACATTATTTTTGAAGGTGATGATGACTTGTGTATGAAGTTCGCTGATGAAATAAAAAGTGAATTTTAAATGCCAATGATTGGAGAACTAAAATTATTTTTAGGATTGCAAATCAGCTAGTTAGAAGATTAAATATTTATATCTCAGTCCAACTATGTGAAAGAGTTACCAAAATTTTTTGGCATAGAATAATCAAAGCCAGTTGGTACACCTATGGTAACCGGATGGAAAATTACACATAATGATGATTTTCCTAAGGAAAATCAAACAAGATACAGGTCAATGATTGGTGGATTAGTTTATTTGACTCGGGCTAGGGTAGATATAATGAATGTTGTATGCATGGTTGCTAGATATCAATTTGATCCTAAAGAGCCCCATGTGACTGCTGCGAAAAGAATCTTCAGATATCTGAAGGGATAGTTGATCTTAGTCTTTGGTATCATAGGGATGATGATCTTATCATGAGTGATTTCACTAATGTTGATTGGGAAAGTGATGTGAATGATAGGAAGAGTACTAATGGTGGTGCATTCTTCTTAGGGAAGAAGTTGGTATCTTGGCTAAGCAAAAAGAGGAATTTCATTTCATTATCTCCTACCGAGGTAGAATATATTCCTGCTGCAACTAGTTGTACTCAAGTATTATGGATGAAGCAAATGCAAAGAGATGTTAGAATTGAGTATGAAGAACCCATTGCCATATTCTATGACAATTCAAGTGCCATTAGCATTTCCAAGAATCTAGTGTTGCATTCAAAGACAAAACATATATCCATCAAATATCACTTTTTAAGAGATAAAGTAAGTGACAAAGAAGTAAGACTGGAGTATATACCTACCAAGGAGAAAATTACAAACATCTTTACTAAGCAATTTCCTAAGGATACTTTTGAGTACCTTAGAGGCAATTTAGGGGTGATTTCCCCTCCTGATCAAAACTAAGTGATGCAAGTCTTTGCATCAGCCCATGAATTCATAGCCATATCCTATTATGGATTGATGTTGTGGTGGATGCTACTTAGGGGGAGTAGTTAGATGTTATAAATATGTGGTTCAGAGCATGTGTACCTTTTCCATTGATGTCAAAGTGGGAGAAGAACAATGTGAAAAACTCTTGAAGTTAGGGGGAGAAGATTCAAGAACACAAGAGATGAGTGCACAATCTAAGGGGAAGATCGTTGGAGAAGAGATTGTTGGATTGATGGTATTTTTCACATCTTGTGTTGTCATCAATACCAAAGGGGGAGATTGTTGGATGTTGTGCTTATATTTCTGATATGTGGTTGTCTTTGATGTCAACACTATTATCATTAATGATTCTGGATGTTGTAAATGTTGAGGATATTGAGAAAATTTTAATAGATATATTACAAATAGCTAGTAAAGTCAAGAAGGTCAGGATGGTGGAAATTTATGTGCATTAATCTTCAACGCATTAAAGGGTTTATTTATAAGTCTATCTAATATATTTTTTGGAAATTTCAATGGTACACATCAAGATTTGGGAAAGTTATGAAGTTCTATGTTCCTATGTCATTCAGTTACTCTAGCAGGTGCTCTTCAAAGAAGAGGATGAAATTCTAGGAATTTTAGTTGTTGCACATGTTCCTATGATGTTCATGGATGAGTCTAGATTGTACTCTATTCTTTTTGTATGTCTCCATTGATCAAAGTGATTGTGATCAAATATTTTTTTGATGTGTGCTCGAGTTTTCATGTTCTTGGCTGACATGATGGTGGTAGCGTGTTGCATATCCATATGGATTAATTTTGTATTGTTGGGCATGTTCAAAGGTGTTTATTTGGTTCGTCACTATCTTGTGATTGACTTGTGTTGGTGCACATTGATTTATTTATGTATTGAGGCCAATAGTTGTAATTTATTCTTTATTTGTGGCCGATGGTGTAGTTGATGTAAATCCGTGTAGTGGATCTATAAGAGAGTTTTTCCTCATTTTGAGGTGATGCTCAATGTGTGTGTGAAGTACATTGGTGAATAAAGATCAAATCATTCAAGAACGGAGTAGAGATTGAGCAGAGTGTGGAAGACTGTATAGGAGTTTTTCTATGCCTAATTGAAATTGTCATCAGGATTTTATAGAAGCTAATTTACCAGTTCAAGCTCATCAGATGGAGGGTATGTGAAGGATCATCATGGAAAAAATAGGCCCTTAAGTGGCAATAAAATTCAGAAAATTAGAGTTAGGCAACTTGACGTAAAAACTTGAATAAGTTATCTATATTATTTCAAAAATATGTAACAATAGAATCTGTAGCAAATTGAATGTAGTTTCTAAACTACTAGGTTTATTTTTATTTTTTTTAAATCTAGTTGGTGAAATTTTGAAATTTCAATGGAGTAGAACTTAAATTTCAAGGAAAAAAGAAGAAGTAGGTGTTTGTCTAACCACCCTAGCCACAATAAAATGATAATATTTTTTTATAATATTTTAGATATAAGTAGGAGACTCATGTCTCGATGTGATGCATATTTTTTTGTAATTATTTACCAAGTAAATAATTAATCATGATTTTTTTATTACAAATTTTAAAAAATATAAAAACTCGTATGTCCAACCACCTTAACTTGGTCAAAAATTCATGAAATTCAATATTGTTTTTTTTAATCCTATACTATCATAAACATAGAATTTTACGCATATTTCAAATTCAAGAAATGTGATACCGTTTGAAAGCTATAGATTTTTTTCAATCAGCCTATGAATCAGGAATTTAATCATAATTCAAAAAGAAAATTAATAATAATTATTTATTAAATTCAAAGTAAAGCATAATTTATATTGGTGGAAAGCTGACAATCACCTTTAAAAACCCTTTTCGTTTCATCAATTTTGGGTTAAAAAAAATCATTAGCCACATGGGTCATCATATCACTTAGATATCGCCACTTTTTGGCCTATAAGGATCCTACACATACCCTGGATTTAATCTAATTATTGTATGTAAGGAAGTGAGCCTTCCTCTGAGTAGTGAGCTCTAGGAAGTGTGCTTGAATGCAAGTGCGTTCCTTATTCATTCTTCATTGTACTACTAACAAGGTATAATCTTGTGGACTAACATCCACCATGGTTTTTCCCCTAACACGGTTTCCACGAATAAAAGCTTAGTGCTCATGTGTCTCTAATGTGTTATTGATTTATGCTTGCACTAGTAATTATCATATTTGAGATTAAAGTCTGATTACTATTGAATAAGTTTTATTTTGGTAACAATTGATTCACCCCCCCTCTCTGCTTTCTCTTCTTGTTTTTCCAATAGATCCACCCTTGTTGATGGCCCTTTTGTACGTCCCTCCTTTTTTCAAACCCATAGATATGTTGAATAATCCAATGGTATCTAGTGCAATGTTACCCTTGTCCTCTTCCTTCACACCTCTTGCCTCATCTATGGGGAGTTTGTATCCCCCGATGGAGTGGAAGGTAGAGAGTCGCCCTTCCAGCAACAAATGACATAAGAGGAGCCCACCTTTCTAGAAGGGTGGTCCTACATTGGCTTGTTTTGTCTTAGTGAAAGAACTAGTCTCAACTTCCCCTGAGTTTTTCACCACTCCCGAATCACTTGGCGATCCATGAATTTAATCTTGAGCACAACCCTCTCCATCCATTAACGCATGACATGTCACTCTAGTAAACTTCATGTTTAATTCTCTAGACGAAATTTTGGTCTTGTCAGTGATCTTCACAAAATAACTAACCCTAGCTCCACAAGAGGTTAGCGGAAAAGACCTTGTGGGGACTTCTTCCTTATCCCTTGTTTCAAGAGGGTTGAAAACTCCTTCCCATAATATTCCACCACTACAAGCTCATCCTTCTTCCTCTTATGATGATCTAGAGTGTAAGTAGACAACCTCTTGATTGATGAGTGTTAGAGGGATACCTCTTCTTTATCTTTAGAATAGATGTGTGTGTTGTGATGTGTTCCCCTATGATCATGCTATGTGTTCCTAGATGACCCTTTTCATCCTTATTGTTGCATGGATACAAGAGTGATTTTTTATGTGATCATTCTTCCATGTGTGTATTTGAATTTCAACAAAATTAGGGATGATGTAAAGCCTCAGGGGAATTTAGGCTCCCCTTCCATGTTGACCCAATTTTTTAGTTTTAATTTGTCTTCTTGTGAATTCTCCACATGGTCTGATATAGTAGGGGGTTGATGACGGTTCATTTATATAATACTATTATACTTATATATATATATATATATATGTTTATGAGCAACTTTTACCCTGAAATATTAGATCACCCCTGTGTTTCTTATTTTTTATCTTGCTCTTTCTATTTCCCTCTTTTCTTATCCTTCTCTCTTCTTTTCTTGAGTTGTCCTTCTCATGCATGACAATGCCATTTCTATAACACTTCAATTTTCAAATACGTATTCATTGACAATGAATCTTATCTTGAGAATATTTGCACATCATTTCAAGAAACACATTCTCGACTTGAAACCCTAAAAAAAAATGTTCCCTTCATCATTGGTTCATAAAGAAATAACTTGAGAACTTTCCTCCAAGGTGGAAGCCACTTTTCTCTTCTCCTTGTGAGGGGGCACTTTATTCCTTTCAAATTACTTGATGAAGTGAACATCTTTCGAAAGGATTCCTTGATGATGAATTGATTTGAGAAAGAACATCTTTCTTGCACTTTCAAAAAATGTTTCACTTGAGTGGACCCCCTCTTCATGTCGGGTTCTCGAGTGGCCCCTTTGAAAGCTTTGTAATTTTTTGATGGACTGTGTGACTATTCACTTGACTGCTTGTGTGGACTCTTTATTCCTAGACATGCTTTATTTGTGGGTAAACATGTTGCTTTGTAGGTGCACCTGTAAAGCTGCTTTCCAATTCAACTATGCGAAGTCTCTTTCCTTTGGGTTTCCTCCATGTGAGAGATCATGGGGGATGCCTCCTTGCAGTTTTGTAGGCCTGTAAGGCACTTTCATTTGGGTTTCCTTCATGTTGGAGATGTTGGGGGATACCTTCTTATAGGTCTATAGGCCTATAAGGTGCATACTTAATGGGGCTTCCTTCATGTGGGAGATCTTGGGAGATACCTCCTTGCAGGTATGCAGGCCTATGAGATGCTTACTTATTTAGGTTTCCTTCATGTGAGATATTTTGAGGTATACCTTCTTCTAGGTTTGTGATCCTATAAGACACTTTCATCTTGTAGGATTTGTCAATCATTAGTCTGAGGGCCTTCGATGTACCTTATGCAGCTTCAGAGTTATGTGGGGATATGGAGTCTTTTCTTTTCTCTTGCACTTTTGAGTTCACTAGCTAATGATCTACTTTCTCGATGGTTTAGGTATAAATTTCTAACCCTACTAACTCTTTCATCTACTTTATCAAAGAACTTATCAGTATTACTGCTTGCTAAAGTTGGGGAGAAATGTATACAAGTGAATTTACACCCCTCATGTAGAAAAGTATGATATAGACTTCACTTGATCCTTATCATTTTTTTGCATGTTTCCATTTATCCATTTTTAGAAATAATTGTGTATCCATCCCTAAAACAACCTTCCAAGTCAGATGAAGATAATGTATGTGCATGTTGATGAGAATAATTGGTTCTTTTGTAACAACACAAATCCTTCTAAATTATTTTAAAGTTAGACATCTTCAACTCATGAGTGATGGAAGCTAGAGGGCCTCCATCACCATCATGGGGTGATGATTTTGAATCTATTGTTCTAGAATGAGATAAAAAACAACTCTTTAGGAGTATATTGTGAGAATTTGTACTCTCCCATAAAGGAGGGTGTAAAATCTAATGAATTCCAATCATCATCTAAGATATTTTCATAGATGAAATTCAATCAGTATTATCATTAGATTGTATAGGTTCTACCTTTGAAGTTGGGATCAATGTATTAAGTGAGTTGGAAGTGCTATGTTTGGCTTTGACTTGTGAATTGTAACTTTTTTCATCTACTTTAACCATATATATATTGTTATTATATTCATACATAATATCACAATGAAGAGTAGACGAGACTCCCTTCCATGTGTGAATCCACAGTCTACCTAGGAAAATATTATGTGGAAGAGGTCTTGACATGATATGGACAGAGGTAGGAAAAACCATGGGTCTTACCTTAATGGTTAGGATGATCATCCCCAATGGTTGCTTACTAACATTGTCAAAGCCATGAATAGAAACATCATTAGGTTGTCTAATATTCTTACCCTCACCAACTTTATTTATAAGATCAATTCTATAAACATTAAGACATGTTCCATTATCTATGCGGGTACACCTAACTCTAGTTTTATTAATGGCCGACATTATCATTAAGGCTTCATGTTTGTTTTTGATCTCAAGAGACGGTAATTCATGTTGAGGGAATGCAATACCCAAATTTGTCACTTGCATACAATCAAACAAGTCAGCTACATAATACTATTAGATAGCTTGAGACATCAATCTTCTATAAAGCCTCTTGGAGCATCCTATGGTATGTAGGTATTGTTCTAATCGAATCCCAGTGGGAGATATTTGCTAGAGTATTATGAAGTTTCTTAGAAATATCATATTACTTAACACTATGCTAAGAAAATTAGGTGGGTGTGGAAGGTATGGTTGAGGTAATGAGATGAATGTTGTTATCTATTTTGCTTGCTTATGATTTCTAGTGATATATATGAGAAGCTATGTGATAACCTGGTTTCTATGACACATGATTACTAGTGAGTTGATTTGTAAATTTTAAGATATCACCATAAGGTTTAGGAGGTCCTATGACAAGAGGTTACTTAGGAGGTCCAATAATTAAAATATTTTTAGGCGGTCCAGTAATTAAAGGATATCTAATAGCCAATTGTCCATTCATAACCTTAGGTAAGTTAATGACTTGTTGATAGTATCACCCTATCCTCATCATCTATGTAATCTATCTTACTATATTTTGAAAGAAATGTCTCAATGGTTTCATCCTCTTGTGCCACAATATTCCCCAAGTAGGAGAGGTATTGGGAAAGAAACAAATAAGATTCTCATGACGGTCAATGACTAGATACTCTAACATCAAGATACCCTCTTCAGTAGTAGGTGAGGTATTGGGAGAAAAATAACTATTATTTTTATGATTTTCCATGATTGTATCCTACTGTACCAAAATATTCTCACAAGTTGGAGAGATATGGGAAAATAACTAACAAGACTACCAAAGATTTTAATTTTATCTCTTAGATTATTCTCATAGGTAGATAAATTATAGTTATATGATACATGCATTACCATATCAAAACATCTTTGAAAAGGAAACATGTTATATTCCCTATGGATGAAATTAGTTACGCATAGAAAAATCAACTAGGTTTGAAATTTTTTTTCTAAAACAAGAACCAGATCTAGAAAAAGAACACAAATAGGGATTTTCAATAAATTTTTTAGCCTAAAATGACTGGACAAGGGAGCCCAAGGTTCCCTAGTCTGCAAAATATTTTCATAAAACAAAATTTGGGAATGATCTTGCTGGAAAATGGATAGGGAGATTTATATTGTTGTCATTGATGGCAACCCAAGTCATTCAATTTAAGTCTTGCATCTGAATGTATAACTTTGGTTCCTACCAGCAGTACAAAACAAAGAATAGGGCATCTAATTAGCAGGCATAAAAGTTGATCTAAACACCTTATTAGATAAACATTTTGGGTTGTGTATCTCTAAGGAAGGTCTGTTAATTTTTTTAGTATCTTTTTTTTTATTTGTACTCACTAGCATGTGATGTAGAAGATGCAGTGCACTAATTTGGTGTCTATATATGCTATAAGGCCAACCCAACAAGGATAGAAATCACGGATGTATAAGATATAATTAATTATAAGTCCTTATTCTTGATTAAGTACTATTTGGGTCCTCTCTTTGTCTTATCCAACTTTCGAGGACATGCATGCAAATTTAGTGGTGGATCTGGCTGACAAGGTAAAAGTAACATAACATTCTATAATGTCGCCTAATAGATGAATAAATATTTGATTGCGGATATATATAAGAGATTGGTTTTACTATTTTAGTGTGTGAGGAGTATGTATGTGTGGGAAGAAGTGAGAATCGCAAGATCTAGCTATGCAATAGAGTGAATTCGATCATAAGTGATGCGAAGAGTAGAAAATAGCAAAATAGGGCAAAGCGAAATGCAGAGTCAGAAAGAAGATCCATAATTAGATCTATGAGCTTCACCAGACCTGTTACCTAGTATAAATAGATGCTACTATCTTAGTTCACCCTTTAGATGGTTTTAATCTAATTGTATGTGTAGGATCATCATGGAAAAAATAGGCCCTTAAGTGGCAATAAAATTCAGAAAATCAGAGCTAGGCAACTTGACATAAACATTTGAATAAGTTATCTATATTATTTCAAAAATATTTAAGAATATAATCTATATAAAATTGAATTTAGCTTCTAAACTACTAGGTTTATTTTAAAAAAACAAAAATCTATTTGGTGAAAATTTGAAATTTCAATGCAGTAGTACTTAAATTTTAAGGAAAAAATAAGAAGTAGGTGTCTATTTGACCACCCTAACCACAATTAAATGATAATATTTTTTTATAAGATTTTAGATATAAGTAGCTCACTCATGTCTCGATGTGATGCATATTTTTTGTAATTTTTTTCCTAGTAAATAATTAATTATGATTTTTTTATGACAAATTTTTAAAAATATTAAAAATCGTATGTCGAACCACCTTTGCTTGGTCAAAACTTCATGAAATTCAAATTTTATTTTTTTAATCCAATAATATGTGAAGCATAGAATGTGACACATGTTTGAGATTCAAAAAATATGATATTGTTTGAAAGCTATAGATGTTTTTCAATCAGCCCATCAATCAAAACTTTAGTCATAATTCAAATAGAAAATCAATAATAATTATTTATTAAATTCAAAGTAAAGCATAATTTATATTGGTGGAAAGATGAGAATCTCCTTTAAAAACCCTTTTCATTTCATCAATTTTGGGTAAAGAAAATGTCATCAGCCACATGGGTAATCATATCACTTAGATATCACTAGTTTTTGGCCCATCATGATCCTACACATACCCTGGATTTAATCTGATTATTCTATGTAAGGAAGTGAGCCTTCCTCTAAGTAGTGAGCTCTAGGAAGTGTGCCTGAATGCAAGTTCATTCCTTATTCATTCTTGATTATATTGCTAACAAGGTATAATCTTGTGAACTAACATCCACTATGGCTTTTCCCCTAACAGGGTTTCCATGCATAAAATATTGGTGCTCATGTGTCTCTAGTGTGTTATTGATTTATGCTTGCACTGTTAATTATCAGATCTGAGACTAAATTTTGATTAATATTGAATAATTTTTATTTTGGTAACAATTGATTCACACCGCCCCCCCTCTCAGTTGTCTCTTCTTGTTTCTCTAATAGAACCACCCTTGTTGATGGCCCTTTTGGATGTCCCTCCTTTTTTGAAACCCATAGATATGTTGAATAGTTCAATGGTATCTATTGCAATGTTACCCTCGTCCTCTTCCATCACACCTCTTGCCTCATCTGTGGGGAGTTTGTATCCCTTGATGGAGTGGAAGGTAGAGAGTGGCCCTTCTAGCAACAAACGACATAAGATGAGACCACCTTTCTAGAAGGGTGGTCCTACATTGGCTTGTTTTGTCTTAGTGAAAGAGCCACTCTCAACTTCCCCTAAGTTTTTCATTGCTCCCGAATCACTTGGTGATCCAAGCAATTAATCTTGAGCACAACCCTCTCCATCCATTAACGTGTGACATGCCACTCTAGTAAACTTCATGTTTAACTCTCTAGATGAAATTTTGTCCTTGTTAGCGATCTTCACAAAATCACTAACCCTAGCTCCACAATAAGTTAGCGGAGAAGACCTTGTGGGGACTTCTTCCTTAGCCCTTGTTAAAAGAGGGTAGAAAACTCCTCCCCTTAATATTCCACCACTACATGCTCATCCTCCTTCCTATTATGATGATCTAGAGTGTAAGTGGACAACCTCTTGATTGATGAGTGTTAGGGGGAGACCTCTTCTTTATCTTTAGAATAGATGTGTGTGTTGTGATGTGTTCCCCCATGATCGTGCTATGTATTCCTAGATGATCCTTTTCATCCTTCTTGTTGCATGGATACAAGAGTGATTTTTTATGTGATCATTCTTCCATGTGTGTATTTGAATTTCAACAAAATTAGGGATGATGCAAAGCGTTGGGGGCATTTAGGCTCCCTTTCCATGTTGACCCAATTTTTTACTTTTAATTTGTCTTCTTGTGCATTCTTCACATGGTCTGATATAGTAGGGGGTTGATGACGATTCATTTATATAATACTATTATACCTATATATATATATAGATATTTATGAGCAGCTCTGACCTTCAAATATTAGATCACCCCTATGTTTCTTATTTTTTATCTTGCTCTTTCTATTTCCCTCTTTTCTTATCCTTCTCCCTTCTTTTCTTGAGTTGTCCTCATGCAGGACAACACCTTTTCTATAACACTTCAATTTGGAAATAACATATTCATTGAAAATGAATATTTTCTTGAGAATCTTTGCAAACCATTTCAAGAATCACATTCTTGAATTGAAACCCTAACAAAAAGTGTTCCTTTCCTTCCAGGTGGAAGCCTCTTTTCTCTTCTCCTTGTGAGGGGGCACTTTCTTCCTTTCAAATTACTTGATGAAGTGAACATCTTTTGAAAGGATTCCTTGATGATGAATTGATTTGAGAAAGAACATCTTTCTTGCACTTTTAAAAAATGTTTCCCTTGAGTGGACCCCCTCTTCATGTCGGGTTCTCAAGTGGCCTCTTTGAAAGCTTTGTAATTTTTTGATGTCCTATGTGACTATTCACTTGAATGCTTGTGTGGATTCTTTGTTCTTGGACATGATTTATTTGTGGGTAAACATGTTGCTTTATAGGTGCGCCTATAAAGCCGCTTTCCAATTCAACTATGTGAAGTCTCTTTCCTTTGGGTTTACTCCATGTGAGAGATCATGGGGGATTCCTCATTTTAGTTCTGTAGGCCTATAAGGCACTTTCATTTGGGTTTCCTTCATGTTGGAGATGTTGGGGCATACCTTCTTATAGGTCTATAGGCCTATAAGGTGCATAATTCATGGGGATTCCTTCATGTTGGAGATCTTGGGAGATACCTCCTTGCAGGTATGCGGGCCTATGAGATGCTTACTTATTTAGGTTTCCTTCATGTGAGAGATTTTGAGGGATACCTTCTTGTAGGTTTGTGGGCCTCTAAGACACTTTCATCCTGCAGGATTTGTCCATCATTAGTCTGAGGGCCTTCGATGTACCTTATGCGGCTTCAGAGTAATTTGGGGCTATGGAGTCTTTTATTTTGTCCTGTGCTTTTGAGTTCGCTAGATAATGATCTACTTTCTTGATGGTTTAGGTATAGATTTCTAACCCTACTAACTCTTTAATCTACTTTATCGAAGCACTCATCAGTATTACTGCTTGCTAAAGTGGGGGAAAAATGTATACGAGTGAATTTACACCCCTCATGCAAATTCCCCTTTTACACATCCTCACCTTAGAAAACCAAATTCAAAGGAAAAATTCCACATCAACTGGCTACTTTCCTTCGACTTGGCATCTATTTGTTGTGTCGATATGAGAACAATTGTCGGGGACGTGTTCACAACACACAAATGTCTGCATATTACAATGGTAGTTAGTTCATCAAAATGATCATTTGTATATTAACTGTTTCATAATCAGAATAACTAATTAAATCAAAATTCATAACATTTAATCATAGTATCTAATAAAATTAACTTCCATTCAACATTTTTCATATAATCAAAGTACACAATAGGAGGAATCGTACACATGAGTGGCTGCCAATATTTTAGAACAAACTTGGAACTTACCAGCCAAAGAAAGAGGCTTGGTAATCCAATAAGCTAGCTTCGGCTTGACTCTAGAGAGCATAGATTTCCAAACCTCCTTAGTGGAAGCCTGGAAGGAAAAGGAGATGCCCATGAAATGAAAGATCTTTCCCTACATGATCCACTTCCAATTATAGGTTTGAAGCCACGTAGCAGTGGGTAACATAGATTGCCTATAACATAGGGTCTTGTGTCATTGGATGGATGAGCCAGAGGCAAGACATGAAGTGTTAAGACAAACAAGGGCAGAAGTGATAGATTCATCTTCCTCCAAGAGAGTGAGAAAGGAATCATCGGAAAAGTGGCCATTAACAAGTCGCTCTTGCGAGTTCGGGAGAAGAATCCCTTTGACATGCTGTTGAGAAATAGAATCGGCATGTCTCTACTCTGTGTCAAGCCCCATCATGGCAACTTGATGTTTAAGATCCATACATCACTCTTTTCATGTCCATGTGTATGATTATATTGAAAAAATTCTTTTGGGTTAATTTTTGAAGGTAAAGGTTTGGTTGTATCAATGGGTCTAATTGGAGGTAATTGGATTAGGTTCTTACTTAGCAATTGTAACATGACTGAATGAAGAGAGTCAAGAAATTGGATAAATTTTCTATCTCTCAGCCTAAATTGATAAGGATTTGTACTTACAATGACCACTTGTGTTTCAATGTTGTTAGCAGTTTATGAAGTGTTTATTTTAAGGAAATTCATTTTTTGTTTCTTAAATGGTTGATAATTGTTTTAAGGCATGAATTGAGAAATTGATTAGTATGAGTTGATGAAGGTGTACCCTCATATTAACTCATCAATATCTGATAATCATTAACATCCATACACAAGTGTGTACAGGATGGATACTTTATCAAAAAAATCATGTCTCAAATATTAGTTAGAAAATTTCCTATAAACACCCTTTGGACATCAACATCAAGAAGACTATAAGATATTTGTGAGTAAAGAAATTTATATCATCCTATAAATTTTGTGATATTTTATTTAGGTCCTTGTTTACAATTCACTAAATTAGTTAATGTTACTTAAGTACCAATGTTTGCTAACAAGTTTAGTGAATGAGTTTATCAAGCTATTCAAAAATGAGAAAAACCATTCCAAGGGCATATCTTTTAATGACCTAGGAAAGAGCTTAGCTAGGAACTTATCTTAAAAAAAAAATAGTTGCACAATGTAGTAAAATATGATACATGGTTGTTAGAATCTCCCTTACCATTCTACTTCTCAAATCAATGTATCTCCATGTTTTGAGGTATAGGTGGCTTTAGGATATTGATTGATAATGGGTTTTTTGTGAGATATTATGACAATTTTCCATTTTGACTTTGGTTCAATGTGGAGATTTGTTGTTGAAGTGATGGTGCATTTTACAAAATTTGGCTTATGATAGGATAATTTTTTGACATATCTTGATAGTTCGGTGAATATAATGAGATTGTCTAAGTGGTTGGTGGAATACTATGTGTAATGTGCGAAAATTGAAACACTAGGGTTAGAAAGGATTAGCTAATTTTTCATCTACAAAACATTAGAATTGTGGATTGGAAAGGGTATGAGACTGACTCAAGAAACCAAAGAGGTGAGTCAATCAAACATATATATAAATTATTTTAGAGTCTTTGAAATGTATTTTTGATGAAATTCAATGATAAACTAGTTAACTATGAAAATGTAATGTTCTATAATAAATTATGGAAAACTAAAAATTGACAAAAAAATTTAGGTTCATGAAAAGAAAAGGGTAGATGCAAAGGCACCTGACTTTTAAATTTGAAACATATTTTTTTGGAAAAGGTCACCTAGGGAAACCTTGTCTAGAGATCTGAAACTAAAATTTAATTGCATAGTCGTCAAGTGCCCAATCTAAGAATTCTTTTCAGATCTTATTGTTAGACCTTCATCGGTTGTTGAGATAATTGATGGTTCATATCTTGCCATGTTGTAGGTCTTGGATATCTTCCTCCAATATTCTTAAAATCTAAAACCTATGCATTCAAAGAGAGGAAGGGATTTTCCATACAGGGGCTTGCCTCGATCAAACCTCGTGTTGGTATTTCTACCTCCATAATGGAAAAATTGATGATAAAGAGACCATATCACATTGAGTGAAAAGGAATAAATGATAAATGAATGATGAATGAAAAAATTATTGCAAATCACCACTCAGATCTAATCTCCTTGAAGGTCTGAATTCATGCACATCACCTTAATGATTGGTTGAAATTTGTCTTGATTTGATTTGAAGAATTATAAATATTAGTACTCACAAACAAAATGTTGCAATAACACTGCTCTTGACTTCCCTTGATTGATTTTAGAAGTATTTTCCTGAATAGTTTTTCTTCCCTCATAAATTTTCTCTTTTCTTGCTCGAAATGATCGGAAAACATGCTTAAATATGCATTTTAATTAATCCTTTTGAGTGGGGGAAAACCTCAAATAATTTTCAAATCATAAATATCTACGAAGTGAAATTTTAAACATTTAAAAATTTTCTTTTTGGACAAGGATGCCCATAGAAAACTTATTCAACAAATTTTTGCCAAAATTTATGGGAATTGTGGGGAATTAAATATTTTTTATTAATATTTCCTCAAAATTGGTAAATTATTGTTATAATTAAAGTTATAGGAAAAATAGGGTGTCAAGGTAGTGTGAAATTGACAAGGTTGATAATTTATGATGCTATATTTAGCCCCCACTTTAGTGAGAGTATGAAATTATGCTCAAATTCACTCTAAATGAAGATTATGTGGAGAGGGGTTCAATTTTCCAAACATTGAAGATGTAGGATGGCAATGGGGGATGCACAAGCCCCCAAGATTCAAGATCCTATTATGAAACAACATGAGGATAAATGAATAGACACATGAAGTGGAATGTAGCATTGAAAAACATAGAGCATACACAATGGAGACACATAATCTTGATCGTTGATGATAGACGACCTCATGCAGCTAATGATATAACATGGCCAGGAAATAGGGACCCCAAGAAAAAATAGTCCTCTTTCCTCACATACAAACAAGTACATCCCCCCATCCAATGGGAAATCTATGACCACGACGATCTGGGATCAGTAATCCGTCAATCAAGGTCATCAGCATGGCATCGAACCTTGGAAACCGATCAGCTACAACATCCCAACTGATCTCATAACCATCCATGCCCAACTGGGCACCATCGTCACCCTCATACATCTCTGATAAGGCCTATCACCCTTGGTGCAATTCATAGATAACTCTCTCTCCACTAATCGGAATGCGGAGAATATGGTAGACATCCTCCAAAGTCACTGTCGCCTCTCCAGTAGGTAGGTGAAATGAGTAGGTCTCTGAGTTCCACCTCTCACGAAGAGCTGTCAGCAAACCCCAATTTGCCTGAATAATGGGCATATTGGTGACATGGTACAAACCTAGTGCCATTAGTTGCTATTTTTGTCTATTGTTCAAGCAATCTCTAAAGCCATATGTCACCAGTCGAAACTCTCAAGTGTAAATCAGCACAAGCTGACTCTGCACAAGAAAGGCCAAGGATTAGAACATATTGAGCAACATTGTTTAAAGGTTACTACTACTGACAAGTCAAGGGTGCATCCAAACTAATCTTGGCATAGAGTCAGCAAAAGTCAATTCTGGTCAATTGCAAATGCATCGCATTGACTACAAATGTGTTAGAGTAAAGGTTTTAACTTAATTATGCTGATTAAGTTACCTTTATTCCCTTCTTAAGATTTCACATTAGTTTGCATAAAGTGACATTTAATAATTATATTAATTATTAAATGTTATCCTATTAGGGCTTCTACTAGGGTTTTATTAGGGTTTGCATGATCTCCTTTTTATAAGGATTGATCCCATTGTATTTCAATATCAATTCATTCTCTCATTCTCTCTGATATATACATTTTAAGTTTTCAGAGAACCCTTGCTTGTTTGTCTCCATCTCTTCTTTTGTGAAAAGTTATTTGCATGTAGGTGATCTTCAAGGTTTGTGGTGTTGTATTTTCTCAACTCCTACATGGTATCAGAGCTCCACACCTACTGCTTCCTATTCTTGTTTTGAAGATTTTTGGAGCTTCAAGGGTTTGGGGATTGTTTTCTTGGTCTAGGGAAAACCTGCAATTTTGAAGTATTTTCAGCTCAAACGGACATCGCCATTGTATCCGCAGCGGTCAAAAACCCCTAAATCGACTGTTCATTCGTCTATTTTAGACAAAGTCAAAATTCGAAGCAAATTTTTTTTGCGAATACGGTCGTACGGCCGTCCCTGCCTGGTAAATTTTATTTTCGAAAAAAAAAATTTCCGCCTTCTATTTTTTGGAAATTTTCAGTAAAAATATTTTTGATCTTTTTAAAAATTAAAAAAACAAAAGAAAATTTTTTTCAGAGTTTTAGGGCTTGCCGGCTCGGTACAAGGGTACCCGCAGGTCCCTGCACCTGCAGGCCTGCGGGCCCTGTGGTACGGTGGTCGGCATACTGCCGACTGCCGGTGGCTTAATGTTGACCGATGGTTGACAGTACCACTGACCGGTGGTACACTGTCCACCCAGGGGTGATGGGGGTTGGGCCCAAGTGCCTCCCCTCATCAATTTTTCAAATATTTTTTTTTTATTAAAAAATCTGCATTTTTTTTATTTAAAAAACAATTTTTTTTCTATAATAGTCCAATCGCACTTTTACGATGACAGCCGTTTGGCCATCAAATTTAATCCAATGTTTTTGCTGCAACGGCCATATGACCATCAAATTTAACCCAGCACTACTTTTTTCCCTCTTTGGAGTTGATTTATTCCGGAGGCCGTAACTTGGGCATACGATATTGTTTTTTGGCAAACGAGATATCGTCGGAAAGTTGGTTTTCTCATCTTTGTAGTGGTGTTAGTCTCATCACTTCTTGTTTCCATTGGTGCATTCTACAGCTAGTTGAAGAGAAAGGGGCTATTTTCAGTCTCAAGCTCATAACTTTTGATCAGTTTCTCCATTTTTTGCACTCAGCGGCATTGGAACCGTATTTTTGAGCTCTTCAGTTTCATCATGCCATTTTTCCAGATTTCACTCCAGGTATCTTTTATTCAGTTATTTGTGTTTTCACACTCTGGTGGATTACCTGGACATATTTGCTTTTGGAAACTTTTTGTTCGCATGGGATGCTTTGTTCTTGGCTGTTCTTCATGTATTTCCAACATTTTGTCTTTTAAGGACATTTTGAGTATCATTTGCAAGCAATCTTTTATGTAAACGCATTGAGATAAAGTGCCACACTATTGTACATGCATCTTTTGGGGATTTTTCACATAAGGTTGTGCCATATTTTTTACTTGCACTGATATTATAAAGTGCCATTAGGGGTTGTGTAGTTTGCCTTTGTTTTGCCATCGCATCTTTGTCCGGTGAGTATCCCTCCACGACGACATTGAATCCATACCATGGGGGGTTGTGTAGTTTTCCTTTGTTTGCCATCACACCTTTGTCCAGTGAGTGTCCCTCCACGACGACCATGGATCCATATGATTCTAGCCTCATGCATGTGTGCTTTGTTTTGCAAACCACTTTTTTAGTTGCAGGTGCTTTCTTGTGCACTTTCAGATGTATCTTCTTCTTCATGCACTACAGGGTGTTTCACATCATTTCAGTGGATTTGTCAGGCTCTCCTAGTTCAGCATTATGGGGGGTTTATTATATTGTTCATGCTAATTCTTCCTTGGTTTCACCTTGGAAGGAATCTTCCATTCTCAGTTGATTAGTGTTTCAAACTATTGGTTCTTATTCCATTTGTATCTTCATTCTAGGTGTTTGCCTTTGTTTCCCATTTGATTTGAGTAGTGTCGTTTGGGACACTCATGCACATTTTGTATCTTCGTTCTAGGTGTTTGCCTTTGTTTTCCATCTGATTCAAGTAGTGTCATATGAGGCACTCATACAAATTATTGTCTTTTTGATCCTGATCATCTTATCTTCAGCAGAGGTTCTTCAACACCATAGTAGTCATCTTTCGACAGTTGTTTGTAGCTTCTTCTGCTTCAGTGATGTTCTTCTTCTTGGCTTTCTTCTTCTCTTTTTGGAGTAGAGCTTTTTCCCATGAGGTTTTCTCTATTTATCCATTTTACAGAGATTTGGTTGTATTTGGGTACCTAATCTGGCCTAGTTGCCGAGACCCATGTTTGCCTTCTTCCATTGTAGTTACCTTTGCTTTCTTGCATTTGTTTGTAGCTGCACTGTTGCTCATCATAAGGGGGCGTGTTAGAGTAAAGGTTTTAACTTAATTATGTTGATTAAGTTACCTTTATTCCCTTCTTAAGATTTCATGTTAGTTTGCATAAAGTGACATTTAATAATTATATTAATTATTAAATGTTATCCTATTAGGGCTTCTATTAGGGTTTTATTAGGGTTTGCATGATCTCCTTTTTATAAGGATTGATCCCATTGTATTTCAATATCAATTCATTCTCTCATTCTCTCTGATATATACATTTTCAGTTTTCAAAGAACCCTTGCTTGTTTGTCTCCATCTCTTCTTTTGTGACAGGTTATTTACATGCAGGTGATCTTCGGGGTTTGTGGTGTTGTATTTTCTCAACTCCTAAAAAATGTGCCACAATTAGTCAATTGCGGCTCTGTGCATGAAAATTGCAATGCAATATTTCAAATGCATCATTTGACTTGGCAATTGCATTGCAAAATGGCATATGCGTCGCGAAAGCCTCACTTGTGTCACAACCTAGCGATTGCATCATTTCCCCTTGCGGATGTGCAATCAAACAACAAATCCTAACCTACCCATCGCACTTGCTTTGCGATGCAAGAAAATGCGTTGAACGAGAAGGCATTTGCTGTTTATGTGACATCATTTGTGCAACGCATATGTTTACCCCTCATAAAACCATAATAAAAGCATTAAATTCAAAAATTGACAAGGGGGATAGGGTACTTATCGGTGCCTCTGCACCCTCGGGTTGTCGGAATGTCTACACATGGTATCCACAGTGGGTAGTCACTAGAATCACCATCATCTCTCTAGGCTCTAATTTCTAAAATTTCTATTTAACAAATGAGAAAATGACACTTGGATTGACCTTTTCAACCTATTTATAGGCTGAAAATTAGGGTTTTGACCTAGTAGGTTGTACTGGAAGCTCATTTGACCACCTTTGACCAGTATTTTGGCTAGCTCAATGTCCTTCGTTTCTAAATCGGATTGCGCCATCACTTTTCTGGTTATTAATTGAATTACTTGGGATATTTTCCAAATTTTTCTGACCCCGGGTCGAAATTCAAAAAAATTCCTAAGGGGGAATAGGCACTCTGCACCTTCACTCGGGCATATTATGGACTTGTTTTCTTTGCCACAATGCGACAAGCTACATTATGACAAAGAAGGACAAATGTAGACACCTAAAAATGACTTAGGCTTGCGACCACTATTTTACCACCTCTCGTCATAACATGATTATAACTTTGTAATTATGTTTCTAACCCACATTCAACTATTAATTAAATATAATTATTTAATTAATTCGAGATCTTTCATTCTTCATGATCATTAAATAAATAAAGCTTATTTATTTAGTTAATGAGTGAATAATTATCAAAGTCTTCTTACAATTAAATAAAGTCTCATTTATTTAATTAATCCTTATCATTAATGTCCTCTTGATTATTAAATAAGTATATTTTAATATATTTATTTAATATGTCACTAATTCCTAAATTCTCTCATAATTAAATAGATTAATTAATTTATTTAATTAATTAACCATCTCTTCTAAATTAAATAATAATTATTAATTATTTAATTTCCTTATGTGACACTTCTTTATTTTTAAATAAAAAAATATTATTTAAAAATGTTTCACATTTGTTAACTAATTCTTCTTTTAGTAATTAATTGCAAAAATTAATTACTCACTATCTCACAAAATCCATATTTTGAATTAATTTAATTCAAAATTGAAACATTCTTCTACAAAACAGGTAATTGCTAAAATTACTGATTTTCTAAAATCTCATCCCCTTATCTCTTGATTTTTACTAATTTCATCTCAAGGTCACATTTATTCTCCACCATTGATTTAATTTATCAAATTAAATCTTGTCCACAGATTTGGGGATTGTTTCCCTAACCGTAATTGAGATTTGTCATTTTGAATCTTGACCGTTGATTCCATGACATTTCTTAATCTCTCATCTCATCCATCCATTCAAGATTGCATTTTCTATAAAATGACATTCTTGATCTCATTTTCGAGATCGCTTATGAATACTTAGATGTCTTAGTTTCTATTGTCTTCTTGCATACTTGTTTTATCATCTTAAGCTTCTCGCATTTAGAATTAATATTCTTGTGCAACATCATATTCTCAAAATTCGTTGAAAGTCTTTGTTTAGGTCTAGACATTTTAGAGTTTTTCTCACACACAAGCTGAGGGCACTCTTCATCATAACAAGCTTAAGGAGGTACAATGGAAGTGAATCATGGAGGAGAGAAGATTGGGTGAGGCTGTTCTAGTTTTAATCATTTTCTCTTTTTATATCTAATGTGTTTCATTGTTTGTTGGATTTTATTTAATATATGGATGCATTATTTGTCTTAAGAATCTGTTTTTCATAAATCCATCATTACACATATACAATGCAAACACATAACATACAATAATCACAAAACAAAAACTAAAGGTTAGTACTAATAGGATTCGAGTCATTAAGGAAAATAGATCTCATTCTTAAATTTGTCTCAAGTACCAAATATCATCCATCAAATGTGATATTTAAATATAATGATGCCCTCATAAGGATGTAAAATCACTCATAAGCTACATAAATCTACTAGCTAGCAAGTTGTGTTATTTTAGGTGTCTATATAATAAGATAGTTCTGACAAGGATAACAAGTTGTGTTATTCTAAAATACTCTTGAAACACATGGATCCACTAGAAAGAAATTTGTGTTATGCTAAGTGGCCATGTTAAAAAATTATCTAAAATCTTAGACCAACAAACTCCCTTATGGTAGGACTATGAAACTATGATTTAGTGAGCACACAAAAATCATCTCAAGGGGTGCACAATTTTTAACATCACAGGGGATGAATAAATACTTAATGTCACAAGGGATGCATTGATGACCATGTCAGAGGGGGTGTTATAACAACACCACCACTAAAGGGGTACGTCAATAAATTAAATCTCACAAGACATATATGAAATGGATAGGGGTAATATATGCCCCCTCTAAAAGTTTAAAATACTTGATATGTTGGTATTTTAGGGAAGAGAAGGGGAAGAGGGGATCCTTCAAATGAATGAACACCTCCAAAAACTACTTATCCTTCAACCACAAAAGATAATATCATATTCATGCCATGGAAAATATGATTGTACTTAAGATTGTACCATCATAAATGACAATGAGAAAAAACATAAAACTATAAATGCCACATAGTAAAGAGAAACACCATCATTAAGTTGTATTTTATTAGTCAAGGACTAAAATTTTCTAGTAGAATGACCATACACTCGATGATATACACAAAATTATTTATTTTTATAAAAAAATCATGTTTTTGGAGGAAGAGTAATCAAGAAGTCCTTGAGAAACCTACACAAAATATGATCTTTCTCAGTATTAGGAGACATTTCTTTCTCTTTTGAAGAAGATATTTCTTGCTTACCACAAGATGTCATAAATATAGTAGATGATAAAGCATTAGATGAACATGGGGAAAAAGGTTGGAAAACTAGACCTTGATTAGAAAAGTATGATAAAGACTTCACTTGATCCTTATCATTTTTTTGCATGTTTCCATTTATCCATTTTTAGAAATAATTGTGTATCCATGCCTATGCAAACCTTCCAACTCAGATGAAGAAAACGCATGTGCATGTTGATGAGAATAATTGGTTCTTTTGTAAGAACACAAATCCTTATAAAGCATTTTAAAGTTAGGCATCTTCCACTCATGAGTGATGGAAGCTAGAGGGCCTCCATCACCATAATGGGGTGATATTTTTGAATCTATTGTTGTAGAACGAGATAAAAAACAACTCTTTAGGAGTATATTGTGAGAATTTTTACTCTCCCATTAAGGAGTGTGTAAAATCCAATGAACCCCAATCATCATCTAAGGTATTTTTATAGATGAAATTCAATTAGGATTATCATCAAATTTTATAGGTTCTACCTTTGAAGTTGGGATCAATGTATTAAGTGAGTTGGAAGTGCTATGTTTGGCTTCGACTTGTGAATTGTAACTTTTTTCATCTACTTTAACCATATATATCTTGTTATTATATTCATACATAATATCATGATGAAGAGTAGACGAGACTCCCTTCCATGTGTGAATCCACAGTCTACCTAGGAAAATATTATTTGGAAGAGGTATTAACATGATATGGATAGGGGTAGGAAAAACCATGGGTCTTACCTTAATGGCTAGGATGATCATCCCCAATGGTTTCTTACTAACAGTGTCAAAGCCATGAATAGAAACATCATTAGGTTGTCTAATATTCTTACCCTCACCAACTTTATTTATAAGATCAATTCTATAAACATTAAGACATGTTCCATTATCTATGAGGGTACACCTAACTCTAGTTTTATTAATGGCTAACATTATCATTAAGGATTCATGTTTGTTTTTGATCTCAAGAGTGGTAATTCATGTTGAGGGAATGAAATACCCAAATTTTTCACTTGCATACAATCAAACAAGTTAGGTACATAATAATTTTTTATAGCTTGAGACATCAATCTTCTGTGAAGCCTCTTGGATCATCCTGTGGTATGTAGGTAATGTTTGAATCAAATCCCAATGGGAGATCTTTGCTGGAGTATTATGAAGTTACTTAGAAATATCATATTACTTAACACTATGCTAAGAAATTTAGGTGGGCGTGGAAGGTATGGTTGAGGTAATGAGATGAATGTTGTTGTTTATTTTGCTTTCTTATTATTTCTAGTGATATATATGAGCAACTATGTGATAACTTGGTTTCTATGACACGTGATTACTAGTGAGTTGATTTGTAAATTTTAAGATATCACCATAAGGTTTAGGAGGTCCTATGACGAGAGGTTACTTAGGAGGTCCAATAATTAAAGGATATCTAATAGCCAATTGTCCATTCATAACCTCAAGTAAGTTAATGACCTGTGATAGTATCACCTTATCCTTATCATTGATGTAATCTATCTTACTATATTTTGAAATAAATGTATCAATGGCTTCATCCTCTTGTGCCACAATATTTCCCAATTAGGAGAGGTATTGGGAGAGAAACACATAAGATTCTCATGACGGTCAATGATTGGATCCTCTAACATCAAGATACCTTCTTCAGTAGTAGGTGAGGTATTGGGAGATGAATAACTATTATTTTAATGATTTTCCATGATTGTATCCTATTGTACCAAAATATTCTCACAAGTGGGAGAGATATGGGAAAATAAATAACATGACTGCCAAAGATTTTAATTTGATCTCTTAGATTATTCTCATAGGTAGAAAAATTATAGTTATACGAGACATGCATTACCATATCAAAACATCTTTGAAAAGGAAACATGTTGTTATATTCCCTATGGATGAAATTAGTTATGCATAAAAAAATCAAATAGGTTTGAAATTTTTTTTCTAAAAAAAGAACTAGATCTGGAAAAAGGAGACATATAGGGATTTTCAATGAATTTTTTAGCCTAAAATGACTGGACAAGGGTTCCTTAGTTTGAAAAATATTTTAATAAAATTTTTTTTGGGAGTGATCTTGTTGGCATATGGCTAGGGAGATTGCTAGTGTTGTCATTGATGGCATCCCAAGTCATGCAATTTAAGTCTTGCATCCGAATGTATAACTTTGGTTCCTACTGGCAGTACAAAACAAAGAATAGGGAATCTAATTAGCAGGCATAAAAGTTGATCTAAACACCTTATTGGATAGACATTTTGGGTTGTGGATCTCTAAGGAAGGGTTGCTAATGTTTGTAGTATCTTTTTTTTGATGTGTACTCACCAGCACGTGATCTAGAAGATGCAGTGCACTAATTTGGTGTCTATATATGCTAGAAGGCTGACCCAACAAGGATAGAAATCATGGATGTATAGGATGTAATTAATTATAAGTCCTTGTGATTTATTAAGTATTATTTGGGTCCTCTCTTTGTCTTAACCAACTTTGGAGGATGTGCATGCAGATTTAGTGGTGGATTTGGCTGACAAGGTAAAAGTAACTTAATAGTCTATAAAGTCGACTGATAGATGAATAAATCTTTGATTGCAGATATATATAAGATTGGTTTTACCATTTTAGTGTGTGAGGAGTATGTATGTTTGGGTAGAAGTGAGAATTGTAAGATCTAGTTGTGCAATAGTGCGCATTTGATCATAAGTGATGTGAAGAGTAGAAAAGAGCATAATAGGGCAAAGCAAAGTGCAGAGTTAGAAAGAAGATCCATAATTAGATCTATGAGCTTCACCGGAACTATTACCTGGCATAAATAGATGCTACTATCTCATTTCACCCTTTAGATGGTTAAAATCTAATTGTATGTGCAGGATCATCATGGAAAAAATAGGCCATGCAATGGCAATAAAATTCACAAAATCAAAGTTAGGCAACTTAACGTAAAAATTTGAATAAGTTATCTATATTATTTCAAAAATATTTAAGAATAGAATGTATAGAAAATTGAATGGAGTTTCTAAAATATTAGGTTTATTTTCAAAAAACAAAAATCTATTTGGTGAAAATTTGAAATTTCAATGCAGTAGTAATTTATGCCGAAGGCATATCCAATTTGAAGTGAGCCTGGCTCACTTTATCCATCCACGATGTAGCACATTCCACAAGGGCTAGGAAACCCTTAATTTCATTTGGACGGTTGCTCATCTTCTGTAGCCAAAGACGAGCTAAGTTTGACCAAACCTTATGCGATATTAAATCTTGGAGGAGAAAAGTATCAGAATTTTTACCTTACGTGATATTTTTACCATTCACCGCTTTTCATGTGCCATTGATTTTTTCACCGCTTGGGAATTACAATCAATGTTCATACATATGTTAAGAAACGCAACTCATAGCATGTACCTCTCTCATTAATAATATGACATATAAAGTATATATTATATTTTTTATTTTTCTATATAATTTAAATTATTGATTAAATATATTTTAAAAATAATATTTATAAAAATACCATATATTAAGTATCTATATATTTAATTTAATTATGTATTTATTTTATATATAAAATTATATTTCAATTATGTTTATTATACATATATTATATAAATTGTTAAATACAATATAATATGAATTTATTTTATTACTATATTTTATATTTTAATTATTTTTATATAACTTAACTATTATATAGATTTTTAAATAATATTTTATTACTATTTATTGTTGAATTTTTTTTTTAATATTTTTGTTATTTAATGTGTATTTATTTGAAATATAAAAGCTATATTTATTATCTTAATAAATTTATTTATTTATTATATGTAATATTTTATATAATTTCAATTATTAAATATATCTATAAAATATTATTTTTTAATTAAAATACTATATATTAAATATTTATATATTTGTTATTTCATTATGCTTTCATTTTAGATATAAAATTATATTACAATTACACTTATTATCTTATATATAAACTGATAAATATAATATAATATATATTTTTCCTATAAAAATTGAGAGAGAGCTGGAGGTCCAAGCATGGGGTAGATGGAGGGAGAAAGAGACAAGGATGAAGAGAAAGTAGAAAGGAGAGAGAATAAGAGAGTTAGGGACACACTCCCTATTTCTCCCTCCATATCTCAATCTTTATCTCTCTCACTCTCTCACACACACTCCCTATTTCTCCCTCCCTATCTCTATCTCTATCTTTATACCCTCTCTCTCTTTATTACTTGTCTCTATCACCTCCATTTTATCTCACTCCTACCCCCTCTATCTCTATCTTCTTATCTCAGCCTCTCCCTCTCTAGCTATATCTCATTATCTCTATCTCTCTCTTATTCACTCCACCTCTCTCTCCTACTCTATTTCTCTATATCTCTCTCCATCTCCCTCCTCTCTATCTCTTTCTATCCATATCTTTCTCTACCTCTATCTCCCTATCTATTTATCTTCTTCCATATCCCTCTCTCTATATATTGAGCTATCTCTAACTCTCCCTCGACCTCTATCTCATTATCTTTCTATCTCTCTCCACCCCTATATCTCTCCCTCTTTCGACTTCTCTCTATATATCATTTTCTATCTCTATCTTTATCTTTCTATCTATCCCTCTCTCATTTATTCTCTCTCAATATATTATATCTTCTCTCTCTTTATCTCTCACTCTCCTCTCCATATTCCTCTCCTCCATTTCCACATCCATCTTGATCTAGACATTTTCATCCCTATCTCTATCTCCTTACCCTCTCTCTCTTGCTCTTCCCCCCTCTATCTCTCCCTCTTTCTATACCTCTCACTTTTTTTTGTATTGCAAACATAACATAACCTTGTTGGTAATGTAGTTTGATTCTCTTCTTGCTTTAAATGTTGTATTTGTTTGGATCCTTGTATGTTGATGCATAGTTGATTTAAAGTTACCATTTATCCATTCACACCTTTGTTTAACAAATAACATCATGTTTTCTAAATGCTCTACCAATTGACATCCTATAGTACACAAATATATTTTAAAAAATAAAATATGTTTTTTCCTAATTGACCTTCCACACCTCTTTCGGCATACCCATTGCACACCAATGTGTGATTGCTAGTTAAATTTTAGGGAAAAAATAAGAAGTAGGTGTCTATCTAACCACCCTAACCACAATAAAATGATAATATTTTTTTCTAATATTTTAGATATGTAGTGGACTCATGTATCAATGTGATGCATATTTTTTGTATTTTTTTTCCAAGTAAATAATTAATTATGAATTTTTTATAACAAATTTTTAAAAATATAAAAACTTGTATGTCGAACCACCTTAACCTAGTCAAAACTTCATGAAATTCAAATTTTATTTTTTTAATCCTATAATATGTGAAGCATAAAATGTGATACTGTTTGAAAGCTATAGATGTTTTTCAATCAGCCTATCAATCAAGACTTTAGTTGTAATTCAAATAGAAAATGAATAATAATTATTTATTAAATTCAAAGTAAAGCATAATTTATATTGGTGGAAAGTTGAGAATCTCCTTTAAAAATCATTTTTGTTTCATCAATTTTGGGTAAAAAAAAAAATCATCAACCACATGGGCCATCATATCACTTAGATATTGCCACTTTTTAGCCCATCATGATCCTACACATACCCCTAAATTTTGTAGGGCAGTAAGCCTTTCTCTTGAGTAGTGAGCTCTAGGCAGTGTGCCTGAATGCAAGTGCATTCCTTTTGTAAACAATTATATTTAAGTACTTAAATTGTGGATTAACCTCCATCGTGGTTTTTCCCCTAACATGGTTTCTATGCAAAAATTTGTGTCATGGTGTTATGAATGTTTATTGTGAATGCATACATCTTTTCTTTAATGCAATGATGAAATTGTTCCAAGTTTTGGATAGATGGAGTTTAAATATTGTCAAACATTGTTTCACCCCCTCGCCTCTCAGTGTTCCCTTGAGTCCAACAATTGGTATCAGAGCTAGTTCCTCTAAATAATTTTTTTAGCTTGAGGTGGATCTTGGAATGTGATGGACTCTGGTAGTCTTCAACAAAAATAATTGGTGGCACTTGGTGACCTTGATTGGTCTAAAGCAGAAGTTCAAGAATTGAAAGAAAATCTTAGAGATGCTAAGAAATTCATCCAGTCATTGAAGGATCAAATAGTTAAATCTAGAGTGAAGAGGAAAGATCTCTTTGATCAGATACAACATAAGGAGAACAAAGACATGGATGAAGCTCACCTGAATCAAACCTTGAAGAAGATAACTGAAGAATGTGAAAAGCTTGCTAGAGACAATGCAAACCTTAAACATGAGATGGAATCTATGATGATGAAGATCACTAAAGAGATAGAAGAAAGGAAGAAAAATGAGGAAAATCTCGCTCAGACCCTGAAAGAGGAATCTGATGAATGCAGTAGAATAAAAAGTGAATTCACTCAGTTGGAAAGTGAACTACAAAGAACTAGAAACATTAAAGAAGAACTTGGTAAGAAGATTGTTACTCTTAGAAATGATCTTGTCATTGCAAATGAATTCAAAGAAAAGTTTAAGATTAGTTTAGTAAAACTTGATGAGCTAACTCAAGGACATAAGAACCAAAATAATTTCAAACAGAACCAAAATGGAAAAGAACCAAAATAATTTCAAACAGAACCAAAATGGAAGACATCCGGTAAGACAACCTAATGCACAAAAGTTTAATGGGTATTGTTTTTCCTATAATAAGTCTTGTCATATGATTGCTCAGTGTAGAAGTAACATGAATTCAAGAGTTTCATCATTTTCTAGTCAGTGTTTCAATTGCAAAAATCCTGGTCATAAAGCAATTGAATGCTTAAACATGTCAAATCACTCTATTGATAGAAGAAATGTTGAATGCTATACATGTGGTAAACTTTGGCATATTGCTAATCAATACAGATCTAAAAAAATTCATTGGAATGATTGGTCAAGACAAGAAATAATTGTGCTACAACTGCAACAAGTATGGTCATATTGCAAGATTCTGTAGAAGCAAAAATACCGACAAAAGAGGTCTGGTATACACATACATAAATATACAGAAAAATGATAAAGGAAAGGAAAAGGTAACTATAGATGAAATCAAAGATCAGATGAAGAGGACAAGGGTAAGGGAAAATGATTCTAATGCTGGAAATGGTTATGTACTAGATATCGCTTCTAGTATTTCTTCCAATAATTAATTTTAGGCCACTGGCCTAGGGGGACTCTTTCAAGAAAATCTTTCCTCCCCTATCTTGGATGGTATCGAAATGCAGAAAATAGTCAAGAAGGTGTACTCATGATGTATAAAAGTTTTGGATAACTTTAGCAAAGTGAACTTAGAAAATTTATAGGTTTGCAAAATATTTTTATGTCATCATTTGGAAAAATAGTATCTTTGGAAAACATAGGGAAAATGCATTTATTGCACATGTGGGAGCTATATAAGTCAAGTCAGAGTCATCGTTTGTCACTTTGCATCGAAGGAAAGAAGAAGGAGAGCACTCGACAGGAAAATTACGAAGAAGTTAAATCAATTCATCGACAAATATTGAAATCTATCAGGTATGTTGAATCACTCTCAAATAGTTCATTCAAGTTAAGTCTGTGGTTGCGAACCCTAAACATGAAAAGAAAAATGGATCAAATCAAAGGCTCAATCACTCTAGATGAATATAACAGTGTAAAGATTAGGTCTATGAGAAATTTTCTACTCCCTAATGAATTAAAGCAATTGAGCGAAGCTAAGCATGGAAATTTGGATTTATGGAGTGAGTTTCCGTACTTTGAAAATGCGGAATTCATAAAATTCATATTGAGTAGATTACATGATGATGTTTTAACTTTGGACAAACCTTACACCATTTCAAAGGAGGCAATCGAGAATTTAACTTGTTTTTGCAAAGTCGGAGATATTCCCAGAAAGAAATATATCTAGAATAAAGAGGTCGAAATCCAAACTAGAGTAATCAGAGATCAGAGAGCTCTGATGATCGCTACAATCAAGAATATTGTCATGAACTATATTGCATATGGAATAACACATAAAATATTCTACGAAAATTGAGAAGGAGCTACATCGGTTGGCTCAGTATACATTGCTCATAAAATGATAATTGAAGGTCAGGACTTTGACTTATGTGGGCTATTAAAAGATCAGATTATGGAAAATTTTCAACTAAAAAAGGAGTTAGGTTATCCATTTAGGTTTGGAAATTTAATTATATGTCTAGTTCAATGTATTTCTTTAATCTCCTGCCAAAAATCAACAATGTAGTATGGAGATCAGACAAACCAGTATGCAATAAGATATACTCTTATTCTAAGATCTTGACTAATAGGGATTTGGAATTTGAAAATTTCTCTAAGAATGTGCTTATAAAGTGTGGATTAGTCAATATTTCCCCTTTGATAAGATCAATGGAAGTTGGCTCATCTTCTGGTAGCATTGATAAAGGACAAAAAAGAGGATAGGAAATTATTGAATACAACCCTCCGAAAAGAAAAGTTCCTAGAATTGAGGGAAGAGGAAAAGAAAAGGAAATTGTGGACATTTTGGATGAATAATCTAAGGAAAAACCTAAGAATCCACTAGAAAATGAATCTAGTCTTGAAAAAGGTAGTGAGGAAGAAGAAGATATGTCAAGAGAAAAGCTTCAACAGCTTATTCAAGGCATAGGTGGCATGCATAGAATTGCAAAGCTATGGTTAGACAGACCATCATACAATCATGACTTGATTCTGGAAGTTCTAAATGCTCATGTTGAGCACTGTAAGATAAGATTGGAAAATATGAAGGAAATTCTACCTCAAGAGATGATTGAGTGTAACAAATAATCAATAGGCTCTCAGGAAAAAGGTGAAGAAGAAGGTGAAGTTGTCTCTCACCTGAAGCAGAAATTTAGACTATCCCTTTCCAAGCTAAAGAATAAAATGAATGAGCTAAGGCAATGCAGAAGTTCAGCCACTAGCATCTAAAATTATTGCATTTGTTGGCCCCATGCAGTCAGCAATTACAAAGAGAACTTGAATCAGATTGAAACATAGTTGAATAACAATGGAAAAACCTTTGACATATCTCAGGATCTAGATGGAATCATCAGGAGGAGAACCCAGGAGCTATAGTCAGAACACACTAAAATTCAGCTCTCTAAGAATTTTCTTGTGGATAATTTTTGGAAGGTAAAGGATCTAATTGAATGTAGGCTAGAGTAGATGGTGGAAACACTAAAGAATGGTGAGAAACTGGAAGAAATAATTACAATTCCTGAATCTATCATTGAGATTATTAACAAGACTTCAAAGAACAATAGCTTAATCGTTAGTATTGGAATCACAATAGATGGATGGAAGAAGTTCCTTCCGGAAGTGAAGAAAAAACATAAGATAATCTTCTAAAGATAACAGTTAATTGTCTTCAAGTTTTTAAAATTTTGATCAAAGGAGAAGAATTGTAGGCATATACGTGTGAAATTTTTGAAGCTTTGAGAATTTTGAACATGTGTTTTGTCACTTGGTTTTGTCTTTTTGGCATATTGAATCTATGATTTGTCATTGATGTCAAAGGGGGAGAGAATGAAGTGAAAAATGTGCCATAGAAGGAGGAAAGAAAGCAACATAAGAGGAGAGAATGCCTTATAAATCTCAGGGGGAGATAGTGTAGTAAAAGGTGTTTCTAACACTTAGTCATTTTTCACTAAGTATTTCCATCAATGCCAAAGGGGCAGATTGTTGGTGTTGTCATTGATGGTAACCCAAGCCATGAAACTTAAGTCTTGCATTCAAATGTATAAATTTGGTTCCTATTGGGAATACAGAACAAAGAACATGGCATCTAGTTAACAAGCATAAAAAAAGATCTAAACACCTTACTGGATAGACATTTTGGGTTGTGGATCTTTGAGGAAGGTCTATTAATGTTTGTAGTATCTTGGTTTTGATGCGCACTCACCAGTACATGTTCTAGAAGATCCAATGCACTAATTTGGTGTCTATCTATGCTAGAAGGCCAACCCAACAAGGATAGAATTCGTGGATGTATAGGATGCAATTAATTATAATTCCTTGTGCTTGATTAAGTATTATTTGGGTCCTCTCTTTGTCTTAAACAACTTTGGAGGATTCACATGTAGATTTAGTGGTGCATCTGGCCGACAAGGTAAAAATAACTTAATATTCTATAACTTAGCTAACTAATAGATGAATAAATATTTGATTGTGGATATATAAGATTTTTTTTACCATTTTAATGTGTGAGGAGTATGTGTGTGTGGAGAGAAGTACAAATTTCTAGATCTAGTAGTGCAATAGTGCAAATTTTATCATAAGTGATGCGAAGAGCAGAAAAGAGAAGAATAGGGTAGAGCGAAGTGCAGAGTCAGAAACCAGATCCAGAATTAGATCTATGAGCTTCACTGAAATTGTTACCTAGCATAAATAGACACTACTATCTCAGTTCACTCTTTAGATGGTTTTAATCTAAATTTTATAGGGTAGTAAGCCTTTCCATTGAGCAATGAGCTCGAGGCAGTGTGCCTGAATGCAAATGCATTCCCTTTTGTAAACAATTATATTTGAGTACTTAAATTGTGGATTAACCTCCACCATGGTTTTTCCCCTAACAGGGTTTCCACGCAAAAAATTGTGTCATGGTGTTATGAATGTTTACTTTAAATGCATACATATTTTCTTTAATGCAACGATGAAATGGTTTCAAGTTTTGGATAGATGGAGTTTAAATATTTTTGAACACTTATTCACCCCCCTCTCATTGTTCCCTTGAGTCCAAAAAATCTATAGTTTCTTAGTTTCCTATGTCTCAAAGGTTTAGTTCTGAAAGTCAACAAATTTCTAAAAATGCACCAAAAGCTAGATTTACCATATGAATCAGATACATGCATGCAATTTTAAATAATTTTAGGATAATTGAATATGTTCAAAAGATAATTTTCAAAAATTAAATGATGTAATTGAATGATTTTTTTTTAAGTATAGAAAAATAATATGTTTTGATCTTTTGAAATGAAAATACTATGTGATTTATTACTTTTTCAATGTTTTTCACCAAATATGCATGCATAAATGATAAAATAATTTTGTAATTAATCTTCTCAATGAAAATAATTTAGATCTAATCCCTAAACATAGAAAATTAGATCTAAAATTTTTAAAATATATTTTTTAAACTATTTTTCAATCTTTATGATGAAAAACTAATGAAAATGGATAGTTTTTGAAAATAGATACCTAATTTCACTAAGATTTTCAAATAACCTAGGTATTAAATTCATTTTTTATATTTTATGACTTGAAAAATCAAAAAACTAATGTGTAAAATATTTTGGGTTCACCAAAATATAAGGTGGGAAAAGTTAAACCCTAGGGCTAGCTAGGATTATCTACTTTTCACTTATAAAAGATTAAAATTATCAATCAACAAGGGTATGAGATTGACTTGCAACCTGAAAGGTGAGTCACTCAACCCTAGATCTGAATTCTTTTGAGGGTTTTGAAATGTATTTTTGATGAATTGTAATGATACAACTAGTTAGCTATGAAAATACAACGTTCTGTCTTGAATTATGGAAAACTGGAAATTAACAAAAAAAATTGGGTTCAAAAAAATTAATTTAAGTTAGACACAAAATTACCTAGCCTATGAATTTGAATTATAATTTCCTAGACAAGGGTTCCTAGGGTTTCCTTATCTAGAGATTTGAAACTAAAATTTGATTTCATAGTCCTTATGTCCCCAGTCTAAGGCTTCTTCCTTCTAGATCTTGATGTCGCATCTTTGGCAGTTGGTAAGATAATTAGTTTTTATATCTTGTCAATTCGTAGGGCTTGGATGTATTAATGAGCAAATAATATTCAATCTTCCTCCAATATTATTTATATTTGTAACCTATGCATTCAAATAGAGATGAAGGGTTATGCCATATAGGGGCTTTCCTCAATCAAACCCCATGTTGGTATTTCTACTTCCAAAATGGAAAAATGATGATAAAGAGAGTTTATCCTATTGAGGGATAAAGGCTAAATGATAAATCAATGATGAATCAACAAGTTGCTACAATGCACCACATAGATATTATCTCCTCGAAGGATTGAAGTTATGCACATCACCTTAAGGCTTGGTTGTAATTTGGCTTGATTTGATTTGAAGACCTACAAAGATTAGTAATCATAAATAAAATGTATGCACAAACATAAACTAAATCACATAAAACTTGACATGATGCTTTGATGTTAAAATGTTGTAATAAATCTACTCTTTATTTCCATTGATTGATTTTAGAAGTATTTTCTTGAATCATTTTTATCACATTAATAAGTTGCCTCTTTTTTTTTCTCAAAATGAGAGGAAACCATTCTTAAATATGGATTTTAATTAAGCATTTTGTGTAGGGGCCAACCTAGGGCCATTTTCAAATCATAAAATCTTACCAATTGAAATTTCAAACATTAAAATAACTTATCTTTGGACAAGGGCACCCTTGGTGAACTTGTTTGATACTTTTTGGCCTAAATTTATAGGGATGATGAGGAATTAAATATATTATATTAATTTGGCTCTAAAATTGGTAAACTATTATTACAATTAAAGTTATAGGAAAAATAGGGTGTCAAGGTAGTGTGAAATTGTCAAGGGTGACAACTTATGATGCTAAACTATATTTCATGTTTATGAGGGGTGACAAATATGAAGGTGTTATAGGTGATGTGAAAAAACTATAAGGATTTCCATTAGGAGGCCATAAGTTTGGAGATATGTCATTCATGTATTGTATTATATCATTGAAGCTATGGTTGGTAGTGTGAATGTAGGAATAGAATATATGGTTGTGGGAAGGGAAACTTGATTTTTGTATAGGAGAAAATTTTCACCCCTCATGCAAATTCCCCCTTTACACATCCTCACCTTAGAAAAAACAATCCAAAGGTGAAATTCCACATCAACTGGCCACTTGCCTTCCACTTGGCATCTATCCTTTGTGCCAGTAGAATAATTTTTTTCGGTGATGCATGTGCATCACGTAGAAATCCATCCAGCAGACTTACATTCATGACAGATTACTACCTCTTACACTAGTAGAGGAATTACACTTTTGATTGGGATCGATTTGTAATTTCCCTCTTTGAGACCAACTAACCCCAAAAATAGAAAATTCTCCCCTCTTCTCCTCCAAATTCATCCCTTCTTCATTCATTCCATCTCTCTTGACAATTTGAATCTATTTAGGATCTCTTGGGAAATTTTGAAGCACTCTCCAAAATTCTCTCCATCCTCAAGCAGTACTTCAACACTCCATTGCAACAACACTATGTCAACTCCATAAAGCAAGTGTGAAGCAAACCATTGCAGCTTAGGCTTGAGGTTTTTCAACACCTCCCTTCATCATATTTGAGGTTGTGGTGATTTTTCAAGCCTTCTTTCTCCTCCATTGGCTAGTGATCTCTTGGTGGAGGTGGTAACATTTTTCTCCTCTCCTTTATGATTTCGTCGAGTAGCTATTTACTCTTTTGTAGTGTTATTTGTGTACTTCCTTTATTTACTTATTTATCATACATTTCTCTCTCATTTCTATTTGGTTATCCGTGGAGGTGGAAGCACCAAAATGAGGGACTGACTGAGGAAAACCCCTATATAGCCCCAACAAATTTCACCTCTTTCTTGTGTGTAGGTGGACGTTCTTTTTGAAGCTAGCTGGAAAAATAGCATCTTGGTGAGATCCTCTTCATTATCTTAACTCTCATTTATTTACTATATCACATCCATTTGTATCTTTCCTACTTTATAGTTCTATTTTATTCCTTTAGAAGTCACTAGATAGGTCATCAGCTTGTTTTTTGATGGTTTGAATTGAGTTTTTGGTTCTCTAGTCGTACAGACACCAATGCACCTAAGAGATCCCAGCACTTCGTGTTGTCCTCCCAGAACTGCACTTTCATCCTTGGGAAGAGAGCTACTTGAGGTACAGTGTTGAACCCAAAAATTAGCTCGCCTAGCCCCAAATTAGATTTTGGGTCTACAGATTGATTGACAGATCTCATAGTACTCATCATTCTCATCCCCTATTCCAAAACATCCCTTTAGAGTGAGGTAAGTTAGGGTAGCCTTTTTCTCTTCAATCTCCATGACCTAGGCCCTTGAATGTGGTTGGTCCCCCTCACTTACACTTTCATCATTGGTTTTGATCATTTATGAATGCTTGAGTGCAACTAGCTATTGTAGGGATATTAACATCTTGTATATGTGTTAGACTACACAAAACCTCTATTCCTTGAGCAATTTTATTAAACTTCCTAAGGTTATCCACTATAGGAAAAGTTTGTCTTGCTAAAGATTTAGTGCTTAAGTGCTCTTGCAAACCTTCAAAATCTTTATCTAATTATTTTAATTTCTCATTGGGAACATGGGAAATAGTAGTCTCTAAGTCCACAAAGATGTTTGATTGTGAGGTTTTCTTGGGTATTGTAGGAAATAAGAATTAGATTCCAAAATGGGATGGGTATTGATAATACCTTGTGTGAAAGAGTTGGAGTACTTGGGCTCCATAGCTGATGTAGTTAAAACACAGGATGCCATAAGTCTACAACTTCATCTCATAAGTGTATAAGGAATAAAACATTGGATTGTGAAGCTCATATGAGTTTCAAAACACTTGGTTATTCCCACTATGAATACTAAGGTACAAAATAGTCGTAGTAAAACACACAAGATCAAAAATCAAAGAGTACAACCAGGGTGACCCCACATTAGTGGTTTACAATCTTTTGCCAAATTGGACACTGAAATTATTAATTTTAACTAAATCTTCACATTTTGTCACTTATAGAGGCTAAACCGTGAGGAATTTGAAGATAATGCAAACTAGAGTCTCATAAAATTTTGTCTGTACATTCTAAAAATATTTTTTTCAAAATTTTTGGAATAAGATTGCACTTATTTCTCCATCTCCCATGAAAACTGGTTTTTTTTAGAAAACAACATTTTTAAAAAGTGACCCTCATCGTATACAACATAATTTTTTTTGTATGAAGAATAAAATTCTATTTTTTTTGAATTTATATTTGTAAGTAAGATATCTAGCACTTTCATTTGGTCTCATAGTTTTTTATTAAATATTTTTTCCTTAATAGAGTTTCGAAGTCAAACCAATTTCAATTTAGACATAGGCGGACTGTATACAACATAACTTTTTCTGTATGTATCGAAATTGAATTTTTATTTTTTTAATGGATCAAGGACATCAATACTCAGCATGAACATATTTAAAAAATATATATTTTGGTAATTTTCTATTTTTCCACATGTGCAAAATAGAGAGGTTGATTTTCAGTGAAAAACCTATGTTTAATAAAACTAAAAAAACACATACATAATAAAACCAAAACATATTAAAATTATATCCATGGGATAGATCATTTCAAGGACTACCATTATCATTTCAAATAAATTTTAAATGAATTCATTTGATCCCCCGAAAGGTAAATCAAAAAGTGATTTTTTATCAGCATTTTGATAGGTGTAAAGGAGACTCATTTATAGGTATGGTTTAAAACTAGTGAGGTTCTATCCAAGGGGGTTTGATCTAAGGTGGTTTGATCAAAACCTCTTCAATTGAAATCCTTAAAATGGAACTTTTAAAGGCTTAAATCATTATATTTTCTAAAAATATGTGATTTCAAAAAAAATACGTTCCTCTCAGAAATTGTGAACCAGCTTTGTGGGATCACCCACCACACAACAAATACAAAGAAACATGTTTGATGAAAAGTTTAAGTAAAAAATATTTCAACCAAGGTACAAGGATTCCCTAGTATGAAAAGGTTATTTTCTAAATTCAAAGTTTCAATGTTTGTAATATTTTTTAATAGTTCTTTCGTATGATAATGTAGGTCTGATAGTGAATAATTTTCTAAAATTATACTGATTTATAACTATGTAATGCAAAATTCAAGTATGCAAGTGATTTTCAAAATGTTCAAGAAATAAAATGAAATTCCAAATGCAATTTTTAGATCTAAAATGTAATAATTGACTGATCCTAGTTTGTAATATGTCAAAATGAAGATCTTGATGTTTTTTTGCAACAAAATAATGCACTTTTTCACTCTTTTAGATAAATGTATAATGCCTAAACCAATTCAATGAACACTTTCAAATTTAATTTTAGATTTAAGATGACCTAGTGCATAATTATAAATGAAATTAAGAAGTAAATCTAACATATGATGAGTGAAATTAACTCTATTTTAAATTTGAATGCAATATGATATATAATATTTATTTTTCAATTTTTTTTTGACGCATTAATGGATTCCTAATGATATATGAAAATAAATAAAATATTAGTCTTAGATATAAGATAATATGGTTTAGATTTTAGAAAATCTGTAATGTAAATTAGTCGAGTTCACCAAAAAAAATTATAAGTGATTCCTTGTGTTTAACTAGAATAAATCATATTTCACTTACATAACATTGGGGAATTGAAGATGGAAAAGGACATGAGATTAACTTACAACCTAAATGGTGATTCAACCAATACCTGATCTTCAATTACCTTTTTATTTTTGTGTGTGTGGGGTGGGATGAATTGGAAATGGATTTTTGATGAAATGAAATGATGTAATTAGCTAATTATGAAAATACATTGTTCTGATATGAATATAGATAATCTAAAAAATGATAGTAAAATTTAATGATAAAAAATTAATAGAGCCAACACTTGTGCACTTGTGATCTAAATTTGAGTTTCATTTGAGTGGACAAGTATGTCTTGTGCCCTAGACTAGGGATGTTGGAAACAATCTACACTGAGAGGGGGGTGAATCAGTGTTGTGCAAAAAATAACTTTATTGACCTTTATCTTCAAAGAATTAACAACATTCAACTATAGTACATAAACATGAAGATAAATAGAACACCATGACACCAAAAAATTTATGTGGAAACCCTATTAGGGGAAAACCCATGGTGGATGGCAAATCCACAATTATGATGAGAATACTCAAATGAAGATTACAATAGGGGAATGCACTTGCATTCAGGTACACTTCCTAGAGCTCACTACTTAAACGGAAGGCTCACTGCCTTACAAAAAAAAAGATTAAATTCATCTAAGAGTTTAAACTAGGAAAAATAGCATCTATATATGCTTGGTTATAGTTACAGTTAAGCACAATATTGATCTGCTATCCTATAGACTGATTTTGCACTTCTGCTCTGTTCTGCTCACACACACAACATAGATACTTTATGCACAACTAAAATTGTGCTTTATCGCTCTTCTTCTCTTCTCTTATTCATAATTCACATCATACAGGCTTTATACTACATACAAAATTATACGGATGATCTTATATATATCCGCTATCAAGGATTTGTTCAAACATTCATATGTTAGCTTCACAAAACATTTAGTTCTTTTCAGCTATTGGCTAGATTCTTAATTAAATCTTTATGATATCCTCCAAAGTTGGTTAAGACATAGAGAGGACCCAAATAAAATTGTTTCAAACATAAGAACATTTAATTAATTACTCCTTATACATATGCAATTGCTATACTTGATGGTTCTACCTTTTAGCATAGATAACCAATAGATTAGTGTACTGAATCTCCTAGATCGTATACTAGTGAATGTGCATTGAGATACTCCTTGAGTAAGGTGTTAGAAACATCAAAAAACCTTTCTCTGAGATCCATAACTCAAAATACCTGTCCGATGAGGTAGTCAAATCAACATTCATGCCTTCAACTAGATGGCCTATTCTTTGCTCTATTCTACTGGTAGAGACCAAAAATAGATTGTAGACTAGATGTATGACTTAGGTTGCCATCAATGACAACACTTACAAGCCATATGACAACAATCTCCCCCTTTGGCATTGATGACAACACTTAGTGAAAAATGACTAAGTGTCAAAATCATTATTAGTACGCTGCCAAAATTTTACTGCTCTCTCTCCCTTATGCTTCAAAAATCATAAATCCTCCTTAGATTGATGACCCATTTTTTACTACAATCTCTCCCCCTTTTAAATCAATGACAAAAAGTGACAAAACACGTGTTCAAAATCTCTAAAACTTAAAAACTGATTAAAAACTTTGAAAAAGAGTTAGAAAAGTATCTTATGTTTTTTGTTCATTTCCAGAAGGAACTTCTTCTAGGAATCTATTGTAATCCCAATGATTATGATCAAGTTGTTGTTCTTGGATGTCCTGTTGACAATCTCAATGAAATATTTAAGAATTGTACGGCTTCTACTAGATTCTCACCTTTCCTTAGTATTTCAACCATCTACTCCAACCTGCATTCAGTTAGGTCTTTCACCTTTTAGAAGGTGTCAACCAATGTGTTTTTTGTGAATTGAATTTTTTTTTGTTCAGACTGTATATCGTGAATCTTTGTTTCTTTAAAATGCAAGGTGACAAATGAAGAGTAGAAATGACTTTTATTGTTTGCACACTTGCAATAAATACGTTTGCCCTAAATTTCTAGATGTTCTGATAACAATTGTTGGAAACAAGCTACACTAAGAGGGGGGGTGAATCAGTGTTATGCAAAAATTAACTTTATTAACCTTTATCTTCAAAGCATTAACAACATTCAACCATAGTTCATAAACACAAAGATAAACACAACACCATAACACCAAGATTTTAATGTGGAAACCCTATTAGGAGAAAAACCACGGTGGATGGAAAATCCACAATTATGATCTAAGTATACTCAAATGAAGATTACAATAAGGGGAATGCACTTGCATTCAAGCACAATGCCTAGAGCTCACTACTCAAAGGGAAGGCTCACTGCCTTACAAAGAAAATCAGATTAAAACTGTTTGAGAGTTTGAACTGAGAAAATTAGCATCTATATATGCTTGGTTATAGTTCCAATTAAGTACAATATTGATCTGTTGTCCTATAGGTTGATTCTACACTTCTTCTCTATTCTTCTCACACACATAACACAGATCCTTTATGCACAAGTGAAATTGCAGTTTATCTCTCTTCTGCTCTGCTCTTATTTGCAATTCGCATCATACACACTTTATACTACACACAAAATGATACAAACGATCTTATATATATATCTGCTATCAAGGATTTGAACATTCATATGTTGGCTTCACAACATATTTAGTTCTTTTCAGCTGTCAGAGAGATTCTTAATTAAATCTTTATGTGTATCCTCCAAATTTGGTTAAGACATAGAGAGTACCCAAAACATGTTTTGAATGTAAGAACATTTAATTAATTACTCCTTATACATTCACAATTGCTATACTTGATGGGTCGGCCTTTTAGCATAGATAACCAATAGATTAGTGTACTGAATCTCCTAGATCACATACTAGTGAATTCACATCAACAAACCTTTCTCTGATATCCATAACTTAGAATACCAGTTTGGTGAGGTAGTCAGATCGACATTCATGCCTTTAACTTGATGCCCTGTTCTTTGCTTTGTAGACCAGATGTATGACTTAGGTTGCCATCAATGAAAAAACTTACAAGCCGTATGCCAATAGGGTATCTAAAAAAAAATCAAATTCACATTCCTCATGTCCCTAGTCTATGGCTTCATCCTTCTAGATCTTGTTGTCGAATCTTCATTTTTTATTTAGACAATTGAGTTTTCATATCTTGTCAAGTTGTAGGGCTTGAATGTATAAATGAGAAAATTAGCTTCAATCTTCTTTCAATCCTCATTAGACCTTTACCTATGATTGGGTGAAAATAGGGTAGACCCAAATGCATGAGCAAGAGGATACACTACTAACTTTTTTTACAAATTATGAGAGCTGAAAGATCCAAATTATAATAAGAAATGCTACCTAACTATTATATCAAATATGGGGGAAGTTTTAAGAGCATAAAAACCTATGTACTTGGTCAAAACGTTGTTGGTTTTGAGCTACAAATGACTCATTTGTTGGCAACACAAGGGAAAACAACTGAGAGGGGGGATGTGAATCAGTTATCACAAAAATTTTACTTATTAAACTTATTCTTAGATCTGAAAAATAAACATGAAATAATAAACCATCATCACATCAAAAACACACATAACACCAAGATTTTTGCATGGAAACCCTATTAGGGGAAAAAACACGGTGGAGGTTAGTGCACAAGTTCATACTCTATTAAAAGTGTTGTAAATGGGGAATGCACATCCATTTAGGCACATTGCCTAGACCTCACTGCTCAAATACAAAAAGGATTACTACCCAAAGGAAGACACACTGTCTTACAGTCACATTTAGATTGCATCTGACAGATCTTTCACTGAGAAAATAATATCTGCTAATGCCTGATTATAGTTTTAGTTAAGAACATAAACAGTTTCTTCTGCTCACCCTTCTTCACAATTTAATTCTACCTTTGAAAGATTAGAAATTTATTCACACACAACACTCACACTTTGTACACCTTTACATTCTATTCTCCTCAAAACAATCGGTCATATATATCCGGAGCTAAGGATAACATCAACTACATGTCAGCCCAATAAGATATAAAATGTGGACAAACTGTCAGCCCAAATCAATGAACAATTATCAATGTGAATCAACCAATTCCAACAAAAACATAGTAGGGACCCAAAACATCACATCTCAAACATGAAACACCTTAAGCAATTAGCCTCAAAGATCCACAACACGCTACAATCACCCTATCGGCCATGAACATGAAAAACATGAACTCACAGAGGAAAATCACCAATCGTGAGCACAATGGTCGATGCGAACCAATAACATGGATAGAGAATGATCTAGAAATATTTGCAAGCATCATTAATCACCACAAAAAAATCCACAACAACTCATATTACTAGAATCACATCATCTTCTTTGAGGAGCACCAACTAAAGAAACAAAACAACTGTTAGAACATAAATACTCATTACTTGATCAAATATTCATGGGAACCTCTGAAATTTCTAATGCATAAACTAGATATACTTGACAATGAACCCTTTAATCTGCAACTTCTCACCATCAATAGACTGAGCTAGACATCATACTGAATTTCACTGCATGACCGACACCTTGCAACTTATTTTATTACAATTTTCTCAACATCCTTGACATATTCAACCTTAAAGACATTAATTCCAATATTTTTGACATCAATGACAACCTTATATTAGAAATATCCAACAATCTCCCCCTTTGGCATTGATGGAAACACATGATGTGAAAAACACCATCAACAATACTTTATCTTAGCACATTCTCCCCTTAGAATTTATTTCTTTTCTCTTTAGCTCTTTCACAAGTTTTCACTAGACTCTTCTCCTGCTTTGACATCAATAATAAAGGTACACATTATTTTTCTCCACACAAGCTCTGAACCACATTTTTTAACATCTGACTACTCCCCCTGAGTAGCAACCACCACAACATCAATCTGGATCACAAGATATGACTATGAAATGCATGGACTGATGCAGGTCATTGCATCTTAATTTTGATTAGGAGGGGTAATCACCCCTAGCTTCCCTCTGAGATACTCAAAAGTATCCTTTGGTAAGGGATTGGTAAAGATATCTGCAATCTATTCCTTAGTAGGCACATACTCCAATCTAACTTCCTTTTCACTCACCTTCTCTCTCAAATAGTGAAACTTGATACATATATGCTTGGTTTTTGAATGCAGCACCAGATTCTTAGAAATATTAATTGCACTTGAATTATCACATAATATAGCAATAGGTTCATCATACACAACTATGATATCTTTCAACATCTACTTCATCCACAATACTTGATTACAATGTTTAGCAACAACAATGTATTCTTCCTCTGGAGTAGATAAATAAATAGCATTTTTTCCTTTTACTTAGCCATGAAATCATCTTCTTTCCCAAGAAAAATGCACCACCACTAGTACTCTTTATGTCATCCACATCTCCTTCCCAATCAACATCAGTAAAAGTACTCAAAGTAAGGTCATCTTCTTTAGGATACCATAGGCCAAAATCAATTGTCCCCTTCAAGTACCTAAAGATCCTCTTTACAACTGTCACATGAGATTCTTTAGGATCAACTTGAAATATTGCAACAATGCATACAACATTCATAATATTAGGTCTAGTTTGAGTCAAATAGAGCAATCCACCAATCATGGATCTGTATCTAGTCTGATTTGATTTAAGAGAATCATCATCTTGAGTCAACATACATTCAGTCACCATAGGTGTACCAACTGGCTTTGAATCTTCCATACCAAACTCCTTTAGCAATTATTTCACATACTTGGACTAAGATATAAAGATCCTTGTATCTAGCTGAGTAATTTGCAATCCAAAAAAGAATTACTTAGCTAGATACACTAGTCTTGCTTTGTTACTCTAAGAATATCCTTTGCACACCAGTCTTGATTTTTTTCTAACAACTTCACCATTCTCATTCATCTCCTCCAAAAATGATATCATCAACAAAGAATTCAACAATCGAATCTTTATCATGATCAATCTCGAAATACAAATCACTATCAGCATTACCTTTATTAAATCCAAGCTTCAACAAATACTTTTCCAATCAGGCATACCATTTTCTTGGGGCTTGCTTTTAAGTCCATGCAATGCTTTCTTTAATCGGTAGACCATATCTACCCAATCAGTCAATTGAAATTCATCAGGTTGCTCAATTTACACTTCTTCATTTAGTTCACCATTTAGAAATATTGACTTGACATCCATCTGATAAACCTTGAAGTTTTTGTAAGTAGCATAAGAAAGAAATAGTCTCACAACTTCAATCCTAGCAATAGGAGAAAACATCTCTTCAAATTCAATTCCTTTTATCTAAGAATATCCTTTGCACACTAGTCTTGCTTTGTTTCTAACAACTTCACCTTTCTCATTCAGTTGTTTTGAAAGACTCATTTAGTTCCAATTACTTTTTTATCCTTAGGTCTGGGAACAAGAATCCATCTATCATTCTTCTCAATTTACAGTAGTTCTTCTTTCATTGCTTCCACCCAATGTTCATCTTTGCATGCTTCATTGATATTATTAGGCTCAGTCTTTGAAATTAAATAGTACTCTTCTACAATTCTTCTCCTAGTTTGAACGCCTTTGTTCTTATCACCTATAATCTAATCTTCTGAATGATTTAGTCTTACATATCTTGGAGTCTTAGGCTATTCTTGTGATCTTACTTCTACACTTTCACCAGTTTCTTCCTCTTGATTTTCCCAATTCACGAGAATGATTTGAACTTGATTTAGAGTCTAAACTTTATTTCCTTTATCTGAACTATCATTCTAATCATATGAATCATATCCATAGGTTCTAGATGGTCTAAATGTGTCTTCATCAAAATTTATATTAACACTTTCAATTACTTTCCCCAGTCTCTTATTGTAGAACCAATAGGCTTTACTTTTAGTAGAATAACCAAGAAAGATTCCTTCATTGCTTCTAGCGCCAAACTTTCCTATATCTTCATCTCTTTTGATATAGCATTTACTCCCAAAGATTTTGAAGTATCTAACAATAGGCTTATGACCAAACCATAGCTCATAAGGAGTCTTAGCATTATCACCTTTGACATGTACCTGGTTGAGAGTGTAAACGACACTACTCAAAGCTTCTCTTGAGTAGATATGAGGAATATTTCCTTCCAACATCATAGTCCTAGAAGATTCTTGAATTTTCTTGTTCTTTCTTTCCACAACTCCATTTTGTTGAGGGGCTTGTGGGGAAAATAATTGTCTCTTTATCCCATTCTTTTCAAAGAAGGAATTAGACTCACTGGAAGTGAATTCACCACCTCTATATGATCTCAGACACTTAATCTTCAGACCTGTCTCTGTCTCAATCATAACCTTAAAAATCTTGAATTTCTCTAGAGCTTCAAATTTTTCCCTTAAGAAAGTAACCCACATCAATCTAGAATAATCATCAAGTAACATGAAATACCTGTCACCTTGTAAACCTCTTATTCTAGTAGGACCACACAAGTCCGTATGCACAAGCTCCAATACTTCATTTAGAAAATGTTGTTTTCTTCTGAATGAAACTCCAGTTTGCTTCCCTAACTAACATTCCTTGCATATAGTATTAGTAGGTTTTATCAGCTTAGGAAGATCTCTCACTAGCTAGGTAGAACTTATCTTGATAATATTTTCAGAGTTTACATGACACAATCTCCTATGCCACAACCAAATTTCATCAACTTGAGCAATCAAACAACTTTTATTAGTAGTACTTAGGTGAAAGATATTACCATTTGTTTTTGTACCAGATGCAATCACATTTCCAAAACTCCTCAATATTTTATACTTTCCTTTCTTGAATTGAAGATTATATCCCTTTTCAACCATCTGTCCAACACTTAAGATATTATGCTTCAAACCTTTCACATATAGCACATCATCAATATTATGCTTACCATCAAAAGAAAAGGATCCTCTGCCACATATTACACTAGCTTTGTCATCACCAAACCTTACAACACCACAATCATACTTTTCCAAGCTTACAAATTTACTCTTATCACCTGTCATGTGATGAGAGCATCGACTATCAATCACCCATTCATCTTTTTCTTTAATTCTAGTAGCCATAGCTTTCTCCACATTCATGCAAATATTAGATTCAGTAGGTACTAGATTATTTTCCTTGATAGCAATAAATACCCATGCATCCTCACTTACATTCCCTTTATCAGATTCATCATTTCTCACACCTTCATCAACAACATAGTAACACTTTCTTTGGAATCTAGGCTTAGGAACTCTTTTAGGACACCTTGAGGAAAAATGACCTATCTTATTGCAAGAAAAAAATTTAAGAGGAAATTTTCCTTTATACTTACCTTCTCCTTTGGCTACCCCTTTGACAAGAAGTGATTCAAGCTCATCTAGTTTTCTATCTTCTTCTTCATTCTCTCTCATTTTCTACTCATATTTGGAAATTTTTATAGAAGAACTTTCTCCAAGGTCATATTTATGCTTATCTTTCCCAGATACAGTAGCTTTGAATGCAGATTTTGTCTTAGGAAGAGATTCACCAAACTCACTTAACTCAAAGGCAACAAGCTTACCAATCAACATATCTCTGGTTGCATTTGTCATAGTCTGGATCTCCTCAATAGGAAATTTTTTTTGTCTATATGCAATAGGAAAGGATTTGAGAACTTTAGCAACAATCTCTTATTCTTCCAATGTACCACTAGCAAATCTTCAATACTACACACAAGTTCATTCACTCTCTACATAAAGGAAGTGATGTTATCATATTCACCCATTCTCAATGTTTCATATTTCCCTTTCAGGCTCTGGAACTTAGCAATCTTCACATGGGTGTCACCTTCATACAAAGTTTCCAATTTTTTCTAGATCTCATAAGCAGTCTTTAGCTCCATTACATTTGTCATTTTAGAATTATTCAGAGAACTCAATAATTCTTCCTTAGCTTAATATTGTACTCGGCTTCTTTAATCTCACATGCAATAGAAGGACCATTTTGAGGGATGATATATCTATTCTTTGTAATTGTCCAGTAAGGTTCAGCAATGCATCTCAAATGACACTCCATTCCAATCTTCCATACAGAATAATTTGTACCAACAAATCTCATACTATCCTTCTTATATGTTTCCATCCCGAATCACCTCAAGCGATCAAGCTTCTCCAGAGGAACCTTCTCTAATACCAATTGTCGGCAACACAAGGGAGGAAAACAAAAAGGGGGGGTGAATTAGTTGTTACAAATTTTTTACTTATTAAAATTATTATCATATTTGACAAATAAAAATGAAATAATAAACCATCATCACATTATAAACACACATAACACCAAGATTTTTGTGTGGAAACCATGTTAGGGGAAAACCACATTGGAGGTTAGTCCACAAGTTTATACTTTGTTAAAATTATTGTAAATGGGGAATGCACATGCATTTAGGAACACTTCCTAGAGATCACTACTCAAATACAAAAGGCTTGCTACCCAAAGGAAAACACATTGTCTTATAGTCACATTTAGATTACATATGATAGATCTTGAACAGAGAAAATAGCATCTACTAATGCCAAATTACAGAACTTTCGATTAAGCACATAAACACTTCCTTTTGCTCACCCTTCTTCACACTTTACTTTTTCCTTCGAAAGATATGAACTTTATTTTCACACAACACTCACACTTCGAACACCTTACCATTCCATTCTCCTCAAAAAAATTGGTCATATATATCCACAACCAAGGATAACATCAACTACATGTCAACCCGACTAGATATAAATTGTGTACAAACTATCACCCCAAATCAATGAACAATTATCAATGTGAATCAACCAATGTCAGCCAAAACATAGTAGGGACCCAAAACAACATGTCTCGAACATGAAACACCTTAGGAAATTAGCCTGGAAGATCCACAACATGCTACAATCACCTTGTCGATCATGAACATGAAAAACATGAACTCACAGAGGAAAATCACAAATCATGAGCACAACGATCAATGAAAACCAATAACATGGATAGAGCATGATCTAGAAACATTCACAAGCATCATGAATCACCACAGAAGCATCTGTAACAACACAAATTACTAAAATCACATCATATTCTTTCAGGGGCACCAACTAAGGCAACAAAACAACTATTAGAACACAAATACTCATAACTTGATCAAATCTTCATGGAAACCTCTGAAATTTCTTGTGATAAAACTAGATATACTTGAAAAAAAACCCTTTAATCCACAAATTATCACCATCAATATACTGAGCTAGCCATCATACTAAACTTCACTACATCACTGACACCCTGCAACTTATTTTATTACAAATTTCTCAATATCCCTGACATATACGAGCTTAAAGACATTAATGCCAATAGTGTTGGCATCAATGAAAACCTTATATCAGCAATATCCAACATTATTTTCCTTTAGTGTTGAATGGGTCCTTTTAGGGTTTCAGAAAACTGATTTTAGGGTCTTGTTCCTTGATGTTTGCACTCTCGAATTCCCTTTTATTAACTTCTAAAATTCTATATTCAATTCTTTATCTTTGATTCCTTGATTTTTCACTTTGAATGACAACTTTTGCAACTTGAGAACTTTGACAATTTTTCTCAAAACTTGCTCCACTTGATCTTCAATCTATAAATCTCCAATCACACACTCAAGGGAAAAAATCTTGTTGTTTTTTAGTGAATGGGGGTTTTCCTCGGTCAAAACCCTTGTAGGCAATCAAACCAAATGATGAAATGAATGAAATAAAGCATGAATGTGAAATAATGTAAACGATGCCACCTTGGATCTTGTCTTGTGAGATAAATCTGCAAACTAACATGTAGTGGCCATGAAGAATGTAGATCTTGGACCCTTGAATGTAATTTGAACAATGATTGCAAGTAGATATTCAATGCTACATCCACTTCTTTATCTCAACAACATGAATGAATGCAATAAACCCTTGACATGATGATATGATCTTGAATTGTTGCAATAAACCCTTGAAATTTGCCTTGAAATTCCTTATGAATGCTCTAGTGAACTCCAATTTTCTATAATTCTTGAGTGCTTGAGAGTGCTAGATGAAAAATGGTGAATTAACCCCTTATTTACACTAAATTAGGATATTAACCTCGAAATTCAAACAACTAAGGCTGACACCAAATCTAAAAGGAGCTAAATATTAAATTCCCACCAGAATGAAATTCAAAATGGGGGTCCCATTAAGGGTGGACCCATTCGCCACCTAGGGCGAATGGTTCTTGGCTCAGTTTACTAGGACCTAACCCTAGGGTCTTGAAAGATAGCTAAAAACCCATTCCATATCAACTGAAAAATGGGGGTCCTACTCAGGGAGGACCCATTCGTCACCTAAGGTGAATGGTTCTTGGAACCATTTTCTAGGACCTAACCTTTCCCAATGAAATATTTTGTTAATTAGATTAGAAGTGTCATGATAGATTTTCGGGAGGTGTCAAAATTAAAGCTTAAATTTGAATTAAAAGGGGGCTAATTACTCCAATTACCCATAATGGATTAATGAACACCTAGATAAATTTGAAAGTGTTTTATAACACTCTACAACACTTAAACAAGGTACACATTATGTAAATTTTATTAGAAAGGGGCCCATTAGGCTTAATTAAGCAAATACATCCTATAAAAGTGTGAAAGTGTGTTACAATACTTTACAACACTTTTGTAAAGGATCAGTTAAGCATGTTTTAGTCAAATAAAGGTCCTAGAATAGTGTGAATGTCTATATCACATTACAATACCACTCCAATACATCATTAATTCAGTTTTAATGTCAATTGTCAAACCAAGTAAGGAAAAAGGCTTACTTTTTCTGTTACTACAACCTACACATTCAAAAGGAGAGAAATGGTTGTTCTATAGAAGGGATTGTCTTAGTCAAACTCCATGTTGGTATTTCTACCTCCACAATGACAAAAATTGATGATAAAGAGAGATTACCCTTTTGAAGGATAGAGGCTAAATAATAAATGAATGATGAATCAACAACCCATTGCAACTAACATTCAGATCTAGTCTCCTTAAGGGACTAGAGTTATGCACATCACCTTCAAGGCTTGATTGTGATTTGGCATGAATTGATTTGAAGACCTACAAGTATTAGTACTCACAAACAAAATGCATACATAAACATGAACAAACTTCTTAAAAATTGAAATGATGCTTTAGATAATGAAATTCTTGTGAATTTCCTTTTGATTTCTTGTTTTTGAAAAAGTAAGCAACATTTACAGAGTGATGTACCCTTCACAATGATCCATAAGGGCCAAAAGGGATCAAGTCTAGAAAACTAACAGCAAGTCAAAAAAATAACATAAACAACACAATAACAACACAACGACCCCGGGCAGGCAGCAGAGACACAAAACACAACCCCAAGTAGCAACTAACTAGCATTGCCCCAGTTTTTTAATAGGAGGTCCACAACGTCATCCCTGACCCAGTCTTGATTCTCTTGGGCATTATTTCCCTCTAGCTCCTCTTTGATCACCATGGACAGGATGCTAGTCACAAAATGACCCAACTTCATCGTGAAGTGGGTGTAGGAGTTGAGAAAATACAACACCACAAACCCCGAAGATCACCTGCATGCAAATAACCTGTCACAAAAGAAGAGATGGAGACAAACAAGCAAGGGTTCTCTGAAAACTAAAAATGTATATATCAGAGAGAATGAGATAATGAATTGATATGAAATACAATGGGATCAATCCTTATAAAAAGGAGATCATGCAAACCCTAATAGGAAAAACCCTAATAGAAGCCCTAATATGATAACATTTAATAATTAATATAATTATTAAATGTCACATTATGCAAACTAACGTGAAATCTTAAGAAGGGAATAAAGGTAACTTAATCAACATAATTAAGTTAAAACCTTTACTCTAACACCCACCCTTAAGATGAGCAACAATGCAACTACAAACAAATGTAGAAAAGCAAAGGTAACTACAATGCAAGAAGGCAACATGGGTCCCGACAACTAGGCCAGATCACATACCCAAATACAACCAAATCTCTGTAAAATGGAGAAATAGAGAAAACCTCATGGTAAAAAGCTCTACTCCAAAAAGAGAAGAAGAAAGCCAAGAAGAGACATCACTGAAGCAAAAAAAGCTGCAAACAACTGTCAAAAGATGACTACTATGGTGCTGAAAAACCTCCGCTGAAGATAGGATGATCAGGAACAAGAAGACAATAATCTGCATAAGTACCCATATGACACTACTCAAATCAGATGGCAAACAAAGGCAAACACCTGGAATGAAGATACAGATGGCACAAGAACCAATAGTCTAGAACACTGATCAACTGAGAATGGAAGATTCCTTCCAAGACAAAACCAAGAAAGCATTAGCACAAACAGTATAATACCCCCCCATAATGGTGAACTAGGATCCTGACAGATCAATTGAAATGGTGTGCAACACCCTATAGTGCATGAAGAAGAAGATACAACATCTGAAAGTGCACAAGAAAGCACTTGCAACTGAAAAAGTGGTGTGTAAAACAAAGCACACATGCATGAGGCTGGAATCATCTGATCCACTGTCATTGTGGAGGGACACTCACTGGACAAAGATGTGATGGCAAAACAAAGGAAAACTACACAACCCCTCATGGCACTTTATAATATCAATGCGAGTACAAAATATGGCACAACCTTATGTGCAAAATCTCAAAAAGATGCATGCACAATAGTAAGGCACTTTATCTCAGTGTGTTTACATAAAAGATAGCTTACAAATGATGCTCAAAAATGTCCTCAAAGGACAAAATGCTGGAAATACATGAAGAATAGCCAAGAACAAAGCATTCCATGCGAACAAAAAGTTTCCAAGAGCAAATATGTCCAGGTAATCCACCAGAGTGTGAAAACACAAATAAATGAATAAAATATACTTGGAGTGAAATCTAGAAAAATGGCATGGATAATACCGAAGAGCTCTGAAATATGGTTCCAACGCCACTGAGATTGAGAAAAACGGAGAAACTGATCAAAAGTTATGAGCTTGAGACTGAAAATAGTCCCTTTGTCTTCAACTAGCTGTAGAATGCACCAACGAAAAAAAAAAGTGATGAGACCCACACCACTAGAAAGATGAGAAAACCAGCTTTTCGACGATATCTTGTTTACCAAAAAACGATATCGTATGCCTAGGTTACGGCCTCCGGAATAAATCAGCTCCAAAGAGGGAAAAAACCAGTGCTGGGTTAAATTTGACGGTCATACGGCCATCGCAGCAAAAACACTGTGTTAAATTTGACGGCCAAATGGTCGTCACCATAAAAGTGCGATTGGGCTATAAATGAAAAAAATTGTTTTTTATATAAAAAAACAATAAAAAAAGTATGTTGATTTTTTAAAAAAAAATCATAAAAAAAGCATTTTTTTTTTTTGTAAAAAAAATTGAAAAAAACAGAGGGCGGGTCCCGCATGGGCCGCCACCTGCCAATGTGGCAGGGCGGTACCCATGCGGTACCATCCGCTGTAGGTGGGGGCGGCGCCCAAGGGCCACCGCCTGCCGTAAGGACAGGCGGCGGTACCCTTGGGTACCGTCCCTGCCTGCGCAGGGAGCCCGCAGGCCTAAGCAAGCCTTTAAAAGGCTTAAAAATTTCGGCAAAAATAAACTTTTTTGTTTTGATTTTTTTTTTTTTTAATCTATAAAATATACATTAATTTTCTGAAAATAAAAGGACAGAAAAAAAATATATTTTTTTACCAGTAAATGGACGACCGTACGGTCGAAATGTACAAAAATTTGCCTTAGATTTCGACTTTGTCTAAAATGGATGAATGGAAAGTTGATTTAGGGGTTTTGGACTGCTGCAGACGCAATGGCAATGTCCGTTTGAGTTGAAAATGCATCAAAATTGCAGGTATGCCCTAGATCAAGAAAACAAACCCCAAACCCTTGAAGCTCCAAGAATCTTTACAACAAGAACAGGAAGCAGCAGGTGTGGAGCTTTGATACCATGTAGGAGTTGAGAAAATACAACACTACAAACCCCGAAGATCACCTGCATGCAAATAACCTGTCACAAAAGAAGAGATGGAGACAAACAAGCAAGGGTTCTCTGAAAACTGAAAATGTATATATCAGAGAGAATGAGAGAATGAATTGATATGAAATACAATGGGATCAATCCTTATAAAAAGGAGATCATGCAAACCCTAATAAAACCCTAATAGGAAAAACCCTAATAGAAGCCCTAATAGGATAACATTATATTAATTAATATAATTATTAAATGTCACATTATGAAAACTAACGTGAAATCTTAAGAAGGGAATAAAGGTAACTTAATCAACATAACTAAGTTAAAACCTTTACTCTAATAGTGGGTTAGGCCTCTGAATCTTTTATCAAGCATGTCCATCTTCTTTTCCAGAGCATGGAGCTCCTCACCATCCTCCGTGGTTCTCGAAACCTCACCAAGCTTAGCAACCAGAGGGTGCGAAGAGTGAGAGGCCGGAGTCTCTTTCAGATTTTGATGTTGTCTGAGGTAGAAAGGGGCCCTTCCACATTTTATTCCTCTTCCTCCTCAGTCTCCTCTTCCTTATAATCCTTGTTGTCCATTTTCTCCTCCTCCGAGTCCTCAATAATCTATCTTTTCCTGTTGTTTTTTGCCAATCTCCCCAACCTTCGAATGGTAGTCTCCCCTCCAGCCATGATCATGGTCCCCATGACCGTATCACCTTTAGAATCTTTCCCTACAATATTCTTCCCTTTACCCTCTTTCACCATCGGCTCTGACACACCTTTTTTATCATCTTTTCCTTTTATTATTGTGGTGGCTCTGTAAGCAGACTTAGCTGGGGTGGCCTTGAGTTCACATAGGCTGGCCGTGGCACTAGTATGCACATTACCCACACCGCACTTAAATTTTTTAGCATTCTGTTTGGTTTTGGGGTTTTTAGTAGTACCCAGGTGGGGTTTTCAGTAGCTATGATTGCTTGTTACTTAAATTTATAAAAATACTATGTATTTATATGTAATTAATCGAGTTTCTCAAAAATTAAATCCCGATTATTGACAATTAGGATTTGAATTTCAAATAATAAATTACCAACAACATATTTGAATTTTGGGTCATTTTAGGAGGACAAGGGCATTCGATCCACGAATCTAGAGCACACTTTTTCGAGATCCAAAGTATTGGAAACAAAATATTAAATGCATACTTGGCTCTTGTACATTTTATTTCTTGATAAGTGATAAAATAGATCATGAAATGAATAATTTTAAAAAATTGATGAAGTCTTAGATCCAAGTGGAATGAGGCGGTGGGGGAATGATATGTTATTCGTACCCACCTATAAAGAGACTCCACCCAAGGATATCCCTAGAGATCTCAATTATATGGAGATTTAAATCTTGCAATAGGGTTGTCCTAGAGATGAATGATATCTAATGAGGGGTTCACCACTAAGTAAGAACTTGGAAAAACAAATGAATTGCAAGATGCAATGTTTATTCCTAGTTTGATGCAATGCTTCACTAAATGACCTAGAAATGTAAATGAAACAAAACAGAAAGCTATAAAACTGAAAGTGTGCACCTCAAAACTTGTGGAGGCTTGAATAAAGGCTAGAAATTTTTCTGATCCTAAAATTTTGACCTATTGGGACTCATTCACCATTTTGGGTGATTTAGTCCCAAATCTGGATTTTTGCACAGGAGCAAGTTTCAGCCAAATGGGTATCCAATTCTGCAAAGATATCCAAAAAACACTTACAATGGGACTCATTCACCACTTGTGGTGAATGAGTCTAGTTTGGCTTTTCTAGAAATTCGAATTCTCAATCCACTCTTCTTTGTCTACTCAATCTATTCCTCCAAGTGTTCGGATCCGAAACTCCGATTTCTAGGCTGTAGACGACCTTTTAGTGAAGATTATGACCTTGCAAATGGGGAGACAACTCCAACAAGCTTGCAACCTAATCTTTAATTATCTTCAATTCTTCAAAGCACCTAAATCTACAATTGCACAAAGAAAGAGAGCAAAAGTGTTGATTGTTAGGGAATAGGGGTTGACTTAGTCAAAACCCTTTTAGGTAATTAAACCAAATGATAAAAAAAAATAATTAAGCATGAACATGAAAATATGCAATTAGAGCCTTTTCATGATGATGGATCTTGAATTGCTGCAATAATTGATGAATAATCATGTCCTTGAATGCCTTAGAATTTATCTTGAAAGCTATCTTGATGACCTTATGAAGACTTGGAGAGCTTGACTTGATAACATGAATGCATGATGTTTCTTGGATTAAATGAGGATTTGAAAGCTTTTTTATATAGGCAAGCCACTCACATGACCTTTAATTTGATCCCTAAGGCCGACATAGGAGAAATTTGAACTTAAAACCTATTTTTTCCTGTTGAAACCTTGAAAATAGCTCAAATGGGACTCATTCACCATCCTCGATAAATGAGCTCCACCTGGATGGGACTCATTCACCCAAGGTGGCAAATGAGTCCCAAAGGGGCTATTTTTCCAGCTAGAATATCAAGGAGTGAAGAAATTAGGTTTATATGTTGATATTATCAAATTTTTGGTTAAAATATGCCTTGGGATGCATAATATGGGGTCATAGAAGCCTATTAATGATGATATAAAGGTTATAAATATAGGAGGGCCCAAAATCTAATGTGAAAGTGTAAATAAATACACTTTGCAACACTAAATTAAGGAAAAATTGGATTTATTTAGCTTAGAAGGGCTTTAAATCCCATGTGAATGTGTAAAAAAAATTACAACACTAGATTGGGCCCACTTTAGTTTACAAGCCCCATAAATTTAATGTGAAGGTGTAAATAAATACATTTTACATCATTAAATTAGGGAAAAGTTAAGATAATTAGCTTTAGAAAGGCCCAAGACCTAAGGTGGATGTGTAAAACACCTCACAACACAAGATCAAGGTGACATTAAGTTTATTTTATCCTTAATTATTCCCAAATCAAGAAAAGGACTCCATTTAGCCACCACTTTAGTGAGAGGATGAACTTGCTTCAAACTCCCACTAAAGTAGACATTCAAGAGGGGTCTAATCGTGCCAATGCAGATGAAAAAGGATGACAAAGATCGAGGAGGCGATCAAGCCCCCAGGATCCAAGATCCTAAGTCAAACCAACATAAGCACTTAAAGTACATGCACAAGGTGTATGATACGTAGGAAAAACAAGATACAAAAACATCCAATGCCAAAGATATAAAGAGGAAAGAAAAGAATAAGGATGCACTCACTCTAGGGCCATAAAACTTTAGGTAATCTGTAGGGTGAGTTGTCTGAAAGAGGTGGTTTAGTGAGAAATTCATGCCAATGTGTCGGCTTCTCACTATATAATGAGAAAGGCATGCTAGTGTGTGGGATTCCCATCATACTAATCATACCAAAGTTATCCTCCTTATAACTTTGATAAGGTACCACAATGTAATGCTTTTTATAAATTATTTTGAATGTCATGTAAAAAAAAAATTAAAGGGGATTTTTCCTTGTTTGTGTAATGGTCTTCTTCTTAGGGAGCATTATGCCTAATGCCTCCAAGAGAGGACAAGTCAAAAGTGTTAAATCATCACCCATGGGATGCCTCGTCCACATCATGCCATGTCAATAGATCACACACTCTTGGATCAGATAAAACATAATGACACCACCAAGAAGAGGATACATCATAGGAAAAAAATTAATCATGCCATGAAATTTTTGCCAAAATATGTCATCGATGTATGTCCCCACTTTAAAGAAATTGCTACACCATTACTAGGAGAAACTTCTGTCTAGTAGTGAATGATAAATGCTAACATGAAAGAATACATGAGAGAAAACTTGGAAAGCCCTATGCCAAGTCATATATCTCAAAATCGAACTACATCATGGATAAGTATGTCACATGTGAGCCAACTTAAGGCATGTTATCGAAATCCCAAGCTTGCTCTTATATATAAATGAAAGGTGGACAACTAGCCAAAAGAGACAACAAATAGTGACATATGAGGAGAAGGCTATGTAACCCCCTTGCCCCAACTTAATGCAAAAAAAAGGTGAGCCTGGATTGGATGATGATATGTTGCTCCTTGCAAAAAGGGAATGACATGCAATAGGGAGTATGCTATGATCCTACAACTATTGCATGGATTGAGTAGCAAGTAATGTTATTTATTATAATGAGTAAACAAGGTGTCAAATTGATACATATTTAATGAGATATATATGAGTTTCAGATGCATCAAATTTAAATTTGTCTTGGAAGAATCTTTTGTCAGAGTGTTGACATTGAATGAAGGCTTTTTCTGGAGGGACATAACCAAGATCATTTTTTATTGCTTGCAATCTAGGCTTTGTAGGGACATGGATACCTTGTTCTATAGCACCACACCCTTTCCCAAGTTTCTTCATAAGTATTTCAGGTTCAGGGTTGGCCTTGATTGTATACATTTTGTTATATATGTGAGCAATGTCATTGTAACTCAGTTGGTGTGAAAATTTATCATTATCAAGTTTCCTTTTAGTTGGTTCTAAGATGAGCATAGGTTTATTTTGAACTTGTGGTTGTTTTGAGGGTGGATGAATGATAAGTTGAGGGTTAGGTGATTTGAAAATTAGAGGGCTCGAAGGATCTCTAATGTTCATAAATTCAACACACTTGTCCTTACTTTCATGATCTGCTAACGAAGGGAATTTTAATATCACTTCATCATCTTTGTCTAAGAAAGTCACATAACTATTGTTTGAAAGACATGTGTCAATGTTTGCATTTTATTCCACCATGATATCCTCCCTATTAGGAGAGTTTTTAGGAGAACTGCAAACTAGATGTTCATGACATTCAATGTTTGGTTCTTCTAGAATAATTGCATCACAAGGGGATTATCACTGGTTAGATTGTTTTTCATGTTAACATTTTCCTCATGATTCCCATTGATTGGATCTTGTAAGACCATAATATCTTCTTCACCAATAGGAGATATATTAGGAGAGGGGGAAATTTTATTATTGTCCATAATTTTCTTTAAGTTCTTAGTCTCTTGTGCCATAATATCTACCCTAGTAGGAGAGCTTTTAGGAAAGTGACAAATAATAGGTTCATCACATTTCATGGTTAGATTTTGTAAAGTAGCCTCATCACACATAGGAAAGGCATTGAGAGAAGGATAACTATGAGTTTCATGGTTACCAATGATTGTATTTTTTTGTTCAAATAGGTCTTCCCAAATGGTAAGGGCATTGAGAAAGGGAGGAATAATATTCTAATGAGCCTTAATAAGGATATCTTCTACCACTAAACTATCTTCTTCATGTCTAGAGAAGATATTAGGAGAAGGAAAGGTTTGATTGTCATGATTATTTGTATTTGCATCCCCATATCCTATAATTTCTTCCAAAGTAGGAGAGATAGGATTGTCATAGCTTGCAATTATTGGATCTCTTAATATCAACATGTCCTCCACACAAATATGTCTGTCATGATCATTCACGATTGTATCCTTATTCACTAAATCATTTTGACAAGTAGGGGAGCTGTTGGGAGATGAATGGAGACTAGGTAAAGTAGTCACCATGATCTCAGCTTCGTGTTTCATAATATATTCCCAAGGGGGAGGAAGAAAAACAAGACTTTCATGATCTTCAATGATTGTATCATCTTTCACCAAGATACCTTCATCACCAATGGGAGAGATATTGGGAGAAGAACAATTACGATTATCATGATTGTCAATGCTTGCATCCTCTTGTATCAAACCTTTAGCTGATTATCTAGGATAGATGAAGTCATCAATGGCTTCATCTAACATTGTAAAGTCATCACTACTAAAGGGTTTGAATGATACACTTTCTCTAAGGTTAACTATTTTTCCGTTTGTTTCTTTTGATGGTTTTAGTTTTTTTATTTTCATTTTTTAATGAATGTTGATGTAATATTACATAAGTGAACTAGGAAATAATGCTGAAAATGAAAAGTGCAAGAATATAATCCAATCCATAGTTGCCATGAATGTACATTATGCTACTTCTAATGATTTGAATGTAACAGAAGCTATGCAAACTTAAAATGAAATGTAAAGACCTAGGATGAAATACAACTTTCAGATTTCAAATAGGGTAATTTATGAATTACACTATGCAATGATCTAAAAGTGAAATGAACCATTGTGAATGTAAATTTGAAATTAAGCAATGCATGAAATGGACCAATTTAAGCTAGATTTTGTAAAATGCATGAAACATAAAGTCAACCAACTGAAACATATAACCAATGGCAACAAATAGAAGTATAGAAACAAGGTTTTTGATGTTGTAAAAGAAAATTTTAGATGTGTATAGGGATTGATTCGCCTAGGGTGGCAAATGAGTCCCAGTAGGGATTTTTTTTTTTTTTAAAGATATTTTTAATTGATTTTTATGCTTTTTATGTTGTATGATGCAAGTCTAAGATGTAAATGTAGTTTTTCAATAACTTTTAGTGAAAATAAGTGCAAAAATGTAAGCTAAATGAGATTTCACTAAAGAAAAATTTGAAACCCTAGAATGAAAATTATCTAATGCAAAACCTAATGTACTGTTAATGTAAGCTAAATCTAGGATGCCAATGCACTCCAAATCAGAATAATGATGTTCTAAATGTAGGCTCACCAAAACGGAACCTCTTAAAATGGATGAGGCGATGGGAGAATGATATGTTATTCAAACCCAAATATAAAGAGAGTCCACTCAAGGATAATCCTAGAGATCTCAGTGCAAAGGAGATTGAAATATTGCAATAGGGTTGTCCTAGAGGGTGAATGATATCTAATGAGGCGTTCACCACCAAGGAAGAACTTAGAAAAGAAAAATGAAATGCACGAAGCAATGTTTAAACCTAGCTTGATGAAATGCTTCACTAAATGACCTAGAAATATAAATGAAATAAAATAGAAAGCTGTAAATCTAAAAGTGTGATCCTAGAAACTTGTGGAGGCTTGAATGAAGACTAGAAATGTTGTTGATCTTGAAATTTTGACCTACTAGGACTCATTCACCATTTTGGGCGAATCAGTCCCAGATTTGGATTTTTGCATAGGAGTAGGTTTTGACCAAATAAGGATCCAAATCTGCAAAGATCTTTGAAAAAAAACCTACAAAGGGACTCATTTGCCACTTGTGGTGAATGAGTGCAGTTTGGATTTTTTGGAAATTTAAAGTATGGATCTTCTCAAGTCTCCATGTGTTCAATCCATTCCTCCAAATGCTCGGATCCGAAACTCCGATTTCGAGGTTGTAGATGACCATTTAGTGAAGATTATGACCTTTTAAATGGGCAGACAACTCCAATAAGCTTGTAACCTAATATTCAATAATCTTCAAGTCTTCAAAGCACCTAAATGTGCAATTACACAAAGAAAGAGAGAAGAAGTGTTGATTGTTAAGGAATAGGGGTTTGCCTCGGTCAAACCTAGTTTAGGTAATTAAACCAAATGATTAAATAAGATAATGAAGCATGAAAATGAAAATATGCAATTAGAACCTTGTCATGATGATGGATCTTGAAATGCTACAACAATTGATGAAGAATCCTACCCTTGAATGCCTTAGAATTGATCTTGAAAGCTATCTTAATGACCTTGTGAAGACTTGGAGTGCTTAGCTCTTGAGTGCTTGAATTGATAACACGAATGCATGATGTTTCTTGGATGGAATTAGCATTTGAAAGATTTTTTATATAGGAAATCCACTCACATGACCGTTAGTTTGATCCCCAAGGCTAACATAGGAGAAATTTGAACTTAAAACCTAGTTTTTCTTGGTCAAACCTCAAAAATAGCTCAAATGGGACTCATTCGTCATCCTGGATGAATGAGTCCCATGTAGATGGGACTCATTTTCTCAAGGTGGCGAATGGGTCCCGCAAGGACTATTTTTCCAGCTAAAATGTCAGGGAGTGAAGAAATTAGGTTTATATGTTGATATTGTTAAGTTTTTGGTTAAAATATGCTTGGGATGCACAATATGGGGTCATAGGAGCCTATTAATGATGTTATAAAGGTTATAAATGCAAGAGGATCTAAAATCCAATGTGAAAGTGTAAATAAATACACTTTGCAACACTAAATTAAGGCAAAATTGGATTTATTTAGCTTAGAAGGGCCTTAAATCCTATGTGAATGTGTAAAACACATTACAACACTAGATTAGTTCCACTTTAGTTTACAAGCCCCTTAAATTTAATGTGAAGATGTAAATAAATACAATTTACAACATTAAATTAGGGAAAAAATAAACTAATTAGCTTCAAAAAGGCCGAAGACCTAATGTGGATGTGTAAAACACCTCGCAACACTAGATCAAGCGACATTAAGTCCATTTGATCCTTAATTTATTCCCAAATCAAGTAAAGGATACTTTATCGGTGACTCCACCAAGCACATAAGAAAGAGCAAAACCTAATGCGAAATTGTCAAAAGTGACAGTTTACGATGTTACACTACTAAGACTGCCAATGAAAAAATAATTTGAAATCCAATAAATAGAAGAGTCTCATTACAAGCTCACAACGGAGTGTGTTACTTATTATGCTTCCTTACAAATCAAACCTAGATTAATTTTGCTGCAAACCGAATCTGCTTAGTACGACTAATTACAACAATTTATTCTTGAGTATTCATGCGGTCAAGCCACTAATGTGTTCAACCCCATCGTCCTTCAACCACGAAGTGCCTAAAAAGTTTTCAACTGTATAATTCTCCGCTTGGGTAGTGTCGATCACTTTATGCCCAGGCCAATCGACACGGTTGGTTGTAGCGCCTCCAGGCCCAGAGTTATCATATTCATAGTATTCCAAGGTATTTAATCCAGCATCTCCGTTCCATTCAAGCCAGCCTGCGGGATCAATGAGACCATCCATTTTAGAGAGCATGAACACTGTCCTCGAATATATTTTCCACGGCCTTCCAAGGTAAGTAGGATAATTGCTAATGTTAGATACAAGATCAGCTTCTCCAGTGATATGGCAGTTGTGGATTACGATTCCAGTGTTCTCGTTGGGATCAGTCCTTCCTTGAGCAGTGAGGGCATTCTTCTGGTCTTCACCTGGTAGCCTTGCAACTATGCTGGAGTTCTGAATTACGACCACGCTATCTCCAAAGATAAAATCTACAGTTCCCGAAATCCGGCAGTCTCTAAAAAATTGCCGGTTTTTACGTACGTAGAGAGTATCTTGGTAAGCTCTGAAATCACAACTTAAGAAGCTTGAAAAGTCTGATGCAACGAGAAGAGCCACCGCCTGATGCTTTGCTGGGCCCGCAGTATTTTGAAATTGTATGTCTTTAGCTATGAATCCGGTTCCATATACAGCTGCATTTCAATAACTGATAAATTTCAGCTTTAAAATTCTTCTATGCTACATATATAAATCTACTCAATGCAGCACCATTTAACTTTCGAAGACACTAGCGTCGGGTCATACACAGTTTATTAAGAAAAGGTTAAAAATGGTATTTAGCATTTATAATTAGTAGTTTTAATTGATGCGATCATTGGGTTATACACATTATAAAGTTCTGATTCAATACTATTCACTTCTATAAGTACGAGCATGTAAAAATTAATCTAATTACAGTAAGCTTGGCTTACCGAATGTAGCGCTGTCCATCGTGCTTATGCTGTCATTGTCGACGACATTTTTATTCCCAGTGACAATTGTGTTATTCATGCCATCACCGATTATCATGAGCATAGTTTTCTTCTTAGAAACAGTCACATACTCCTTATAAACTCCCGATTTCACCCTGATCACAAATCTTTTATCGCTTTTATCAGGAGCTGCGTCCACTGCATTCTGGATGCTTTTGTAGTCTCCAGACCCGTCGGCGGCGACAACAAGATCTGCTTTTAAGCTGTCACTTTGCAGAAGCTTTCGATCTGCTGCAGACACCCATGCCGGGAAACCTATCTGAGAAGGAAGTCCATCAGACAACAAACGCCGTGTAGGGAAATGTATTCCGAGCACGTCGGCTATTTTGTTGACAATGGCAAGCGAATTGCTGACTAACTCGGTCGAATTTTGCGCGATGCTTTGAACCTGCGCTCTCACGTCATTTGACGGCAAGTCTGCAAATTCGTCGCGGCAGGTATCAAGATCGGCCAGAGAAGCGCTGAGCCATGTCTGCACATCATTGTTTCGCTTCAACGATTGAAGATCGGGACTCTTCAATCGGAGGCTGGAGCTATTTATCTGCTCGATCGTATCATCCAGAAAGTTCTCACAATGCTGAAGCGCTAGCCGTTGGCGGGTATCGTTGCTTCGTTCTCTGAGATCGGAGACCACAACGAGGGCCTGCTGTACATTTTCCAGCGCCACCTCCGCTGCAATATAGAGGAGCTCTTGAGGTGCAGCCTTGGAGGCGCCCGGGTACGACGAAAGGCTTGAAACGCAGGTGTCTGGATAGCGCGTGGCATTGCACATGGCTCTTATGTTCTCGCTAGTTTTCTGCGAGTAGCTCTGTGTAACGCCCTCGGCCTTTTTCGATCGAACTAATCCAACTGCCACAGAGACAATTATGGTCACCAGGACCACGATAGCTATGCAGATTATTGTCATTCGTCTCCTCGTTTGTCTCTTTGCATTCAACCTCGCCTGTTCGAGGGGGGTCGGATTTCCATAGCCTCTGAATTCATACATTTTCTCTCCTCCTGAAAATGCAAATGTTTTCTGCTTTGCGAACTCCCAGTGATCTGAAGGCTATCCTGGTTTAATTCGAATCTTCGTTCGAGTTTTATAGCTCGAATAAAAAGTTTAATTTTTCCCTTGAGTTTAGGCCTGCAATATTGAAGATATAATAATGTTGTGGAAGCTTCTCGAGCATAAAACGAAAAGAGAGAACAAGATTATATGATGTATGGTGTACATATAATGTATATATTACATATGCTAAGGTACAAGCATTAACGCGGTTTTGCCCCCAAAAGACAGCTGAATTAGACAACGGGACAACGTCACCAAGTTAATGGCCGGCTCAACCGTACTGGTGCTTAATGCGCCAATTGGCTATCTTTTGCAGGCATGAGCATCTAATCAAGCTGTGAATCCAGCCTATGAAGATTAACGCCACATTTGTCCAACACAGACGTCAACCTCCATATCAACGAGTTAAAATATATAATGTCAACTATACAAATCAAGAGAAAACAATTAATAAGTATAATTTATATTTTTTAATGAAGGGCTAAGAGTGCAGTCTAGAATGAGCTTAATCTTCCCCCTTAATCACATTCACTAAACGCAATCCAAGGGTTTAGGAAAGCCCGAGGAAGCTCGTGCTATGACATCACTTGTCTTAAATCTATCACCAAGAGAGATCACAAATAACAGCTGAAAAAATAGTGTCAAGAAAAGGACCATCTAACGAAGCTATAGAAAATATCAATAATGGACTTTTGTATAATAAGAGATCTTTCTGTTCGAAAAAAGAAACATCACCTTCTTATTGCACGTTTATCTTTACGTACAAACCACACAATTTGATCTTAGTAATTTGTATCATAGTACTTATCTATTTAAAAAAAATTTATTAATGTTCTAGATATTATAATTTTAATTGGGATGAAATCATAAAGTTGAGTGTTGAGCAGAAATGTGAAGAATTATTATAATTGTGATAATAATTTCTCATCAATTTTTATAATTGAAAATTTTAACATAAAATATCATAATATATATTATTGATTTATTTGATTTCTCAAATCCAAAGTTTAGTTTCATGTAAAGTACGATAGAGTCAAGATAGTGAATAAAATGTAATTGATTGGGATCCTCACATTTATTCAACATCTTTGAATTTTGGAATCTTGATGTTTATACAACTTTTTTGAGTAATGCTTTCATGTCCATTAGCTTCTATATTTGAAGTCTTTGTTAAATGTCTTCCAAGTATTTTGGACCTAAAGTTCTTATGCATCATGTTTGGTTTGATCTTTTGTATATGTTGTTTAAATAAATTATCAAGCCTAAAACTAAGAGCACATATAGGTCACGCTTAATTTTATGACATGTATAAAATATTAAACTCATAAACCCAAGAATATGAATCCTTGTTATTTTCCAAATCTAAGACAAATATTAAGTTTAATTTCTTCAAGTTCTTACATTTAGAATCAAATCTCATGTCAAATTCATGTCCTAAGAGCACAAATATGTCATGTTTAATCACATTTTCTTTAATAGATTAGTTCAAAGGGTCTAAATTTTGTGTTCTATGTATCATGTGTTATCCTATGGATTTGGAGTCATATTAAATTCAATCCAATAAGTACCCTAGAACTAAAGTATGAAATTTTTCTATATCCAAAGTATTTGCTAAACCACAAATTCCTTATAATTTTTTACAAACTTAGAGTTCGACATCAACAATTGCTAATATTTTCAATTTAGGAAATCAAAATAATTTGGTGGATCTAAAATAACTATTGAGGTGCTCACATCTAATATTCTTAGTATTTTACTCTCTTATAAATACTAAGGGCCTAAACATATTTTATTTAACTAAAATCTCAAATATGATGCCATATATCTTTTAAATCCAATATTTTTTTCATGTATCCATATTTCTTCTCATTACCATCCTATAGACACATTTCCATAATATCCTCTTATTTGATGTAGTCACATGGTTATCACCCTAGTTGAATTTGATAACTAGTCTATCATATGCAATTTATTTTATAGTACTTTCCTAATACCATTATCTCCTATGACTTGAAGTTGATATACTCTCCTATAGATCTTAACATGTTTGATCAACCCTTGAACATTAATTTAATTATTATTTTACCTAAAAACAACTCTAGATATCTAGAAAATATTGATTACAAAAAGAATTATTTTATATCTACCTTTTTATGCATACATATGAATTACTTTATCAATATCTACTTCAAATTTATCAAGTGCAAGACTATTATCATTTGATGCTCACATAAAATAGTCTATAATCCTAGTATTTTTATTGATGAGGTAGGTAATAATGTTATGAAGGCTAGATTAGAACTAATTTTATTTGAGTATTTACTATGCATAGGTATAGACCCTACAAGCCAATTTGGATTAGCAATAACTTGATTAGTACTTGTGATTGCAAAGATGAGTAGGGAGGTTCATGAGTCCATGAAAGTAAATGCAAGCCATATATTGAGTTGATCCTAAATCATATTATTTTAGGTTCAAGTTATATTTGATTTACAAATATTTATGTTGAACATTAATTATAAAATTATGAAGTTTTATGGCTCAAGAAAGAAAATTTTTGAACCTCTCAAAAGTTACACAATATTACATAAACTATACTCATTGAATTTCTAATTTTAGAAAGAGGTTTGTTCAAATAAATATAAAATAATAATACAAGAATATTATAATTATTTTAATATCCTTGTGTTTACTAAAAATATGTGTTATTTCATTCTCTATATTTTCTAATCTAGGCTTATGAGTATGTGCATCTATGCTTTGATTAGATTAAGTTTTGGAAGGGCTAGTGCCTATATACACAATAGCCATAGAGGCCCAATGAGGGGGCTCATGAGAAGTGAGACACCCAAAAACCCAAAAATGATAGAAGCAACTAATGTGACTATAATCATAGTATGAGCTAAATACACCAAATCTAATAGATTTTAAGCAATTTTTAACTAACTAAGCTACAATCCAAATGAAATAATTGAAAGCATGAAGCAAAGAAGCTATTAAACAAAACAATGAATAAATACATAAAGGAAACCTAGTTAAATGCAACAAACCTCATCCCATTGGGGGATTGGTGTTGCATTGATGTGGAATGATAGCCCTTTCTCAATCCATTAGATTGAAACAAGCTTAGTTTGATAGATTGGTGAACGATAATGGTGATTTAAACCACAATGGATGGGAATGCTCAAATGAATGCTAATGGATGAAAGTGTGGATGCATTTCAACATCATAACTTTTCTCAAATGATTGTAGAGCCCTATTTCATAGAAATGAGGTCTATTTATAGGTAAAATTATTAAATCAAGGGTCAAGATTGATTATCTTAATCAAGGGATGAAAATCAATGAGATGATTAGGAATGCATTAAGAATTCTAATCCATTGTCAAGGTTGAAAGTTGACAAGGATCAAGAAATTTAATCAATGGTCATAATTTTCACTCAACAAACAAACTTCCTAGAAATTAGGTAGTTGTTAAAGATATTATCAATTTTGGATGAATGTGTAAAGGAGGAATATTCCATGAGAATATTCCCTTTTGGAGGAATATACAAAGGAACAATATTCCATGAGAATATTCCCTTGCAAGTGGGAGGGTGAGAAATATTAGGAATTGGATTGAACCACAAAAATTTATGAAGGGGGAAGAGAGAGGATTCCCCTTAGGCTTCTAGGGTTTTTCACCTAGAAGCAAGTGAGAAATAGGATCTCTTTCACACCTTAAATTTGAGGGTTCATTCAAGATTAGGGGTTATGTGTACTTAAGTGTTGCAAAGTAATGAAATGAACTAAATATGAAATATAAACTAAGTTATAATGCAAATGGGATGAAAACACTATGTAAAATGACCTAATGATGACCTAAAATACATGCAAATTGTAATAGAACTGAAGGAGGCAAAAGTGGTGCACATAGAAATTAAAGTTTGATGAAGAAGAGCTCTAGAATCTTCTAGATTATATTGTTGATGCTCACTAGAACACTTAAAGTTGGGTGACTTAGTACTGCTTCGGGGAAACATTGTTGAAACCAGTTTCAAGGAAATGGGTGTCCAAATTTGAAAATATAATTTTTCAAGCTTGGAAGTGGGACTAGTTCTCCAATTATTGCAACTTCATCAACATGGCGCTTTCGATAATCTCAAGGTTGGAATATGTAAGTACCCACTTGTACTTATGTTTTTGATAGAGACTCGTGTCCGAATCTTCAGATATTGACTTTCAAGTTGTCTTCGAGATCCTTTTAACGTTTGTTGACTTTGAATGATGTGGATGGAATGATGCCACATTTTATTACCTTAATCTTTGACTAATCTTCATACAAACTCACAAAGCACACATGTAAAGAGGTGGAAAAGGTTAGGGTTAGAGAATAGGGTTTTTCCTTAGTCAAACCCCATGTTGGTAATCAAACCAAAGATAATGAAATATAATGAAAAGGGAAATATGATTGAATAACATGCAAGTACAAAAACTCACCAAGCCCTTGTTGAAGAAGTTTGAAGATATGTAAGTGATTAGCTCCAATGGATGTTGCTTGTTGTGCTTAATGCTTGAATGCTTGATGCTTGCTTGATAAGATAGATTGCTTGGTTCCTTATGAAGATATGAGATGTTGGGGGAGGGGTAAAAGGAGGATAAAAACCCTTATTTATACATGTTATGCCCTAATTCCCCAAAAATAACACATCACAGGTTGACCTTAGGGTTTAAGAGATGAAATCTTGTTAGAAATTAAGATTAATTTATTTATTTTTATACCAAATGGGGCTAAGTCACCCAGTGTGGCAACTTAGTCCACCTGGACAATTTCAAGTGGTTGTCAGGAATTAAAAGATGATTAATGTTGATAAATGAGATTGTCTTCCAAAACACACTTAAGTAGGACCTATAAGTGCATTTAGGGGACATTCTATCATAAGAAAGGGTTAATTCATTGATGAAAAGCCTAAGAAAGTGTGGAGTTGGCTACAACATCTTACAACACTTTAAAATAAGGCTTGAAAAGGGGTTATTTAGATGAATTATTTTGGAAAAGTCCTAGAAAAGTGAAGAAATATGTTACAACACTTCACAACACCTTTGTAAGACACCATTAGGTTTTTGTTGATTTGCAAGCATTCAAGGCCTAATGTGAATGTGTTGGGCACATTAAAACATTACATCTAAGCAAAATCAGGCCAAAATCCATAGGAAAAGGCCTAAATGAGTGAAAAAGTATCAAGGCTGCACTCTTTACAACATAGATAATTAAAACAAAGTTTTGAATTGTGCAAGTTAGAGGAAATTAGGATTATCATTAAATAGTTAATTTATTTAATGAAAAGGGGTTAAGTGACATATAATTAAATAATTTAGATTATTTAATTAAATGAGAGGACATAAGGAGTTTAATTTAAATAATTTGCATTATCCAATTAAACAAGATGAAAATTTAGTGTGAAAAATGATGAATTGATCTAATGAAATTAATTATCAGATTAATACATGAGAATAATGCATTTTATTAAATAACTAGGATAATTCCATTAAACAGTCAAAAAAGAGGGAATTCAAGATGAAATGGTGTTAGTAATCATATTCAAGTGTGCAAAGTTAACTAGGACAATTTTATCTAACTACATTTTGTCCCTCTTTGAAGCAAGGTACCTGTTACATTAGTTGAAAGACTAATTATTTTCAAATTGATGCAGCTTCTTAGATCAAAAATTTAAAAAATTCTAATTTTTTTGGTGGCCCATTATTACCCCAACAAATGGAATTAAGCAGGTACCCTGCCCCCTCGAGAGATTGAGCGGAAATTTTAATTTTCAGGTCAAGATCATGAAAAAGGTACATGATTAGTTTGTCTCATAGAGGACAAAATTTAATTCTTAGAAAGCTCAGATATTTGATGTAGATAGATTTTATGATGCATATCACACAAATTCAATACTTTGATATAAATTTTAGTAAAGATAGAAGAATGAGATGAACATTGATTAACCATTGTTTTGAGATTAATTCATAAGTCCAACAAGCCTATGATTATCTGATAATTTAATAGATATGGTGATGAGAGTGATGATTTTCTTGTTTCAAGGATTTGGCTATTTCAACACTTAATTCTTTTTTTTTGATATAACACATAGATATGATGCATCAAGGTATCGATAACCAAGATGGAATTGTATCCAGTGGGATGGACTTTGACTCTACAAATAGATCGATAATCCTTGCTCACACCTTGACATATAGAAACCTCATTGGAATGTATTTTAGAAGTTTAGAATATTTTGGACCAAAGCATATGCAATGGTCAACAATCTATTCAAAACAACCTCCCTACACACACAACAAAGAAATTAGTCACTAAAATTTTAAAAGAATATACCACAAGCACAAAAAATGAAATATAATGATCGATGCCCCATTCATTTCTCTCTAAATCATTTTGATAGACATCATCGAGAGGTCCTCCGAATGGGTCAACAAGACAAATCATAAGACAAAATCAAAACAAACAACTTAAATGTTATCTATATCACTTGCCAAAGGGTGTAATATTTTTTGAGGATAAGTATCCAAAATGGTTGCCAATGATAATTCCCATTGTAGGAAGGATGCATGCTAGGATGTGTTATCACATGTTGATTGGTTGATAGGTTGTTTAAAATTCTTTTGATATAAGGTTTGATTGACATGTTTGATAATGATCAAGAGTTTGATTTTTTGCATTTAGGCTTACACTTCATGAATTTCTACACTTTTGTTACCAAAGGGTGAGTGTGACAATAAATTTATTGTGGAAGGAATTTTATTGCAAGTGGTTTTGTATTTTTTGGAATATTTCAATGTTTTTGGTTATTTTGCAATGTTTTGAGTTTTTTTTTATGTTTTTGTTATTGCATCTATGAAATATAATGCACACAACATGCAAGATAAAAGGAAAATAAAACATACACATTTATCTCAAAAAAAAAAGCCTTCAAGCTTCATGCCTTTAATCAATAAAAGTCTTTCTTTATTTATATTAAGTTTGGCTTTACATTGATACTTATTTAGAAAATTTTTATGCTTTGAGAAGTTCCCTCATTCTCAAAAAGTGACCATTCCTCAAGATCCTCATCTAAATCTACATCTCCCCTCTTGGGTGAGGTAGGACGTGCGCACAGGCACTCCTCCTCCTTAGTCAATAGTGGTGCATTTGGTCCACATCCTATTTTCCAATCTCTAAGTTCAAAGGGTTCCTTAGTTTCAGGAGTTCACTTCGACTCCTCTATATATTTTTTCCTCTCTCCAACTTGATACATGTGAGGGCCTGTTCTAGAGTTTCTTCATCAGGAATTTTTGGTTAGTTCTCAGGTTTGGGATTTCTTCTATATAGACTAGATTCCTTGCAACCCTATTGGTTTTCCCCTTTTTTCTTCCCGACTTAGACCTTCCCATTTCCTACAACCAATTCAGATTGATAATTCCATAGGTAGCTCAAATCTAGTTAAGGGTCCACTATTCCCTAGTTCAACCATCATGATCTCATAGGTCGAGACCTAAACCTTGGGTATTGATACCAAATGTAACATACCCAACTAGATTTAATTCAAAAATAATTAAATATTGATATTATGAATATCAATTTATGACAAAAATTCTGGATAGATAATTCCATTTGGAAATTTTGTGTTCATAAATCACAAATAAAACTGAAATATAAGTATATTCAATGGGTATGTGCAGGATCATCATGGAAAAAACAGGCCCTTAAGTGGTGATAAAATTCAAAAAAATCAGAGTTAGGCAACTTGACATAAAATTTTGAATAAGTTATCTATATTATTTAAAAAATATGTAAAAATATAATCTATAGCAAATTGAATGTAGTTTCTAAACTACTAGGTTTATTTTATTTTTTAAAAATCTATTTGGTGAAAATTTGAAATTTCAATGCAGCAGTACTTAAATTTCAAGGAAAAAATACGAAGCAGGTGTCTGTCTGACCATCCCTACCATAGTAAAATGATAATATTTTTTTATAATATTTCGGATATAAGTAGAGGACTCATATAGCAATTCGATGCATTTTTTTTTTTTTTTTCCAAGTAAATAATTAATTATGATTTTTTTATTACAAATTTTAAAAAATATTAAAAACTCATATGTCTAACCACCTTAACTTGGTCAAAAATTCATGAAATTCATTTTTTTTCTAATCCTATAGAATGTGAATCATAGAATGTAAGACATGTTTCAGATTCAAAAAATGTGATACCGTTTGAAAGCTATAGATTTTTTTCAATCAGCTTATCAATCGGGACTTTAGTCATAATTCAAATAGAAAATGAATAATAATAATTTATTAAATTCAAAGTAAAGAATAATTTATATTGGTGGAAAGGTTAGAATCTCCTTTAAAAACCCTTTTCGTTTCATCAATTTTGGGTAAAAACAAAGTCATCAGCCACATGGGCCATCATATCACTTACATATCGCCACTTTTTGGCCCATCATGATCCTGCACATACCCCAATTCTAAATTTCCATAGTCTCATACAAGCTGACTTGGCATTCAATGCCTCTTAGTTGATTCAAAATTGCATGGTTTTCTTTCTATTGCATCATTTTAATCCTTTTACATAAATGATACAATACATAATAGAATTCTAATATGATTCCTCTATGACAGCTCACCTCCACTAGCGGAAGAGGAAGTGATTGAGGTTATTTTCGACCCAACCACGAAGCAATGCTTCCACGAAATGCTTCAGTTAGTATAAGAATACCCAACCTTGCACGAAACACTCAACAAGAGATACAATTTGAAATGTGGAATTTGTGCATGCTTAACTTCATCCATTTATATCTACTATTAGAAATTGCAAGTTCCATGTTAGGTAAATGAAGCAACAAAGAGAGTAAATAATAATAGTCTATCTTATATATGCATATATATAAAAATTATTGCAAATCTTGGCCAAACTCATGCTTCATGAAATGCAACTCTGGTAAGATTTTGAAAAGGAAATCTACACTCTTTGGCACCCATTCCCTAAAAAAATTTATCATATCAAAGGGGTATCCCTCCCTTTTAGACCATATATTAGTATCAATCTATTGTGCTACAGTCTACCACTGAATTCTTGTATCATTCCAATCAACACAATCAAACATTATTCATTTAATTCTGGTGTTTCCATTCATCTATTCATTATTTGTAATTGCAATTCAACACCATTTTATGTTTATAGTTTGTTCCATTTACAAAAGCGATTTGATATGCTCAATGAGTAAAATAATCAAGATGAATCACAAGGTATAATGAATGTATGTGCACATGCATAAAGGGATATTTATGCATGTCCAAATATATGACTTCATATTCAAAAAGGGAAAAATAACATCACTTCATTTAGATGCTCTACTAAATTAAAATTATCATCTAATCTCAGTTTAGATACAAATAAAAAAATATGTTTCATAGTCACTTGTCTTTAATAAGGACTAAAAATAGGTCAATGAAACTTAGTTGAATTACATCATCCATAAAGCCAATATTAACAAAAATATTATACCTTCATTGTATAACAACTTAAGTATGTTCATGCTTGAATTACTTTCAATCAAGGTATCCATTCAATTTAGTGAAAACTCTAAATTAAAAATTTATACTTTGTCCATCGAAAATCCATCCCTCAAGAGGATACTGATACAAATGTTAAATCATTCATTGATAACATGATATTGATACCTTAAGGTTTCTTAATAGTAACCAATATCTATCAAGCCATGGGTTCAACCCATAATAATGTGGAACACCCAAAATACATGTTTGAACCATAAAGCATAGTCAATGCTTTGACTTAGCTATAATTGACTTAGATATAAACATAGTAATTTCAAGAGTGATCACTTGCATATGAACATTCATGCACATATATTTATATATATACATATGGGTGAACCCACAAAACTGGTTTACAATTTGAATGAGGAAGGAAAACTTCCAAAATATGCACCCACTAAAAAAAATCATTTTGGGGGGTTTGAACGAGCTCAAGGTTTGAGTGAACCCAAAAAGGGTCCAAGCGAACCCCTTTGAATGTGGGAACCCATGTTTTCCATTTTGGAAGGGGGGTTCACTCAAACCCTGGTTCGAATGAACCCCTCGAAGTTCGATCGAACCCTTTAGGTTCGCTTGAACCCCCTTTTCCCACCTTCCCACCCTATGACACAAAAAATATCTAGATTTTTTCCCTTCGAAGCTCGAGTTGAGGATGAAAATGGAGGAGCCTTCAGAGACCCAACTGGAAGATGTTAGTCCCTGGAACGAGCTATCCAATGAATATAATTTTAATATGTTTTGGTTTTATTATGTATGTGTTTTTTTAGTTTTATTAAACATAAGTTTTTCACCGAAAATCAAGCTCTCTATTCTGCACATGTGGACAAATAAAAGATTATCAAAATATTTTTTAAAAAAATATGCTCAGGCTGGGTATCGATGTCCTTGATCGATTAAAAAAAAATATTCAATTTCGATACATACAAGAAAAGTTATGCTGTATATAGTCCGCCTATGTTTGAATTGTAATTGGTATGACTACGAAACTTGATTAACGAAAAAATATTTAATAAAACACTATGAAACCAAATGAAAATGCTAGATATCATAGTTACAAATCTAAATTCAAAAAAATTAGAATTTTAGCCTTCATACAAAAAATTTATGTTGTATATGATGAGCATCACTCCTTAAAAATGTTGTTTCTTTAAAAAAGCTAGTTTTCAAAGGAGATGGAAAAAAAAGTGCAATATAATTCAAAAAATATTGAAAAAATAATATTTAGAATCTATAGACAAAATTTCACAAATCACTAGTTTGCGTCATCTTCAAATTCCTCACGGTTTAGCCGCTATACGAGCCCGAAAGTGAAGATTTAGTTAAAAAAAATCAGTTTAGTGTCTAGTTTTCCCAAAAATTGTAAACTAGTATTGTGGGATCACCCATATATACAATATATATATACAAACACACACACACGCACACATATATCTCCATGCTCTTCAATCAAATGATTCCAACACTCATGGCCTGAGAAGTCCCATCATGGGTAATATTTGTATAACATCGCACATGGTATTGTTTGAATCCACCTACCACTTATAGTGTATGGTGAGATTTATATGATATAAAAGCGGTATATGCACTGCTCGACCCTTGCATTTAGCAAGGCATGCATCACCAACCTAAAACAACATTAGGTGGGATGTGACATGTTGTGAGTACCTTCCTCAAATGAGAAATAAACATTATGCTCCTCTCGGCTAGTCACCTATAGGGGACTGGTAAACATACAAGACATTAGCAAGAAAATAAGGAATAACAATGGTCGGCCAATTGGCCATGACCATGAATATTACATATCATACGGATGATAAAATCCAATTGTGGGTATGAAACCAAGCTTCCTATATAGGTCAAGAAAAAGTGCATAGCCTTCAAGGCAACTTTACCTATAAAGGGAATCACATGGATTGACATGGTCAATTGACAGGGTAAACAAGATAACCAAATATTGAACATGGACAATAAGGCATACAAAATACAAAAATGTTTCCATTATTTTACAAGATAAGAAAATTATTCGAAAATAAGAGGAAACAAATTGAGCTCAGTTTAAAAATACCTTAATCGGTGATTGCCTAGATGATTTTCCTTCCCTGAAAAGGCTATCATTCCTCAACCCGTCATTCTCCCTTCTCTTCTTTCTAATTTTTCCTTATTTTCCCTACATTCTTCGATTTTCTTGACCATGAAGGATCTCCTACTAATTTTGGAGATATAGTGAACTTAATTTATTGCCTCCATTTTTATTATTTATTTGTCCACTCCCTATATTTATGAGTAATTGAATGAAGCTTTTTTCCATGTCAAGGGGGGTCAGACCCTATCCCATTATTATTGGGAGTTATAGAATTTAAATCCCATGATTCCATTATTCCCTTGAAAAGAAAAAGTAAATTTAAGGTAAAAATTCACACACACACACACACACACACACATATTGTTATATATATATATATTTACATATTTATTTTATCAATTTAATTTCCTTGTTTAATTTATTTCTCAAATTGATCCAAAAGAAAAAATAATGTAATTTATTTTCATACAATAATTGTATTTGATGGTTTGAGTTTCTTATTCAATTTCATCAAATATAAATTTTGAAATAGACAAGGTAAGACAAGAATGGACTAATTTTTTCGTTCCACTAATTATAATTCTCACACAAAGTATAAATGCAGTTTTTCAAAAATTCAAACATATGCAGATGTCATGATCTACTATAGTGTGTGAGATTCTAGATTCCATTCTTGTTTACTATGGTCATCCAGCTATGTGCACCTACCTCAATCAAGTTCTCGTCCTTCAACCTACTCCTACATGCATATTATTACACTTGTCCACATATCAATAACCTTTAACCGATAATATTTGGAGATAATTTCTTAAATCAGAAAATTGCATAGTATTCATTTTCAATTTCATCATTGCATTTCATCTATCCATAAATAAAATAAATGAAAAATTCCTTTTTTTCTCATATTCCAATTTTTCTCATCATTTTAAGTGAAAGAAATGAAATCAAGATACAACATGAATTCATCTCGAAGATACACCTTTTTGATGGTCATGAGTCAGCTTGATGGAGTTCATCCTAATTCGGGATTTGTTTCTTCAATAAATATTTTCAAAAAGATGTATATTTTGTAATCAAAAAGTTTTTTTTATGTAAACCTTAAGGGGAGTCCCTTGGCAAAGTGTTTTTCAAGTTTTTAGGGGTACATTTATAAGAAAAATGTAATTAGGGGGGAATATTAGAAAATATTAGCATATTACTTTTTATGGTGGGCGAGAGGTAGGTTTTTGAACTATGCAACCACTTGTGCCAATTATCTAACTGCTTCATTTAACCACTTCTATCCTTGTATAAGTGGTGAATATGTGTATATAGTGTTTGGTTTATCAATATTCAAATACAGTATTTGCTTCAAAAGAAAAGGAAAAATTATATAATGTGTAGCTGAGTGATCAAGAAAAATATGTCGTAGATCAAGATGATCAAATGAACTAAACATATGAGAAGTACCTTCATGAATTTTTTCCAAGAATTCCAATCAATAGATTTACATGAAAAATTACCATAAATAGGATTAAAGAAACCTTCACAATTCTAATTATGAAAATAGGAATCAAATTAAGACTAAGATAAGCTACAATAAGGGGGACAAAACTGATTAGAACGATCCTTATCCATATTTAAAAAATCATTGAGGACCCACTAAAAATGGGGAACAACATCCTTTCTATCCCATAATGTAATGTAATGAGTAACACAATAAGTAGCATAGATGGAGAAAATAAAATTCACATAACTTTAAATAAGTAGTGAAATCATAGATCAAAATTAAATGTAACCATGAAATTATTGAACAAGGTAGAAATACCAACAATTGAACCATCACTACCTTTAGATTCTATAGAATGTACAAATATTTTTCTCAAAAAATGAGATAACACTGCCACATCAAGGTGAAGAGAAAATAGCTTCACTTCCTGTAGAAGAACCACAATAGTTTGATCTAAGCTAACACAATTATTTGAATCTAAAATTTAGTCTTATAGGGAAATTTCTCAAACATTTCATGACATAACAAAACGCTCCATTATGTTAGAGTAAATAGGATATTTTCCCGCCTAATTTTACTTAGCGATAATGCATTATAGTGTATTAGTGCATTTACTGAATTGGTAGTTGTTGTCAGTTACATTTTTACCGAATTTTCCCTTACCTTTATAAGCAAGGGAAATGTAAATTATTCTTAATATCATCTCAATTATTATTCTCATTAGTGAAAGAGGTTTACTTCTCTCATATTTGGGTATATGCAGGATCATCATGGAAAAAATAGGCCCTTAAGTGGCAATGAAAATTTAGAAAATTAGAGTTAGGCAAATTGACGTAAAAATTTGAATAAGTTATCTATATTATTTCAAAAATATGTAAGAATAGAATCTATAGAAAATTTAATTTAGTTTCTAAACTACTAGATTTATTTTAAAAAATAAAAAATCTATTTGGTGAAAACTTGAAATTTCAATGGAGTAGTACTTAAATTTCAGGGAAAAAATAAGTAGGTGTCTGTCTGACCACCCTAACCACAATAAAATGATAATATGTTTTTATAAGATTTTATATTGAAGTAGAGGACTCATGTCTCGATGTGATTCATATTATTTTATAATTTTTTTCCAAGTAAATAATTAATTATGAATTTTTTTTTACAACTTTTAAAAAATATAAACACTCATATACCTGACCACCTTAACTTGTTCAAAACTTCATGAATTTTTTTTTTTTTTTTTAATCCTATAGTATGCAAAGCATAGAATGTGACACATGTTTCGAATTCAAAAAATGTCATACCATTTGAAAACTATAGATGTTTTTCAATCAACCTATCAATTAGGACTTTAGTCATAATTCAAATAGAAAATGAATAATAATTATTTATTAAATTCAAAGTAAAGAATAAATTATATTGGTGGAAATTTGTGAATCTCCTTTAAAGACCCTTTTCATTTCATCAATTTTGGGTAAAAAAAAAGTTGTCAGCTACATGGGCCATCATATCACTTACATATCACCACTTTTTGGCCCATCATGATCCTGCACATACCCATTTGTGAAGATTTATATTGCAAATTTTTCTCCTGGGAGGTGAATTAACACCAACATGGTATGAGAGTTGGCTATCTGCAACTCCTTCCACTAAGAGTTTTCATCGGAGTCTGAGACCATTTATTGGGTGGAGATTATTTGACATTTTTACTGATATTCTTTTTCTTCTTCAATCTTTGCCAAAGATTTGGTTCATTTGGAGAAGCACATTTTTCTTGCTATTGAGGAGGCCCTGATTTTATCCATTTTTGGCATGATTTTATTGTGTAAGAGGTGTGGTGAATTGCATCAACATTGATATGGATGCACGAATGGTGGCATTCTGTTGGAACACTCCAAGGTGGCAACACAAGCTTTTTCTTCATCAACTGACATGATTCGAGCTTTGGTAGTCACAAAGGCCAATCCCTACAAATATGGTACACCATTCATATTAAATTTGATCCATTATCCCTTCTTGGTCACATTGTTAATGACGCTTACTTCTACCATTCAATGTGTTAGAATAATTTTATGCAAATCAATTCGCACATTGAGAACCCTGAAATGGTGGTTTAAATTCAAAGATTCTTTAAAATATCACTTACGACTTTCTCTATTGACATGTTTTTAGGATACTGGGAGAGATTTGGGCCAGTCTGTTTGAGAGAAGTTGTTGGGGTTTGGACCGGAGACATCATATGGAGCTAGATAGTGTTGATTAGAGGTGTGATTTACTATTTAGAGGTAGAAAAATATCTTTGTTGTTTTATCCTACTATTTTGAGGGTTACTAAAGCTTCATATGTTGTACGTGAGCATTATAAAAGCTTTTATTAGAAAATTGGCTACTATTTACCATTATTTTCAGTGAGGCATATGGTTTAGATATTGTGTGAGGCCACAAATTTTTTGATTGTTGGCTATAATTTTATGTAATTCTCTCTAGGCTTGGTGGAGTTTTCTTGGTGTTGGCATGGAGATTAGTGAATGGGCCTAACCAATTTTTGTACCAAATCAGGTGTTTTAACTTTATAATTCTTGTTTGGAAGTTTTTATAACTACCTTTGAAAATTTTGAAAAATTATCAGTTATAATGGTTTCTATGGAGAAAGGGAACTTTAGGCAATAGAGTGATTTTATTCTCACTTACCTTAGCAGGAATAATCTATTGCCATATTTGTATAATGAAGTTACTATTCCAAGCATACATTGTGGGTATATTTTTTGGAAAGGATATAGGGATAAAGTCTTTAGAGTTATTTTTGAGAATATAAATGATGATGGACTTTTGGAATGACTTATTCATTTTGAGTGCCCTTATTCTCTTTGGACTTACATTCAAGAATCATATAAATATCACGATACTCTGCCATCTCTCGATGATTCGCTTTCCAATACTAATGTGCCTCTTTATTCTTTAGAGAAGATAAACCATGATTATGATCCTTTGGAATTTTTTGAGAATTTAGATGAGGTTGTAGTTTCTTCAGAGGTTCTTGATTATTTGTTAGAGATAGTTGATCCACCTTCATTAAGTACTTCCATAATTCTTGAGAAATAGGATTATCATTATCTTCCTAATTGAGATTCCTATTTATCAAACATTGGTTCATTGTACGTGGAATATCACATTTCAAAATTGGAAGACACATTTGAAGGATTAATTTTCCTATTTGATGATAGTTGTGGTACAACTATTGTCACTCCATCTCTGTCTTTGGAAAATGTTCAAAATTAGTTTCCAATGGTACCTTTTTTGTCACCTTTTATTGTGATTGGGCATGTTCATGATTTATTTGTGACGTTATCTTCCAAGGTGTTGGTGATAAATGAGCATATTTCAGAGACATTATCATCCTAGATTTGGATTTCACTTGATAACTCCTATCCAAAATGGGAAGAATTTGTACATTTTTACTTGGTTTATCTTCTTCCCAAAGGGAGAAATGTTATTTTTAGGCATTGGACTATGTTTTTCCTTCAAACACTTACCATTTATGGAGGATAGTATTCATTATTGGGGGTCTATTTAGTCTCCTATCCTTCCTATGGGAGGATCATTGTTTGTGTATGCATGATGTATGTAGTCATTGGGGGGTGTTATTGAGTCCTCCATCCATGCATTTTTTTTCGTCTCTCTTTTGGAGAGGAGATTTTTTCCCATAGGGATTTTTCCTTTTTCTCTATTTGTGAGAGATTGCATTTCATTTTTCACTTTAAATGGTTATCTAGCATTGGTATGTAGTTGAGACCCATATTGCATCTTGATATTGCATAATAATCTCCCTAATTTGCACTTAAGGGGGGTTGTTAGAGTAGATAGGATATTTACCCGCTTAAGTTTACTTAGGCATAATGCGTTATAGTTTATTAGTGCATTTAATTAATTGTTAGTTATTTTCAGTTACATTTTTATGGTGTTCCCTTTTTCCTTTATAATCAAGCCCAATGCACATTATTCTTCATCTCATCTCAATTATTATTTACTCATTTTTGAAAGAGCTCTGCTTCTCTCATATTTGTGAAGGTTTATATTGTAGATTGTGCTCCTAGGAGGTGAATTTACACCAACACATTAAAGTTAGGGAGATACATATACTCCATTATATGAAGCTAAGTAAACCAATTTATAAGACTAATAGAGATATAGGAGGTTAAGGGTGGAGACTAGGAGGAATAGGGTTGTGGAAAAGAGAAGGGATCATGAAGCACAAAGAGAAAACTAGAAAAGAGGAGGTCAGTGATAATAATGAGTTGTAGGAAGCATGGACAATATTTTCACCAGGGTATGTGCAGGATCATCATAGAAAAAATAGGCCCTTAAGTGGAAAAAAATTTAGAAAAATCAGAGTTAGGCAACTTGACATAAAAATTTGAATAAGTTATCTATATTATTTCAAAAATATGTAAGAATAGAATTTGTAGAAAATTGAATGTAGTTTCTAAATTACTAGGTTTATTTACAAAAATAAAAAAAAATCTATTTGGTAAAAATTTGAAATTTCAATACAGTAGTACTTAAATTTCAGGGAAAAAATAAGAAGTAGGTGTCTGCCTGACCACTCTAACCACATTAAAATGATAATATTTTTTTATAAGATTTTAGATATAAGTAGATGCCTCATGTCGCAATGTGATGCATATTTTTTTGTAATTTTTTTCCAAGTAAATAATTAATTATATTTTTTTATGACAACTTTTAAAAAATATAAAGACTCATATGTCTAACCACCTTAACTTGGTCAAAACTTCATGAAATTCATTTTTTTTATTTTTTAATCTTATAGCATGTGAAGCATAGAATGTGGCACATGTTTTGGATTCAAAAAATATGATACCATTTGAAAGCTATAGATGTTTTTCAATCAGCTTAAAAATCAGGACTTTAGTCGTAATTCAATAGAAAATGAATAATAATTATTTATTAAATTCAAAGTAAAGCATAATTTATATTGGTGAAAAGCTGAGAATATCCTTTAAAAACCCTTTTTATTTCATCAATTTTGGGTTAAAAAAAAGTCGTCAGCCACATACCCATCATATTGCCACTTTTTGGCCCATCATGATCCTGCACATACCCACCATCCATAATATATTTATAAGGAAGATCAAGAGAATTATAAATAGAGAAAAATATAGAATTAGTGAAAGTAAGGAAGGTCATAAGATTATTACACAATAATAAAGGTTTAGGGGAAATATTGATGGTGAAGGAAGCCAAAATATACAATACATGGGGTTGATGATGATTTTAAAATGAAAGGAATAGATTCAAGAGCATGATATTTATAGATAGTGAAATATTGAATCAAATAACCCTCTTGGAAATAATTAATTACTAAGAGATTTCAAAAGCAAGATTTGGGATATTAATAATCATAGGTAAAGGTAAATTTAGATCCACTTCAATAAAAGAATATAGTGAACCACAAAAAACATGCATTATGGAAAGAGGATCCCCTAATAGGCTCCTAGGGTTTTTCACCTAGGAGCTAGGTTGAGAAATGGCTCTCTTTCGCACTAAGTATTTGTTAATGCCAAAAATTGATAAGGTAACAACCTTATGGGAAACTCAATTATGGGGGTGACCTATTGCACTAAACAGAGTGACCTCTGAGTTTTTAAAGAAGTCGACTTCTATAATTGGGGGGTTGAAAACGGGTAGAAGGAAACAAATGTAAAAATGAAATTTAATATAAGGCAATGCACCAAGAAGTAGATATGAGCATGATAAATCTATGGATGAACCCACAAAAGTGGTTTACAATTCGAATGAGGAAGGAAAACTTTAGAAAAATGCCCCCACTAAAAAAAAAATCGTTTTGAGGGGTTCAAACGAACTCAAGGTTCAAGCAAACCCAAAAGGGGTTCGTTCAAACCAGGGTTCAATTGAACCCATTTGAATGTGGAAACATGCATTTTCCATTGTGGAAGGGGGTTCACTGAAACCCCAGTTCGAATGAACTGGGGTTCTAGTGAATCACTGGGGGTTTGATTGAACCCTTTAGGTTCGCTTGAACCCCCCTTTTCCCACCTTCCCACCCTCTCTCACAAAAATCTTCCAGATTTTCGCCCTTTGAAGCACAGGTTGAGGATGAAAATGGAGGAGACATCACAGACCCAACTGGAAGATGGTTGTCCTTGGAATGAGATATCCAATGAATATAATTTTAATATGGTTTGGTTTTATTATGTATGTGTTTTTTTAGTTTTATTAAACATAGGTTTTTCACAAAAAATTAAGCTCTTTGTTTTGCACATGTGAAAAAATAGCAAATTATCAAAAAAAAAAAAAATTAAATATGTTCATGTTGGGTATTGATTTGCTTGATCCGTTAAAAAATAAAAAATTGAATTTTGATACATACAGAAAAAGTTATGTTCTATACAGTCCACCTATGTCTAAATTGCAATTGGTTTGACTTTGAAACTTGATTAAGGAAAAAATATTCAATAGAAAACTATGAGACCAAATGAAAGTGCTAGATATCATAGTTACAAATCTAAATTCGAAAAAATTAGAATTTTATCCTTCATACAAAAAAAGTTATGTTGTATACGGTGAGTGTCACTTTTTTAAAATGTTGTTTTATAAAAAAAACCTGTTTTCATGGGAGATGGACAAAGAAGAGCAATCTAATTCCAAAATTTTTCAAAAATATATTTTTAGAATCTACAGACAAAATTTGATGAGACTCTAGTTTGGATCATCTTCAAATTCCTCACGGTTTAGCCGCTATAGGTGCCCGAATGTGAAGATTTAGTTAAAAATAATAATTCCAATGTCCAGTTTGGCCAAAAATTGTAAACCACTATTGTGGGATCACCCCTATCTATTAGATATGATTTAAGGGTCGTTCAAAAATCTACTATGTCCCAAAATAATAGAAATCAGAATGGAAATCTGAATAATTTACTCAATGACATAAAATAACTTTTATACATTTACTATAAAGAAGATTCAAAGACATGATGTGAATCAGCAAGCCTATATTGAAATTATAGAATTCTATGAACAAATTACTCAATATAGTAATGGCACAGTATAAAGCTTTATCAAATAGTCAAGAAAAAGAAAGGTCGAACAATGGCACAGTCTATGTATCTTATACAATAAGCTAAAATAATACAAGAGGCCTTGTGTCTTTCAACAAATTTTTCTGTAAGTTTTGAACCCCTTCTTTGAAAGAAGAAGTAGTATTTATAGATAAAAATCTGACTACCTAGCGGCCCTAATAACAAAAAATATTTTGAATCATGAGTGAAGATATCAGAGCAATGAATTCCCTTGGTTGTTGCAACATAGAAGATTACAAACATGGAATGTGGTCACTTATAAACTAGACGTGTCCCTTGTGAATGATGGTAGTGGTCCTAGTAGAACATAGTGTCAATGTGTGTTGTTAATCTAGGAAGGCAGTTAAAACACATGGAAATCATTGTGAGGCTTGTTGCTTGCTCCCTATTTCTCCTCGATGAAGTCCTTGATGAGACATGTGGCAACAGGTCAAATCTTGTGGTTCATTCCTCCCCTTTTTCGATGAAAACCTAGGTGGTGAAGACACACAGAGGTATCCTTCACAAACAACACTATTGGTGGGGTCCACCAAAAAGTGTACATGAATCGATGATACATGGCAAGTGGTCGGGGTGCAACAGAAAACTGAAGGGAAGTGTATTTCAAATAAGAAATTTTTGGACGCATGGAAGCATGGCGGGAGCCATTAGAAGAGAAAAGGGAGAAATCCCTATGCAGAGCACATATTGGACATGTGACAGCAGCTGGACAAGGCTTTTGCAGAAAGAGCCCAAAGAATGCAAAGTATGGGGTGTGGGCTGGTACTTAGAAGAATTAAAAGACCACTTGGAGGGAGCTCAAGGAAATTTATGTTCACAAATTTTGGCAACTATTAGGGGTGTTTCGCCTGCGGAACAAGGAACCCAAAATTTTTTGGTTCGTAGACTAGAGTCCTATCCATTGGGCAATGCAATCAAATCTTGGAGAGAGAGGTCTATAGAGGCAACCAATTGACCTCAGATGGTGTCGATATGTCACTCAGATTCTCTTGCACTCCATGTAGATCGATCATTTCTTTGTGTAGACACATAAAATTGACCTAGGCCTACGAACTCGCTTTTTCTCCATATTTCTTCTTAACATAATTAAAATATTTAATTATGTCCTCTTGTCCAAATTCATCTATTAATTAAATAATTCTTAATTATTTAATTAATTCACATATTTTATTCTTCCTAACTATTTAAATAAATAAATTACATTTACTTTATTTAAATACGCCACAAATTTCTTATGTCCTCTTTATTTAATTAAATAAATTGTTAAATTTATTTGATTAGTCCATTATTTCCTCCTGATTATTTAAATAAATACGCTCTATTTATTTATTTAAATACATCTCTAATTCTATGTCTTCTCATAATTAAATAAATTTTCTATAATTTATTTAATTACTGGTCACTTTATCGATTTCCTCCACAATTCAATAATTATAGTTAATTATTTAATTGTCTCATTGGCTCCTCTAAACTTAAATAAAATTACTTATTTAAATTTTCAATTTGACTCTTTCCTAGTAAATAATTTTAATTTATTATTTACTATCCTTCAACCCCACCACTTCTGAATTAAATTATTTTTTAGTTCAAAATTCAACTCTCCCTCTCATAAATCAAAATTTTTAATTCACTCTAACAACCTCAAAATCTGTGCCATATCCTCTTGTCACATGTAATTCTGACCCTTGATTTGATTTTCTCAAAATCAAATCTCAGCCATTCACTTTTCATTTTTCCCTAACCCTAATTAGGGGTTGTCACATGCATTTATAGCCCTTGATCTTAGGGCACATTTCATCTCTTAACATTGGACCTCCATTCAAATTTGGCATTTCTATAAAATGCCAAAATCAACCTTATTTGGTCACCTCATGATTTCATGCTTAAGATCTCTTGTAACTTTATGGTAACATTGTCATTTGCAGGTTTTTCTATTGCTTATAGAATCTAGTTTCACTTGCATTTTCATAGGAATCCTTCAATATTTGCTAGGTCATAATCATAGGGATATTTTCTCACAAAAATATGAGGGCAAACCACATATTTGCAGCAAATGGAGAAGGGCTATGGAGGTGATTCATGGAGGTTTTGAAGAGCTTGGGTAACATTGTTCTTTGTTTTGCATTATTTCCTCCATTGTTCTTCATATTTAAGCTAGGGTTTTATTTATATTTTTTATTTAAGACTAACCTGGAAATATACCTCAGTTAAATTGGTGAACCCAACACTCATTTTTATAATTTTTGTACAAATTTTTGGATTTTTTGTAGGTATAGGTACAAAGAGCTTCATTCACAACTTTTTGACCTGCAACCGCTACGTCGCAACACATCCAATCTGTAGAATGATGCATTTTCTCGGTTTAGCCACATTTGAGAAGCTAAACAATGCATCTGATCTATTGTGATGCATTCACAAGCCTGAACAATGCATCTTCCTGTATACTCCAACTTTTGGCTCTGAGACACATTTCCTTTGCAAAACGGTGCATTTGTCTGGTAAAATTTTACTTTCAGGTTTTTACAGAATTTCTAGATTTTCTCTTTTCTATTTAATAGATTAGAGGTTTTGGGGTTACTAGCATTCTATTTTTAGCATGTGAGAAGGATTCCAACCTTTGTTTGTTTGTATTTTTTCACAATATTAAACAAAAAAACAAATCATCACAATCTACAACTTGCATTCATATTTCATGGGTTTAAAATTAATATGCATGCACACACATGGGCTTAAAATGAACACAACATTGCATTACAACTCATAAAGCTTAAAATGAACATGCATTTTCATGACATGGGTTTAAAATGAACATTTTTTGTTTCATATTGAGTTAAAGTTTAAAAATAACAAAGTGTTTGAGGTGTTTTCCCCCATTAGAATTTTGATAATTAAAATAAACAAGTGTCTCCACTTTGTGTAACCTCGATTCAATAATAGAAGTATCCTCTCCCCCTTTAGCACTTGTGTGATTTTGGGTGCACGAGAAATAGTTATTGACTCTAGGAATTGGGCCTTATTTTGTGGAAAAAAGTACTCACCCCAAGGTAACTCAAACCAACAATGATGCTCTTTAACCGAGCTACTCCCGACTGGTATACAAATGTGAATTCTATTGGAAAACTTAGGATTACGAGTGCGGAAGTGCCACAAAGACAAGTGAATTCTCAAAAAACCTATTGAATGTAACCTCTTCATGCTATAATTCTTCCTTATCAGAGCTAATCTTGCCTCATGAGTGGGCACTTGAATGGGTGCCAAAACTAAAAAATTTTGTGTAAAAGCCAAAAACCTTATCTATTCATTGTTGCAGCAATGGTTGTTGCCAAGGCATCCACATTCTTGTAGTTCTTAGTAGAGGTGAAAAGTCTAGCATGAGAGAGTTATGGAGGCTTGAAGCTTAGTTGACTCAAGAAGTGAGTGCAATGTAAGGGGGACCTTGTGTGGCCAAGCTTTTAAATCACCCACTAAGAATACTTGTGTGAATGGGGAAACCCACATGGAATCCAAAGAATATAGTCCTTATAAAGCTCCCTAGGATTGTGCTTGTCTCTTTTGTGCTTGTTTTCAAAACATTCAAATACAATGTGTTTGCCAAGTGTTTTCCAAACAAATGAATACAGAAACACCTTTTGTAAATCTAGAAAAACACTATCAAACTGAAACAATCCTCAAAAATTGAAAACAAGACTAGACTTCTCACAATGCAACACATTTGCTACATTTTGCACCGAATTCAAAATTTTGAACCGTATTCTCAACTTTGTGCAACACAATCTCTTTATGAAGCCACATTTTCTATCTGAAACGATGCATGTTTTTATATCACAATCAATTTGATTTCCAGAACACCGCAATTGACTTCGTGAACCACATATGTGACCTAAAACAACACATTTGCTAAACTTGTGACACATGTGATATTCTACAATGCATTTGACACCTGAAGCAATGCAATTGCTTGTGAACTTGAAAAACCACTATCACTGTCAAAAACCCAAGATAAAACATTTCCAAACTATTTTCAGACACCTTTTCTCTGGAGTCTTTGTCCAAAAACCAAAAAAAGAATTTCTCAAATAATCCATCCTTGCATTTTAGTTTGCATTTATTTTATCATAGGTCTACTATTGCACCTTTTTAGTTGCACCTTAGGTCTCATTATCATTTTAATCATACATAACCTCATAATTCCTCATTTTTCAGACTTTGGAATAGGAACCTTGGCCATACTTTGCCAAATCTTTTCCTTCATAAGTAGGTTGTCATTAGACTTAATCAAAATGATTTTTTTTAGTCTTTGTCCCTTTGTGAGCTATTTCCAACTCGTTAGTCTAGTATGGAAACCTCACTTTGTCACCTTGTCATTTAGTCTTTCAAACAAGTCCCTTGACACTACAAAATTGAGATATTGACCAAAACTTTGGATGGTTGAGTATACCTTTCCTTAAGTCTATCAATATTGAGTACATCATAGAACTCCTTGCATTTACATTAGAACACCATTAGTCTTCCTCATTTTTGTCATCATTTGTCTCATTGCATTTGAAATTTCCCTTTAGACAAACATTATCATTATATAACATTCCTTATTCACACAAAAATCCAAAAAAATTAGTGTCATATCATTTGTATATATAGTTTTGAGCATCATCCATCCTCCCCATTTGAGCAAGACTTATATGGTAAAAACAAGACTACAAATAAAAAGGAGACTAATTGATCCCTTCGAACAAGGAAATAACCTTTATAATCTTCCTAATGACATGAATGCAAATACAAACATGGGGAACTCTTTCATAAATCCATTTAGTGACATGAACATTCCATCCTCCTCACACAACCCTTTCGAGCCATTTATACACAGATGAAAATGGACACGTATTTGTGGAAGACATAGAAGCTGCTGCACAAAATATTGAAATGGCCTCCTTTGTCAAAGAATTAGTCCTACAAGATTCAGACAGATATCTAGCCATGCTCTAAGACCAAGGGGCTAGGTTTCCAAAAGGATTTGACATCAACACCTTAAGAGGAACATCCCCCAATCATAAAACTCAAACAATTCAACCATAATCAACACTATCACATGATGCAAACAATACCTCCATGGGATCCACAACACAAAATGCCACACATACCATCAATGCTACCTCCATTGGTGCAAAAACCACCTAAACCACAACAAACACATCCAATGGAGTCAATGCAATGTCCATTGGGGGAACATCAACAAGCACCACATCACATTCGATTCCGCAACAAACATCCACAATCCCATCACAAACTGTCGGAGCAATATTTGGGGCTTCAACAAACACAATGGCAACCAATACAACAAACCTCCTTGGAGTTTCATCTAGTGTCATGGGAATCACATCATCAAATTTCATGGGAAAAAACTCATCCAACCCCTTTGGAGGAGAAAAATATGAGTTTTCATTCAAGGACCTCAACCCAATGTCCCTACCTCATTACAAATCAATACCAACACTAATATCCCCCTAAGGAAAAAGAAAAACTTCCTGCATGGTCATATTTACCAATTTGGACAAGGCAACCAAGTAACACAACATATGACTCCATTTGGTCATCAAAATGTTCAAGGACAAAAAATTATGTAGATACACTCTAATATAGCTGGAACACACATCCCCACCTATGCATCTCAAATACATACACAACAACACATCCCCAATAAAAACATTTAGTACTAACACATTCCAAACCAAAATGTGCAATATGCTTCACATCAATACATCTCTCATCAAAATATACCATCTCAACAAGAGGGGACTCATATGATACCTATCACTAACATGTGTGATGCTTCAAACAACCTCATCATGGATGCACTCATAGCTCAACTTGCATCCTTACAAAAATAAGTAGAAAACCTGAAAATGTCCAACAAAAAGTCCCACACATCATATGACCTATATCCATATCCCTTTGACACAAACTTGTACATGCAACTGTTACCACCAGGATATGTGATGCCAAACTTTTCTAAATACAAAGGAAAAATTAATCCCATCAAACACATCAGAGAATTTAGAACCAATTGCATAGACGTGGCCTATGAACATACATATCTGATGAGACTCTAAAGTCCTAGGAGTCTCGCAAGTCATGTACTGGACTGGTTTGCAAAGTTACCCAAATGAATAAAATCATGGGACGAATTAGCCAACAAGTTTGTCGACAATTATGCCTATAGCATTGATACAAACATCAACATTACCTCATTGTGTAGACTTACTCAAGAAGAAATAGGTGAGACATTTATTCCATTTTTCCAAAGATGGAGAACTTTAGAAAGTCAATGTCTTTTGGAAATACCAAAAAAAGAAAAGGTCACCATGTTTGTGAAAAATCTCCTTGGACCACTACGATGTGGTCTACAAGTCCATTGCTACAACACTTTCACTAACCTTGTCAAAAAAGGAGTTCAAATAAAAAAATTCCCTAATTTCCAAAGGCGAACTCAAATATGGTAGGAAAACCACCAACACAAACACAAACCCAAATGCTCCCGCTGAAAAAAATAGATACTAGGTCAAAAATAAACATATCACTAATGATGGAATTGTTGAGGGAAAAACAGTAAATGTGACAGGTCCTACAATTACCCTGAAAGGAGTTGAATCCCAAAATTCCCTAGTGACCACACTGATGCCCACCACAAATTCCATCCAAAACAACCAGAACCAAAGGCAACCAAGACAAACCCGAAAATTTCCAAACAAACGAACATACACCCCTTTGGGTGAACCAATTGAATTTGTTCTCAAGAAATTTATCGAAAACAACATCATCACATTACAAGACCCTAAACCATATGACCCTGGGCAGTTCAAACCATCATGGTGGGATGATAACACATTTTGTGATTACCACTGCATAAAAGGGCATAAAACCTCCTTTTGTTGGTAATTAAGAAATCTTGTACAAGATCTTATTGAAAATCGTACCATTGAACTTGATCGTAAACAATTTGCTTCAAACTCAGACAATACAATTTATAAAAACCCACTACAGGATCATGGTTTGGGTAACCCCTCAACATCTAGTGCAAACAATAATGACAATTGAGCCAATTAAACTCGTGTTTCCTTTAAATATTCTAGTGGACCCATCATTAACCACCTCCAAGCTGTTGACAAATACGTCAATACCATCACCATCAAGAAAACTCTGAAATGTAATATCACTACCCATAAAGGCAAGGTCACTAGGTCGTTTTGCTAGATGACCCAAGATCACAATATCGGGTCCCTCCACCAAACCATTACAACCTAATGGATAATTCAATCTTATTAAAAAACTAAACAAAGCACTTGCCCAAATCTCCATCATCGAGTGGATCCACATTTCACCTACACACAAGGCCATATTGGACAAATTCTTGCAAGCATCTTCCATACGAAATGACATTGATATAAACTAGTTCAAAACCCTAGTCGGATACTTGAATTCCCCCCATCACATCACATTTTTGGACCTAGATTATGTCTCACCAAAGCCATTTCATAATGATGCACTGCATATCGAAGTGTTCATCCATAAACATAAGGTTGGACGAATCTTAGTAGTTGACAGAGCAGGGTTAAACATCTTCTCTCTAAAACTATTCAAAGCTCTTGGCTTCTCTGATGCTTGTGTAGATACTACAAAAATAATTGTGATAAATGCATATGATGATGAAGAACGCTCCTCTAAGGTTAATATCATACTTCCAATCCATGTGGGGCCGGTCATCATAGGTATAACTTGTCAAGTCTTGGATCATGAACTACCTTACAATATCTTGCTTGAATGACCATGGATCTACACCTTAAAGATCATACCTTCTACTTACCATCAATGTTTAAAGCTCCCCTTTGATGGCACTAAAATCATCATACCATGAGATCCTGACCCTTTCCAATACTGTACCAATTTGAGAGCTACTTTTGAACACCAAGTTCCCATCAACCATGAGGCTTCAATATCCAACTCATCCACATACATTGATCCACCCACACTCACCAAGCCATCCACATCCATTCCTTTGACCTCCACCACACCATCCCTTTTTGCCATAAAAAATGCTGATCCTACTATCAAGATATAGGACATCGGTTGCGGAGAACACAAATTGAATATGGACTATTGAGTCACAACAATACCCAAGCCACCTAATGTGTATGGTTGACCTTGTTTCATGGTGGAGCCCAAAAAATACTTTTAAATTCCCTCTGATAATGATCTTCAAACTATGGGGGGACATGAATGATGAAGAAATTATAGATATATTTGTATGGATCTACAAAGACCCAAAATAACTACCTCCACTACTAGTACACATATATGGAAAAGGCTATGACATATTGAAAGCACAAGGTTTTGACAGAACTAGTGACCTCGGGATAAACAAAACTGGAAGGAGAGAACCTATCATACCTTCTTGAGAACCAAAAATCCTAGGGTTAGGGTTTGAGAAACTTAGAATTGATAATCAATATACTAATGTACTTTCAATTGATGATGTGATAATTCCTAAAAGTGTCAAGAAAAGTGAATATTCCTATACATAAACCAACTCACATGAATGGGAATGGGGTTCTGATAAAACCCTCAACGATTATGACATTGATGAACTATTTCTAGAACTTGACAACTCTCTCTCAAGGAAAGATTCAGAAACATGTATAACATTGATCCTCTGGATGTCCATTCTAAATGAATGCAATGGGTAGGCATTTTTTGGGCCCTAAATGATAATAAACCTAAACCATCGTCAACAATGCCTGACTTTCCCTACCTCATTCTTGAACCTATCCATGAGCCTGACATGCTTGAGCCTACTGCCCATGTTTCTAAATAACTATTTGAACCTATTGATCGTTATTCTAATCCATTCATCCCTTACTTTGACCATGAATATAACTCGTCAAAATATGAAGATGGTCCTTGGATAGAATTCGACTGGGAATTTGAGGACGATAATTTTGTCTTTACACTTTCAGCCTCAATTTTCATGCTTTCCATGTCATCCCCGCCCTTTGCCAACACTAAAAAATGATATCTCCGTTGTCTAGCCACAACTTATTGACTATGATCAACAAGGCCCACCTGCTATGGACATCTTTCAGAATGATGAAGCCATTGCATAATTCATGGGACTCCATGAAGGGATACCAAGCGGGGACCATAAAGCTGGGTTTGTGATAGACCTTGATTGTGCAGCATATTTTGGGGAGATTGTGTAGTCCTCCAATTGTAAAAATAATTAAAACAACACAAAAAAGAATGTCTTTGGGTGAAAATCTCAAGGCACCCTCTAACAAAGAAAGAGTAAAAATAAAGGACATATTCGAGGGTGAAAACCTCTTTGAGGCACCCAAGTATGGACGATTGTAATTTATTTCCATCAACCAAGAGAGACTAGAAATTTTAATTCAAGATACAATGGAAATCAACACAAACATGCCAGAAAATCCAAAAATGGTTCTTGTCACAACATCCTTAACAAAAGAAGAAAAGAATGAATTTCAAAAATTCTTTTCAAAATGTAAGATTAACTTCACATGGTCCTATAAGGACATGCAAGGATTAGATCCAAAACTAATTTCGCACCATTTGTCATTGCTTCCAAATGCCAAACCAGTCAAATAGAAACTACAAAAGATGCATTCACAGATTGCATTGCTTGTCAAGGCCGAACATAAAAAGTTACTGGATGTTGGATTCATTAGATCAATAGACTATGCTGACTGGATTTCTAGCCTTGTGTCCATCACTAAGCCAAATGGATAAATCCGTATTTGCATATATTTCTGAGATTTAAGCAAGGCATGTCGCAAAGATGACTTTCGATTCCCGAGCATAGACATCATAGTAGACCTTATGGTGGGGTATGATATTTTGTCCCTCATGGATGGCTTCTCTAGATATAATCAGATGCACATCACCCTTGAAGACCAGCACAAAACAACATTCACTTGTCCTTAGGGAACATACTGCTAGAACACCATGCCTTTTGGCTCGAAGAACGTAGGTGCCACATATCAATGAGCCATGACCACAATATTCCATGATCTTATAAACACACTAATGGAATATTTTGTTGCTGACCTCCTAGAAAAGTCCTCGACACACAAATATCACCTCAAAGTCTTTGAAAAAATATTTAAAAGGCTAGAAGAATACAAGGCCCATTTAAACCTAAAGAAGTGGGTTTTTGGGGTAAATTTAAGAAAAAAATTGGGCTACATAGTTTCTCAATGAGGCATTGAAGTTGATCCCACAAAAGTTAAAGAAATATTAGATATTCCTCCACCAAAAGGAATCAATGAGCTAAGGACATTGCAAGGAATATTATAGTCTATCTAGTGCTTCATTGAATAACTAGCTGATAAATGCTAGTTGTTCTAATATCTACTACGCAAGGGCATCCCCTTCATATTGTTTGACAAGTGCCAAACAAATTTTCAAAAAATCAAGGATTATCTTTTGACACCACTTGTACAAATTCCACCCATTTGAGGGGAAATATTTTCTATTGTATATTTTAGGAACCACTAATGCACTAGGGGCATTGCTCACACAAAATGATCATGAAGAGAAAGAATGAGCTATATACTACATCAATTGCACATTGGTTAGCTATGAACTCAGCTACACATCCATTGACTGGGCATGTCTTCCATACGTATTTACTACTCAAAAGTTATGACACTACATGCTCAATAATCAAACACACCTAGTGGCAAAGATAGATCTATTAAAATACCTCCTCAATAGGGAAACATTGATAGGATGTCTAGCAAAGTGGGTAATGATCTTGAGTGACTATGACATATAATATGTTGACCACAAGGCAATAAAATGATAGGTAATATCCAATCAACTTATAGATGCACCTATACAAGGCAATCATCCATCGGTAGTTGACTTCCCCGATGAGTCTATCTTTCACACGAAAACTACATCACCTTCAAAACTTTATTTTGAAGGCTCTCATACTGGTCATGGCTTAGGAGCAGGTATAGTGTTCATCACACCACAAGGGGACTCTATTCCTAAGTCATTTTGAGTCGCCTTCCCTTGCACAAATAACATTGTGAAATAAGAGGCACTTGTCATAGAACTCTGAATGGATATAAAATGGAAAATCAAGAAACTTCTAGTTTTGGAGATTCTCAGTTGGTCATTAACTAGGTTAATGACAACTATGACACAAAGGATGAAAAATTGATGCCATACAAACACATGGTTGATAGTTTTCACCCATACTTCCACCTTCTTGCTTTTGAATAGATTCCTAGGGCACAAAACAAGGTAGTAGATGTGATGGAAACAATAGTATCTCTCTTGGACATCCCTAACAATGTGCCATAATTTGAGTTCTTAGTGGAACAACTTTTGGTTCACGCATATGATATTCCAGAATTGAAAATGGTCTATGAGCTTGTTGGTCCCAGTTCACCTTGGTATCAAGACATACACGACTACCTCAAGTCCCAGACTCTCCCACCAAACCTATCCAACAACCAACGAAAATCCTTCATCCACAAAGCCTTCCATTATATTATCGTCAGTGACACGTTATACCATCACAGCTTTGAAAACACCCTTGTTCATTATCTCGAAACTAATGAAGCTTGAAAAAACTTACATAAGGTACATGAGGGTATATGTAGATCTTATTTGATTGGCCCGAACTTAGCTAGGAAAGTTACGATACTTGGGTATTAGTAGCTGACATTAGAAAAATATGATCTTCAGTTTGTAAGAACATGTTAGAAATGCCAGGTGCACAATGATCTAATTCTCGCGCCTACATAAGAGATCAAAACAATCACTTCTTCATGGCCCTTTACACAATGGGTACTCAACCTCATGGTTAAAATTCATCCCACCTCATCATACAACCATAAATTCATTATCACCACCACTGAGTATTTCACTAAGTGGATTGAAGTCATCCCCCTCACCTACATCACTGATAAACATATTTCCAAATTTATCCTCAATTACATCATTTGTCGGTATGGTGTCCCACAATCCATCATCACAGAAAATGGTCATCCATTTAAAATCAAGATGTCCATGAGCTTTTGGAACACTTCCACATTCAACACTATTTTTTCACACCTTATTATCCACAAGGAAACAGTCAATTCAAAGCATCCAAAAAAAATCCTTTGAATTCTCAAGAAGGATGTCAATGACATTGGTCATGACTGGCATCTCCAGCTCAACCTTGCCTTATGGGCCTACCACACTAGCATTCACACACTCATGGGAGCCACCCGATTTACCTTGGTCTATGGATCTGAAGCCATATTTCCTATTGAGGTGAAAATCCCCTCCCTTACGGGTCTCCTTTAGGGGATTGATCGATGACAAAGAATATCGATAGTCTTGACTACATGAGCTAGAAATGTTGGAAGAAAGAAGATGAAATGCCTTGAACCACTTATAGGCATATCAAGATCACCTTTGTAAAAGCTATAATAAAAGAATAATGGTCTAAAAGTTTGAAATTGGTGGTTTGGTCTTAATGCAAAATTCAAGGAATCAAGTTGATCGAGAAAAACCTAGCAAGTTTGAGCCTAATTAGCTAGGCCCTTGAATCATCATTTTTGCATTTGGTTCTAGTGCTTATCAATTAGCTATGCCAGATAGGGAACAATTAACAAAGCTCATCAATAGTTTGCATATACACAAGTTCTATACATAGCTTTAAAGAGCTTGGCTGAAGATCTTAAAAATACAAAAAAAATTAAAAAATATAAAAATCGTCACCTTGATGAAAACCTGGCAAACAAGCATCTTGGTGACACAAAAAAAATAAATAGAAAATACCCAAATAGTAAAGAGAAATAATTTGTCCAATAGTGAAAACCACATCGATGGAACTTTGGAAAAGTACCATGGTGAAAACCTAGCAAACAGGTTCCATGTGTAATTGGTCCTTGCGATGCCATCTACTATTATTTCATCAGCCTTCATAATAAATACCCGATCTACCAACACTCATAACATCCATCATTCGGCCCTATCACTTTTTTCCATGGCTAATAATGGTTGGCATTATGTCATGCCTCTCATCTTATGCATGTCCTTATCCATGTCATTTTGCTCGTCTAGTCGTCAACCTAACTGGGGGAAAAATCCTTATCACCTAACTGCAATGGGTATCACACACGGTCTTGGAAATCGTAAAAAGTCTTGAAAAAAGACATAAAAATCAGAAATTGTCTTGAAAAAAGACCTAAAAATCATAAAATGTCTTTAAAAAAGCCCTAAAAATTAAAACGTGTCCTAAACACAAAACATTTAGAAAACATAAAAAAACCCAAAAACAAAGTTGAAGTCCATCATCTCTGTCTTGTCACAAAAATTTGTAGTCAAACTACGTTGTCTTTGTGCATTTCCTATGTAGGAAAGGCACATCTTAAATGAGCCCCAAAGACATTAGGACTATCCCTTTAGGTTGGAACAATAATATCATGACTCAATATTTTGTCATCAAAAAAAAATCATTGGTCTTGTCGAACTATGAGGTCTCTGAGTGTATGACGTAGGCAAGGCCATCAATCGATGAGCCCTCGAGGATGCACTAGGTTAGTCCATTAGGGTTTTTCGCTTGCATTATCGCACATGTCAGACATGTTAAAATCAAGAAAATTCTTTTCATCTAAAATCAGAAAACTTTGGATTCACATATCAACATTGGCATGAGGTCAAATTGGCCGCTTGATGAACTCCAGTCAAACTATCATCACAAGTCAACTTGTCATCTTTAGGTTATCCTTCAGATATGTCATTTTGAAGAGAGAACCTTGTCCATTCTTGTATGCTTAGGATGTTTCCTTCCTAAGCATTGATACCATCATCTGACATTTTGAGGGATTCTCCTGATATTCAAGAATCGATCCTCTTGAAATTGACATAATTCAAGATGTGTCCTTCCTGAATCTAACATCACCTAACATTCGACAACCTAGACCTTGTCAAACTTGGAATCTCAACATTAAAAAAATTGACCATTGCACATTATCAAACATTTGAAAACACCTGGAAAACACTTGGAAAACATTATTTGTCATTTGAGTTTCATCATGCTACTAGTTCCTTGATTTAGAGGAGCCACGATGTATCATGATGATCCGATTGTCATGTTGCTAGTTCCTAGAGGATGTCCTTACACTAGGATTAAGAGGAGCAACAAAGTAGTATGATGATCATATTTTTTGTTACGACTATCATGTGGCTAGTTCATCGAGGATGTCATGACATCAGGATTTAGAGGAGCAATGATGTTTCATGACTAGTCTTGTTTGTTTGTGGTTAGTTGTGACAAAATGACTAGGGTAAATTGAGTTCCTCGTATGAGTCATGATCATCCTTGTCTATGATTGCTTGTCATAGGTGATGGTACGACCTTGCACACTATTGATCTATGTTATATCATGGTGTTTGTTGGCCATTACAATAGTCCACCGAGTGATGATTAGAGAAACACCTATTAATACTTTGGAAAATATTGAAGGAGTATTTTTATGCACAAACATGCATCTCTTTCTTTGCACTAACATCCACCTTTGGCTAGTCATTTTTCTTCCCTCATCTGTTGATGATATCCTGCGACATACAAAAAAAATTTGAATACTCATGTGGAAATTGCATTAGCACATTACACATTTGCATAAATTCATTCACATAATAGCATTTACATTCATATTACATGACATATAAGTCCATCATTTACATTCATTCATATTGCACATATCAAGGCATCATTGGCATTAACACAACATATAAACACAATAACCATCCATGTTATCAGTACATACATATCGGATCCTAACATAAAATCATCATACATCGCCTAATCCATACATACATAAACATCCATAAACACATTCATAATCATAAACATGAAATCCATTAGTTCAATCATCATCATGCATAAATTTTCAATATTAGTATATACAGCTCACCATAAATAATCATACATTAATGCATCCATCGACATAAATATGGCATCATATAAACAACATTATGCAATCATATAGAATATCATCATCATCATTAGATACACATAGGATCATCAGGGCATATAATCATAGACAACCATCATAAATGCATCATCATATCATCACATAAATCGCATCATATCACATTAGAATAATAACATGATCATACATCACAACATAACACAAAGCATGTAGTTTGCATAAAAATCACATCATATATATATCTCAAAAAAAATCATGTCACAGGATAGAGTCTCATGGAATCCCAAAAATAGAGCTCACGGGCTTGATAGCCAATATATAAAATGTCTCAACATAACAATAAGATAACATATGCCCTAGGTAGTGTTCTCTCCATCACCTCAGGGTGAGGAATGAGGTGATTGAACCTCCCTCATGAGCTTGGTTGTAACATGCACTAAGGACACTGTAGGATGACTCTATGATGCTGATAGATCAATGATTGGAGGCTAGCTGTGTTGAGACCTATGGCCTAACAATACTGACCCATGACTATGCACTACTAAATTTGTCTCCAATTTCTGACACCCATTCGTCAGAATTTCAACGATCTATTGTCGGCCGAATGATGAATCGCATAAATCAATCTGATTGCTCACTTTTCATCTATATCCTGATGGATTGTAAAATGTTGACCTCATGTTGCAAGCTTGTCAGAACCACGATGCACACTTGGTCAATTGCACAATGAACAGTGGCCAAACCACAGGCATCATACCTTCACTGAAGTGTCAGAGCAATGACATACATTCGTTAGAACCGTGATGCCCACTTCATCGATCGTGCGATGAACAGTGGTTGGACCATGGGCAGCATACCATCGCTAAAGCATCAGAGTAGCGACATACATTCATCCAAACCAAGATGATAGTGTCATCAGTCTAGCGACAAACAGTACCCGGAGCACGGGTGGCATACCTTCACTGAAGCATCAGAGTAGCAACATACATTCATCGGAACCGAGACAATAATGTCGTGCCTCTAGCGACGAATAGTACCTAGAGCACGAGCGACATACCTTCGCTAAAGCGTCAGAGTAGTGGCATACATTCATCAGAACCAAGACAATAGTATCATTGGTCTAGCGATGAAGAGTACCCAGAGCACGGGCAACATACCTTCGCTGAAGAGTCAGAGTGGCGACATACATTCATCGGAACCGAGATGACAATTTCATCACTCTAGTGATGAACAACACCCAAAGCACAGGGGACATACCTTTTCCAAACTATTAGATTAACAACATAAGTTCGTCAAAATCACGACGAAATAGGTAATTCATTATGGAAAAATTTTGTCGAATACATTGCAAATTCATCAGACGCTTTTTGCGGTTCATCACAATTTCGACAAAAAAATGCAATTTTTTTTTTTAAAACTATTCGTTGAAATGTAGGCTTATCGGTGAAAGATCAAGACTATTACAATGATCAAAATTTCCTAAGAAAATATATCGGGAGGACCGGATTTTGGTTTCAGTGATGACATTTCATCGACAAGATACACATCTTGTCTCATAGACAAAGCACGAGGGAAGCATATCAGCAAGACATATACCATCAGAGTAAGTTCTGAATGTCTACCCGACCCGCTATGTGACACCGATAAGATTACATCGGCAGGAATCTTGGTGACATAGTTGAGATCAAAAGAATAATCATCGGGGAGACTCACCACATCAGGAAAACTATAGAATATCCTAGCGATACATTATCTCTTGTCGATGAAGATACAAATGGATCAAAATACTTATCGGGGTGACTCTGGGCGATATATAAAAGTAGTAGGAGGATCCAAAGTGCATCCATAGGGATAATGACAGGACATAAGGATAGGTCAATCAAAGAGAGAAATTTGATGTGCCAAGACCATGAGCATTTAATAGGGGTAGTAAAACACAAGATGAATTGTCATCAATGCTCAAATTTAAAGGATAGATTGGAAGACTTCATTATGAAAATTCAGATCACAATATGATTAACCCTGTTTGGACAAATGCAATGACATTAGTGTCAAGATTTAAGAGGGCATTCAACTTTGCATTTCAATAAATTATTGTATTCATTGAGTAAGTGTTTACAAGGTAGAAAAGGGACAGTCATATGATTGTTTAAAATATCAAACAACATGTCAGTTGTTGTGTTTAATTAGGCTTATAGAGGCAGGGATTTATCACTTTTTGCATGCATCTATAGTCCAAGCTCTAGGCCTACATTATTTGGTTACTATGTATGAGAAATGAGTAATGAATAATTGTAGAATATGGAGGCTATGGATGATATTATGATGGCCACATTTGATGTTGATCAATAATTGGAGCAAAATATAAAACCTATAATGAGTCATGAGATCAAGGGGATTGTCATGGAAAGCAAGCACAACCTATGAACTAGATTCTAATTTTGCTAAAAAGTAAGAAATCAAACTAGTGAATATTAAACTACAAACTAGAATCTAAATTTGTGGAAAATGAGCAATTTGGTCAGAAAAAGTACTTGCAGTGTGTCTTGGATACTTAGCTAGTGTACTAAAAAAAAGGATTGCAAACCCAAAATTATTCACTTTGGAAATTCAATAGAAAAATATAGAATGTTATCCTGGATACTCAGCTCTTAGATAGTCAATACAAAAAAATGAGCATGATTATGAATGGTTTTACCTGGTCCCACTCTTGATCTCTATGTTTGAGAGCCTTCTCTTTAAGACCCCATGAATCCACTAAGATCCATTACTGCCAAAAGAGATATTAATGTGTAAACAAGGAGCCACATTTAGAAAAACTGGTTGTTGATTTCTTCTAAGAAATTTATAGACTACAAAAAGAAGATACCTGATGGGGATCATGTGGGCTTCCTAGAGAAAGCATTGCAATATGGCCTCGAGAAGCAATGAAAAAATTTGGATTAGCTTCACAGTAAATCCTAACAACACGACATTGAAAGTTGCTCAAGTACTGGGTCCTCTCCCCTAGATTAAATTAAGGAAAAAATTATTGTAAACACAATATGTATAGAAGAATATGAATGAAGGAAAATGGATATTAGCAAAACATAAATGTAAATAAAAGTAGTGTGAGCAGAAAATGAGTCAAAATTGGTCTTCAACAAATAAAATCACACCCAATTAGCATTAAGTTATACTAACCTCATACCCATTGCCATTGTCAATCTTGAAGGTTACTTTGATGCCTTCTATAGAAACTCTCTGTCCATGAGGCAAGAGAAGGCAAGAAAACCAAGAGTATGTTGATGACTTCCTGACAATCAAAAGGAAACAAGCAACTAGTCAACTCTATTAGAATAGAATAATCTTATGAATTAATTTTATTTGTTTTACTGGCTAATGGATAGTGGACCTAGTTCTCTTGAATTGAGATACTACTAAGATGTGTTGACTGGTGATTTTAGACTACCGATATTTTGCTTCAATCTGTATAAGTTACTTTTTTCTTAAATATATTCAAAATAACTTTGCAAAAAAATTCCTTGATCTCTTAGAAATTATGCAGATTTTTTTTTTAATTCTTCTCCATTTTGATATTTTCTTTTAAAAATTTATAGAAAGATATGTAATTCCATATTTGAAACTTACATATTTTACTTTTACTAGTTCAGTAATTATAGGATATGATTCCAATAATTGTGAAACACATTGGCAATATGTTGTATGAATTAATTAAACTATGTAATTGGCACGTGTAAATCCAAATTCCTTAACCCTTGCTAGCATCTTTCTTTCCTGTTTTAAAACATGTGCTTTGGAATAGGGCATGAAAATCCATCTAAGTATAATGAAAAGGAGATTTTTGTCAGATATTATATTACAGTAAGTTGAATGAATGTAAGTGGAGATATTTTAGCATACCTACAGATGGTACAAAATTTCATGGTTAAGTGGAAGCCTCCCATCAACAAAAAAATCCAAATATCCATGTATCTATCTCAATCGAGCCTCTAAACCCTTCAGAGCTGTCAAATTTTCCACTAACCTGTTATGCACAAAAGTCAAATTTTAGAGACCACTAGAATAAAATAAAAATATAGAGCTTTGAAACCAAATCCACACACAACACAATGTTCATAGTGAAAAGTTATCACTTTCTTTCATCTTTGCATATTGGTTTGATGCTTCAAATGATGCATTTATTATATTAAAAAGTGCATTACTTACCTTATTGAGCTTCTCTTTTTTGTTAGAATAGTTTAATATTCTCTACTTAATAGGGCCAACCACATGGAGGTGGAAGCTCATTTGGCCCCTCTACCCCCCTCACATCACTCTCATTTTCCCATACCCGATCATATAACATTAATCATTCATTCATCCATTAATAACATATAACATTCATTCATTAACATATTCACATTCATTCATTCATCCATTAATAACATATAGAATTCATTCATTCATCCATTAATAACATATAAAATTCATTCATTAAAATATAACATTTATTCATTAACATATTTCTTTTTTTCAGTTTTTACATATTATCAAAAATATGGATATCATAATATGATTACAATCATTTTTTTTGTTTCTTTTTTGCAACTAAATAAAGCTAAAGTGGAGTATCATTTTCAAAATCATTTGTCCCCCCTTGAGTTGTTCCAAGTTCTTCTCGTGATCTTAATGTATGCCTAGTTGTGTACTCACAACATGGACACAGATGCAAGGGGGGGTCTGCTGCAATAGCAAAGAAATGTTAAATTGATATGTTTTATTATTATTGTTACACATATTTTATTAATTAAAAAAACATCAGAGTGGTGCTCTTTACTTGATTGGGCCACATCATGTTCCTGATATTGTCTTATAGCCTCATGCTCAACATGTTGAACACCCTCTAAATCCTTATCTGGAGTTGAAACATGAAAGATTATATTAATTAATACACCAATTGCAATTAAATATGTTTAAAAGAACATTAGAGTGGTACTCTTTACCTGATGGAGCCACATCATGTTCCTGATCTTGTCTAGCCTGATCATGCTCAACATGTTGATCACGCTCTACATGCTCTTAAGTTGAAACATGAAAGCTTACATTGATTAATACATCAAATGAAATTATAAATGTTTAATTATATTAATCCATACTATGTTTTGTATAGCACATGAATGCATCTAGTACCGGGATGCACACCATGGCCTTCATTGGTAGGTTGTGCTCCACCCTCATCAGGTTGCATTCCAATGTCATGTGTAGTATTATCTTTGCTTATCTATGTAAAACAAATAGGCACATTATTATGGTGGAAATTAATATTGAATAGATTGCACAAGTATTCAATTTGAAATAAACTTTATTGAGTTTATTTACCTGTGTGTTGGATGTAGTGGAAGATTGTGTTTTCCCAGTCGAGACTCTTAGCTATTCAGTTAGGGCTCCATAGCCTTGGTGGAAGGAAATATTCAGGTCCTATTCTATGGGCACTCTGTTGAAATCACAACCCTACATTTTTGCATGCAACCATGAATTTTTCTTCTATGGTGTGATAAAACCAAAATTGTTTGCAATTTATTATTTGGATGCAATATTTCATTTATTGATACGTACAAATCATGCGGCGAATTTCATATAGCCACCAGAGCCAAGTTTGTGTTTCCCGTGTTTTTCTAGTCTTGCCTTTGTTGCCTTCGATGTGTCTGGTAGCCTATGCAAAATTTGAAATACATTAGATTATGTAAAAAGAAAGAGTAATCAGTATATAATTAAATTGTTGATAGTATCACATACCTTCTTTGGCCCGGTGGTGTCTTTCCTTTTTTATTTTCATCCTTCTCCTTTCCATCTGACACCAAGTCCTTCCACTCCCTCTTTGGAATCATAGGGGGATGCTCGTACTTTCTGTTCTTCTGTAAATGTGACCTATATTGGTCCCTCGCATTCTTTATCTAGGTACCAACTTTCTTAAGGACCTTGGTTCGGTTAAATGTTTTATCACCGAATAACACAACTAAACGGTTAATGAGCTCATCTTTTAAATCTTGATTTTGGGCATTCCACCATCTATGTATGGTGGGCCCGAAGAGCTCCAATGTAAGATCACTTAGATGTTTATAAAAAACCTCATTTCCTACAAAATGATCATGGGATCATTAGTCTATAAAAATTGATCAATAAGTAAATTTCAATTGGATTATGTATAATAATAATTAAAACATTTTAAAGTACTTGGGACCTTCTCTATCTTTATGGGAAGGAAATCCATGGTCACCACAAATGTGACCGGCAATGTTCCCATACTAGTAATATCGGAAGATCTAGGAAATGCTACTAAAACATCACCAGTACTAGTGGCCTTTGTATCCACAGGTACTGACACATGTAGTGGCATGTGTTCGCTGCCAGATGGTGCACTACCAAATGCTTGCATGGTATGTGTTGCCGACATTTCATTTGACAATATAGGCACGAATGATGGGGTCAGATGATGTGTTGTATGCGTAGGAAGATCAAGATTGACACTTGTACTGACCCCTACTTCCTAGGCAACACTTTCAGTACCTCGATCATGGCTAGTAGCATGATGAGGATGCAAATAATCCTTTAAAAACAACAGATATTCTAGTTCATGACATAAAAGAGTACAAAATATAAAACCATGAATGAACTTATGTTATAATTAAAGATCTCATGATAGCTTACTTGCAAGTTATATTCTCTCTCAGATAATATTTTAACCCTTTCTCTTATCTCATCTATTTGAGGCACTATGAATACCAACTTAAGGATTTCTTCATCACATTTTTTCTGGGCCTTCCTCATCATATCCATAGGGTTTGTGGAAAATGTGATGTCATCATTGCATAATAGTGACTGCACCTCCATATGGATGCTCTCTTGTACTTCTGGAGCCTTTCCCCGATCATCCAACCGCAACAAGATTATTAAAAACATTATCAAAATTAACCCAATAAACTCGTAAAAAAAACAATAATAAAACATTTTTCTCGTATCTAATTTGTACAATTACGTGAGGTAAACTTGTCAGATAGAAGTGTCTGAATATGGATCATGATCTACGCTCTGGGATGAAGCCTTCCTTATATGATCAATGTCCCACTGTGACAAAAATTAAATATAAAAAACATTACTGAAATGAAACCAATAGACTTACGAAAACAAACATAATAATAAAATGGTATATTGGAGTCATTAATTGGAGGTTGGGTAAAATGGTATATAGTAGATACCACCCCCATAGTAATTGTGTTTATATCTAAGTGATTCAAATTGTAATTGATTAGCAAATATTCCCCTGCAGTTATTGATATTATTGCACATACCAATAAACGATTTCCCTCTCGCGCCTCGAATATACAATTGGGTTGCTTGTTTATTGACCTAGGTCATGCACTATTTAATAACCCTACAATATTCCCTGATGCTTTTGGCCTCCCGTCAATGTACCTATCCACTCCTTTATTTTGATCCTTATCTTTTAGTTGCATATAATTTTCTGATAGTGCATACCTATTGAGACTTCATGTATATCAAACCAGCTGCATCCAATCTTTGTAACTATAATAGGGTCCAACATACTCCATCTACTCAATAACTTTTTCGTAACAAACCTTTATGCCATCCACACAAAATGGGCCCAAACCATGTAATGACGATGGTGCTATGTGATATATCCTCTCGTTGACACAAAGATCAATGTTTATTGGAGGAAGTTCCTTGGGTACCCATTGTTTCCATAGATGTTTGTACCTCAAGGGCACCTCGATGTCGCCTATGCTCTTATCATCATTAGAACATGACCCTCCTCCAGCAAGAAAAAATTCCATGCATTTACAGAATTTTCTTCTAATCTTTTGACCTGTAGTTGATCTCCCTATTTTAGACCTACTACATGTCTCACTTTCCTCTTCTCTTCCTGAATTTCCCTCGCTCGAGGAAGAAAAATCTGACAAATACCTATTTGTTGGTACCTGCACTCATAAGGATGTTGGATGAAGTTATTTTATGGCGATGTGATCCGTAGGTGACATTATGATTAATCTATGATTTCATCGCTAGAATTTGACAGGTTATAAGGTAATCAAGTCTTGATAGATTGCAAGTTATTGTTACTACCATCCAAATGTGTCCATCACAAATCAAATCTACTTAACATTTTAACTCCCAAACTTTGTACCAAGTGTTAAATGTGACTATGGTCCACTAGTTACACAACCAAGGCATCAAATATATTCTCTAATTGTAATCAAAGGACTTTTTCTCTTCATTCAAGTAAATAAACTTGAAGGGAAACACCACCAAGCGGTTTATTGGACACCTACATGACTTAAAATAGCAGCAAATTTACATTTAATTTCCATATGTCTAAGTGGTTAATGGGGAGGGAGTGTGTACTAGGCCTGGTAAAGTCATCATAAGTCTATGCTTTGGCAATAAAAAAAGTTTAAGTCATCTTAAATCTTCCTATGTCTAATTGCTAGGAGACTTTTAGTATGTTTTAAGGAAGGATGAGTAGTCGAATCAATGTTCTAATTCTCTATGACAAGGTTTCAACATCTTCAAATAGTGAAAGTTAGTGCTCATAGTCATTTGAAACAACAACATTTTGATTATGTATGATGGTAGGATTTGATAACTTAAAAGAATTGGCTACCCAACAAACTTAAAGTTAAAAGAAAAATTTTCAATTTAAGGGGTTAGAACTTTCTTTCATCTTTGCATATTTGTTTGATGCTTCAAATGATGCATTTTTTATCCCACTTCTATCATATTGTATTCCCATCCCATTGCAATTGTTGGAGGAGTTGATACCAAAATTTCATATCAGACACCACGTTCTTGAAGCAATTTTCTATGTTTTTATAATTTTTCTGAAGTTCTTTTGTGTTGTATGGATCCATACAAGCTTGAAATTCTCTGAGATCATTGGTGTAGATAAATATATGTGTTCCCTTTCATTTTCATTTGTTTTGAAGTTCTCAATCACTATTTTGTGGGATTAAACAATCATATACAGGGACTGCCATGTTGTGCCTATGTAAGGGTTTGAGGGCTAAATAGAAATGACATCCACCAATCCACCCATTGTCTTGGAACTATAACTCGGTGGATTGGTGTGCATCATGGTGGATTTTATGGAGTTTCAAATCTTGTTCTTTGAATTCCATTTATGTTTTTCTCTTGTCTTGGCTTGTTACACTGTTTGGGAGGAACCTAAGGTTGGGTTTTACCTTGGCTTTCATAAAAATCCTAATGTTCCATGTAAAACCTTGGGTGAGATATATTCGGCCATTACCTTTTTGGAGTGGGTATTAAAATGAATTATGTCTCATTGTTTCATCTAGGCCGGACCCCTTTTTATAAATTGAGTTAAATATTTTGCCTAACTTTATTACTTCCTAAGTTTAGGTTGGCTCGTGCCCTATGTTACTGATATTAGCCCAAACCTAAGGGGAGGGTTAATAATCAAAAGAGCCTCTGAAACTTCAACTACAGAAGCTACAAACTTGAGTATAAATGTGGCCAAATTGGCCCAAAAGATAGCTGAAAGAGAATAAACTGAGAAGAAAAGTTTGATGCAGAAGTATAACACCATTATTGGAGAGTATAGTAGAATAAAGAAAAGGAATGTTGAGTTGCAAACTGAGGTAGACAGGTTGAAGTACAGACATGTGGGGGAGTCTTCTAGTGCTCCTAGTACCCTAGCCATACCTTCTACATCAAGATCAGTAACTCCAACTTCTCCAATTATTTCTACTCTTGGGTCCCCCATCCAGACTCCTGCTCCTAGTCCTTCATTAGATCCATTTGAAGAGTAGGTTGAGTACTTTGTAGATCCCACCAAAAATTCGATGCTTAATAAGATTAGAGAGCTACAGGAAGCTCTAAAAGCAAGTGAGAAGGGAGTAGTTGCCAAGAAAAATTAAGTTGTAGACATAGTTTTTAGGCATTTGAATTAGGGAGTTGATGGTAGATTACCATTAGTTTATTCTTTATATTCTTTATGCTTTGATTCAATAAGAAACATTACTAGGGATCAGGAATTAGTTTTTCCTTTAGTTGAGAAGTGGATCCCTAGGGCTAATGATCTAGATGTTATGTATAAGGCCTCTAGATTCGATGCAAACAACATGCCCCAATCATTAAGGCCTACTCAAGTTTTTGTAAAATCACTACAAGGTTTTCAAACCTTACTTGATGATTTGAGTAGGAAGACTAAGGAACTGGTAAAGAATTTTGATGACTAGAGTGGCACTTCTTTACCAGATTTACAGGGACTACCCTGTTTTGCCTATGTAAGGGTTTAAGGGCTAAATAAAAATGAAATCCACCAATCCACCCACTATCTTGGAACTATAACTCGGTGAATTGGTGTGCATCATGGTATGATAGAGGTTCATTGCATTTAGGGTTCTTTTAAAGAAAAAAACTTGGCATTGAATTGATGCCCTAGGGCTGACAGGGGCAATTTTCTTGTGAATTTGTGGTTGTTAAGTCAGGGTTTATCAAATTGATGGATATATTGGTAGAGTCATGGTGACACTGTTTGATGGCCCAATATTTACTTCGAAAAAAAAATATCTCTAACAACTCTAAGAGCTATAATGGGATGGCATTAAAGGAACCTTCATATGAAGGACCTTTGAATTAAGGTCTTGATTTGAAGGTCCTTCATGCCAAGGTTCCTTTTATAAAGCATTTTGGACATGAAATATTTTAAATAAAAAATACCTTCATTTGAAAGTCTTGACATGGCATCATTTTTGAATGAAGGTTTTTCATTCAAAGGTCATGACGACATCACCTTCAAATGAAGGTTTTTCATTAACTAGTATTTTTTAATTTTGAATGTGTGATAAAAATTTATGGTTGAAAATAAATCCATTTGAGCCTTTTATAAATGAAAGGACATTTAATGCAATCATATGCCTTGTCAAACTTTTAACTTAATAGTAAGGGCATCATGAGTAGTTTGTTGGGCCAATTCAACAATCTCTGATGCAAGGATTGAATTGTCTAGAATGTATCTACTATCAAGAAATCCAATTTGTTTACCTCTATGACTATATCTCAAGCAATAGGTTTAATTGTGATGGCAATGATATTGACAAGGATTTTGTAATCTAGGTGCTGAGAAGCATAATTGGCCACCATCCTAGGAAAGATTCTTCATTCTCACTTTTAGGTGTTAAAATTTAACAATACGTAGATTGATGGAAAAGCCCAAAGAGCCTTTCTCCATGTTATCCAAGTACACATAGCTGTGGTCTTCTCTTATATGGTTGGACATGATTTCAAGAACTTAGCTAGGAATTATTCATTTAACCTAAGGTTTTCTCATAATACCATCATTGGAAAAGTATGATCAAATTCTTCTATTATGAAGAATTGGTCTATGTGCCTCTAGTAATCACTATAAAAATGTGAAAGACTAAGCTATTTTATTTTTTCAGTCTTATCTTATACCATTTTACGAGAATGGGGGGGCCAATGTATGAGAAGATATTTGGAAACTAGGCATGAAAATTGCAGGTTAAAGAGAATGGGGGTGCCAAACTTGCAGTACTCATTTTCCCTTGGTCGTCAATTTTCCTTGAGTGCCCTCAACCTTTTCCTCAGCATTGGTATTGACCTTGTTTTAGCTCCAAACTCTTCGTCGGCACTGGTATTGACCTTGTTTTCACTCCTCCAAACTCTTCCTCAGTGCTGGAATTGACCTTTCACTTGTACAATTTGATGAGCTACAACCTAGTTTAGTTAGGTTTTAGAGTATGTTAATTAAATTTAAAATTATGGCGCCATTTACAGTAGTGAATATAAAGTAATCAAAGCCTATTATGGTGTCATTTAGAGTAGTGAATATAAAGTAATCCAAGCCTACTCTAGTCATGAGGGAAATAATAAAACTCCTAGGATACTTTGTGAAACCATTTTCCTTGGTTAAAAGGAGGCCATAAAATATACCTTTGGATTTTTTCAATCTTCAAATATGAGGATTTTCAAGGTTCTTAGCAACATGAGTAATGGAAATGTGTGCAAGAAGAATTTTTGAGCACACATGGAATCTCCTTGACAAAGAAAGGGGCTTCATAATTTAATATGACAATTTTTCTCAGCTCTAGAAATGATATGTTTCCTTAAAGAGGAAGGAGAAACCTAAAAGGTAAAAGATATGCTTAGGAATCTCATCAATTCCTTATGATAAACCCCTTCTATCCTTAGGAATTGAACCAATTGGGCTTGGCTAATAATTATTTCCTATAACATTGATTTTTATGCCACTATATATTTGACCTTAAAGCTTTCCAGAAAATATCTAGGCATTGAATATCCTAAATAATGTCATGTTTTTCCTCCAAAAGAGTGAGAAAGGAGTCATTATAAAAATGACCATTGAATATTTGAGCTATAGAGTTATGAAAAGTAGCACCTTTAATAAGGTTCCATGAAATACTATTAGCCAAAAGATATCCAAAGGCTTCCATAAAAAACACACATAAAGTAGGAGCTAAGGGGAAAACATGAAAAATTGAATGAAAGCACCCAAAATCCTCAAATTTATGTCCATTCATGGTAATACAAGTATAAACATCATAAATTTTTTTTGAAAAAAGTAAAAAAAATTGAGGAACAAATCCTAGATGACATAACTAGTCCAATTCAACACCAGAAGTAGCAAGAGATTAATGAAATTACCACAAGTTTTAAGTAGAAGTAAAATACCATTTGCAAAGTTAGTAAGAAGTAGTGTCGAAAATGGAAAATTAATCATGAAGTCATGGCTAATAGAGAATACAAAATATATTGGAAAATTCAAGAGAACTTATATCTGCACATAAACACACTCAAAATAATAATTATATCATATAGTTCATTTGGGAATATATTACAATATGGATTTTACAAAGCCTTTCAAATATACCTTCCTATTTGAACTAATATCTTATAAGAATATAACTAATTATTTAATAACAAAAATAAACAAGTTAGTAAGGTGAATTTATTAATGTTAATCTTAATATTCAAATACCCTCCATTAAATTTTACATTCCTTGCAACAAAACATGTTGATTGAAACAAACAAATATATATAGTCTAAGCTAACATCATTTGATTTTTCTTTAAGTTCTCCCTCAAGAACATCATTGGCTTGAGTTATACAAGTCCACACTATGTGATCCTTTTTCTTACAATAATAAAATTCATTTTTATTTTTTAATTATTATTGCCTCTTGAGTATAATACATTCTCATGTTGAGAATCAACTTTTAAATTTTTTCCATTTTTCTTTTTTCCTCTCCTAATAGGGCCAAAATCATATCTTCTTGTGTTTGAGAAGTTATCGAATGGCTGCCTTCAAAAGGCTGATGTAATCTCCATCTCAGCACCAAGGGCCCACCACATTATGCATCTCTAAGGAAAGACATGTGGCGCTCGCCCGTGATATCACAATCAGTAAACACCTTTCATCTTTGTATCACGCGAGGGCAGGCAATCATTGATCTCCACAATCGGCAATCTTGTTCATTCATAGTAATCACCAGCACTGAACATAACTGTCAATTTTGAGCACGTGCATCTCACAACCGCTTTAGTAACATGTCATATAATGTATTAAAACTCGACATAAATATTAAAGCACTTTTATTATTCCTTCGGCATCATCGATTGAGACACGTGGTGCTCGCCCGTGATATCGCAATTAGTTGAAACTTAGTAGTGAGTTCATCACAAGATTGCGGGGAATGGTCAAGATCAATTGATTGATGATCAACAGTCATTAAAAAATTGTTCCAACATATATCTCCCTTGATGACATGTCTTGGAACTAACCCATGTTGGCCCTCTTATCGCATTCACAGGGTTCGGGACATTTGGTTCACCATAAAACCCATCACTTCATATCTAGGGTGGAACGAGACTTCCTCACTCCTAAGACTATGATGAACACCTGAGCCACTATGGGACTCGAGGCAGGAGCTACTTCTTTTTTGCTCTTGGAAGGAAGAGTACTGGAACACCCTTTCCATTTGGTGTTCGGCTATGGACTCTTGGTGCAACCCAGTTGCATCCCTATGGTTCTCCTTTCCTTGAACAACCATACCTCCCTATATAAGTTATTAGTCCAAATACTAGACATCGGTAGGATGACACCGTACTTTGGGGTGACTCCCCCATTTCTGACTTCTCATATTTATTTATGTTATATTATTATTTATTAATTTTATATTATATTATAATATAATATTTAATATATTAAGATTATATTATTATTAGATTAATAGTAATTTTATAATATTAATATTATTGGTAAATTATTAATAATATTAATATTTTATTAGATTAATAATAATTATAATATTGTTAAATCATTAATTATATTACAAATGAACATTGCTTTCAAATTCATTGTTCTTTGAAGCATTGGTTTTGGCATTTGTTCTTGACATAAGCAACATCCAATCATCGATTGTGGGATTCACATCCTTAATGTTTGTTAGAATTTGATGAAATATTTGTTGTTCTTCGTTTTGTCCATCTTGTCGAAAAACACAACTTAATGTAATGACCATTTTGAATTCTTCCCATAGTAGCTTTTCTCACCTTTTTCTTTCATATGGAGCCATGTCATTTACTGGAGGTAATTGTGCCAAGTCTCCAACTAAAATCATTTAGATATGCTTGAATATAACATATTTAATTAAATTCATAAGTATGAATTTGTATAGAAGGAACTATAATAGAATTCAATAAAAAATATTGTAATGTAAATTTATCAAAGTTAGCAATTTCAATCCAAAACTCACCTCCAAAACTTTGGTTAATATTTTTTGGGAATGCTTGTCAAAGCCTAGAATCTATGTCTTCAAGCAACCTCTCCCCAAAGAAACTCATTTCATCTATCAATATGTATCTGACATGTGATATTTCTTCTTGGAAAGTTGTAAGTCTTTTCCCTTCTAGTTCATTGAAGTCTCTTATTGGAATTCTTAGCTTTGAATGAATTTTTTAAGCACCAATGTTGAATGTTGCAACTTCAGTAGGCGTGAATAGAAGTAGAGGAGATTGTTTTGGAGAAGAATTTTTTTCTAGTGCTAGGTTATGTGTTAGGTTATATAGGGTTAGGTAATATAGTGTTTGAGCCTAGCTTCAAACACTACAATTAGGGTTAGGTTTGGGATTAGGTTTATGGTTATGGTTAGAGTTTAGGGTAATATCTAAATTTAAGTTTAATTCATAGTTGATTATTTTTCCACAAAAGGAAATTAGATCTATTTTTTCTCATGTTCATTATAGCCAACTATAGCTTAATATTAAGTTTACTTCTTTTCTTTAAACCTAACATCATATCCCTAATCTAACCATAACCCTAACCCTAATCATAATATTGACTTATACCCTGACCTTAACCCTAGCCTTGACAATAAACCTAATCCTAACCCTTACTTGGAAAGTAAACTATCATTTTCTCATTAATGTAACCCTAGCCATAACTTTAACCCTAACACTATTTCTCAAAACCATAATCTTAACCATAAACCAAATCCTTTTTATCACAACCCTAAACATAAACATAACTCTAACCCTAAACCCTAAACCATGATCTTAATTGTAACCCTAAACCATGATCCTAATTCTAATCTAATCCTAACACTTGTTAGAGTAAAGTAATTAATTAACTTTACTCTCCTCTTAAGATTTCGCCTTGCACACATATTAGTCATTTAATAATTAAGATTAATTATTAAATGCACTCACCTTTAGGGTTAGGTTTTCCTTTTAGGTTTTGATCTCCTTTTATAAGGATTGATCTCTTGTATTTCTTATATGCTCTATTCATTTTTTTGGAATACATCTTGCACATTGTGAGAGCCAAACCCTTGTCTTGATCTCTTTCTTCCTCTGTGATAAGTCTTTTGCATGCAGGTATTGATCAGGTTCTATGGATTTGTATTTCTCAAATCCTACATGTTATCAGAGCCAGATCTGTTGCAGCTTGTTCAGTTTTTTGAAAGGATTAGAGATCTAGGTTTGGTTGCATCAGATCTATGTTTGTTTTCTAGTTTTTTTGTGAATTTGAGGGGGAGTTTATTTTTGGTGCACTGTGGGAAAAAACTGACATCCCGGTTGAGTCCAGAAGGCCCAAAAACCCATATTTTCATATAAAGTTTGTCTGGTTTGGACAAAGTTGCTAGGTGAAGCAAAAAAACTCCAGGGCCGTACGGCCTCACGACATCATTTTCGAGGCAGAAAATTAAAAAAAATACATAAAAATTTGATTTTTTAAAGGTTTTTGTAAAAAAATTTGCTCCCCCAGTTTATAACCCGAGCACCGCCAATCCGCCACTCGAGCGCCACTCAGTCGGGCGGAGCCACCGGTCTGCTGCCGGTGGACTGTGCAACCCCCGTGGGCTTCGCCAGGGTCACATGCAGGCCCAAGGGCTTCGGCCTTAGCTCCATCCGCCAGCCCTCTGGTCACTGATAGGATCAGGGGCCGAAATTTTTTTAGCCCTTGAGGGCTGTGTAACTTTTTTTAAAACCCTTTTGACCAACTTGCACGAAATCGGGCGTATTTTTTGCATACAATCTCCGTTTTGCAAAAACAAGATATTGCCAAAAAGCTGGTTCCGCCGTTCTGATGGTGTCAGAAATGTTTCAGAAATTTGTACTTTGCATGCATTTTTTTGCAATCAAAGACAAATGTTGTTTTCTACACTCCGAAGGGTATAACTTTGTCGATTTTGCTCTGTTTTTCGAAAGCGAATAGGCATCAGAAAGGTGGTTCTGTGCTCTTTCTAGATCTATAGTTTATTTCACCAGAAAAATTTTTAGGTACACAAAGATTTGTCTCATACATATACTACTTTCTATTGTTTTCTGGCTTTCAGTTTGTACTGGGGATTGGTTTTTTGCATTGTGGGGGGGTGTTTTTTCTTGCTTTCTATCATTTACATCAGAAAACCAGAATCTATAAACACCAAAACAAAAAAAACCCCTTCCGCATCTTCTGTCTAGTTCTGAAAGACCACTAAATAATAATAATAAAAATTCAGAGCAATTGAGGCACAGTTCAAAACATAGCTGAAAATACTTCTACTGTTGAACTCCTCACACCTCATAACTATCATACCTGGAAGACATTTATGACACGTCTTCTTAGATCAAAGGGGTTGTGGTCCTATTTAGATATGGTTCAACCAATTTTGACAAGGCCATTTGAGGTTATGCAGCATAGAAATAAGATGGATGAGGCTATGGGTTTGATTTCCTTACATGTTTCAGACAACTTGTTATTTCATCTTGATGCATGTAACAATCCTCTTGAAATGTGGACAAAGTTCAATGATTTATTTGGTACCATCAATCAGTTTCGTGCACTACAGATTGAAGCATAGTTGACTTCACTTGTACCTGATTCTTTTCCCTCCATTGAGGACTTTTTGATGAAATTCAAGCAACAGAGATCTCTCCTACAGGGTTGTGGTAAGGTTAAGACTGATACAGAGTGTATTTACCTGATTTTGTCAAAGCTTTGTGGGAACTTTCAGATATTCTCATCTACCTTCCATTCAACTATGGATGCCTTGGGTGCATGTTTTACCATGCCTTCTTTTGAGGTGTTTTGTGATCGTTTGACATGAGAGCAGGCTAAAATATCATAGTTGGATGCTCTCATAGGATCACCACACCAAGCATTGGTAGCACAGTCATCTCAAGGGAAGCAGAAGCAGAAACAGAAATAGAAACCACAGACTATAGAGCATTGGAAGGATTTTAGTTCACATAAGACTTCTGATTCACCTTCTCCTAATGGGGAATCATCGAAGAAAGATAGACCTAAGTGTGCTTATTGCACTAAGCTAGGACATGATGAGTCTAAGTGTTATGAGAAGAAGATAGATGGATATGCAAAACAGGTTTCAGATTTGACAGCTCTTCTTGAGAAGAACCATATTCATCACTCTTCTTCATCTACTTCAGGGGGGTCTTCTTCTTCACCATCATTCCAGATAGATGGACAGGCCCCACATAAGGGTCATGCATTATGTGCAACCACCAATTCACATTCATCTAGATGGCTACTAGATTCAGGTGCTTCACACCATATGGCATCTTCTCAGGACATGTTCTCATCTTTCGAGGTTGCGTCCTCACCACACATATTGATGGGTAATAACACTTATATGAGTGTATGTGGGAAAGGTTCTATCGATATTGATGATGGTACATTCAATGATGTACTATGTGTTCCATCTTTGTCCACTAACCTTCTCTCCATCTATCAAATTGCTCACAGTGGCATAGGGAAGATAATTGAGTTCACGCCTGATTCAGTGCACATTAGAGACATTCAGACTAGTAGTATTGTTGCAACAGGGAAAGTTGATCATTCTTCCTGATTGTATGCATTCACACACTTTGGTCCACCATCTCCCTCTCTTTCTACAAGAGAGCATGCAGTATCTGAGGAGAAGATCGGTCACTTGAACTTATGTGTTCTTCCATCTGTTCATGAGACTAGTGTTGAGACTTCTACACCTCTTCCTCCTATTGAGATCACATTTGTTCATCAAGATCCCTCTTCAGCTATGACTGACATTATTGCTCCACTCATCGAGCCATCAAGTGTAGTTGTTGAGGCCATATCAGAGGATATTCCTTTCCTCACAGATGATAGATTCAACACACCTGTTATCCCTTCTTCACTGGAGATTACATTTCACTTTTGCTTTTCTGCACATGTTTGTAGCTGCACTCTTGCTTATCTTAAGGGGGGGTGTTAGAGTAAAGTAATTAATTAACTTCACTCTCCTCTTAAGATTTCGCCTTGCACACATATTAGTCATTTAATAATTAATATTAATTATTAAATGCACTCACATTTAGGGTTAGGTTTTCCTTTTAGGTTTTGATCTCCTTTTATAAGGATCGATCTCTTGTATTTCTTATATGCTCTATTCATTTTTTTGGAATACATCTTACACATTGTGAGAGCCAAACCCTTGTCTTGATCTCTCTCTTTCTTTGTGGCAAGTCTTTTGCATGCAGGTATTGATCGGGTTCTATGGATTTGTATTTCTCAAATCCTACAACACTAACCTTAACTTACACCCTAACCTTAACCCTAATTGTAACCCTAAACTAAAAACAAATGCTACACCCTAAACTATAATCCAAATCTTAAACCTAGCCCTAACCCTAATCATAACCTAACCCTTTTTCTCGAAACCTTAACCTTGACCCTAACCCTAACCACAACCAAAACTCTAACCCCAACACTAACCCTAATTACCTAACCCTAAATATTTTTTCTTTTATTGATTAGTTGCATTCACTCTAATAACCCTAAACCTAACCCTAGCCCTATCGCTAGCCCTAATCCTAACCCTAAATCTAAGCCAAATATAAAAATAACCCTTAACCATAACAATAACCATAAAACTTATTTCTAAATATAACCCTAATACTATAATCCCTAATTGTAATCCTAAACCCTAACCCTAATTTTATATCTAATCCCAACCATAACCAAAACTCTAAATCTAACCCTAACCATAAAACATAAACCCTAATCTAACCCTAATCCTAACATTATTTTTCCTAACCCTAACCTAACTCTAACCCTAACACTAACCCGAACACTAAATCCAATTGGTAGATGCAAAGAAAAATTCCACAACCTTCACCAAAATCCTTATTGGTTTCCTTAATATGGGAGATTTTGAACAAGGTATAAACATCCATCAAAGCATAATATGACGATGAATTTTTTCAAATGTTGTGGTTGTAGATACCCTTTTAAAATTTATACAGAATGTGGAAGGATAGAAAAAGCTTGTGAACTATTTGACAAAATGTCTCAAAGAATTGTAATCTCTCAATTTATTTTAGTGTCTATTTTGTTATACCCCATGTCCCAAATTAGGTATAACACAATAGACACTAAAACAAATTGATAGATTGTTATGAGGGAAGTAATGAGACTTTTCTAATTAGAGTGTATTCCATGAGATTACAATTATTCGAGGCATTGTGTCAAATAGTTCATGAGCTTTGTCTATCCTCCCACATTTTGAATAGATTTAAAAAGGGCAACTATAACCACAAGATTTGAAAAAATTCATCTTCATATTATGTTTTCCTTATGATTGGTTGACTCTTATACTAAATCTGAGTGTTGTTTGCATTTTGAAAAGAGTAGATTAATATTTTTTTGCTTTTCTCTATCAAGATAAAAATTGCATGCACATAGAATGAACCATAGTTTAGTTACAACAGTTGGTCTCTTCAAAATAATAAGAGAAGATTAGGGAGAGGAAGGAATGCACACCAAACTACAAAATAGGGGTAGTTGTGGCTTTGTTAGTTTTCTTTATATACTCTACTTGTTTCCTATAGGGATAAAATAATCACTATACAAATGAAAGATGGTTGATTATCTACTGAATATTGTTTTGTGTGTTTTGAAATGGAAGATATCTATGTTGGAAAACAAGGATAGACAACTGAGAGGGGGGGTGAATCAGTTGTTACAAAATAGAAACTTATTTAACCTTATTAACCTTTAATCTTTGATCTGATAATTAATAGTGAAGGCATGAATCAACAACACATCAGAAATGCACATAACACCAATATTTTTATGTACAAACCCTATTAGGGGAAAAAACACGGTGGAGGTTAATCCATAATTTACACCCTATTAAAATTATAAAAGAAATGAATAAGGAATAAATATGCATTCAAGAACACTACCTAGAGCTCATTGCTCAAAGGGAAGGCTCAATTCCTTACATAAGATAATTAAATTAAATCCACCTAATGAGGTTGAACTAAAAAATTAGCTTCTTCAAAAGCTTGATGACAGTTTCAGTTAGGCACATAAATACTTCTTCATACTTTGCTTAAACTTCTTCACACTCTGCTCTGCATTTGAATGATCTAACATTTATTCACACATATCTTGCATACACTTTACATACATTCTCTCTAAATGAATAAAACAAACACTCTTATATATCCGCTTCATGAATTTACATTAACAACTCTATCGGCCAAAAATAAATATTAGATGAATACAAACTGTCAGCCCAATTCATGAACAAATCTCAATGCGCACCAACCTAAATCAGTCACAACATAATGAGGACCTAAATCAAAATCCTCAAACATTCCAAGCATTCAAAAATTAATCCACAAGGATCTACAACATGCTACCACCATCATGTCAACCAAGAACATGAAAACTCGAACATGCAAAGGAAAAATATTTGATCACGAGCACACTGATCAACGTGGACGTACCACAATGATAGAGTATGAGATCAAGAAACATCGATGAACATCTCAAGAGCATACACAACAATTAAATTCACCATAATTACATTCTCTTCTTTCAGAAACACCAACTATAGCAACATAATAATTGTAGGAACACAAAAACTCATAACTCATTCTAGTCTTGATGCACACCTTTGAAACTTCCAGAGGATATACTAGATAGGCTTAGAAAAAAACTCTTTAATACATGACTTCAGAATACCAACGTACAAAAATTTCCACCACTTTGATCTCCACAACTTCATAGACTATCTGCAACATATTTATTCTAATTTTCTCAATATCCTCAACATATACAACCTTTAAGACATTAATGCTAATAGTGTTGACATCAATGACAACCACATATCATGAGAAACACAACCACAACATCCAACAATATACATCTCTATGCAAATTGGTATATGCTAATAGTCAACTTATTATCTTATTTATAGCATTTTCTTAGCTTTTTATAATAAAATATTCAAGGTAGCTTGAGGGTAACATGATTCTTTGAATTGTAAAATACATAAAAATTTATGTGTTGTAGTCATTGCTTCCATTGTTTGCATTTTCACATTATGATGAATATTTTTTACAATCAAAACTCCTTTAATGTCTTGGCAAAATTAATATTATTAATAATTTCAAACTTTTATAAACATGAATGGAAAAAAAGTACATAAATAAGAAATATATTGTAATAGTTTCTTCAACAAAGGATAAAAAACCATGTGGACCGTACAAGGATTGTGGTGGGACTTAAAATTTACACGGATGGAGGCTAGGGTTTTGGGGTTTAAGGCGGGTGTTTTCTACTCGTGGGGTATTAACTAGGGAGATCAATGATAATCCTTCCTCGTGGATCTCGCATGATCAGATTAAAGGCCCTTGAGGGTACTGTGAGGTCTGCGAAGAGGTGACACGTGGCCTAGTTCTTGAAGCTACAGGGCTAGGTGGGACCTATTGTCCAGTTGCAACCTCTTGTTTTCTTGGGTTGTGATTGGGCACGGTTCTCCCAGGGTGTTGATGTGGATTTTCAAACAATTGTTGAATCAATCTGAGTCATTCAACTTGCCATGTTCGATCTGCATTAACGGTTCAATTTTTGTTGGGTTCTTGTTCATCCACATTGGGAGTTCTTGCTCTTTGCAAGTTGTTCTCATTAATGGCATGGGTTCTTTCAATGGATCCTTTCCTGATTTTCTTGCGTACGAATAATGTTCTCCTGATAAATGCAATGATGGGTTGTACGCCATGCCTTCGCAAGCCAAGAATAATTTGTGGTGGCTACATCAACCACTAAAATGCTCGAATGCTTGTGCTGCATTCAAGTAATTAATATTCTTGCACCAATTAAATCTATAAATGTTCATTGTGTTATTTGGTATTATCATCACATTTTGAGTTGTCTTGTTTCCAAGTGGTCGAGTCTCTCCTGTATTTTGTGAGGTGTTCTTTGCAATGGACCATTCGGCTATGCATAGAAGTACCAAACTTAGGGTGAGAAATTTGCAGCCTGATGGGGTACAACCTGTCCTTAGCAAGCCTGAGGTTGTCCATGATGCTTATAAAGGGATAGGGAGCTCCAAGTCCCCACTGGTGTTGAGTTCTAGTTCTGATGGTGATGGGTCCAAAATTGACTTGGACTACCAACATTACTTGGCGTCCATGACTGAGTTGTTGGGGGTCAATGAAGAGGCCCTCACAGTTGCCCCAATAACTGCAATGGCGTTGTGCCATTCTACTAGATCATGTGTTAAAGCGGATAAAAGGAAGTTGGTCTCACTTCTTACTAAAGCGAGGACCAGGAAAGGTTTCCTCTACCGAGGTCGTGTGTCTTGAAAGTAGTTGCAGTTGTTGGGTGTGTTACTTTTGGGTGGTGTGTTGATGTGGATGCATGCATGCCTACCACACTCTTTTGTCTTTAGCAGAGATTGGTTACAATGGTTTAACTGTTTTGATTCCTCAAGTCGATTATCATTTTTTCTAATGATGAGGAATGTGAATTTGAATTTCATTCTAAATGAAATTCAATTTTGGAATGAACAATGTAGCCTATTGCTTTGTTTCTCTCCTATCCTATAAAGGAAATTTGATGGCTCATTGTTAAGGGTTGTTTTTTTTGGGTCTGAAGGCTTAGAATCGGTACAGTTAGTGGTAATCCAGGATTTTTAAGGTATTATGTAGGAAATCATACTGGGTTCGGAATAGTATGAAATAAGTATACTATGCTTTTGTAATTACTAATATCGAAAGAAATCTAAAAAAATAAGACATTTTTCTCTCTTGTGTATGGGCCATGGATTCTGAATGGATTTATCAAGGGTTATTTCATTCAGTTTCAATGGTGTAGTTGAAAGTGTAATTTGTTCTCTTTCTTTAACTTAATGAGTTAATCAAATGCTTGAACACAAATTGCATGTTTATGGTTATATGCTTAGGATTCACTAAGGAGTATTGTTTTAATATACTAACAAATGTCATGGTAGCAAAGCACTATGGTGATAAGTTCATTTTCATTTGAATTAAGTTTTATAGGAATCCCACCCAATGGATGTGGCACTAGATAGTATTGGTAAATTCCTTTTAGGTATAGGACTGTGACTCTAAGCATGGTGATTCAATACCCAAACATTTTAAAAAATATCAACTACTATCTCTTTTTGGGATATAGATCTTATGATAATTTCCAGTCTCCTTGCTTTGGGATATCTGTTATTATTCTTTGGTTTTTCCACAACTGGGGTAATGACTATCTGTTAGTGTTAGTGGGGACTGCATCTATAAGAAGAAGTGTTATTACCAATCATGAAACATTCTTATGAACACACTTGGGTTTACCCACCTTGGTTTCACAGACCCAGAAGTGTAGGAGATGTCAGTCTTTTATTGACTCTTGTTAGTTGGCCACTAGCCTTTGGAGTTATATGTAATGGAGGTTGGCTACCTCTTATAGAATTGCAAATCCTATGTGGGAAAAAATACCAACAGATTGTAAGATATACACAAAATGGATCTACATTGAAAATTCGGTAGGAAAATTCAAGAAAATACAATTGGTAGATGCAAAACCAAATAAATGTGAAATTGTGGACTATAATGATTGTAGAATATACATAATGGATTTTTTTAAAGGTCTTAGAAACTTTCAATCAAATGCAATTGGTAGATGCATAGACAAATTTCACAACCTTCACCAAAATCCTTGTCGATTTCCTTAATATGGGAGATTGGGAACAAGGTATGGACATCCATGAAAGCATAATATGAAGATTAGTTTTCTCAAATGTTGTGGTTGTAGACTCCATTTTCAAATCTATGTAAAATGTGGGAGGATAGATAAATCTTGTGAACTATTTGACAAAATATCTCAAAGAATTGTAATCTCATGGAATACACTCTAATTAGAAAAGTTGCATCACTACACTCATAAAAATCTCTCAATTTGTTTTAGTTTCTATTGTGTTACTCAATTTGAAACTTAATTGTGATACATTAAGTTCATTGTCAAATTGTCATTTGTGTGTCAAGTTTGTCAAAATCCAAAATGATCAATTATTAATAAAATCATGGATCATTTAATATTGGGATGGGTGACCTCCTAGGAAGGCCTAGTGCTTCATCGCTTTTAGAATCATTTAGATGCAATGAGTGCTAAGTGGACCATTCATTATCATGAGAGATGGGTTCTTGTGAAACACTACTCATGAAACATGGGTCAATGAGTTTGACTTGTAAAACTACATAATTGAATCCTGATAACAATATCAAAATTTGACACAATGTGAAAAATACTTCCTACTTGTCAATAGATCATGTTGTCAAAATCTAGAATTTCAAACTATGAATTCTTTGTAATTACTCAATAGATCATGTTGTCAATTGAACCTATTGGCATTTTTTTACTACAACCCAAACATGTTTCCTAGAAGCTCCTATGAACTTGCCACATTCAATAATAAAAGAATAGGAACAATATGGCCAACTTAACGAGAATAGCAATAAGGCTAATTCTCCTACACTTCGGACTCTGTAAAATCCAAGAGGGTATTCCCTAACATGTGCTCTTAAGATACAACATATAAACAATTCATTTGCACATAGGTAAGCGATAGATAGATCCCCAATTAATGTTAAAGGACGAAATCCTTCAAGAAATTGGTTATTCCTTGAAAAAGACTCATTTCCATTTAACAGAGAATCACAAACTTCACATTAAGTTAATTGATAGGAAATGTTTGAGTAAAATATCTTGATGCCATAACACAAAACATACAAAAATAAAATGTAATTAGAATTCCAGTGCCATATCCTAGTGCACAAAGTCAAAAGATAAAACTGAACTACAGGGTAAATTTCATTTTGAAAACTTATGATCTATTATGAATTGCATTACAACCCATATATCTATACTTGAGTTTATTACTCCTTTATGAATCCTATTTGTTATATTGCATGAATTTACTAGTTAACTGAAGCATTTAACCGATCATTTGAACCAAAGTTGTAGTTAAACATAATTCATAGTAAAGAACAAATTAAAATCAATGAAAATCATCTTTGATCAATATTTCATTAATAATCCATGTAACATAACACAATAGGAGAGAAAATAAACTCCAAATATTCATGAGTTTGATATAAACATGCTCAAAAACCCCATGATTAACAAAGTTCTCCAATCTGACTCAAAAAATTTTAAAACCTGGACTTACAATTCATACTCTCTATATTACTAGACTCTTATTTCTCATATTTTGGATATTTCAACCGATCACTCTCTCGGCCCAAAATTCCCTTCTATAAAATAAGAGAGCCAACAAGCTTCAGGTCGGAGAGTACACATGTCCATTTTTAATTGGACCACTAACTCTTGATTCAGTTACAATTCTATTATGCGAGTGGAGAGAATAAGACAAAGATCATAATTAGTTGATAAGGAGGAAAGAAAATATTGCTCCAAAGGCCACTCCCCATACATCGAAGGCATGCTTAGCCATTATAGTATTAACTCCACCTTAGCAACCTGTACTTGGAGTCAAAAGGAGAATACAATTTTAAAATATAATATCTAAGGCTAGACCTATATTATACATGACCAAGTTGTAATTCTCAACTATAACACTCATAATTCCAGTTCATAAGTGAATACCTTTTTCCATAATTCAAACTCCTCCTTAGAAGGCCATTGGAAAGCCACAACCTGATCAACCTTGTTTCAATAGGGAGCATACTTTACCATTATCGATGTGGCCTTTTTATCAAAGTTCTCTAAGAAACTTATAACAAAAGACAACTTTTCCAATGTATTCTCTAGCATGCAGATGTCAGCATTTTTGCACATCTCATGTGTTTGAGACATCATTATATTGTTCATTTTCTCCTTCCAAACCTGCAGGGGTTTGACTTCATCCTGACTATGTAAAATATGAGGCAATGGGGTCAAGTCCTTTCCATAATACACATCTTTCAGCAATTTAATCTTGGATTCCATTGGGGTAGAAAATCCCTTAAACTTCTGCTCAACAACTCCCTTGACCAATTGATATGTTGCAATAATAGTAGGATATTTATTACCATGTTGTTTTTCCCCTACTGCCATGAATTTCAACTTCTCCATTCTAGGGCTCCATTTGTTTAGCAATGGGATGGCCATATCTTTATCCCTTGGAAACATTTTTAGTGCTTGCAACATTAGGACATAATTTGCATGAACATTGTTTAGTTTACTCTTGACCCTTCTATTTAAATGTTTCAAAACAATGTCCACTGTCATTGCATTGCTTCTCCCTACTGAATCCCAAATTTTATTTACCATCTCCTTATATTATTCAACCTGATGAATCAATTTATCCCTAGAAATTCCCCCTCCAGGGCTAGTAGCCCTCTCAATGGTGATAGGAACTTGTCCCATATTATATGGAACAATAGCCAAAGACTGTGCTTGTGCAGGAGGTTGAGACTGCTCTACTGGTGGGTCAGGAACAATGTGGCTAGAATTGGCTTGCTTTTGAGATCTCATGGTATCCATTTGTTGCCTCAATAGAGCCAATTTAGTTTCTAACTCTGCTACCTTTTGTTGACTCTTATTATATTCAATAATAATGCCATTATATTGGCCTCTCAGAGTATCCTAGTCCTTGGTCAAATCTTCAACAATTTCTCTAGTGAATTTGGCAACATTCACGACCATATCAACAACTTCCAATGCTGGGGTGTCAACAACTCTCCTCAAAACCAAGTTACCATTGAAGTCAGAAGGTTCTGCAACAATTGGCTTTTTAGAGCCAGTGGATAGGGACCAGATTCCCAATGCATCCCATTCCTCACTAAAGGTCGATCCCTTGAGTGCCAATGTAGCCTCCTCTTCAGTAGCAATAAGTGGCTTATTATCCCTTTTTATTGTGTCAAACACCACAACATCAGCGATATCCCATTCAGGGAGTAGCAATACTCCACTTTTTTGTACCAATTTCTATCCCTGCTCTGGTGTTACTACTTTGAATTTGTCTCTCATCTGTTCCTTAACCTTAGCTTGAATTACCTTCTATGGGAGCTCTAGATGTAGACTTCTCTCATGTGCCACCTTCTCAGCATATAATGCAGTATGTGCTCTCCACACGAAATCCTTAAAAGCATCGGTTTGAATAAAAGAGTCATCTATCATGAACTCTTTGCAGGATTCTATTCTCAAGTCATCATTTCTTGTTGTTCCTTTGATTTCATCTTTTCCTAACCTCAAAGAAACTATACCTAAACGTGTTGCAATGTCAATTGGGTCCAATGGAATCTCAAGATGCATTTCATCCGGAGTGACAATAATTTCATCATCCTAATCACCATCGCAATCAACAATATTTACTCTTTCAACCCTCTGCCTCTTTGGTGATGGTGGGCAATCTTATTCTGAAAAACTTGGAGGAGAATCCAAATCAACAACATTTGGTACTGACTTCCTTGAAGAATATGGTGCAATATCCTTAGCAACATCTTCAGCCCTACTTCCCTTTCTTCTAGAAAAAACCCTTATCTTCTTTTGGGGCTGATAAATAGGCCTCTCCTCTTCCTTTATCTCAAGGTACTCCTCAAAGGTTTGTGATTTTCCCCTTTCTTCCACAACCCTTTCATCTTTCAAAACCCCAATCAAGCTCTCAAAATTATCAATATCATACATTGCCCTGCTAAACTCATCTTTAGCATTAGGTATGGGATTGAAACTAGGTATTTCCTCCTGCTTACTTTTTACCATTTTAGAGTAGGCAATGTATAGTGTCTTTCTCTCATCTTGTAATTCCAAATCAAAAATAATCCTGATAATGTCCTTAGGAAAGTAGAATTTTTTGAAAAAAGCTCATGTTCGATGTTTTTCCTTCATTTGATTGATAAAATCCTCAGGATCATGATTCATGGGGCACACGATCCTTAGCCTATAAGGCCCAAGTAATTTATGCAAATCTTTCCATCCTCCCTTTCCCATAACAAAATAGAAAAGTGTTGTATATTCAAGGAAGAAAGAACCTTTCTTTTGTTTAGCTAGCAACTGTAGTTCCTGAGCATCCCCCAACTGCCTCATGATCTCCAAAAATCTAATTCTAAGGGGCACCTCCCTTGGTAGAACCTTTGGATTTAATTTAGTGCCAAAAACCCTAAAAATTGTTGTATTATGATAGGGGATAATGTCTCCCCAATTGTGCATTATGTTCAATTCAAGCCTTCTCTCCATCGACCTCAAGAAGTCATAAATCTATTTTGGGATCCTTGGGGGGTCATGAACTAGAGCCTCCCTTAATTTATATTAAAAATACATTATGGAAAGTTACATAATCAAACTTATGATCATGCATGTCAAGAATCCTAGTCCAATATTGGACAGGCATTTCAATGTTTCCTTCTTCTTTAATTCCATAACTTTTTCAAATATAGCCTGACCCCTATACAAAAAAATGTGGATTAACAAGGAATACCATCTTAATCCAACCCAATTTCTCCTCTCCTTTAGGGCTACTAGAACCATGTGCATCTTCTCTTCCAAATAAGTGGAAAAATTATATATTAGATTAAAACTTGGGTGCTGGAGATTTACTGCAATATACATAATATCGGTAGGCAAGGTTTTCTTTAAGCTGACTCCTAGAACTTGACATAAAGCACAAACAGTCTTCTTGAAATAACTAGAGAAATAGTCCACAGGAAAAGGTTCAGGCTCATTCCTGCCAATTACTACCTTCTTCTAATTTTTTCCTCTTCCTTAGACTGCCAAATGAGGTATTAAAAAGGATGTTCTGAACAAACCCCTAGTATTTCTATATTCTTGCCTGAAAACCTCCAAGTCGACATGAACCATATCCTGACTCCATTCGTGCAATTTGAAAATATCTGTAATTTCTTCTTTGGTTATCTTAATCATCTACACACCCGCATGTATTTTGACAATTCAGGCTACAGGGTCATATCTAGCAGCAATGTCCTTTAAAATATCTACATCCATATAAACATTAGGAACCACTAATTTACCCAGGTCTAACCTCCAGGGGTTACACAAAGGAATTGAAAAATTCCTGTTCCCAAACCAATTGGAGAACAATTGCCACCCAGTGTATGGTAACTTGGCATCTTAAATTGCACATTGCTTTTCTGTCAATCCTTCCAAGATTCGAGGCCCATAGAACAAAACCTTTCCCTCCTGCTTCTTGCTAGTAGAGGGTTTTAGCAAATCAATAATATCTTGAGATAAATACCTAGTAGTGGTTTCAGAACCAGAAGTTCGAGCCTTGGGTGCCATTTATACTAGACTAATGATAACTCAAACTAGGGTTTTCTTATTTTTCAGATAGCAAATAATTACAATTTTCTCGTTTAGCCTTAACAGAAAATTCTGCAATATTCAAAAATCCCTAGAAATTATCTAGACAAGCTCTAAAAGCAAATCTATTTAATCAATTCTTCAAGAACAAAAACAAGAAACAATAACGAATTGCCCAGAAAGCAACCATAAAATCTTCTAAATTTACAAGAAATGGTGTATGTGCTACTTATGGTTTCAATCTTAAAACATCTAGGGCAACGAAATTGAGAAACCATAACCACAGCTTGCTTCACTTGATACCAAGCAATTCTTCCTCAATGTAGAGATACAACACGGAAATAGTAATTCACAAATTTTAGCATTTAATTATGCAGGCAGAGTCGAACTCGGCCATTACTATTCACTTGCGTGAGATAAAATGGCTATAGTACAATGCAAGTTTATTTTTAGATACGAGTTGTTGATCAATCACAACATTGGCTAGGAGAATAGCTCAAATTTAGTCAAAATAGTTTGAAAATGCCACGTTCTCCCTCCAGTCACCAAATAGACAGGATATTCACCTACCGGGCACCACATCAGAAAGGAAATGGGCCCCACCTTTGTTATAAGTGCACATCATCAGATTCCACATATCACCAAATCGCACACCTCGCAACATTTTTGAAACTGCAGTTTTAATTGCGCGAGGTGAGCGAGGAACGACCATGATGCGTTGGTACAAAAATAACTGTCGGCATCAGCCTTCATCATCGATCAATGATAAAAATTGGTCCCCACCATCAAATGTGACAGATGGCAGCATCTCACACGCATCGCACCATATTTGTGACGTTAGCAAAAACCTTGCAAGATCTACGAGCAATGGTCAAGATTGAAATCACTTCATCTAACGGTCATGCAATCTGCACATACAAATAGGTTATTCCACCTGACTTTATTATTTCTTAAGTCTAGGTCAGTCTATGCTCCGTGCTTTAAGAACAACTTTGAGCCATCATTTTTTGTTGTCCTAGGCGATGTCCCCTTCTCCCTTTTCATAGTTGTTTTATTTTGTAGGGGGTGTTTTTAATGACCATTGATCTTCCTACGATCGATCCTGACCGCTCCCCACAATCTCCTAATGACATCACCGCTGGTTGTTTGGTGATTGTGATATCATGGGCAAGCACCATGTGTCCCAAGCTACCGATGCCAAAAAGGGATTAATAAAGCGTTTAATATTTGTGTCGGACTTAAATACATTATAAAGTGGGTTACTAAAATAGCTGCGAGATGCACGTGCTCGAGATCAATGGTGATGTTATAATCTTGTTAAAAAGTTGCTCAATGGTTATGTTTGGTGCTACTGACTACTGTGTTTTTAATGACCATCGATCTTCCTATGATTGATCTTGACTGCTCCCCACGATCTTGTGATGACATCACCTCTGGTTGTTTGGTGATTGCGTTATCACAGGCGAGCGCCATGTGTCCCAAGCTGTCAATGCCAAAAAGGGATTAAGAAAGTGTTTAATATTTGTGTCAGACTTAAATACGTTATAAAGTGGGTTACTAAAATAGCTGCGAGATGCACATGCTTGAGATCGATAGTGATGTTATAGTCTTGGTAAAAATTTGCTCGATGGTTATGTTTGGTGTTGTTGACTGTTGCAAGTGAACATGATCGCCGATGGTAGGAATCAATGGTTTCCCGCCATCGCATATCCAAAGATGCAGGATGTTTAGTGATCATGATATCATGGGCGGGCGCCACGTATATTCCTTTGGCACTACCTTCTACAGTGGGCCCTTGATGCTAACATGGATATTTCGTTAGCCCTTTCGAAGATGGTCGTTCGATGATCTAACAAAAATAAAAGATCGATGGCTAAAATTTAAATTTGCATCAAATGTGATTGGTGTCGTTGGAGCAGCATGGAAATGAGCTTTAATGGCGGATGAGACATCTACTGGCTCAATTCAATTGACATAAAGTATTTTCTCTTTTTCTATCTTCATCACAAAAGCATTCAAGTATTTTCCAAGTAGTTGACAGCCAGAGATAAAGTTTTTCGAGCGATCACCGTGAAGTTTGGTTCTCTGCAAGATATGAAATCCTGTGAGTTATTTTCTAAACTACTGGGTTAATTTGAATATGTCTTTGTGAAGGGTTCTATTGTGTTGGTCAAGGGGTTTTTTTAATTATTGTTGTAAGGTTATTGGTTTGTTTGAATTATTGGAATTGCACAGTTGTGTTGTATTTTTGTGTTCTGGTTACCCCTAGTTTCTTCGAGGATTTGATTTTTTTTTTAAATCCCTAGTTGTTTAAGATGGCACCACTGAAGCAGCACTCTGTCCATGTTGATTATTTGAAGAGTAATTTGTATGATGACTTCTTGGATCAACTCCTATTGTCAAAAAATGATAGGAAGAGTGGTTTGGTTTTAATGAATGGAAAGACCCTTAGCGAAGGTCTACTGTGCATAAATTATAACATTGCAGATACCAGGATTCCTATGACTAGTCTTGAAATGTTTAGGCTGTGGTATGGATAGCAAAACTTACCTCACCACTTCTCTAATGCTTGGAGATATGACATGGGGAAACTAATAGTGCCAAATGTGTTCCTTGATGTTGACTTGCTTAGAGCAGTTGCAACACGGTATGATCCTATGACAAGGGTCATAAGGGATAATGATGGTGGAATTCCGCTAAGCATAAATGCAGATGAGATTCGGTAGATTTTTTATTTGACTGAATATAGCCCTTTCTTAGTCCAAATAGATTTTGAGGAGATGAAGGAGGATTACAAAAGGTTAAATCCTCTTTTCAGATTGAGGTTGCTTCCTCCTCACCTGACCAAGGCGGGCAGTTCAACAATTCTTATCAACCCAAATGACCAGGAGCCTTTCAGGCTGAGCTATTTTTCCAATCACTTCATGGCCACATTTTATTCATTGTGCCAGATTTTAGGGTTCAGGCCTAATACTATGATGCCTGATGCGTACATGTTTATGGGAGCCTAGATTCAGCATCCCAACTTCTCTATGGTATATGACTTTGCATCATTCCCATCAGAGAAGATGCATGAGGGTTTCATGAAGCTGCATGTGGGGGATACTGGCTCTCCTTTTTTCTGGTACTCCTTATTGATGCATATGTACCTGTACAAGAATGTTGTTTTCTTCTCTGAAAAAGTGGAGTTGAGGCCAGAGGTGAATGGAGAAAGGTTACCAGTACACGTGTGGAGTGCAGATTTTTCTTACAATAGGGGAGGTTCTAGCTCTATGTAGTTTTCTAACTGCTTTGCCTCCAACCTTAGGGCTCAATTTGCGGTAAATGTGCCAAAAGTCCCTGGAGATTTGTATGACTTCCTTAGACCGAAGGTGAGGAAGCCTAATTTAAAAGTGTGTCACAATTGGGGTGATATCATCTTGTACCATGTAAGCACTATCTTGAGGGTGTATTGTTTCCAGGGAACCCCTCATATCCTCCCCTTTAATGTACCATCAAGGATGGGGTTCGATGAAGTTATGTGGCAACTAGGTTGTATTCATGAGGACAAAACTAACAAAGAAAGGAAAAGGGACTTTGTTCCCTAAATACACTGTTGTTTCTAATTTTGTCTATTCCAAGGGAGGATGGGTCCTCTTCATAAAGTTTTTTGATGACTTCAATTTGAGGAATGGTCCTAGGAGACAACATGACCTTGAGGGATTCTTGGCATTGTTCAGACAATAAATTAAAGGTGGAAAATTTGCACATGAATTCAACTTTCCTGAGGACCTAACTAGAAATGAGTTTGATTTGAATAGGTAGGAGTTGAATAAAGAAAAATGGATTGCATATGAAAAGCTGCTAGCTATAATACATAAAATGGATCCAAAAATGATCCATTAATGGAGTTCACTCCATTTAACAAGAGAATAGACTTCTTAATGGCTAATTTCAAATATATCATGGGCATCTTGATGACCAAGAGGGTTAGTTTGGAATTAGATTTTCATATAGAAAGACCGGATGTGAGGCCTAAAGAAATAAGGCTAGCTTCTCAGCCACCAGTTGATAGGCCTCTATACAAGAGAAAGAGGAATGTGAGCAATGATGAGGATGAAGGGGATAAGAAGGGAAAACAAGTCATGCAAGCATCATCATAGCTAGGTCCAAGGATTATAGCACCCAGAGGGATAAGGATTGTGGATCTAGATTCACCACCAAGAGCTGATCCTGCAGTGTTACCATTAGAGCCAAGCCCTAAGAGGCAGAGAGTTGAGGAAACACAGGAAACTCTGATGGATGAGATAATTGTGACTTATCAAGACATGCAGGTTGGTATCCCTATAGACACATAAAAATGACCAAGACCTGCAAGCACTATTTTACCACCTTCCATCATAACATGATTATAACATTTTAATTATGTTTCTAACCCACATTCAACTAATTTAATTAATTCATAATCTCTCATTCTTCATGATTATTAAATAAATAAATCTTATTTATTTAATTAATCCCTATCATTAATGTCTCGCTAATTATTAATAAATATATTTAAAATATATTTTTAATGTGTCACTAATTCCTAAATCCTCTTAATTAAATAGATTTGCTAATTTATTTAATTAATTAAACACTTCTTCTAAATTAAATAATTATTTGTAATTATTTAATTATTGTATGTGACACTTCTATACTTTTAAATAAAACAAATCATTTAAAAATATCTCACATACTTAACTGATTCTTCATTTAGTAATTAATTTCAAAAATCAATTACTTATGATCTCACAAAATCCATATTTTGAATTATTTTAATTCAAAAATGGAATTATTCTTCTACAAATCAAGTAATTTCTAAAAATTAATGATTTTATAAAATCCAATCCTCTTGTCTTCTGATTTTTACTAATTTCATCTCAACTATCACATTCAGTCTTGATTTAATTTATTTAATTAAATCTTATTCACACATATGGGTATTTTTCCCTAACCCTAATTGAGAGTTGCCTTATTGAATCTTGACCTTTGATTCTAGGGCATTCCTCAAATCTCTCATCTTGTCCATCCATTCAAGATTGCATTTTTTATAAAATAACAATCTTGATCTCATTTTTGGATCGATCATTGCTTAATCTATTTTTATTATAGGCATTCTCATATCTTAGGTTTTTATTATTACTATTTGCATGCTAGGATTGATTTGCTAGTTGCACATTAGTTTATTTTTCAAATCCTTTAAAAGCTTTGTTAAGGCTAGACACATTTAATTTTCTCATGAATCTGAGGGAATTATTATCACAACAAGCTTGAGGAGGTGCAATAGAAGTAAGCCACAGAGATTTAAATGGGTGAGACCTTTCCAGTGTTCTTTTGTTTTTAGTTTTTCTCCTTTGCATTCTATTGTATGATGTTATTAACTTGCAAGTACAACTAATCAAGTGATTCTATCTTGCAGGAATTTAATCGTCATTACATTGGTAAATGACGAGCCGCATTTTCCATACCGTGCCACAAATGACTGGCAAATTTTATTTATAAAAAAAAAATTGTAATCTAGATCCGACACATCCATGGCCAGTTTTCTATTTTTTGGGATTAAAATAAACCAACCCTAGGATAGACAATTAATTATGAATTTATCAAACCTAGGATAGGCAACTTAGCTTGGAATTTATCAATCTAGAATAGTGACCACACTTTACTTTTGTTTGGATTAAAATAAACCCCATGTTTCTGTGAAGCAATATCTTCACTTAGAAAAAAAAAAATTCATTTGGGTTTAAAACTGAAAATTTGTTTACTATGTTTGCTGGGTAATAGGTATATGCTCTCCCCTTTACTGGGTGATAAAAAAACCAGACTTACCCATTTTATTTTTATTCACTCTATGCTTTATTAAATCCTTTAGAAGGCCTGCCATAGTGGGAAAAAGTACTCACCCTACGGGAATGACCTAAGTGGGAACAACCAAAGCCAAGTTTCCCAACCTACTATAATCAAAAGTGAATTTTGGGGAAACCCATATTCAAGGGCAGTGTGTAAGATAACCATCCACAAAACCTTTTTTCTAAAGGTTGGGAGGTCTCCTTAGGGAGTTTATCATTTTTCGCACTGAACGGAAACCTTGACTAAGAACCATAGTGTAGAAGCTAGCCGTGTCAGTAACTAGACATTGTTCCAATAATAGTGCAAGGGGAGGGAACAATCTCCCCCCAAGATACTCACGATATAATCACCACAGACTATTTGCTCAAGGGATTCGGTATCCACTTCCATCACCTTGAGTATGCAACTGGAAAAGACAAAAACACAGGCGCCCTCTAAGGGCGACATGGCTATGTGAGTCGACGTGATTTTAAGCTATGGGTTGTGATTGTTACAATGACCTTTTGACTATTAAGAGTGAGTATGCTCGAACATACACTTAATATTTTAATTTCTTTGTTTTCCAACTATTTTTAAATAGACTTCAACAAATTGAAAATCACAAATCTGAACCAAAAAAAAAAAACTTGTCAACATTGCAAAACTATGTTCGATTTTCCAAAAAAATGTCCAATGAGACGCAATTGCTCTGATACACCACAATCACAAAATACCGAGCCGTATTCACCCTAATGGGCCGCATTTAAGTCATCTTGAGCCGCATTCGCTCTAGTGAGCCACATTTGAAAGATATAGAACCGCATTTTCCATCATTAAACCACATTCAGTAAATGGGAACAAACTGACAGTCTCATTGAATGACATTTCCTCAATCACCAACTTGTAACCATCAATTTTCATTGGAAAACTTATGTATTTCTTGAGAGGACAACAACCAAATTATGGATTCTTGTTTTCCCCTACACAAAACAACATGCACACAAGGTACATAGCCTAAAACTAACCTACTCCACTGAAATACAAAGCCTAGATCATGGATTAGCCATAGTGAACCTTCTTAGACTCTCAAGTCCCCCTAGTGCACAAAAACCACATCTCTTTGACGAATTTTTTTATTTAACAATTGACCTACCTTGTGTATTGATGCAATTAGGGGAGGTGCTATAACACAACTCAACACAAAATCAACCAACAACAAAAATTCATAATTAACAATTCATAAAATTCTTCACTTTTACCAATTCAATAGTCATCCTTGTAGCATAGCTAACTCACTCAACCAAGTATATCTTTTAAATAAGGTCTTCTTAGACCAAGAATTTACCCTTCTCAAAGTCACAATAGGGCACACAATAACATATCAACAAGCCACAATAGGATTCTTTGTTACAACTTCATCAAAACTAGATTTCTAAACCAACTAGGCCTCAAATTAGGCCTCTTTTACAAAGGACCTTATCTTAAATCCTTTTCCAAAACACCAAAATAAATTGGGCAGATGTCTAAATGTTATCAAACCAAGGATTCCACCATTTTTTTTTCATAAAATCACTCACCAAAGTGTCAAATCACAAAACCCTCCTTTTTACCCAAAAAAATAAGGGTTTATTAAAAAACACTCATCCAACCCTCACACAATCTTATGACTACTTCAAATAGGTCTAAAATGGCCTACAAAAACTCAATTCAACAATAAACCATGCTTCCTCAACACAAAACACACTTTAGCATATCAAAACCACTCGAAATCTCATGGAAAACTCAAAATTTCACTCTAGGGCTTCATACCAAACACCCTTTTAGACCTCCCCTGCACACAAACAACATTCCATCACCTATTTATTGATGATGCAGCCCCATTATGCCAATTACAGTAATCATAGTGAGTGGAATGGTCCAATTTACATTCAATGGTGCTCTTTCACCATGTATGCTTCCACATTTTGTATACACATATATATGACATAAGTTCTAAGGAAGTAAAATAAAACATCATTTCTCAATGCTTTATTATGGATGTGTATACCACATGGCTTGTCCATGCTTCCATTTTGAGAATATCTTGCAATCATGGCATGCTACATTACCACATCTCTTTAAGGCATTCCATTGAAAAAAATCATGTGACCTTTGTCTATGCTAGAAATACTCTTGTACATGATGATTGTAAGTATTCTTTATGAAGCCTTGAATGACATATATTTTTATTTATTTGAATGGATACATTTTTGAGGAACTAATATTCGTCTCATTACCATGCTATAGGTAAAATTATCCGTCATGCCGAAGAAATGAACAAGGAAGAAACTAACAAATGAAGAGTATGAAACCTTCAAACAAAAGAAGAGAGATTGGGTGGCGACATATCGTGAAAAGAAGAAATTGGACACGATTGACGAAAATAAGCCAATTGAAGAGGAACCTCAATCGTCAGAAAAGGAATTGGCAGCACAAAAGGAATGAATGTGAAAGCATCATGGTAAGACAGATTCAGATACTGTAGTTGGAGACACACCCTCTACGGAAAGGGAATATGAAGGGACACCATTAAGCACAAGCGAACATGGAGGGACACCATCTACCGCAAGTGAATATGGAGGGACACCATCTACCACAAGTGAATATGGAGGGACACCATCTACCACAAGTTAATATTGTTGGACACCATCCAACACATCTCAAGTGGAGAGTACATCATCACTCAAATTTGATGAAGAAGGTATGCCATCAACCGCACATGAACCTCAAGGTATGTCTTCTACTCCACCCTTGATTAAAGGTACACAATCTAGCCAACCTCAATTAAATATTGATGAAATTCCTAATGTTGAGTTGTATGTACTTAGGAGAACACCAACTATAATATTGCGTAGAATGCCAAAGTATTTGATTAATATTGATGAGGATATTTTGCAGCACATAGAAGGTAAGATTTCAACACACACTTGTAGAAGATATGCTGATAAGATTTTGAAATTATTCTTTGAAAGGCTAAATGAGACTACAAAATATCAACTATTTGTTGAAATGATGTGGGGTGTAAAGTATAGAAACATCATGAAGAATCTTGGGTTGAAAACATTGAATACATCAAGTGAAAACACTATTGTGAAGAATCTAATGGATGCTTATGAGAGTGTGGGTAGGACCTCATGCTCAAGGGATAGTAATGTCACCCGACGTGTCATTACATTGACTTTGGTAAGCTATCAAACAAAGAGAGCTTGTCTCATTAAAAAAAAAAGTGAACAAATGAGAATTAGTATACAAACTTTATCAAGAGCCTTCAAAGGCAACAAAGAATTGAAGGCACTGATTCAAATGAATTATGGAAATTCTCGAGGAGACTACCACAAAAAGATAAGGAATTTGTTGAAGCCTTGAGAACACTAATTGAAGATTATTGGAAGAATAGCACAAGGCCATCTATGAATCAAAGGGATGTGGTAAGAAGGAGAATCAATAGTCGAAACTATGAGCCACATCTAAAGCATTTTTTAGATATGACTCAAACCCAATTTTTTCGTAAATTTCAAAATGATTATTGTCAAATTAGTATTTGTCAAAGATTTTTTGAAATTCTGAAACCTTTTTATGTCAAGATAAATCACACACACACTACTTGTTGTTGTAGGCTACATATTGAATTCTCTAACCATTATGATGTTTATCATTCTATATGTTTAGATTTGCATACTAACGATGTTTTGTAGGATTGTGACATAAAAGCCCCACCAAAATCTTTGAGAGAGATCTTATCAAAAAATGTATGTAAAATAGAGGAAGGCTAGATATTCTATAGGACAACATGCTTGGATGGTTCATGCAAGAATTATGGTGGCTTCTAGCGTATGCTAGTATGTCAACATATGGAAAAAATAGATGAAAGCATAGATGAGGTGGGACATAAAGTAGAAGAGTTCGGGAAGTATAAAATAGTAGCATATTCTACAAAAGATGGGTCTCAAACAACAAGGTTTGATTTGTTTATTGAGAAGATTCCACTGTATCAGTTTATGTCAATGTTTCATGAAAATATACTATTTGAGTATGCAATGCATACCCATAGAGCTTGATGGTTGGAAACACAATTCAAGCTATGCAAGGACACCTTTCAAGTTGGTAGCATAGGATCAGTGGTTGACTTTGTCGAGAACTACACTCTACAACCACAACATGACGTACAGTCACAGTATTACAACTCCACATAGGTTTTGATATTTGTGCACATAGCATTCATTCAGGCATCTAATAGCACAAAGGACCAAAGGAAGGTATTGAGGGAGTACCACTTTTACATTAGTGATGATCGCAAAAATTCTCCAGAGTTTGTGCAAGGTTTCTTCTAGATGTTCTATAGTGGTTTGGCTCAGAGGGGCATAGCATACGGTCAGCATATAATATGTTCAGATAATTGTGTAGCACAGTTCAAGAACTCATGTATGTTCTACTGGTTGTGTAGGATACATGTGATTACAGCTATTCACCATATGTGGAACTTTCGCAAGGTTGGGCATGGAAAGGGAGAGCATGATGGTGCAAGAGCATGTGTGAAAAGAGAATTAGCACGAGAAGAGCTAAAGTATAAAGACAATGAAAATTTGATAGATGCAAGATCAATCATTGAGTGGTGTAATGCTTTGATGGGTCCAAGTAATGAAGTTACATCTTTAGTTCATAGATTTTTTTGGTGGATGGATGATACTAATATTGCACCATATGAGGATTGTTGTACACTAACAAGATTGAGTGAGCTATACTCTTTCCTTAGCTCAAATGCAGGTTCATGGAGTATTGATACACGAAAGATGGCATGCTTTTTTTCTTCATGTACAATGCAAGACTATAATGATTGTGAGTCAGGGGACTAGGTTGACAAATGGTTGACAAGTTATCTTAGCCCACTTCACATGTATCACCCTCTAACTAAATTGGAAATGATATAGATGGAATCATTGGTTGAATTTGACCACATATCAGATCTAGTTCAACCAGGTGATATATCTACTTTCTTAGTTGTTGAAATTCCACATTGTTATCTTAATTTGTAGTTTATTCATAATGTTGAGTAATTTCAAGAGATTTGTTGCACATATCAATGTAGGATAGGTTTATGCAGTTATTGCAGATGAAGAGAATGAAGAGGGAACAAACTATTACTTGTGTCATTGTGTTGAGGCCAAAAATAAATTGGAGGCACTAGTTATAGATGGAGAAAACATTGAATACCCTATAGGCTCAGTTGTGGTTACTGGAATGTGGCTTAGAAGGTACCCATATAAGGGTGTTAAAAATTGGTTGTTTTAGGACTTTCACACACATCGTAAGATTCTTCATTACTCAAACCTTGTCATGGTACCCAATGTTCATTTGACCAAATATGGGGGTAGACCTTTGAACAAGGCCTCGTGGAAGATTTGTGAGTCTAACCATGAACCAATACTTGACACAATAAAGAGTAGAGCAGACCCCGAATGGTTCATTGTATTAATTTGTAAGTATATGCACATTGGTTCTTATTAATTTTATACTTTTATGCACATTAATTTATTTGATTCCAATGCTATCATCTTCTTTTACTTTTCCTATTTGTAAGTAACCTCCTAAACATTGATTGGTGTCCCCTTGTAGAAAATGCAAATTTATGAGCAATCCAAGAGAATCTTAGCTAGAAAAGCAATGCAACATCCTTATTTTGATGATCTTGACAAATATAAATTATTATTTTAAGCCATTACAAAAGTGTGTGTGAAGCTTGTTGAGGGGATTTCAAGTTATTCATTTGAAGTTAACCTTATCATGAGCACCTATGATGTAGACATTACAAGAGCATCTCGAATTTCAAGATGTTCTATTCATGAGAGGTGTTGTATGCAATAGGTACCTTGGAACTCCCAATGAAGATGTATGACCAAGAGTGACTAATTTGAGAGACTTCCATGCCTATCTATAAGTGCCTTCCATCTATTTTCAATTCATTTCCATTTTGGATGCTCTTTCTTTTTCTTCTTTTACTTTGTGTATCTGTAAGTAAAATACTAAAAATTGATTGCTCTCTCCTTGCATAAAATGTTGATTTATGAGCCATCAAAGAGAATCTCATCTAAAAAATCAATGCAACATCCTTATTTTGATGATCTTGAGAAATATCAATTCTGATTTGAAGCCATTATAAAAGAGCATGTGAAGCTTTGTGAGGGAATCTGAAGTTACTCATTTGAATTTAACCTCATAATGAGAACCTATGATGTAGAATTTATAAGAGATTCTTGAATGTATGAGTGAAATTGTAAAATATCTATGAGAAAATACTACTTAAGGAATTGTAATGAGATTTACTTGTAATGAGATTTAGTGAAATAATGAAATTTGGTGCAGGGGCACCAAGGTTATTCAACAAATTTGGTTCATGGAAGTCTTAAGTTAGTTTTGTGTTTTGAGTTTTGTTAATTGAATAAGGTCATATTAGACCAATTTAAAATGTAATAATTCATGTTATTTTTTTTTGTGGTCATTTTGGATTTCATGTTGCATATTTGTCAAAATGATGTAAAATTGAAAAAATTGAAAAGTTGTCAATATGAAAAAGTGCCAAAAAATGTAAACTTGAAGTGATTCTAATAGGAAGTGATTTTGATAGAAATATAGGGAGGTAGTCAACTCACTTACACAATAGAAAAGGATTCCAACCTCCTTCCTTCCCTCAAAACTCAATCTTGGCTTATTTTCAACTTTGCACCTAGTCACTCTTGTAGGTTTGCAAACCTATTTTTCCCACCTTAACTCTTAGAATTCCTTAACAAACTCTGCAACAAACCACCATTTTAGGCACCTTTTTAAGCCTTCTTCAACATACATCAAACCCTCATAAGACTCTTTTGGATCAAATTTCACAAAACAAGCAACCTCCCTTAATTCTTCATATCACACACAAACCACCAATCAACATCATTAACCAGTCTGCCAAACCACCAATTCCTCCACTTTTAGGGCATTATAAGCCCTCTAACATAAAAAACCACAAAACCATCTTCATTCACAAGTTAGGAAAGGGTTTAGTAACGTAAAAACCAACCCTCTTAAGACACCTTAGTAAAACAGAGTACCTAAAAGATTCTCTTAAAATAGGGTATATAGACCAACCCTCAGTAATTGGCTTCTAAAATGTAAAAAATCACTTGAAATCCAACCAAACCAAAAAGAAATGGAGTTAATTATTCTACCCACCTAATTCCATCGAAAAGAGACCATAATCACTCTAAGCTACATTCAACCAGCTCGATCCCTTAAGGGTCCAAAGTGCAAAAGGGCAGCAATATTTTTTATAGGGTATTACTCAGAAACCATGGTGCTTATGAAATATTCATCTGAACCTATGAGATCAAGTTGGGCCCCTCTACAATAAACTCTCTCAATTTTTGTTATCTCAGAGTGGCTTTCCCATGGTGTCTATTTTTCACTTGATGGAAAAATTGTCAAATGCAAGCAGTGCAAAGTTGTAAAGTGGTGCAACTTTTGTTCTACAGCTCATGTGACCAAATGAACTATTCCAACGCCTCTAAATAGGCATTTTTATGTTAGAAATGGTCCTCTTTCACACCCAAACACATGGAATCTCTCTAAGCTACGTTCAACAAGATCGATTCCCTAAGGGTCCAAAGTTTAAAATGTCTACAAACTTCAGCATGATGTTACTCAAACACCGTGATCCTTAGAAACTTCTTGTCTAATCCTATGGGATTGTGGTGGGCCCCTCTACAATAACCTCTCTCTATTTTCTCTATCTTGGAGGCATTTTCTTGTGGTGGTGAATTTTCACTTGGGGAAAAATTTGTCAAATGCAAGTAGTTGAAAGTTGGAAAGAGGTGCAACTTTCATTCTATAACTCATTTGACCAAACAAACTATTCTAACGCATCAGAATATGTATGTTTATGCTAGGAATGGTCCTCTTTCACACCTAAACATGTGGAATCACTCTGAGCTACGTTCAATTGGATCGATCCCTTAAGGGTCCAAAGTGCAAAATGGTTGTAAACTTCAGCATGTCATTACTCAGATACCATGATTCTTAGTGTAAGAGAGGGGGACCACCCACTGCAAGGCCCTAGGTCACAAAAGGCCAAGAGAGAAAAAGCTTCCCTAACTTACCTTAGTTCAAAGGAAGGTTAGGAAGAAAAGGATGAGAATGATGAGGACTATATTTCCTTTGATCATTCTATGATCCTAGGAGTTGTAGGAAGACCAGATGAGTCACTTTTCTAGAGTCAACTCTACATCTCAAGAAGCTCTTTGTCTGAGGACAAAAGTGCAGTTTTGGGATGACGGCGTGGCGAGCTGGCTTCTCAAAGGTGCACTGGCATTTGTACAACTAGAGAACCAAAAAGATGGGGTTGGAATCTTGAGAAAGGACTAGTAGTCGGGTATAATAGTTTGGGAAAGCAAGAAACAAGATTAAGAAGAGAGAAAAGTAAATACAAAAGTGACAAAAGAAGTATATTACCGAGAGAGTGAAGAAGATTATCTCATAGAATATCCTCCCCGCTAGCTTGCTTCAAACTCTCTCCACTTGCACACAATAAAGGGAGAAATTGTTGGGGATGTATAGGGGCCTACCTTAGTCAAACCCCCATCTTTGTGTTTCCACCTCCACAAACAACCAAGTTTGGAATTATAGGAATAAAGATAAAGAAAGAAACTACAAGCTACGTAAACACAAAACACTTCAAGCAGTACATTCTTACTCAATTGAAAACAATAGGAAAGGTTAGAGGAGCTTATCAGCTCCGTTCAAAGCACTCAAAGCTTGTGGAGGAGAGAAAAAGTGTGACTCAAGCCTCTATTGTCGTGGTGTCTATCATGTGCTCGCACTATTAGAGTGATGGAGTAGTGGATTGTTGCAATGGGGTGAAGGGTGTTTCTATAAAGCTTGTGAATGCTTGAAAATGGTAGAGAAAATATGAAGGTATGGATTCAATATCTTTCCAAACTCTATCAAAATTTTTTTTGAAGACTGCTATGGATGGAAGAGTGAAGATTATGAAGGAGAATGTGAAAAATGGCCATATTCGGGTCGGCCAGTCGAAGAGGGGCGCTACACTTCAAATTCCAATTGAAAGTGTAACATGTCTATAGTCTTCAGCCGCAAGAATCTTCTAGGGATGTAAGTGCACCATGTGGATGTCTACGCACCATTCAGGCATCTTTGACAAAAATGTCCCCACCGAAACACAAAACATGGTGCCAAGTGGAATGCAAGCACCAGGCTTAAATGGAATTAAGCCTTCACCTTTGGTTTTCTAAAGTGTAAAGGGTGAAAGAGGAATTTGTGTTAGGGATGCAAATTCATGCTCATACATTTTCCCCCACTTTACAGAGCATGAGTAATGATGAGTGCTTTGATAAAGTAGAGTAGTAAGGAAGTAACAAAGTAAGAGATTTATAGCTAAACTATCGAGGATGTAGACCATGATCTGGAAAACCTGAGAGTGTGGGACAAGAAAAGGACTTCATAACTCTGTGGAGCTAAGAAGCTAAAGAGAGAAAGTGCCTTATAGACCCATAGACCTACAAGGAAGGTATCCTCCAAGAACTCTCACATGAAGGAAACCAAGAAATCGCCTTACATACTTGCAGACTTGCAAGGAAGGTATCCTCCAGGAACTCTCTCATGAAGGAAACTAGGAAGATCACCTTACAGACCTTCAGACCTGCAAGGAAGGTATCCCCAAAGAGCTCTCACATGAAGGAGATTTAGCAATGGGGACTCCGCAGAGTCCGAGGTGGTGACATGTTTACCTATAGATAGAACAAATCAGGAAGTGGCCACGTAGGCCAGTGAATGGACAGTCATGCAGACCATAACTAAGTTGCAAGACTTTCAAAGGGATCCCTTAGGAACCCTTCTAAAGGAAGGAGGTTCCACTCAAGGGATGCATTGTTTGAAAGGTGAAGTCTAGTCGGGCTGCCCCCAAGCTAGATGTAAGGATGCAAGGATGATCTAGTTAGGCTGCCCCTAGACTAGACGCCAAGGTGTGAAGTAGATCTATTCAGGTTTCCCCCAAGCTAGATGTCGAGGTGTGAAGCTGGTCTAGTTGGGTTGCCCCAAAGCTAGACACCATAGAATTTTTCAAAAAAAATTCAAGGGACACATTGTTCAAAATATTAACATCTTCCTTCTCGAATTGATTCGTCACCAAGGGATCCTTTTGAAAGATGTTCACTTCATCAAGGAATTTGAAAGGAAGGATATGTGCTCATGTGAGGGAAAGAATAAGACCATTCCCGCTTTAGAGGAGGATTCCCAAGTCTTTTCTTTACAAACCCATGATGAAGGAAAATGTTCTGGTAGGGTTTCAAGTTGAGAATGAAATGCTAACAAAGAAGTGTGTGAGGGATCTTTGAGAAAAGATTCATTCAGAAATGATTGTGCTTTCTAGAGACCAAGTAATGTAGAAGAGGAATTGTCACACATGAAAGGGACAACTCAAGGAGAGATGAGAGAAAGATAAAGAGAAAGGTAAAGAAAAAACATAACACACAAATGGCATAGGGGGATCTTGTTTTACAAGGTCAAATCTACCTTTATTTGTATATATTAGGTAACTGTGGTAAGAGGTGAAAGATCATCAATCCCCAACCAAATCAGGAAGAATCTATGAAAGACAAAGTAAAATAAAAATTGGGTCAACATGGAAGGAGGCCTAAATGCTCCCGACACTTTGCATCATCAGCAATTTATCGAAAGTCAATCATGAACATGGAAGAATGATGACACATATAGAGGAAGGTTTACAACACAAACACCACACCTATATCCGCACACCAACAAGGGTGATGAGGGTTATCTAGGAACATGTAGCATGATCATAGGGTAACACATGTCATGATACACACACATATCTAATCTAAAGATTATGAAAAGGGTCTCCACCTAACACTGGTCAACCAAGAGGTCACCAGCTTCCCACTCTAGATCATCAAAGGGGGAAGGATGATGAGCCTACAATGGTGTAATGTTAAGGGGAGGAGCTTCCAATCCTCCCACAATAAGGGCCAAGGAAGAGGGACCTATGAGGTCTTCATCGCTTAGCTCTTATGGGTCTAGGGTCAACAACCTAGCGAAGATCGCTAATAGGGTTGAAACTTCATCCACCGAGTTAAACATGAACTTAATGGGAGTTCCATGTTTCACCTCGGTTGATGGAGGATTTTGTACCCGAGGTTCACCCTTGGGCTCACCAAGAGACTCAGGAGTGGTGAAAAACTCATGGGAGGCTAGGACTAGCTCCATTACTAGGACAAAATAGGTCAATTTGGGGCCACCAATTGGACAAGGTGGGCTCTTATTATGTCCTCCATTGCTGGAGGAGCCATGCTCTACCTTCTTCTTCATCGAGGGAGGTGAACTCCCCACAGATGAAACAAGGAGGGTCGAGGGAGAAGAGGAAAGGACCACAGTGGACACAACCAAAGTGTTCACCATATCCACAAGCTTTGGGAAAGGTAAGACATCTGGGATAAAATTCAGCAAGGGTGGCTCCACCAAAGGAGTGATGAACACTTGCATCCTTCCAAGCGCATGTGTGCTCACAACGGGAATTGAAAGAGATTCAGAGATTAAAGGAGGAAAAGAGGAGGATATAGTAGGAGGTACAACCTTCTCTTCCTTCTTCTTCTATGAGGAGGCTTGCTCGGCTAGGAGAACCTTTCACTAGTGCTTACACTTGCGTGCAAGGCGGTTTCTACGACTCTTCAAACCAAAAGCTAGAACTTGCAGAGGGACAGAAGGATCCTGCTCAGGCGTGGGAGTGTCCTCCATGGATATCTTTAATGGAAGGGAAGACTTTTGAATGGGAGAAGGAGGGGCAAGCTCAGAAATGGTGAGAGGAGTTGACTCTACAACCTTAGAGGTGGATCCTTTAATGTTCGAGGGAATAGGAATAAGTCGAGGGGAAAACTCTCTCTGTGATACTTTCTTCTTGTTGTACAAATAATACCAAGGTCTGGGGGTCCCATTAGGGAGATTTGATATCTTGACCTTGGGCTCTCACTAAGGAGGCATCATTGGACTTAGCAAGTAGAACCCGGGTTTGTTCATCCAGTACTCTTCCCAAGAGAGGGGAGTGGATGAGTCAACTTGATAGGGAGAAAGCTTTTACTTTCCTTTTTAGGAGGAGGAATTAGCTAGAATCTCAACTATAGGAAGGGTCAACTCTGGCTATCCCTTGTCCCCAGTTTTGTACTTCACATAGTTCTTGTAAAGTAGGTCCATTCTTTGTGGGAGTGGACTGACTGGAGTGGGCCAAAAGTGATCTAGCAAATATCCCCCACGGGATACCACACGATGATATCCAGTATCATGCACCACGTGCACGACACCTTTGTGGGAAAACTTAAGGCACTTGTGAATCATGGAGGCAATCCCATTCATGGAAGCTAGCCAAGGTATGCCTAGCTTCACTTTGAATAGGTCTAACTCAGGGATGACATTGAACGCTGTGTCTACACTCCTAGGTCCAACTAGGATGGACAACGTTATCGATCCATAGGGTTTAAGGGATAGTCCATCATGTGTGTGGATGATGGAATTTTTTTTGTTGTATTCCTCCCTCTATAGGGAGTTTAAGAGTAACATCTCCTCCGTGATGACATTCATTCTACTCGCGGGGTCAACCAAGATCCCTATCACAATGTTACCATTTAGGTGAGCAGTAATATAAAGAGGAGAACTCTTTCTATTTGTTGGAACATATTGCGAGGTAAATGTTACATTCGGTAAGCCGATCGCATGATGAGGAGAGGGAGTAATAGTAACCATGTTAACATATGCCTTGGGGTGAGAAGTAGAATCAGTGGGATCGATAATCATGTTAGCAGAGTGAGACAAAAATGAGTGCGTGTATATTTTCAATTCAATATTAACTTTCACCATTGATTTTTTCATGTTTTTTTTTCCCCCATCAAGATGGATACTACCATCCTCAATGTGATCTTGTATCTCATGACGTAGGCACATACAACATTCGGTATCATGTATGTTAACTCGATGGTACTAACAGTAAGTGTTTTCTTCATACTAGCTAGGGTATGGTTCTCTAACTAGTTTAGGAGGTGGTAGGGTAAGGACCTTATCCTTCACCAAATTTTGCAAGATGGAAGAATAAGATTCTGATAGATTCATAAAATTTCGGTCACATTTGAGGTCGTTGTTATCCATAGTGGCTACTACATTTGCAACAGTTTTACCTCTTCCCGAGATTGATACGATAAATTTTCCTTTAGAATAGGAGCGTGAGGGAGGACTGCTGAACTAGACCATCATTTTCTGGTACTCTCGTAGAGCCACACACAATTATGAAAAAGAAGGATACTTCATGAGGGTGAACTTCTCTTGCCAAAACCTTTGTAAGTTCCCTATGAATACCTTTTGTACATTAGAATTGGGTAATGAATACGAGATTTGTGAGAAGAGCACTTGGTACCATGCTATAAAGTCTGTAATATTTTCATTGTCCCCTTGTTTACAATGAACAAGGTCTCAAAAGGTCATCTTCAGTCTAATATTGTCTTACAACTATCACAAGAACTAGTTCACAACCTAATTGAATGTGAAGATGGAATTATTGAGCAAAGAAAAGTACCAGTCCAGTGTTGTATCTTTGAGGGATTGGGAAAATAGCTTAGCCATCAATGCATCATGATGGAAGAAATCTATGCATAGAGCATTAAAGGTAGAAACATGTGTTTGTGGGTCCCCTTTACCATCATATTTCTCAAATTTTGGAATCTCCATCCCTTGTGGGAAAGGAATGTTTAGGATTGCAATCACCAATGAGCTATGTCAGAAGAAGGGCTAGAAGATAAGTTGGGTTGAGGCCTGGGAAAGGTTCACCAACTGGGTTTGCATCTTCCCCATATTCTGAAGAATGGTATTTAGAATAGGGTCATTAGAAGACATAGGACCACCAAAACCACTACCAAAGCCACCATCATGACTACCGCTAGAACCGCCACCACCGATGTGACCCCCACTAGTGCCACCATTATGAAAACTGCCAAAGCCACCACTAATGTTGCCACCACCAGGGTGACTTCCGCTAAAGCCACAACCAAATCCAAAGCCACCACCATGACTTTCGCTGACACTACCTCCACCAAAGCCACCCCCACTTCGAAAGTCTCCGCCCATCATTTCAGAAAATCCTCCACCATCGGAGGTGATAGAAGGGGTGAAGTGGAAGGCTGAAGGGTTCCTATTTACTTTGACAGTCTCCAAACTTTCCGAAGTAGAGGGTATATTGACCGAGGGGACTGTCTCAGCCATATGCACAGATATAGGAGGCATTGACATCTGCAACTACCTCTCACATTCCTTGAAGATGACAACTTGTATCATGTGACCAAGGCTCAAGGGGGCACATGCTTTGGCCAGACTAGTGAGACTATCCAAGAGTTCTACACCTATCCGGTCTTTTTCCACCATGTATCTTATTTCACTGATCACCTTTGCAGCCCTAGCCAACTTTGGGTTGCCTTCCAAGTGATTTTCCAATGCACCTAACCCTTTAGCAAGACTAATGACGTACTCAAAAGGGATACAGACGACCTCATGCTTATCTACGGATGAAGAAGTCAGTGACACTGGAGGAGTAGGGATGCAATCGGTTTTGTCAAGAAACCAAGGTTCACCTCATGATATTTGTTCCTATCTGGATAAACCAACCATCAAACTAGAGAAAAGGCCAATAGTGAAGCTAGAGGAGACCTTCATCTTGTCCATTTGAAGGTGTTGCATACTTCTTATAACAATATTCCCAGAGGTCATAGATTGGTTTGTGAACCTCATAAACTTTCACAACACACCAAGGTACAATGACCAAGAGGTATATGATAAAAAATTTAGGATGCTGACAAATGGATAGATGTTGGTTCACGTCAGGTTCACCAAAATGTAAGAGAGGGGGACCACCCACTACAAGGTCCCAGGTCACAAAAGGCCAAGAGTAGAATGGTTGCACTAACTTACCTCAATTCAAAGGAAGGTTAGGATGAAAAGGATGAGAATGATGAGGACTATATGTCCTTCGATCACTCTATGATCCCAAGAGTTGCAGGAAGACCAGATGAGTAACTTTTCTAGATTCAACTCTATGTCTTAGGTAGCTCTCTATTTGGGAACAAAAGCATGGTTCTAGGATGATATCATAGCGCGCTAGAATCTCACAAGTGCACTGGCATCCGTACAACCAGAGAACTAGAAAGATGGGGTTGGAATCTCAAGAAAGGACTGGTAGTTAGGTCTAACAATTTTGGGAAGCAAAGAACGAGATTAAGAAGAGAGAAAAGTAAATACATAAGTGATAAAAGAAGTATATTACCAAGAGGGTGACGAACATGATCTCTTAGAATATCCTCCCCACCAGGTTGCTTCAAACTATCTCTACCTACACATAATAAATGGAGAAATTGTTGGGGTTATTTAGGGGCCTACCTCAATTAGACCCCATCTTGGTGTTTCCACCTCCACGAATAGTCATTTGGAATGATATGAATAAAGATAAAGAAATAAACTACAAGCTACGTAAACAAAAAACACTTCAAGTAGTACGTGCTTAATCAATCAAAAACAATAGGAGAGGTTAGAGGATCTTACCACTTCCATCCAAAGCACTCAAGGCTTGTGGAGGAGAGAACGAGATGCACTCAAGCCTTTGTTTCCATGATTTCTATCCTGTGCTTGCACTATCAGAGTGATGGAGTAGTGGATTGTTGCAATGGGGTGAAGGGTGTTGCTACAAAGCTTGTGAATGCTTGAAAATGGTGGAGAAAATATGAAGGTATGGATTCAATATCTTTCCAAACTCTATCAAAACTTCTTTTCAAGACTAGTATGGATAAAAGAGTGATGATTATAAAGGAGAATGTGAAAAATGACTATATTCGGGTCGACCAACCAAAAAAAGGCGTTACACTTCGAATTCCAATCGAAAGTGTAACATCTCTATAGTCTTTAACCACAAGAATTTTCTAGCGATCTGTTGATGGTGAAGATGACACAAACAATGTTAAAACAGAATATTTCCACTCTATTTCTCTTGAAAAAGAAAGACAACATATAGTAGCCTAACTCCCAAGGTCCTGTTAGTTGGTTCTCAACTATCTGGTGTCACTCAATCGTTTCATGCAACTGTAATATTCAAGGGGCTTGTGCTGGTAACAAAAGATTCAAGCAATGACTCATTTTACCAACTGCTTTAGTAAATCAATGGGGTTTCAAATAAAAGAAAAAGATAGGACAAAGGGATAAACCAGTAAGTATGAATCAAATTTATCTAGTATCTAGACATATACCTTCAACAATGAATGTTTCCTAACAAATTATAAAACCATAAGATGACACAATCTATAGCATAATCTATACCACTACATACATTTTAGGTGCTTAATTAACTTCGCAATTACTCTTCACAAATATTTCAAGGGTTTTCAAAACAACACAGATTCATTCATCATCAAGATTATAGATCAACAGACTTTTTAATAACTTCAACTCAATGACAATCTAATAAGATAATCCTTAAATCTGATTCCTTAAAATGACTTTCATCATTCAAGAAACTCTTATGTTCAACATAATCATTACATATAGATAGATTATAAATTATTAGCCTTATCAAGCAAACAATTTAATTCTAAATACCGTATTTTGAGAAAACCTGTAATAAAATTAACTATAAAAGATCAAGTACACTGTATCTCTGTAAAAATCACTACAAAATTCTATCTCCTAGCATTAGGTAAGCCAATCCAATTCTCAATTAGCCGACCTTTACAATATGATTCCATCAGGTATTTATAGATATACAAGAAGTTTGAACTTCACTTCTATTTTAGGCTATCCACCTTTTTAGGAATAACAACTTTCTTGGAAACTCGGATCCATTTGATCTTGAGTTCTTACGTTAGATGTTTAGTTTAACTAAAAATAGAAGATAGAAGAAAAGAAAAGAAGTCATGCACCCCCCAAGACTATCAGTGTTGTATGCGTGCAACATGCAAGGAAGATAAAAATCATGCATGTAGCATGCAAGGAATCATGCATGTAAAGCTGGATCTGCCATGAATTCATCGTAGCTAGTGAAGACTTGCTATAGAGTATCCATCTCTGGCCCATCAATCCAGTCATCTTCAAATTTGATCTGATCCAACTCGGCTGCAGCAAACTCCTTCATACTTTTCACCTTTGTCAATTCTCTTCCAGCAGCTTTTATCTCTTCTTTGACCTCTACTAACTGATCTAACATTAATTCTTCTCCATCATCCTCTTTTTGCATGGGTCCTTTGAATCTTTCATCCCACTTTTCCTTTATCTGATTAAAAGGCATGCCCTCTTTTGTAAATTCATTTATATCTACAATAATGGCAATGACTGCTTCTAACTCTTCCAATTGTTCAGTCAAATTATTAAAAATATCTTGAATTTCATTCTTATGCTTACACAAAAATTCAATCCAAAATCGGAGTATACAAAAAGTTTTCTCCACAAAATTCTTGTTGTCTTCCTCAAGTATGGATTGTTCCAGAAGAGTTGTTAGAGGCAATTCACTCACCTTTTCTAACTTCTGACTATATTTTTTATACTCTTCTACTTGTTTCTCTGATACCTCAATGTATTGATACATTTCTTTTACTAACCCTTTTGTGTCCTTGTAGGCTTCAAAACTTTCTACCAAAACTACAACTACCTCCTTGTTTAACTTGTCTACCCATCGATCTACCATCTCTGCCTTGCCTTTTACCTGTACCAAATCATCTACCTCCTTTTTGCTTAACAAAATAGGAGTCTCAATGGTTTTTAGCTGTTGTGATTTTGGAGAGGAGACACTCTTCAAGAATGAATGTAGTTGATCCAATTGAGCTTTAAGCTCATCCTTCTTTTTCTTATCCTTGATCATTCTTGACTTGGTTGTTGAAGCCACCACATCAATCAAGTTCATTTGTTGATTCCTAGTGGGCCTTCCCAAGTTGATAGTACTCAATTGATAATCTATTAGTTGCATGTCCCCTACCTCCTTTTCTTTCATTGGCATGGCACATTCAGCAACAATTTCTCCTTTGTCTGTGAGTCGGGTAGAATGTAGAATTTTAGCCTTGTTTTTAGGCCTCTCCTGTTCAATTCCTTTCATCATGTCCTCCTAATTGAGAGGTTGTGAAGGTATTACTGCCCTCTTTTGCAGGCCCAGTTTTAGCCATGTAGGAGCACTTGGAGTAGTAGTCATCATAGAGGAAGAGAGAGCAATAACTATAGAAGGTGGCTGCATATTTACTTGGGATTGTGAGTCAACCCTTGATTTCTCTTGTTGTTCTTGTAGTATATGCATTTGCACCAGTCTTTTAGCGTCTTCTCTATCCTTCTGTTCTTGTATTTTCTTATCTTCTTCTTCTTTCCTCAACCTTTCCTTTTCTAATTCTTCCTTCTCTATTCTTTTTCTTTCTAATTCTTCCTTTTCTAGAGCTTCCCTTTCTAGAGCCTCCCTTTCCAATTTCTCTTTTTCTAAAGCCTCTAGCCTTTCCCTTTCTAACCTTTCTACCTCCAAAATCTTAAGTTTCTCAGCTTTTGCTTCTTCTTCCTATTGTTTCTTAATCAGCTCCTCGGCCTCCTTTTCCTTCCTTATCTTTTTTGCCCCTTCCTCTTTTTGTCGAGCTTCTTCTGCAAGTTTTAGTTTGGCAACCAAGATCTCTTTTTCCCTCCGGTCTCTTGCTTTCTCCTCCTCAAGATCATGGATCTTTTGTATCAACTCTAACTTGTCATTTTCTGCTTTAAATTTAAGCTCATGTTCTTGTTGCCTCCTTTGCTTCTCTACTTCATCAGATGTTGCCTTAATTTCAACTTGTTTTTCCTTTAATTGTTGTTGGTGAAGTAGAACACCAGCTTGTACCTTATCATCCATTTTTTTTTGTTTCTCTATTGCATCCCTTGCATCAAAATTTCTTTTTTCCTCCTCAAACGTCTTCCATTGCTCTTCTTGTGTTAGAATCTGCTCAATAGTCTCCTCTAAAGGCATGTTTTCTTGCAAATCCTTTTTTGACAGAGTTTCATTTGAATCTGTCTCAACTTCCAAAATTTCCTCCACTTCTTTTCCCTTAGCAACTTTAGCCATGGTATGAAGAGTTCCTTCTTGAATCTCTTTACTCTTCTTTCTTGTAAGTGGGGCTTGGGTAGATGATTCACCTAAAGTAGGTGTTGAAACAACAGATCCTATTGGAACATCTCCTTCTTGTGTTTTCACTCCATCATCTACCACCTCAAGTTCTATTTCTTCAATGTCCAGAGGAAGGAATTCTAATGGCTCTTTAGGAAGTGTCTTTCTCTTAATTCTCTTGTATCCTTTACCCTTTTTAAGAACTGGTGCTTGAGAAGCTTGAGTTCTTAACACTAACCATTGCACACTTCTATCCAACACTATCCTTCCAATCTTCTTAATGTCAATTGTTTCTTCAGCATCCCAATCAATTGGATCCAAGCTCTTGGTGCCAATGTTTACTACTTCATAGGATGGATCCAACACCATTCCATCATCCACCAAGGTGTCAGGAATGTTTTCTTTAATACCAATCTCGAACATGAGTGAGACTGATAATCTTGCATAATTCTTCTTTCTCAAGTCATACTCATCTTGCCGATCACACCAAAAGTCTTCTAACAAATTAAAATGTCTAGTGAACACTGAAGGTAATCAGGCATACATCTTCTTCTTTAGATCAAAATGCTTACGAGATGTATACAATTCCATTTTCAATTGTATCAACTCATTATAGATCACCTTTGCTCCCTTCAAGTGTTGACAGCTATATTCACCTAGCTTCATGGGAAATTTATGACATCCAGTTTTATGCTTAATCCCAAACCGAGCATTAACTCCAATAGCTTGATATACAAACTCCATTAGCACCATCCTGTTACTATAGCACCTTGGAAGTAAATGTGGATGGCCTTCAAAACCAAATAACCTAAAGTATGTAAATTTGGGGTATTAGATGTACCAACTTCCCCATTCAAAAATGAACACCATGGCTTCTTGACTTAACCAGTATCCTGCATCTCCATTCAATTGATTGATGACCACATATAAAAATGCATCATTGACTCTTCTGAAATGAGTCTCAGCAATCTGAAGAGATAATTGATCATAGTGCTCCCATACCTTCTTTTATCCATCCAAGGCTCCCATTACACCTGTAAGTGTGGAATGAGGTAAATAACATAAATACACTTATTAATATGACATTATATCAATGATTAAACAAATTGAATCAATTCAACAAAGTAATCAATTGAAAGTGTCCTATTGCTCTCTATCTCCAAATATTTATTAAATCTAAATTGCTCTCAGATTGTGTGAGCATATAAGACTGTTAAAATGACTATCTGAAGACCGAGATGATGATAATATAATGCTAAATGATAAATCAATTAAACTAGCATGATATTGATGTGAAACATATAAATGCAGCTCCAAGAGGCAACCATTGTTGTGAAGCTTGATTGTTGAATTGCTTGATACTTGGATTCCTGCAGAGTAAGGGTGCAAAATCTTGATTATCTGGATCCTTTTTTGTTTCAATGAGGCTTGTATTTATAGATTTCCTGGCTGTAGAAATCCATAGGGAAAACTTTGAGAGGCTTGGATTCAATCTGGAGGATTGAATGGTGAGAGATGGAGGAGATTGAGAGAAAGATGGAGATTGTCTCTACCCATGAAAACACCAGGCAAGAGAAGAGGAAAAATTGATGGAAGAGGATTGAGAGATCAAATTCCAAATTTGTTTCCAATTTGTCTCCAAAACTTCCCGTGAAGTTTCAAAGCATTAATTGTGACAAATTTAGACATAGATTAGACATAGGAAATCTAATTCATTTTTGAGGAAATGTAGATTGGAATATTCCTTTATGCTCTAATTCAAATATTTTGATTTATTTAAATTAGGAAAGGGAGATAAATAATTTAATAAAACAAACTATAGGATAGTCGTTTATTAAATTAATAAGAGGAATATGGTAATTAATAAATAAAGTGTTTTGGCTTTATTTAATTATTTTGAGAATGATGTGATAGATCGAAATAGGGATTTAATAATTAAATTGAACAAATTATTTAATTTTGTTTATTTAATTAAGATGAATTTGAAAGTGAACAATATTAAATAAATATTTCTATTTATTTAAACAGTAGAGGAAATAGAATAATTAATCAAATAATGTGTATTTAATTAATCAGATGCTCCAGACCAATTTTAGGTGTATACATTACCCACTCTGTTCAAACCTGGGAAAACACCCGCTCTTGCTGCTGCATAAACAATGTAAGAAGTCATAAAGAAACACTTGGTTTCTCTAATCCTGGTTAATTGATCATGTATGGCATCAGAGACAATCATTGACCAATCAAACTGTTGTTCTCCTTTCAAGATAGTCTGAATAAAAGGAAACATCCACTCCTTGAAGTAAAATGCATCCCTCTTTCCAAACACCCTAGACAACATCACAATCAACCTTGCTACCTCTTCATAGAAATCTGCCCTCTTTGGCTGATCTATAAGCTTGGTTAGAGATTTATTTTGTGTCTTCAACCACTTCTTGTTTAAGTGAGATTTATTCATTCCCTTATACCTACTATATTGCTCCAAGGCCTCTGCCTCATTTTGTTGCACCAGATTCTTTGGATCTGGAACATCAAATATACTCTGAAATGCTTGAGGAGTGAGATTAATAATCACATTGTCTTGTGAATCTAGGCATAGTCTTGTAGCAAGATTATAAGCACTAGCTACTGTCATGATTAACTCTAGGCACTGGACAGATATAGGAAATAAAGTGATATGAGCTAACCCAGAGCTGACAATTCTTTCCGTAGTCAATGTAATATCTTTGTCAAATGCCTCTGAATACCATTCCTCAAAATTGTATTGACCTAGATTGGTATCAGTGATATCTGACCAATCTGATTCCACCTTGCTCATCTTCACAACCAGACTCCTATGATTATACCTTAAGGTATAAGGCAGTTGTTCTGGCTTTAACTTCTTTGATTTTGATTCTACCTTTGATGTTTCTACAAGTTGGTTTCTCCAAGCAACTTCCCCTGATGTTCCTGACATCTTTCAACTTTCCTACAAACAAAAACCTCTAATTATATCTTTAGATATTATCATAAAAACATGCTCTAAAAACCATACCTTTCATATATGGCGGAACCAGGCAGAAACACAACCTAAAATAGTCCCTTTTTACAACACTGTCAGACTCAGAGCCAAAATCGATATAGAAATTTCTCTAATAATGAACGGGCTTAGAGTCGAAATCGGGGAGGTTATCAAAACCGGGATCGGAATGGAAAATGGATTTGGTTTTCTTCGAATTTTCATTTTTTTGTATTCTATTTCCATTCCTCCTCCGCTTTCGATTTGGTCATCATTATTTTGAAAGAAGATTTTCTCATTATGCGCAGAGCTGGATACGGGATAAAAATGGAACCGATAACTTTTGTAAAAACATAATTCTCAAGTTGAAAATAGATTCTGATCCCGTCTCCGCCTAGATTGACCATGACATCATCAAATATTTTATCGATTTAACTCCTAACTTGATGACTAAAACCAAGGTCATATTAGATGAAAAGAAGCTTTAAAACACTATACTCATATGACCATGAGGAATGACTGAATCCTAAGATATCATACTTTAATCATTTAAATGTGATCACAGAGACCAACAAAACCCCAATCTAATAAACATGATAAAAACTAAGGCATGGATTTTAAACCTTACCATTTTACCAGACCACCAAACGCGACCAAACCCTAAGTAAAAATGATGAATCAATTTACCCTAACTCATTGTAAATCTCTAATCTACCTCACTATAGATTTCTAATCTAACTAACCACCATTTAAAAACCTAAACTCAATTTAACTCACTACAAATCCAAAACAGCACGACGCAATCATGACTAAAGCGTGAAAGCGACCGTGCCCTAAAATAGAAAGAACTAAATAAAAAACAAACAAAAACAAGGAAACAACCAGACCAACAAAATAAAACAACCATTCAAACAAGCACGCCAAGAAACATGAAATCATTTGAAAACAACATGATTCTAGACACAGGAAAACATATATACAAAACACGCAACACTAAATAAAATGAAGAACAACAATAAGAAAACCTACCTCGAATACACAAGAACCCAACTAACCTTTTGAACTAATCCACTCGCAAAAATCTTCTCCTCCTTCAATCTTTTCGCTCAAATGAACTCTGTTGCTGCTCTTTCGTGCTCTTCAAATCTCTTAATAATGATAATAATGACTCGTTTAATCCTTCTATGAAGGTAAAAATGAAGCTTTCTACCTACACAAGCAGTTGTCATTAATGCATTAACACACAGTTAAGGCGGAGTCAGAACTAAAAGAGAACAAACACTTCACAACAGTGCAACTTCAGTTAAAAAGTCAACGATCCAAAATGGCGGGGGCAGAACTAAAATAGAAAATGATTCAAAACCTTTTGAGAAATTTCCAAACTTCATTCCAATTCCGGTTCCGGGTCCGCCAACTAAACATAAAACAAAACCAAACACAAAAAAAGAAAAACAAAAGACTGACATAACAAAACTAAACAAAAAGATAAGACCAAAACCAAAAGTCAAAATAGTGGAGGCGGGGGAGGAGTGGATTATGATTTTTCAATTTTCGGTAAAGACTAAGTTAGCACCCACTCCGGCTCCGGTTCCACTAAAGACAAAACAAAAGACATAAAGAAAAGACTATTGGGACAAAAACCAAAACAAGTTTCAAAAGAACTTTTAGAACCCGATTCCGTTCTAGTTCTGATTCCGATAGAGAAACAAAAGAAAAAAAAAGTATGGCAAAAACAAGACTTCAAACTTTGTTTCAAAAACAACTAAGTACAAACATAACAAAGGGGGACCCATTTTGACCAAGGAAAAAGATGGGGTGGTTATGCAAGGCATAACAGAATGTAAGCATGTCGTTCGAATGTCTGTGCATCATGTGGGTGTCCCTGATAGAAACTCCCCCACTAACACACAAATTGGGAGCCAAGTGGAATGCAAGTAGCGGGCTTAAATGGAAATAAGCCTCTACCTTTAGTTTTCTAAAGTGTTAAGGGTGAAAGAGTAATTTGCATTAGGGGTGAAAATTCACGCTCATATAGTTAGAAACTTCTCATTTGATCCTATTAGATTATATTGGGACCCTCTACAATAAACTGTCTTAGTTTCCGCTCTCTCAGAGGCATTTTTCCATGGTGGCGAGTTTTCACTTGGGGAAAAAGTTGTCAAATGCAGGTGGTTGAAAGTTGCAAAGTGGTGCAAATTTTGTTCTATAGCTCGAGTGACAAAACAAAATATTCCAATGCTTTGGAATAGGTATTTTTATGCTAGGCATGGTCCTCTTTTGCACCTAAACACATGGAATCACTCTGAGCTATGTTCAATTGGATCAATCCCTTAAGGGTCCAAAGTGCAAAATGGTTGTAAAATTCATCATGTTGTTACTCAAATACCATGACACTTAGAAACTTCTTTTCTGATCCAATGGGATTGCATTGGGCCCCTCTACAATAAAATCTTTCATATTTTTCTATCTTGGAGGCATTTTCCCATGGTGGCAAGTTTTCACTTGGGCAAAAAGTTGTCAAATGCAAGTAGTTGAAAGTTGCAAAGTGGTGGAAATTTCGTTTTGAAGCTCGTGTGACCAAAAAAACTATTCCAACCTGTCCGAATAGGTGTTTCTATGCTAGGCATGGTCCTATTTCACACTCAAACATGCAGAATCGCTTTGAGCTACGTTCAACTGGATCGATCCCTTAAGGGTTCAAAGTGCAAAATGGTTGTAAAGTTCAACATTTTGTTACTCGGATACTATGATTCTTAGAAACTTCTCATCTAGTTCTATGGGATTGTGTTGGGCCTATCTACAATAATCTCTCTCATTTTTGGCTATCTCAAAGGAATTTTCCCATGGTGTCAATTTTTCACTTGGGGAAAAAGTTGTCAAATGCAAGTAGTTGAAAGTTGCAAAGTGGTGCAACTTTCATTCTGCAGCTCTTGTGACCAAAAGAACTATTCCAACACAACTGAATAGGTATTTTTATGCTAGGAAGTGTCCTTTTTTGCACCCAAACATGCGGAATCGCTCTGAGCTACGTTTAACCTGATCGATCCCTTAAGGGTCCAAAGTGCAAAATGGCTGTAAAATTCAGCATGTCGTTACTCAGATACCATGATGCTTAGAAATATCTTGTCTAATCCTATGGGATCATGTTGGGTCCCTCTACAATAACCTCTCTCAGTTTTTTCTATCTCAAAAGAATTTTCCCATGGTGGCGAGTTTTTACTTGGGGAAAAAGTTGTCAAATGCAAGTAGTTGAAAGTTGCAAAGTGGTGCAACTTTCATTCTGCAGCTTGTGTGACCAAACATACTATTCCAACGAATCTAGATAGGTATTTTTATGCTAGGAATGGTCCTCTTTCACACCCAAACACAAAGAATCACTGAGCTAGTTCAACCAGATTGATCCTTTAAGGGTCCAAAATGTAAAATGGTTGTAATATTCATCATGCTATTACTCAGAAACTGTGATGCTAAGAAAATTCAAATCTAATCCTATGGGATCGCATTGAGCCCCTCTACAATAATCTCTCTCAGTTTTTTCTATCTCAGAGGCATTTTCCCGTGGTTCCGAATTTTCACTTGGGGAAAAAGTTTTCAAATGTAAGTAGTTGAAAGTTGCAAAGTGGTGCAACTTTCATTCTGCAACTTGTGTGACCAAATGGACTATTCCAATGGATCTGAGTGGGTACGTTTACCCTATCCATGGTCATATTTCATACCCAAACACATGGAATCGCTCTGAGCTACATTCAACCAGATCGATCCCAAAAGGGTCCAAAGTGCAAAAGGGAAGCAATCTTTGAAGGGCTATTACTTTGAAATCATGATGCTTATGAACTCTTCATCTGAGCCTATGTGATTTCATTGGGCCCCTCTATAATAACCTCTCTTAGTTTTTTTTATCTCAGAGTTATTTTCCTGTGGTGTCCAATTTTCGCTTGATGGAAAAAGTGTCAAATGGAAGTAGTGTAAAGTTGCAAAGTGGTGGAAATTTAATTTTGCAATTCGTGTGACCAAATAAATTGCTCGAATGTGTCCCGATCTAAGAATTGGTCCTCTTTCGCACCCAAACACATGAAATTTATTTGAGCTACGTTCAACTGACTTAATCCCTTATGATGGCATGTAAAACAATCGAAAAGAGAAACATACACACGATGGTTGAGAAGTCTGAGTTTTCTACACAAAAAGCGTATAATCATAGGAAACTCAAATTTAGTGGTTTTTGAAGAGTTTGAAGGAGAATATCAATCAAATATCTCTATTTCTTTGTTAATTTATGTGCATTTTCTTCATTTCAAACCTGTGTACAGGTCTGTATAGTAGGATTTTTCTCTAAGATGATATGAATCTATTGTAGAATGGTTTTAGCTTTGATTAGAATCCATTCTTATGGAATTCTATTAAGTTCCAAGCAACTTGGAAGTAGATTTCTAAAACAGGTCTGAACTTGCTCATACAAGGGTTTGAGTGTAATATGTTGAAATAGGCCATTACACCTATTGTTTAGGTTTCCTCTCAATGGAATGGGCCTAATGTAATTAGGATAGGGAGTAGGTATAATAAAATAGCATTGGTAAAGGCATTGGAAGAGATTACTAATGCTGCCCTTGTTGAAAATTGAGAATTTAGGCCTTAAAAGCAAGGCTAAAAGAGGTGGAAAGAAGAAATTGCTTGAGAATAAGTTAGAATAGGTTGGAAATAGAGTGAGGCTATGGATTTTGATGTGTTCAAAAGGTCTGCAAGCACAAGGGAGGTCAAAATTATGTTATGGCATGATGCCCTAGATAGGAAAAGAGGGGTTTTCAATGAAAAAGAGAGGTTTGAGGGAGTAAAAGTGGGTAACGTCACGGGGGCAGCATAATTTGGTGGTCAATTAAGTTTGTGCAAGCAGAATGAAGAGTGTTGGAAGAGGTTTTGAGGTTTTATGAGGTTTGGGTTTGAGTTCGAGGGATCGGTTTGCCGGTTCCGCCAAAAAAATTTGGAGGGGGGTTCGGTTCGTTTTGTGTTCGTTAGTACAAAAAACATGTAAAAACAAAATATATATATATATGCAACCTAGAAGCATGAATTAGTATTAGAATATCACATAACATCATATAAAAAATAAAACCACCATAAACTTGAATTTCATCTAAAAAATGCATGATAAATATTCATCGTTGAAACTTGAATTGTGGTAGCCTGATATACACAATCTATTGATGCCAGGGTTCGATTTGTATGATTTTTGAAAAAGAAGCCAACTGAGTAGATTAATCAACATTCTTTAGAAATAATAATAATTTGTTTAGTACAGTAGGCATTTTGATGTCTTCTTGCAGTCTCAAACATTATTTTGTATCATTGTTACATTGATCTTGAGAGTGTTAGCTTAATATAGCTCCAGAATATAAAATATGGTTTACTTGTGCAGTGTAACAGTGGCATAGACAATTTTTTCTTTCAAATAATGAAAGGGTGACTACACAATTGAAGTTTATAAACACATATATTTTTGTAGTATCAAGGATACTTTTTGAAATCTTTTTATGAATCATTTCATGCAATACCAATTTAAAACATGTTTTTTGCTTTTACATAAATTTGTTTAGCATCAATCAATTAATATTCAAGACAAACCATGAAGGACAATAATGATAAATGATAGGGACAACCAATTAATAAGTATACACATGAATAAGTCAAGCGTGTACATGTGAAAAAGGGAAGCACAAGTAGTCAAAAACACATAAGCCTTGAAGTATACACAGATTAATACAAAGTATATGCACAAATACAAGGTATACGCATGAAAACAAGTAAGTTACAAAGTATACATTGGAACACATGTAAGTCACAAAGTATACATGTAAGTTCTAAATTATACACTTGAATACATGTAACTCATATCTATTGAACCATGAATTTAGAATGCAAATATGGACACCATCGATAAAAAAGATTTGTTTTAACCAAATAGCCATGTAGGCATACATCAACATATGTCGATATAAGTATGAAATATAGGTAGAAAATAGCCATATAGGCTTATAAGAATGCCATATAGGCATACAATGTCAAATATATCCAATACAAAATATGTACAAAAATGCCATGTAGGCATACAACAAAGGGCTCTAGAATCAAAAGTCATCACTCTCCATCCCCTCAAAATAAACTCTTTCCCTTCGCATGTTGATCGAATGGCGATACGTCTATCACTCATTTATGCTATGGTTGAGGAGTGCTCCTGGTGCTCCTCCTAGTGTTTAGTTCTTCATGAAGTTTTATCTATTACAATAAGAAGTAAAGACATTAATATAAAGAAATTGCATTATAAGAGATTATATATTTAACAAAATACTCACTTACCGCCATTTGATGATCACTCTCCTCGAGGGAAATATTCACACACCTAGGCTGAGCTGTGCTGAAGCCCTGTATAAACCATCCAAATATAAATTAAACCAGGAATCAATAAAAAATTTCTTTTTTACTAGAACTAACATCTATAACAACGAATATAAATTGAAATTTAGTAATTTGCCTCATACCTCCCCTATTAGAGCCATTGAGGATTCTATAGCAGATGAAACACCGATCTCCATTTCCCTCATCACATTCAGAGGTGTCTTTGCTTGTAACAACTAAAAATAAAACAACAAATTATTCAATCAGGGTATGTGCAGGATCATGATGGGCCAAAAAGTGCGATATCTAAGTGATATGGCCCATGTGGCTGACAGATTTTTTTAACCCAAAATTGATGAAACGAAAAGGGTTTTTAAAGGATATTTTCAGATTTCCACCAATATAAATTATGCTTTACTTTGATTTTAATAAATAATTATTATTCATTTTCTATTTGAATTATGACTAAAGTCCTAATTAATAGGCTGATTGAAAAACGTCTATAGCTTTCAAACAACATCACATTTTTTGAATCTGAAACATGTGTCAAATTCTATGCTTTGCATACTATAGGATTAAAAAAATAAAATTGAATTTCATGAAGTTTTGACCAAGTTAAGGTGGTTAGACATACAAGTTTTTATATTTTTAAAAATTTGTAATAAAAAATTCATAATTAATTATTTACTTGGAAAAAAATTACAAAAAAGTATGCACCACATCGGGAAATGAGTCTCGTACTTATATCTAAAATATTATAAAAAAATAATATCATTTTATTGTGGTTATGGTGGTCAGAAAGACACTTCTTATTTTTTCCCTGAAATTTAAGTACTACTACATTGAAATTTCAAATTTTCACCAAATAGATTTTTATTTTTTTCAATAAACCTAGTAGTTTAGAAACTACATTCAATCTACTACAGATTCTATTCTTACATATTTTTGAAATAATATAGATAACTTATTCAAATTTTTATGTCAAGTTGCCTAACTTTGATTTTCTGAATTTTATTGCCACTTAAGGGCCTATTTTTTCCATGATGATCTTGCACATACCCATCACGAAAACTACAATAGTGATCCATGTCATGAATTATAATGTATGAGATAATAAACAAAATTTTGAGTACTTATTAAACTATATATTTCTGACTATCATGCTTACTGTTTTCCCTATCCATATCTTGTTCGAAAGCAAGTGTTTTTAAGCTTTTACCCATAGCAACAAGCTAGTGAACCATTTGATAAAATAATTTCATAGATATATATGGTATCTGTGGTGGAATAGAGAAGGTAGTGAACTGTTTGAAAAAATGCCTCAAAGAAATGGGGTCTCATGGTGATGGAATGTCATTACAAAAAAATGCACATCATGGAATTCCATCACCATAAGACCACATTTATTTTAGGAATTTTTTCAGAAAATTCATTTCCTTCTCTATGGTATTATTGCTTACTATTATGCTTTGATAGATATTTTTCTAAGCATCCATAGTTTTTTGGAAATCACCTATTTTAGGCATTTAGCCATAGCAGCAAGGAAGTGAGTAGTTTGATAAAATGCTTTGGTACACATGTATGGAAAATGTGGTATCATAGAAAAGGTGGTGATCTATTGGAAGAAATGCCTCAGAGAAATGTGGTCTCATGGTGATGGAATGACATTCCATCACCATGAGACCACATTTCTTTGAGGCATTTTTTCAACCTATTAACTACCTTTTCTATGCTATTGCTTACTATTATGCTTTGATAGATTTTTTCCAAGCATCCACAGTTTGTTGGAAAGCACCTTTTTTAATATTTTAGCCATAACAGTGAGGAAATGAGCTATTTGATAAAATCCTTTGGTAGACATGTATGGAAAATGTGGTAGCATAGAAAAGGTCGTGAGCTGTTTGAAAAAGTGGTGTAGGTGCACTTTACAAGAGCATGCCTCCATGAGGAAAATTTAGGATTTTGAGGTTGTATAGGTATTTTCATAATGTAATAAGGCTTAAATAGCCATTTTTGAGTTTGTGATGGTCTTTGGTAGTGATTTTAGGCATAAATTGTAAAGTTACAGAATCTTAACAAAAGTTGTCAATCAATGTTGCAAAAATGCAAAAAGGTGCCAAGTGGAGGAATATGAAGAGTCAAGGTAGTTGTAGAGGAAATATTGGGTGATTAGGAAGTTGAAATTATTGGGAAAGTGTTTAAAATATTTTATTCATCATTATTAGCTGTTGTTGAAGCATTTTGAAGGAGAAAACTAATAAAATATCACTGTTATACTGCTATTTTCTGTGTTTTCCTTCATTATCTGGTAGTGTATGGTTCCATGCAAGTGGTAGTGCATCTATAATGTGTGTGAATTCAAGGATTTAGGTGTTGGCATCAGTTTAAAACTAATTTGAGTTTTTGATATTGAGTTTCAAGCTTTTGGTGGCTTGATTTCTCTAGGCAGTTATAAAATAGGGGCTAAGGGTTTGATTGCCCAAATGAACTAAAAAGTCAATTCTACCTTTTTGTAGTGACTATTTCTTAGTGGAATAGACCATTATAATGGAGGATTAGGTGTGGAGGATAAGGAATTGGTTTGGTGAAGTTTTTGTGTGAGTTCTCCTCGCTACCCTAGTGAAAAACCAATGTTGGTGCCTTTTAAACAAGGCTAGAGTGAGTGAAAAGAGGACAAGGGTTTAGAAGTGAATAAAATCCCCTAAAAACTATGAGATCCAATGAAGTGGAGGGTTTTTAGAATATATAAGAGGTTTTAAGTGGTCAGAGAAGTGAATAAGTGAGAAACACTAGGTGAAAGAGGGTGAAAACTAGTGAAAAATAGTGATTTTGTGAAGGAAGTGTATGTAGATCTTTGGGGAAACACTATTTGAGGATGGAATGAGCATGTAAAGGCATAAATAAGCCTAATTGGAGTGATTATAAGCTTTTGAGAGGTCAGGGCATAAGATTTTCAATAAGCCCTAATTGATTGCAAGGAAAGTGAGGGATTTATGAAAAGGGGTCTAAATGAGCGAGAGGAGACCTGAAAGTTGAATAAAATGAAGTTTTCTTGGTTGTCTTTTGACTATTTGGAGGTTTCAAGTGTTGGTTGTGGTGGAGCTTTTAAATTCTTCCCCTTGTGAGTTTATTTTATTTTATCCTTGACTCTAATTGGTTGAGATTTGGGTTTTACACACAAGTCTGGGTCATAGGTGTTCTTTTCAAACATTGACTGATTATTAATAGTGGCCAGCCATTTAAGTGTGCTCTTAACCCCTTATGGTCATGACTTTACCGACCCCTCTTTACCTATCCTCTTGGTATTTTGCATCCTAACAATATTTTATTTTTCCTTAGTGTCGGGTTGGTAAAATGTTTTAGATTAACCTCTAAAAACTATTTTCGACCTCGAGGGTCATTTCCCCGTCCACTCAGTCAATCCCTCTTTTATAAATAACTTTTTTGCATGTGTAGATTGCGTAGCCGTCAGATGGAGTGATCTGCATTTGGACCATTCCTCGCAGACCTCGCGAGGTTTCCTAATGATGTTATAAAAGTGGTACAAGGCGTGCAAGATGCTGCTAGCTATCACATATGATTGTGGGGACCAATTTTTGTTCATTGAGCGATGATGGATGCTGGTGCTGATAGCTATTTCTTTACCGACGCATCGTGGTCATTCCTCGCTGACCTCACGCAAATAAAACTTTAGTTTTAATAATGCAGCGAGGTGTGTTAATTGTTGATGTGTGGACACTGATACTGTACGAAGGACGACCAAGGTGGGGCCCATTTTGTGTTAAGGTGGTGTCTGGTAGGTGATTTCATGTTCACCCAAAGACTGGTGAATGGACATGGCATTTTCAAACTGTTTTGATTCAATATGAGCCATTCTCCTGGCCTACATTGTTTATGATCAATGACTTGCATTTGAAAGAGGTTGGTGTTGTACTATAGTCATTTTATCTCATGCGAGTGAATAGTAATGGTCGAGTTTGACTCTAATCTCATAATTAAATACTAAAACATCAACGAATTTCTTTTTTCATGTGTATCTCCATGTTGAAGAAGAATTTCTTGGTGCTGAGCGAAGCAAGCCATCTTTGTGATTTTCTAGCCTCACCGTCATTAACGTTTTGCAAGTGAAACCATAATTAACACGTATACGATTTCTTATGTTTTCAGAAGGTTTTATGGTTGCTTGAAGAACCATTATCGATTGCTTCTTGTTCCGTTTGTGAAGGATTGTTCGAGTAGATTTTCTTTAAAGTATCTTAAAGCTTGTCTTGTTAATTGTTGTGGCTTCTAGAATTGTGAAGCATTTTCTGTTTAAAGCTATAGGGTGTGAGTTATAATTGTTAGACATATAAAAACCCTAGCTCGAGTTATTTTCTATCTTGTATAAATGGCACCCAAGGCCCGAAGCTCTGGCTCTGAGGCCACTCCTAGACCTTCTTCCCAAGATATTATAGATTTATTAAAGCCCTCTACTAGAAAAAGGCCTGAGGGAAAGGCTTTGTTCTGATGGCACTCTCAAATTTTGCAAATTTGAGATGTCTATTTCAAAATTTTTCTTCTGCACTTTCAGAAGTGCACCTGAACAATTTGCCTAGGGGAACCACTTTGGAGGCTTGAATTTTAAAGCTTGTTGATTTTCGTACAAAACCCATTTGTAGACATACTCAATTGACCTATGTGAGCAGGCATGTCAATTTTTAGCTTCCCACGATAAGTTTTGATAGAGTTCCAAACGGTGAAGCTGGAGGGTTTTGACATTGTTCTGCAGTTTGCAGACTGTTTTTTTTGTGAAATAGCTTCCTGTTTGAGCTTGGATTTCGCAACCAGTTGATTGTCATCTTAGAACAAATGCTGATCCATATTCTCCATATCAAAATGATCTTAGATGTCAGTTTTCAGAGCTGCATGATCTGATTTTCTATTTTTAGCAGACTGAAACCAAATGCAGATTGTTCAGTTTCGCATCTGCATTCCTAATAGCCTTTCTGACTGATCAACTTTGATTGTTAATAACTTTCGATCAGTGATGATTCAAGAAAATTCCTTTTGCACACATGCTTAGGGTATCTTAATGTTCCACTGTGTCTGATGGAAATTCACTAGGGGTTGATTTGTTATTTTTACAAATTGGTAGTTGAGTCCGTTTTAATTGGTTAAGAACAACTGTTGTTTCAAAAAAGTTCAATTGAGCAAATTTTTGGATTAATATCTTTCACCTTGTGACTCCTTTTTCTGAGCCATCTTTTTCACTATACTTTTGGGTCAAATGACTATATGCTTGGAAGTTTTTATGGTTTCACGAGGTTGTTTGACTGATTTCCCAGATTGATTCCTGAGGCAACTTGACTTGTTTTCACCATTTTGCAAAAGTGCCTGAAAGCAATTTTAAATGAAAGCCCAGTTCGTCTTTTCACTCCATAAGCATTCAAAAGGCAGTATCAGATCATTTGAGAGTAAAACTTGTTTGAAAACGAATTTATTTTTAGCCGGACCCACATGGGGCCCGACATGCTTTGCATTGTTATGATGTTGTAAATGCTGCAATGGGTTGAATGGTGTATAGATCTCTGTCAGCGACTGTTTCAAATGATTTCCAGCTTGCAATGCATCATGAAAGGAAAAATAATTAATTTGGCACCCAAGTGTCATAATATACAAAGTCTTTTCTAGCAAAGAACATGTGCTTTTCAATCAAATGGAAAAGATCAAAGTTGTTTGAAGATTATCAATTTTGTAAAGGCATACCTAATTTGTCATCCATGGTGTGAGTTTAGATTGTGAACGGTTTGAATCTAACATGTCTTTAGATGTTTTTTAAAATGAAAGGGATTCATCAATTAATCTATATGTGTATTTATTATATGGAACATAGAGGTGATGATTGGCTTAAGCTACAAGGAGAGATCTCAAGTGCATGACCAGCTTGACAGAGTGCCTTATGAATGTAGTCTCGGTGAATACCACACTTACAAAATAGCCCAAATGCACTATGACGCAGGAGTAACTTGGGTTTATAGTAAAATTATATCAAAATTCTTCGATGGAATGTTACTCACTATGAATTACTCAAAAATTGTGAGGATGGGTTCCTCACCGGGTGTTGCATTCTTATTAGAATGAAAGATTAATTAAATGGGCCCAATAGAGGATCTATTAAAGCAGCAGGAAACCCGTGTCATGTCTGCAGCTAGTAGGTGTATGGTGCGCACATCAAGCGGGAGGAGGACATGGCATTTAGAGAGAAGTGCACTACTCAAAGAGGAGCAAAGTCCGTGCACCAGGCCAATGAAGAAGCTTGCACCAATGAAGGAGGAAACAGCCTATGCAGCAAGTAGGGAGGCAACCACCATGGAGCTTGGGCACGGGTGTGTGACCAATGGAATGGCAGGATTGCAAAATATGAGTCAAGTGATATGTTGAAAAGGGCTGAGAAACTTTAAAACAAATGTAATTGGCATGAGCTGGGGTGTGACCTGTAGAAAGAGGAGGCTCACGCACTGGTGGGGTGGCTCACGTGAATGCACAGGGGTGCGGCCAGTCATCAAAGCAAATGGGAGGCCTGCACCATGTATGGAGCAGGTGAGTGACCCGCGTAATAGTGTGGAGAATTTGAAGGAAACCCGTGGACAGAATGAAGGCCCACATCTGTAGTGGCAAGCAAAGTATGGGGTGCGGCCAGGTGAGGAGCAAGAAGGAGGATGGATATCCATTAAAGCCAATGGAGGCATATGCAAGGTGAAGCAGAGCATGAGAACACTCCATAAAATGAATTTAGGGCCGACCTCGCTGACCTCGCCAAATTATTGGTGATGTCATAAAAAAGGTGCGAGGTTGGCGAGAATGCACAGGAGGAGCCCGTTTTAAATTTTTCAAAAGGTTAATGATGTTTGATTAAAACTGGGTGGGCTTGGGTGAGATAAGGCATGAGGAATTTCAACCCAACCTTGCAAGCCTCGCGAAAATTTTGATTACGTCACGAAAGGCTATGAGGTGTGCAAGAATGCATGGGAGGAGCCCGTTTTAAATTTTTTTAAAAGGTTAATGGTTTGTGATTAAATGAACGGGGTTGGCCTAGTGCAAAATTTTAAATGGTAAAACATGCCCGGGGGTAAATTTTTGTTTTTTCCCAAGTAAGTGGAAGGTGAATAAAATATTCACGAGGAAATATTATAAAATGATTTTATAGATCATTTTATTTGCAAAAGGTGGAATGTTTTTATCCACAAAGATAAAATGGTAGTGAAATGTTTTTCATTTAGCAACGCCACATGATTATTATTTTATTGCTTGGCAATAAAATGTAACACTGGGTGAAAGTTTTAAATGGAGAGTAAATTAAATATTCACTAGTGGTGTTTTATAAAGTGAATTTATTCATTGTATAAATAGGTATATGTGCTAGGTTTTTATATGCAGTAGTATTAAAGAGAAAAAATATTAAAGTTATTAAACTTTAATATATGAAAGCAAAATAAAGCTACAATATTATAAAGTGGGGAAATATTTCAAAGTATAATGTGCAGCAAGTAAAGAGAAGCAAAAAGAGAACTTTGCACGGGAAAAGGATATTTTCCAGCTAGGTGAATTTGAAGATTCTCCACATGGGCATGCTTTCAGTTACTCAACAATCATGAGCAAATATTTTTGGAGGTAATGTTTTAGTTGCTGCAAAGGAAGGAGAGGAGATATTCTTTTCAGTTTGATCAATGGTGAATGGAGCTTCTAGATGGAATTTCCAGATCAAATTTAGGGTTGCTCCTGCTTACTTCTCTTCTTCTATATCTTCTATTATTCTCTCATTGTACAGTGTGCTAAAAAAAGGTTTCAAGTTTTTGTATTGGGCTGGGTAGATAGAGAATTGTAATTTCTGAGTCATTGTTTGAGTCTATTAGCTGTAATTTTTTGAATTTATGAGTAAACACAACTAGTTTATGCAAATTACATCATGAAGGTGTTTTCACATTCATTAATGTATTTAGATTGTCTCCATATTTATACACTTTCAGTCATGTAAATTCAATAATACAAAGTGTCTTTGAGTTTATCATCTCAAGTTTCATGAGATTATGTTGTTCATTGTTCTGTCTCAAAGAAATGGTTAAAATGCTTTGAGCAGGTGATTGTGATTTTAGGTGTACAGATGGGATTTAACAAGAAGAATTTGATTGATAGTAAGAGAAGGATTATTAGTGCAAGACACTAACAGTTGATGAAAAGCATCAGCAATTTAAATCCACTGGTTGAAGACGGTTTCCTTGGAAATTCATTTTATGTGTTTGACTCCATGGCCCAAAAGTGGCACTATTCTTTTATGCAGTTTTGTGCACCTCAGAAACAAAATTAAATGAAAAATCATTCTTAATATTACTATGTTATTGTGTGTCCTGCTTTCCAATGGCTGAGAGAGGGTTGAGTTACTAAGAATTTAGCCAAGTTTGAAGTTGTTAATGCCTCCCTGAGTGTATTTTCATTGGGAATTATCTGCTTTATAAAGCAATGTTAGTGTATGAATGTTTTAAGTTTTGAGCATTGTTTAGGTTTACCCACCTTGGTCCCACAGAGCCAGAAGTGTAGAAGATGTCAGTATTTGATTGAATCTTTTCAGTTGTCCACTAGCCTTTGTGGTTCTTTAATATAGAGGATTGGCTACCTCTTAGAGAACTGCAAATCGCATGTGGGAAAAAACACCAACAGAATGGCGACTCTACTGGGGACAATTTGTTAAAATTATTATTGCAGAATCTAGCCTTAAGAGTCTCTGCATAGAGTCAAATGATTTGTCATTCTGAATTTAGTTCAAATTTTGATGGATTTCAACCCTGGAAAATAATTTGTTTCATTGAACTTGAAAAATTTTGTAATCAGTGGTGCTCTGCTGGTGGAAAGGAACTCAGAAAGAAGTTTACATGTGAAAGAACTTCATACTGCTTGAAGTTTAGTCCTCTTTGAAAAGAGGTTGCAACTTTGTTGATAGAACCTGTTGAAAATTTGAAGAAAGTTCCAGATCTACAAATATTACCAGTATGGAAGATAATTTGCAGTAGCTGCAAAGTTTCCAGGTATTCCTCATTCTTGGTTTTCAATAAATTTGTGTATGAAAACCATATTTGAACTTCTAATAGGAACCTTTTCTTCCCTATTAAGTGAGTTAGCATTGACAGAGGGAAAGAACAGTAAACTCAGGTTTGCACACTTCCATTTATTGGATTTGTTGAAAGTAATTGTAGTTCCATTGAAAGAATTATGTTTAGTGCTCAAATATCTACTATTGGATGGTTAGAATGCATTCTTGTATCTTAGGGGTTCCCATCCATTTGTATTGTCATATTTTTCAAGCCCAAGTTGTCATTATGTTAGTAATTATCCCTATTGTCCATCATGTGGTCATGGTTGTGATTATGCACAATTAGTGAGCCTTAATTTGTAATATCCATGGATCACCAACGTAAAGTAGCTATACCAGTGAACACTTTGATTCAGATTGTTAAGAAGTGTCAAAAGTATAATAATCTTCAAGTATCTAATACCCCAAAGTGTAAGAACCCAAGAGTCAATAAGCCTAGGTTTAGTCCTAAATGGAATGATGTATTTGAGATAGGGCTTAAAGAAACGGATGAAAGATACCGGTTGTTTCAACAAGCTCGGTCAAGAGACCATCAAACTATGTCTACTTATGAAGTCATTGCACCCGTTGTCAATTATTTTGACCCATTGTATGTTCAGTTAGATTTATTATGGGTTGATTATGAAACTTAAAGTATTTCAGCTCAAGTTTATAAGGAGATTCCTAGATTTGATGGGTATACCGTATGTGAAGGAGATGCACATGTTCAATGTTTTTCCAGCTTCATGGAGAAACATTCATTCAGAGATCAAGATATGCGGATGAGATTTTTTGTCAGATCTCTTGAAGCAAGAGCTCTCGATTTAGTATTTAAGCTTTCCTAAGAAGTCATTTCCTTGCTAGGATAAATTAGTGGCTGCTTATAGAGAAGAATTTTCAAGAGATCCCCCAGACCTTGTCATGAGGTTAAAGCAGATCAAGAAACAAAATGAAGAGTCAAGTGTTGATTTTAGTCATGTGTATGTTGTCCCTCTTTCACTAATCCCATAAAATTTCAGACCTAGCACTTTTGACTATATCCATATGTACTTTGAAGCTTATGAAGAAGGATCTAGTGCACTATTAAAAGATTTTGAAATACTGAGCATGCAGATGGCATACATAGTTTTGGATGGTTTGGAGAAATAGAGGAATGAGTATGTTCAAATTTTGTTGTCCTCGGTTATGGGAAAACCTACTGATGAAATCAGCAGTGGTGTGAATGCAAATGATCATATGTTTTCAGACAAGTGCATACTTGTAAAGGTAGAAGATGTGAAGAATGCATCATCAAGTGATGAGAAAGTTGTTAATGAACAACTTATAAAAGAAGTATACCTAACTAAAAATCAGCAGTTGAGTCTTCCGAGCCAAGAACCTAATGAAGAATATGAGTTGGATTTACTCTTTGAAGAGGGGACATGTGATCAGCAATGTTGTGATACAATTGATCAAGTCAAGCCTACATATGTTGAGTGTAGCTATGATGCAAGTTTGCTTAGTGAGACAAGAGGGTTTGCTGATTTAGGAAATACTCTTGAGAAGATTAGTGTGTTAGCTGCTAGTGATAGAGTGTGTGATGAATTTCAGTTTGAAAGACAAGCCACAAGCAGTTGTAATGAGGAAACCATTGATGGTTTTTAGTCTGACAATGAAGATATTTGTGTCTATCCTCAAGAGGATGCAAGTGACAAGTTCAGTGATGACACCCAATTTGATGTTGAAATGCAAAGTGATGTGGATTGTTGTTATGATAGCCCAAAGGTGAGTAAGAATGAACAAGTGGACAGTCTATTCTTTGTGATGGATAGTGACCATTTTTTTGACAAGGTTGTTAGTAGTCCAATCTCTTATGATTGGGGAGATCCTGTTTATGATCATCCCATTGAGTTCTCAGACTTTGAAGATGATGATACTTTGATATGTCCTAATTTGCAATTTGATATTGCATCCAGTTCAAGTGAAGGTAAAGAAGAGGAATTGGTTGAAACAATAGACCAAAAAATGATCTATTGAGTTGTGAACAAATTTCAGATGTGTTGACCATAGGATATCAGAAATGTGCACATGAGGACAACTCTCAGTTGTTGTGTATGGCCCCTATTGACTTTGATAGTGGTGATGACCTTCAAGATGCAAGGTATTATGCAAGTGAATATGATTCTCTTTCCAATGATGAACTAGTTGATCATGATGATGATAATATGGATGAAGACAAACAACAAATTGATTGTGATGATGCACTGTATGATGAATATGAAGATATGGACACTGATGCAAGTTCAGATATCTCTTTTGATGAGCTTGAAACAACAAATGACCATAAGATTTACATATACAATGAGTCAAATCTTGAAGATTGTAATGCAGATTTGGACAAGTCTTTGTTTGCTAAATTGAATGAGCCCAGACATGAGTCTTTGAGTGAGAATGAAGATGTTGATTTCGATCAGAAATCAGATTATTCTTTTGAACCAGAATTGCTTATTGAGCAAGCTTGTGATATTGAAGAGATACCTTATGTTTAGAGGATGACTATATGATTACAGATGATGATGAGTTAGAAATCTCTAATGACTCTCAAGACCAACATGATGAAGAATAGTTACAAAGTGTGCTAATGCATGAGTGTAATTGTTTGCATACACTTGGAGATAGTTTGCAAGATGAATAAGATCTTTTGGTAAGTTCTTGTGATAGTTTTAATTCTGATATACAAACTAGTAATCAGTTTGAGTTTAATAGTTTCAGCCACAAGGCAGAATGTGAGTGCTATTTTTGTCAGCTAGAAGAAGTTTTCATAGAATGTGGCAATGTGAAAAACATTGAGGCAAGCTGTTTTCAGCTTGAAAATGATTTAAATGATGAATGTAATCAGTTTTTGCCACATAATAATCAGCATTTTGAAAGTATGCCTGACTTTCAAATGAATAGTGGTTATGAACATGTTGATAATTTTGTGAATGATTGTCTCTTAGGGGGTACCAACATGTTTCATCAGGCAGATGGTTGTGATCAAACTATGCTTTCATATGGTCTTGATCATTATTTTTGAATCATGTCACTTGATGCAAAATCAAAGAATGAAGAGAGTGGCAGTGATGTGGTATGTTTGGTTTGGTTTCCATGTGATAACAATGCTAAACAGAGAGAAAGTTCAAATTTGCACAAGGACGGTTTGGTATTGTTGTTTGCAAAGATGCAGTCACCATTGTTGTTGTGGTTTGATAGAGGAAAGCATGAAATGAGGGATATCATATCTTTTTACAAAATTGTGTTTGACAGAGGTAGAAGTCGACTCCCCTTTTTCATTTGGTGACCTGGGGTGATCAAATGAAGTTGAAAAATAAGGTTCAATAAACGAGCAGTTTGAGGACACTTGATGGACTCAGCTTTTGGTCTACTCTCCAGAGATCTGGAATCTTGCTATGCCCATAGGGGCCATACATTCCCAGTCAAAGCCACTAATGACACTCTCAAATTTTGCAAATTTGAGATATCTATTTCAAGATTTTGCTTCTGCACTTTCATAAGTGCACCTGAACAATTTTCCTAGGGACCCACTTTGGAGGCTTGAATTTTAAAGCTTGTTGATTGTTGTGCAAAACCAATTTGTAGACATACTCAATTGACCTATGTGAGTAGGCATGTCAATTTTTAGGTTCCCACGATAAGTTTTGACAGAGTTCCGAAAAGTGAAGCTGGAGGGTTTCGACATTGTTTTGCTATTTGTAGACTATTTGTTTTGTGAAATAGCTTCCTGTTTGAGCTTGAATTTCACAACCAATTGACTGTCATGTCAGAACAAATGTTGTTCCATATTTTCCATATCAAAATGATCTCATACATCAATTTTTAGAGCTTCATGATCTGATTTTCTATTTTTAGCAGATCGAAACCAAATGCAGATTGTTCAGTTTCACATCTATATTCCTAACGGCCTTTCTGACTGATCAACCTTGATCGTTAATAACTTTTGATCAGTGATGATTCAAGAAAATTCCTTTTGCACATGTGCTCAAGGTATCTTAATGTTCCATTGTGTCTGATGGCAACTCGCTAGGGGTTGATTTGTTATTTTTACAAATTGGCAGTTGAGTCAGATTTAATTGGTCTAGAACAACTGTTGTTTCAGAAAAGTTCAACTGAGAAAATTTGCGGATTAATATCTTTCACCTCATGACTCCTTTTTTTGAGCCATCTTTTTTACTATACTTTTGGGTCAAATGACTATATTCTTGCAAGTTTTTATGGTTTCACGAGGTCGTGTGACTGATTTCCCAGATTGATTCCTGAGGCAACTTGACCTGTTTTTGCCATTTTGCAAAAGTGCCTAAAAGTAATTTTAAATGAAAGCCTAGTTCATCTTTTAACTCTAGAAGCATTCAAAAGGCGGTATCAGATCGTTTGAGGGTAAAAGTTGTTTGAAAATGAAATTTTTTTTAGCCGGAGCCACATGGGGCCCAACATGCTTTGCACTATTATGATGTAAATGTTGCAATGGGTTGAATGGGGTATAGATCTCTATCAGTGATTGTTTCAAATGATTTTTGGCTTGCAATGCATCATGCAAGGAAAAATACTTAATTTGGCACCCAAGTGTCATAATATACAAAGTCTTTTCTAGCAAAGAACATGTGCTTTTCAATCAAATGGAAAAGATCAAAGTTGTTTGAAGGTTATCAATTTTGTAAAGGCATACCTAATTTGGCATCCATGGTGTGAGTTTAGATTGTGAACGGTTTGAATCTAACATGTCTTTAGATTTTTTTTAAAATGAAAGGGATTCATCAATTGTTCTATATGTGTATTTGTTATATGGAACATAGAGGTGATGATTGGCTTAAGCTACAAGGAGAGATCTCAAGTGCATGACTAGCTTGACAGAGTGCCTTTCGAATGTAGTCTCAATGAATACAACACTTACAACATAGCCCAAATGCACTATGACGCAGGAGTAACTTGGGTTTATAGTGAAATTATATCAAAATTCTTTGATGGAATGTTACTCACTATGAATTACTCAAACATCGTGAGGATGGGTTCTTCACCGGGTGCTGCATTCTTATCAGAATGAAATATTAATTAAATGGGCCCAACAGAGGATCCATCAAAGCAGTAGGAGGCCCACGTCATGTCTATAGCCAGTAAGTGTATGGTGCATGAATCAAGTGGGAGGAGGACATGGCACTTAAAGAGAAGTGCGTTGGTCAAAGAGGAGCAAAGCCCGCGCACCAGGCCAATGAAGAAGCTTGCGAAAATGAAGGAGGACAAAATCTATGCACCAAGTAGGGAGGCAACCACCATGGAGCTTGGGCGTGGGTGCGTGACCAATGGAATGCCAGGATTGAAGAATATGAGTCAAGTGATACGTTGAAAAGGCCTAAGAAAATTTTAAACAAATGCAATTGGAATGAGTTGGGGCACAACCTACACAAAGAGGAGGCCCACGCATATGAAAGTGGAGGCTCGAACATTGGTGGGGTGGATCACATGAATGCATAGGGGTGCGGCTAGTTATCAAAGCAAATGGGAGGCCTGCACCATGTATGGAGCAGATCAGTGACCCGCATAACAGTGTGGAGAAATTGGAGGAAACCTGTGGCTAGAATGAACGCCCACACCTGCAGCGGCAAGGTAAGTATGGGGTGCAGCTAGGTGAGGAGCAAGAAGGAGGATGGATATCCATTAAAGCCAATGAAGGCCCATGCCAGGTGAAGCAGAGCACGAGAACACTCCAAAAAATGAATTTAGGGCCGACCTCGCCAGATTATTGGTGATGTCATAAAAAAGGTGTGAGGTGTGCAAGAATGAACGGGAGGAGCCCGTTTTAAATTTTTTAAAAAGGTTAATGGTTTGTGATTAAATTGATCGGGTGGGCCCAGTGCAAAATTTTAAATAGTAAAACATGGCTGGGGGTAAATTTTTGTTTTTGCCAAAGTAAGTGGAAGGTGAATAAAATATTCATGGGGAAATATTATAAAATGGTTTTATAGATCATTTTATTTGCAAAAGGTGGAATTTTTTTATCCATAAAGGTAAAATGGTAGTGAAATGTTTTTCATTTATCAGTGCCACATGATTATTATTTTATTGCTTGGCATTAAAATGTAACATCGGGTGAATGTTTTAAATGGAGAGTGAACTAAATATTCACTGGTGGTTTTTTATAAAGTGAATTTATTCATTTTATAAACAGGTATATGTGTTGGGTTTTTATATGCAGCAATATTAAAGAGAAGAAATATTAAAGCTATTAAACTTTAATATATGAAAGCAGAATAAAGCTACAACATTATAAAGTGGGGAAATATTTCAACGTATAATGTGCAGCAAGTAAAGAGAAGAAAAAATAGAATTTTGCACAGGAAAAGGATATTTAGCAGCTGGGTGAATTTGAAGATTCTCCACATGGGCATGCTTTCAGTTACTGGGAAATCATGAGAAAATATTGTTGGAGGGAATGTTTTTGTTGTTGCAAAGCAAGGAGAGGAGATATTCTTTTCAGTTTGATCAACAGTGAATGGAGCTTCCAGATGGCATTTCCAGATCGAATTTAGGGCTGCTCATGCTTGCTTCTCTTCTTCTATATCTTCTATTATTCTCTCATTGTATAGTGTGCTGAAAAAAGGTTTTGAGTTTTGTATTGGGCTAGGTAGATAGAGAATTGTAGTTTCTGAGTCATTGTTTGAGTCTATCAACTGTAATTTTCTGAATTTATGAGTAAATACAGCCAGTTTATGCAAATTACATCATGAAGGTGTTTGTACATTCACGAATGTCTTCAAATTGTCTCCATATTTGTACACTTTTAGTCATGTAAATTCAATAATTTAAAGTGTCTTTGAGTTTATCATCTCAAGTTTCATCAGATTGTGTTGTATGTTCATTATTTTGTTTCAAAGAAAAGGTTAAAATGCTTTGATTAGGTGATTGTGATTTCAGGTGTGCAAATGGGATTTAATAAGAAGAATCTGATTGATAGTAAGAGAAGGATTGTTGGTGCAAGACACTAATAGTTGATGAAAAGCATCAGCAATTTAAATCCATTGGTTGAAGACTATTTGCTTGGAAATTCATTTTATGTGTTTGACTCCATGGCCCAGAAGTGGCACTGATCTTTTATGTAGTTTTGTGCATCTCATAAGAAAAATTAAATGAAAAATCATTCTTAATCTTACTATGTTATTGTGTGTCCTTCTTTCCAATGGCTGAGAGAGGGTTGAGTTACTAAGAATTTAGCCAAGTTTGAAGTTGTTAATGCCTCCCTAAGTGTATTTTCATTGGGAATTATCTTCTTTATAAAGCAATGTCAGTGTATGAGTGTTTTAAGTTTTGAGCATTATTTAGGTTCACCCACCTCGGTCCTTAAGAGCTAGAAGTGTAGAAGATGTCAGTCTTTGACTGAATCTAGTCAGTTGGCCACTAGCCTTTATGGTTCTTTAATATAGAGGATTGGCTACCTCTTAGAGAACTACAAATCCCATGTGAGAAAAAATATCAACATGTTCTATAGGCCCTTGCTCGTGGAAGGATTAACTGAAAAGCAATGTGTAGCTCGGGACACTGAATTACCATATACTGGATGGTAGTTGTTCTTAAATTGGTTTGGGAATAGGAATTTATGTGTTCCTTTGTGTAACCCATGGAGGTTGGATTTGGGCAAGCTAGTGGTTCCTAATGTCTACTTGGATGTATATTTATTTAAAAATGTTGTTGCGAGGTATGACCCTATAACTAGAGTTGTTAGAACGCACTCTGGCATAGAAATGGTAAAGATAACCAAGGAGGAAATTGCAGAAATATTTGGTCTACATGAATGGAGTCAAGATATGGTTGCCATAAATCTTGAGGCTTTTAGAGAAGAATACAAAAATACCAAGGGTTTGTTCAAAACATCTCTTTTGGTACCTCATTTGGAAACCTCAGGAAAATGAAAGAATGAGCCAAAGCCTTTTTCTATAAACTATTTCTCTAGCTATTTCAAGAAGATAGTTTGTTCCTTGTGCCAAGTTCTAGGAATTATTTTGAAGAATACTCTACCTACTGATGTCATGCACATGGTTGTAAACATCCAATGTCCATGTTTTAGCATGGTATATGATTTTTCCACTTATTTGGTAGAGAAGATGCATGGGTGTCTAGTGGCTCTTAAGGAAGGAAAGAAGTGGGTTGGTTTTAGATGGTATTCCCTATTCATTCACATGTTTCTATATAGGGGACAGGCAGTATTTGAAAAGGATATGGAATTGAAGAAAAAGGATGGTAGTATTGAAGTGCATGTCCAATATTGGACTACGATCCTTTATATGCATGATCATAAGTTTTATTATGTAACCTTCCAAAATGTCTTTGGATCTAAATTGAAGAAGGCTCTAGTTCTTGATCCTCCTAGGATTCCTAAAGAGATTCATGATTTCTTGAGGCTGATGGAGAGAAGGCCTGAATTGAAATTGACACATAATTGGGGAGATATTATCCCTTACCATAATACAAAAAAATTCAAAGTATATGGCACAAATTTCAACCCTTATGTTTTTCCAAGGGATGTGCCTCTAAGAATTGGATATTTGGAAATCATGAGACAGTTGGGGTGTGATCAAGAAGTACATCTACCAGTAGAACAAAAGAAAGGGTCTTTCTTCCTTGAATATACAGTGTTTTCTAATTTTGTTATGGCAAAGGGAGGATAGAAGAATTTGTACACATTGATTAGACCTTATGGATTAAAGACTGTACACACTAGGAATCATGATCCTAAGGGTTTTATCTCTCAAATAAAGGCTAAGCATTAGACTAGAACTTTTTTCCATAATTTCTACTTTCCTGAAGATATTATCGGGAACATTTTTTATTTAGATGTACAAGATGAGAAAAAGGAAAAATACTTTACCAAGATGGTGAAAAGCAAGCAAGAAAAGATACATGCTTTCAATCCTATACCCGATATTAATGGTGAGTTCAATATGGCTATGTATGCCATTGACAATTTTGAGAGTTTGGTGGGGATTTTGAAGGATGAACGGGTTGTGCAAGATAGGCAAAAGTCACAAAATATCGAGGAGTACCCTGAAGTAAGGTTGGAGGAGAGGCCTACTTATCAGCCTCCAATGAAGATAAAGGTTTTCTCTAGGAAAAGGGGAAGCAAGGCTGGTGAAGTTGCTAAAAGTGTTGCACCATCTTCTTTGGGGCAATCATTGCCAAATATTGTTGATCTAGATTTCCCTCCGAAGATTGTTGACCAGACATGTCCCTCATCACCAAAGACACATAAAATTTAAAGAACAAAGTTGGTTGATTGTGATGATGATGATGATGAAGAGATCATTGTTACTCTCGATGAAATGCATCAAGGAATGCCATCTTTCCCACTAGACATTCCATCAAGTTCTAGGGCAGTTGCTCGAAGGTTGGGAAAAGATGAAATAAGGGGAATAACAAATAATAATGATCTAAGAATGGAGGCCTGCAGAGAATTCATGATGGATGACACTTTTATCTAGACCAATGATTTTAAAGATTTTGTGTGGAGAGCACATGTCGCATTATATGTTGAGAAGGTGGCATAGGAAAGAAGTTTGCACCCTAAGCTTCTAGAGAAGGTAATTCAATCTAAGGTCAGAGAACAAATTAAGGAAAAATTCAAAGAAATAATACTAGAGCAAGGCCGAGCATTAGTACAGAAGAGTGGAGTATTGTTACTTCCTGAATGGGATATTTCCGATGTTGTGGTGTTTGATACAATAAGAAGGGCCAATAGGCCACTTCTTGCAAGTGATGAAGAAGCTATGCTAGCGCTTAAAGGGTCAACTTTTAGTGAAGAGTGGGATGCTTTGGCAATCTGGTCTCTGTCTAATAGATCCAAGAAACCAATTGTTGTAGAACCATCTGATTTCAGTGGTCACTTAGTTGTAAGAAGAGTTGTTGATACCCCAGCATTGGAGGCTACTGATATGGTAGTAAATATTTCCAAGTTCACTAGGGCAACCGTTGAGGATCTGACCAAGGATCAAGATACACTTAGAGGCCAATACAATGACATTATTATTGAATATAATAAGAGTCAACAAAAGGTGGAAAAGCTAGAAATTGAATTGGCCTTATTAAAACAAAAAATGGAAACATTAAGGTCTCAAGGGTAGGCTAGTTCTAGCCACACTATCTCTGACCCACTTGTGGAGCAATCTCAACCCTCTTCATAAGGACAGTCCTTAGCTATTGTTCCATACACCATGGGAAAAGTTCCTATTGCAGTTGAAAGGGCTAATAGCCCAGGAGGAGGAATATCTAGGGAGAAATTAATTCAGCAAGTTGAGGAATACAAGGAGATGGTGCAGCAAATCCGAGAGTCTGTAGGAAGGAGCAATTCAGTGATTATGGACACTGTGCTGAAACATTTAAGTAGGAATGTCCAGGGAAAACTGAATAGTGTTCATACAAATTATGCTCTAATGTTGCAAGCACTTAGGATGTTCCCAAGAGATAGAGAGGTGGCCACCCTATTGCTGGACAGATGGAGCCCCAGAATTCAGAAATTGAAATTCATGGTAGTGGGAGCAAAAAACCATGGGGATGAGTATCCTATGGTTATTTCAACTTACCAATTTGTCATGGGAGTTGTGGAGCAAAATTTTCAGGGGTATGTTTCCCCTATGGAGTTAAATATCAAAGGATTAAAGGCTATATATGATGGAAAGGACTTAACTCCTTTGCCAGATATTTTGCATAGTCAAGATGATGTAAAACCTTTACAGATTTGGAAGGATCAGATGACTAATATCATGATTTCTCAGACCCATGAGATATGTAGAAATGCTAACACTGGTATGCTAGATAATACATTGGAGAAATTGTCATTTGTCATCAGTTTCTTAGAGAACTTTGATAAGAAGGCCACATCAGTAATGGTGAAATATGCACCCTATCGAGATAAGATTGATCTAGTTATGGCTTTTAATTGGCCATCCGCAGATGATTTTGAACTATGGAAAAGGGTGTCTATAGATGAATTTGAAATATGAATACTATATGTGGGAAATGCAACTTGGTCATGTATAATACAGGTCTGGCCTCGAAGGTTATATTTGAAAATATGCATTCTCCTTTCAAATTCAAGTACAAGGTGCTGAGGTGGAATAAAGTGTTACTAAAGGGAAAACAGGGATGGATCTAATGACCCAACAGTGTGGAATACATTCCCTTAACACTAATACAATAGAGGAGAAGAGGAAAAACTATTTCTAATAGCTTCTAAAACTACTGAGATTAATACATGCAATGTAAAGGAGATAAAAAAATAATAAGCATTCACAAATAACATAGGTATTTACATGGGAAAACCTTTTCAGGTAAGAAACCCACCACACCAAGTCAAGACAATTGTATTACAACAATAAAGATATTACATAGAATATCAACCTTCACTCTCTAATCAGCTCGCAACAGCACTCAAGATATTAACTCACTGTTACAATACTTCTATCAAAAGTATACTATGAATTCTATCATTTACATCGACTTGCACTCATGTGTACCTATCCATCAACCTCACACTGACTTTACAAGTCTTCATCACATTTAACCTCTCAACCAATCCCATGGCTTCAGGTTCATGTATCAAACTTCTAGTACACCATCTATCTTCACTAATTGCATCAAGCCACCTAGCAATAACTTCACCACCCAAATCGGGTTCCTGTCATCAGCTAAAATCAACCTCTAAGTACTACTTTTACCACATTGGCCTTTAGCCAATGAAGTTGTTGTCAAACTACCACATGTCTACCAACACTTCACTGATCTCATTTGACTCCAAGTCCAACTTGGTCAAACCTAGTATGAGCTCATCTAAGCTCTCTAACACTCTATCACTCCATCGCCTAGCTGACTCTACCCATCTGAGGTAAAGTGATGAGCTATAACGAGCTCACCCATGCTTCCCCATGCTACCATTGAGCTTGTCTTCACTCGTCATGGTATGGCAATATGTGCCTCCAAGCTCTGCCTTGTCTTACTCATGCTACCACTACTCCATCTGAGTCGACCCACGGTAATGCGGTGAGCTCATCCGAGATCACCCTTCGACTCCACCAAGCTTTGCCAAAGATACCCCGTGCTACCACTGAGTCCAACCGACCCATTCGTGGTGTGGCAGCATGACCATCCGAGCTCGCTCCTTGGCTGCACCGCACTACCACTACCCAGTTGGAGTTGACCCATGGTGTGTTGGTAACCACCAAGCTAATGTTAATGGTCATACCGTGCTACCATGGGGGCCCCTAGGCCACCCTAAGATAGGGCGGTAACTGCCAGATAGACCACAAGCGATCTCACCGTGGTCACCACGGTGAGTGGACCCACCGCCCGCAATATGGTGGTAACTTCTAGGGTGACCGTAGGCGGTCTCACCATGGCCACCATGGTGAGTGGACCCACCACCCGCGGTAAGGCAGTAACCACCAAGACTGACACCGTGGTACTGCCAGGGCAACACAAGACCACCGCGATAAAGTGGTAAAAGGCATAAGTGAAACATTTTTCATCAAGTCCATAATGTCTGAGGCTCGAAACTGGAAGTTGAGACACAAAATTCTCAACAAGCTCCCACTTGGCGAAGACTTCTAGATTCCTCAAGACTTCAAAAAATCACTGATGGTTATAGGCCCCAAGGCCCATTGATTATGCGCACCATCTGAACTTGTCTGTGCTCATGGGCTTTGTCAAAGCATCTGCAACATTCTTCAAAGTGTCAATCTTTTCAAGACAAACTCTTCCATCTTCCACCATGTCTCTCACAAAGTGAAACTACACATCAATGTGCTTCCTCCTGGCATGGAAAGTCAGGTTATTTGCCAAAAAAATGGCACTTTGACTATCATAGTGAATAGTAATCTGCCCTGCATTAAAACCAATGTCTGAACACAAATGCCTCAGCCAAACTGCTTCCTTGTAGGCATGAGTTGCAGCCATGTACTCTACCTCTGTCGTGGATAAAGAAACTACATCCTATCACTTGCTCATCCAACTTAGTGCTCCACCATTAAGCATGAACATATATCCACTGGTGGATCTCTTGTTGTCCATGTCCCCTTCCCAATCATAATCAACATATCCCTGAATGCTAAGAGTCCTCTGTGATGCAACCAAACTGCCATGGTAACACAGAGCATAATCTAAAGTCCCCTTCAAATACCTGAACACTCTCTTCACAACATCCCAATGTGATCTTCTCAGATTGGCCATAAAACAGCTTAGAACTCCCATTGCTTGGGCAATATCTAGTCTTGTACAAACCATTGCATACATCAAACTGCAAAAAAATTTTGCATAGGGCACATTGGTCATGTCCTCCATCTCATTAGCAAATTTTGGATAGTCTTCAACAGATAGTTTTGTTCCCTACATGACTGGAACAACTAACTGCTTGCAATTGTTCATACCAAATCTCTCTAGAACGGTGTTCACATACTTACTCTAACTTACCCAAAGCATTTTGCTTGTTTTGTCCCTGGTTATCTCCATTCCCAGAATATACCTAGCTGCACCAAGATCTTTCATTTTGAACTTTGCAGACAACTAAGATTTAAGATCAGAAATCATAGTCTTGCTATTTCCTATGAATAACATATCATCCATGTACAGTGTAATAACAAGCACACGATCATTTTCAGATTTATGATAAACACAATGATCAGATTTTGATCTTACAAATCCGATAGACAACACAAATGTGTTAAATTTTTGGTACCACATTCTATGAGACTGCTTCAAACCATACAAAAATTTATTTAACTTACAAACTAGATTTTTTTTACCTTTCACAAGGAAATGCTCAGGCTAGGACATATAAATTTCTTCTTCTAGCTCACCATGGAGAAACGTTGTCTTCAGATCCATTTGCTCAATTTTAAATTCATACAGAGCTACCAATGACAAAAAAAATCTAATGGATGTTAGCTTTGCTACAGGGGAAAAGATCTCTCCATAATCAATTCCCTCAATTTGGGAAAATCCCTTTGCAACAAGTCTTGCCTTATACTTCTCAACACTACCATCAAGACCTATGTTCTTTTTGAATATCCACTTATAGCCAATAGGCTTTCAACCTTTTGACAATGGTACCAAATCCCGGGTTTCATTCTTCTTCAATGAATCCATTTCGTCATTCATGGCTTCCAACCAAGAATTCGAATCAGTCATGCTGATTGCTTCTTTTATAGTCCTAGGCTCATCAGTGCTAATAATTAAGGCATAGGCACAATTCAAATTTAACATAGAGAAACCATACCTTTTAGGTTTCCATTTTTCTCATGTCGATCTCATTACAGGCTGAGGTTGTGGTTCTTCATCATCAGAACTTCCAGAACTGCTTGAGCTCTCCTCAGTCTCAGGTACACCATGCAACTCTTCCCTTTTTGGAGTTTGGATAATGTCAACTGCATCCTTCTTCTTGTCACTCTGATCTTTCTCAAGTTGTTGATCACTTATTGAAGGTTTCAGCTCACGAAATATCATGCTTCTACTTTACAAAATCTTCTCAGTAATAGGGTCCCAATGCTTGCATCCCTTCACACCAACTCCATAGCCAATGAGAATACATTTGATAGCCTTGTTATCCAATTAGATCTCTTTTCGTTTAGCACATAAACATATGCCTCATAGCCAAAGACACAGACATGCCTTAGAGAGGGCTTCTTACCAGACCAAGCTTCCAAAGGTGTCTTATCAACAAGAGAATAGCAAGGAGATCGGTTTACCAGATAACATGTTGTAGCCACAGCCTCAGCCTAGAACTTCTGCTCTAGACCAGCACCACTTAACATACTCCTTGCCTTTTCCATCAGCATCCTATTCAAACTTTCAGCAACTCCATTCTGCGGTAGAGTGTAAGGTGTTATCTTATGCCTTTTAATTCCATGATTAATGCAATACCTTTCAAAATATGCAGAACAAAATTCACCGCCATTTTCTGTTCTCAAACATTTAATTTTCCTTCTAGTCTGATTCTCTACCAAAGATTTAAATTTTTTAAACTGACTAAACACTTTTGATTTTCTTTCAAGGAAGTATACAAATTCCCTTCTGGAATAGTCATCAATAAAAGAAACATAATATCTAGACTTTGATAATGAAGGAACATTAACTGGACCAAACACATTTGAATGAACATAATCTAGTATACCAGAACATTAATGAGGAATAGAGTAAAATGAAATATAGTGCTATTTTCCATAGATACAATGTTCACAAAAATCGAACTCAAGGTTACAATCATCCATCCCTTCTACAAGATTTTTATTCTTCAAGGTTTTTAAACCTTTCTCACCTATGTGACCTAGTCTATGATGCCAAAACATAGTCTTCTATACTGGAAGTTTTACCTCCAAAGCATTTGCAGATAGAGAAGTGTCATCATCTTTCTCTACAGGGATTGATTTATATGATTCTACAGAGGCATTGTTACATTGAATAGGACATGCATCCAACTTATATAGAGTTCCAGTACGAACACCCTTAGCTAGCACCATTGTGCCTCTAGCCAGTTTACATCCTCTACTTGAGAAATAAACTTCTACACCAACATCATTTAACTTACTAATAGAAAGAAGATTATGAGCCAGACCTGGTATGTGAAGTACGACACCAATACCTTTGAATCTCCCATCAGGAAACTAAATTCTGACTCTTCCTCTGCCAACTATCTCCAAGGTTGATTCACTTGCCAAGTACACGTTTCCACCATCATAATTATCATATTTAGAGAACCATTCTCTATTGGACATCATGTGAAAGGATGCACCTGAGTTAACCAGCCAGATATCATTTGATGCCTAAGTTGTCAAGGCTGCTGCAATGAAGGCATCTACATCACTTTGAGAAGATTCATTGTTAGAAGCATTCTTCTTCTTCTCCTTGCAGTCCTTTCGGATATGACCAGGTTGCCCATAGTTCCAACATCTCACCTTGAACTTTTTACCAAGAGAATTTGATGTCCTTGTAGATTTGGATTTCGACTTCTTGTCCTTCTTCTTGCCTTTCTCCTTTGGTCTACCTCGAATAGAAAGAGCCTCTTTGGCCATCTCAGAAGACTTCCTTCACACTTCTTCAAACAAAAGCGAAGAAACCATGCCATCCATCTTGAATGTAGTTGTCATGCTTCCAATAGCCATCACCAGATGATCCCAACTGTTAGGTAACAAACACAATAGGAGCATGCAATGATCCTCCCCCTAGTCTTTACACCTATAGATGCCAGCTGAGTAACACTCATATTAAACAATTTTAGATGGTTTGCAACAAATGTACCTTCTTCCATTTTCAAGGAGTACAACTTCTTCCTTGGGAATAACTTATTTACTAGAGACTTTCCCTAATAAATATCACCAAGCTTCTTCCATAATGAAGCTCCAGAATGCTCCTCATGGATGTTCAAGAGTATAGAATCGACCAAAATCAGCCTTATCAAACCTCTCGCTTTTCTATCAATCAAATCCCAGGCCTCTTGCATCGTACTTTGTGGCTTACTTCTAGACATTGCTAACCAAAGGTCTCTATCCACCAGCAAGTCTTTGATTTTGAGTTTCCATAACTAAAATTTGTTGCCATTAAACTTTTCAATGTCTACTCTACCTTATGTACTCACCATCTCAAATAGAAACAAGTTTTAACAATGCAAGACTCCCACTGAAACAATATTAGCACAAACAATTGAGCTTTCTCTCAAGGATAACACAATGGGCTAGGCTTTGATACCACTTGAAGGGAAAATAGGGATGGATCTAATCACCCAACAATGTGGAATACATTCCCTTAACATTAATACAATAGAGGAGAAGAGAAAAAATGGTTTCTAATAGCTTCTAAAACTACTGAGATGAATACATGCAACATAAAGGATATAACATAATAATAAGCATTCACAGATAACATAGGTATTAATGTGGGAAAACCTTTTCAAATAAAAAACCCACCACACCAAGTCAGGACAATTGTATTATAGCAATAAAGATATTACATACAATATCAGCCTTCACTCTCTGATCAGCTCACAATAGCACTCAGGAAATTAACTCACTATTACAATACTTCTATCAGAAGTATACTATGAATTCTATCACTTACATCGACTTGCACTCATGCATACCTATCTGTCAACCTCACACTGAATTTACAAGTCTTCATCACATTTACCCTCTCAACCAATCCCATGGCTTCAGGTTCATGCATCGAACTTCTAGTATGCCATTGATCTTCACCGATTGCATCGAGCCACTCATTAATAACTTCACCACCCAAATTGGGTTCCTATCATTAGCTGAAATCGGCTTGCAATTATTGTTTTTACCACATTCGCCTTTAGCCAATCAAGCTGCTATCAAACTACCACGTGTCTACCAACAATTTGTTGATCTCATTTGACTTTGAGTCCAACTCGTTCAAACCTGGTTCAAACTCTCTAAGACTCTACCACTCCACCATCGAGCTGACACTACCCATCCAAGGTAAAGTGGTGAGCTCTACCGAGCTCACCCATGCTTCCCCATGCTACCATCAAGCTTGTCTTCACCCATCGCGGTATGGCGGTATGTGCCTCTGAGCTCTGCCTTGTCTTTCCCACACTACCATTGCTCCATATGATTCAACCCGCGGTAATGTGGTGAGCTCGTCCAAGCTCACCCTTTGACTCCACCAAGCTCTGCCAAAGATACCCCGTGCTACGGCCGAGTCCAACTGACCCATCTGCGGTGTTGTGGCATGACCATTTGAGCTCGCTCCTTGTCTAGACTACACTATCAATGCCCAATTTGAGTTGACCCACAGTGTGGTGGTAACCAAGAAGCTAACTGTTAGCGGTCATACCACACTACCATGGGGGCCGCTAGGCCACCGCATGCTAGGGCGGTAACTACCAGACGGATCGCATGTAGTCTCACTGCTGTCACCATGGTGAGTGGACCCACCACCCATGGTATGGCGGTAATTTCTAGGGCAACCATAGGTGGTCTCATCGTGGCCACCGTGGTGAGTGGACCCACCACTCGCAGTAAGGAAGTAACCACCAAGGCAATGCTAGACTATCGTGGTAAAGTGGTAAAGGGCAGAAGTGAAACATTTTTTGCCAAGTCCATAATGTCTAAGGCTCAAAACTAGAAGTTGAGACACAAAATTATGAACAGTTACAATGGTTAAAGATGCCTTTTCAACGTTAACAAGTGGCCCTTTGGAGGGTGGTTTCTTTTCTTCCATAACAACTAATGATTATTCTTGTCCTATGATTTTCAATCGCATGATAAAAATGTAACTGAATTAGGGATTAATGGTCCAATAAAAAATGGATATGTGTACTCTTCGACTTGAGGCTTGTTGGCTCCCTTGTTTTATAAAAGGGAATTCTAGGCTGTGAGAAAAGTCTGCTGAAATATCTGAGATATGAGAAATAAGAGTCTAGTGATACAGAGAGTATGAATGTAAGTCTAGGTTTTAAGGTTTTGAGTCAGATAAGAGAACTTGGTCAATCATGGGGTTCTTAAGCATGTTTGTGTTAAACAAGCAAATATTTTGAGTTTATTTTCTCTCCTGTTGTGATACTTTGCACGGATTATTAATAAAATATTGATCCAATATTATTTTCATTGATCTTCATTTGTTCTTTACTATGAATTACGTTTAACGATAGCTTTGGTTCAAAGGATCGATTAAATGCTTCAATTAATCATCAAGTTCTTGGAAGCTAACAATAGGATTCATAAAGAGGTAATAGACTTAGGTATAGATATGTGGATTGTAATGTGATTCATATAGATCATAGATGCTTAAGATGAAATCTGCCCTGTAGTTCAGTTTTCTCTTTTGACTCCGCACTTTGGGATATGGCACTAGAATTTTGATCAAGTTTTTATTCTCTCATGTTTTGTTTTATAGATTTAGGATATTTTTATTCAAACATTTCCTATCAATCTACTTTAGTCATGTTTACAATTCTCTATTAACCAGACCCGAGCCTTTTCAAGGAATAGCCAATTTCTTAAAGGATTTCATCCTTTTAGCATAAATGGGGAATATATTTGTGGTTTATTCATGCGCAAATGAATCGTTTAATTTTGTATGTGAAAGCACATTTTAGGGAATACCCTCGTGGATCTTATAGAGTCTGAAGTGTAGGAGAATTATCCTTATCATTGTTCTCGTCAAGTTGGCCATAAGTTTCTTGGACTTTTATTATTGAACGTGGCAAGTTCATAGAATATTTTGGGAAATATGTTTGGGTTGCAATGAAAAAAACCAATAGAATGGCGACTCCATTGGGGAACTATCACATGAAAAGTCACTAGTGCAGATCTAGTTTAGTCAAAGTCATTTGTTACAATATACTTGTTTGAAATTGTGTGCCTAATTTGTCATATTTAGCACATGTGTCTAGTTTTCCTATGTTCTTTGTCACTATGTTGGGTAATGTTCAAAATATTGTCCAAAGTCATGAGTGCAAAAGCAAAGTGCAATCACTTCATAATTCCTAATATTTTGGGTGGTGACTCTGATATCTTGAACACAAATATTCATACAAAGTATAAAAAGAAATGTGCAAAGGAAATTCCTCATACACCGAAGACCATGAAGAAGACTAGAAGCTATGCAAAAAAGAATCTGGAGCCAATGCTAGAGCTCGAACCAGGACAGGACAAGAAATGGGTAAAAGTAAATGATACCCCAAGTAAGTCTGTTTCATCTCCTATTGTTTCTTCTCCTACTTTAAATGTCGAGATGAATAGTGCTTTTAATCAGTGGAGATTTAAAATGGATCATGGTAGTTTTCCTTTTGAAATGACTCGAGAAGTTGAAGCTAATATGTCTAAAGAGGAGGAGTGATGGGGTTTCTGGGAACAGGATACATAGCTCCCAAAAGCCACAACACCTGGTACTATGTCTATTTTATTGGACAAAATTTCAGACCACAATGGACCTCTTTGAATGAGGAAGTGCCTTTTCTTCAAGATGAAGATCAGGCAGAACAACCTTATTATACCCCTGCTCCAAGTGATGTAGGAGATATCCTCAAAAATGAAACGGATATAGATAGGGATATGAAAACCTTAATTAACAAAGAAAAGAGGTTGCAAGAGATGAAAGACAATAGGGAAAAGATAAGAAAAGGTAATATGGAAAGATTCTGGACTAAGCAGTTCGAAAGAAATGCTCAAAAGAAGAAAGTTGAAAAGATGAGGGAAGAAGCAACTAAGAGAAAATCCTTTGAGGAAAGGGTGGCTAAGGTAGCTATTGAAAGGGCTCGTGAAGTGCCTAAAGCAACAATCCCTATGGGAACCTCTACCACTCTCACATATACCCCTTATATATCAGTTACGAAAACTTTAGATCCATATGTTGGATCCAAGAAGACAACCTTTGTGGACCATGGGAAAGTTCATGTTGATCAACCTAAAAAAAATTCCCACAGTTTTTCCAATTATAAAATCCATCTTAATACTAATGATGAAACAAATAATGAAACTGATCCCAGGCCATTAGATTTCCCCCAAAACCCCAAGCTCCTAAGATTGCAACTAATAAATGATCAGTTACAGGTTGATCTGAGAAAGGCAGAAATAGAAGCTACTAATGTTGAAATGGAAAGAAAGATAGCTTTCCTAAAGATATCTATACCTACCCCCCAAGCTTTCGGTTCAGGGTAGAGCGAGAATGAGTCACTGAGCAAGAATTCTAAAAAGAAAATCCCTAAAGCGGGGGGTGGTGGTAACCAAGATGGTGGAGGTGGAGGTGGTCATAAAAATGTTAGCTCCTACTCAGATAATGAAGAGGGAAGCATTGACAAGGCTATAAAGTAGGGTATTAGTGAGAAGGATAAAGGGGGAAGTGATAAGAAATATCTTGAGAAACAAAGCACCCCCAGAAATGGACATGGTGGAGGAGCACCCCAGATTGATAGATATAGACAATTGTGTTTTGGTAATATTCAGGTGTACCCTAATCCAGTCCCAGATAATGCATGAAAGCATCTCCCAAAATTCACTAGTAATAATGCTTTTAGTGGGGAAGACCATTTTAAAGCTTTTAAAGGCTTTATTGAAGACTTTGAGCTATGGGATGATGACGTAGCAATGAAATGCTTTATGCAGTCATTAGTTGAAGATGCTAGGGATTGGTATAGAGGGTTACCTGATGCTAGTATTGATTCCAGAGATTCTTTTTGCAAAGTTTTCAGGGAACAATATGGGGATCAGAATGACCCTAGATTTAAATTAAATGATTTCAATAACATTACCAAGGGACATAATGAACTAGTTACTGAGTTTAATGCTAGTTTCCAAAAGGCTATGACAAGAGTTCCTGCATACTTAAGGCCTAATGAAAGTGCATGTTTAGTTGTATATGGTAATGCCTATGATGCTAAAATGTGTTATTTACTGAGAGATAAGGACCCTCAAAATTTGAGGTAGGCATATAAGATGGTGGTGAACATTGAAGATAATAGAAGAGCTTCTGGTAAAATGAGGAGAAGAGAATATCCCAAATCTCTTAAAGGCACAAGGAATCAAACCGAGAAGGTTAGTAAACCCATTGTTGCTGATGAGAAGATAGATCAAGTCCTTACCCTATTCCAAAAATAAGAAAAAATTGACAAGCCTCATTTTCAAAGAAATGAAAGGCCCCCCAGGCTACAAGACTATCCCTATAATACTAACTGAAATAATGGAAAACCCTTGCAAGGAAATCAGAGAAACAATCAAGTTCCACCTGATCCTTTATAGAAGCATTCTTTGAATGCCACAACAAATTTACCACGGTGTGAGGTGTGTGGAATGCCACATTTTCCACAATAGTGTGTAGTAGCACAAAACATGGTAGAATCTCAGGATGACTAGGGAGATGCTTAGTCTCCCCATGATTAGGATACGATGACAAATGTATTATTAGGACCAGCTGATCTGGCCTTTGATGATTATTCCTTAGATGATGAGCCTTGTGGCAGGGATGTTGATATTTAGAGACAACATAATGATGTACACCACTAACAAGTGTTTCCGAATGAAGGAGACAATGATGACTATTTTGTGAATGAATTAGAGGTGGATAATACTATTTTGAGAAGACCTTCTAATGAAGAAATTGAAAAATACACTTTTTCTAGGGCAAGGAATAACATACAATTGAGAAATAGAATATTTCCAGGTGATTCAAGTAAGCCTTGCATCCTGTTCATAAAGGAAAAAGATGTAACTAGAACAAATACCAGTTTGGAGGCTAAGAATGTCGATTCAAAGCCCGAGGAAACAACGGATCCCAGGATACGGGAAAAGAAATTTGATAAGACCAAGACAAATAATGAAGTTGTACCCCAAAACATCAAATACAAAAATCAAAACCCTCCTAATGATGAAACTCCTAAGGGAAAAGAAAAGGTAATTTCTGAAAACGAAAATTTTCCTGAATTACCAAAGTACACTTCAATAGACATGTTTCAAGTACTTTCTCAATTTAGGGTTATTGTTCCTTTCGTAGAAATGATGTGAATAGATGAAAATAAGGACAAAAATATTGCACTCATTAACAATATTCCTACAAATAGAAAGAGTAAAGTGGTTTCTGATTAGATAAATTCAAAAGAGGATCAAGAAAAGAAAAAAATTGTGGAAGAAAATATCACAAAAATCCCTCAAATATACCTAGGAACTACTATTATTGCTAATCCCAACCATGTCAATCCATTTTTCTTAAGCCTAATTATTGATGGGAAAATGTTGAGAAATTGTATGATTGACTCAGGAGCTTCTAGAAATGTGATGCCAGTGAAAATAATGCATGCAATGGGTTTAAACGTAGACAGTACATATGGTAAATGTTATGCAATGGATTCTCAAGAAGTGCCTATCATAGGTATTATAAATAATGTTCCATATAGACTGGAAACATTTCCTAAGAAAGAGCTACACATGAGTGTTACAGTGGTGGATATCCCACCTACTTATGGCATGTTACTATGTTGGCCTTGGAATGCTTCAACAGGTGGAAGCATACAGTGTGATTTGTCTTTTGCTACATTTTCTATTGAACAAAAAGATTTTAAAGTAGATAGGGAAAAGAGAGCCCCTCACATTATTGAAAATGTGGAAGAACCGCTAGAGCCTATCAGAATTAACTTTGTGGAAATTGATCTAGAAAACTTTCGTGTTGAGGAAGATAAAATAGAAGAATAGATCTAGTCAACATCTATTGATAAATAAGTACTGAAGATATCATCAGAGGGTGACTTATGGATAATGAATTTTGATGGAGCTTGTTCCAGAGATGGCTCAAGAGTAGGAATTTTCTTTACTTCCGCACAAGGTAAAACATTCAAATATTCCTTCTTGTTACAGTTTGCCTGTACTAATAATGCTGCTGAGTATGAGGCTCTCATACTCGGTCTAAGGATAGCTTCAAAGAATGGTATTAACGTGTTAAAATTTTTGGGAGACTCTAAGATAGTTGTTTCCCATATTGGATCCCATTTTACAGCTAAAGATAAAAGACTTAGACAATACAGAAATCAAGTATGGTATACTATTGAAGGATTTAGTGCTTTTGGTATTGAATGGGTCGAAAGAGGACAAAATGCTAAGGCTAAATTGTTAGCAAACATAGCTGTCAAACTTGATGACATCACCTTTGGTCGCATCTCACAAATAGAAGTGAAAACTAGGCCTACAGTACCTGATAACATCTACAACTAGCAAGTGTTTGGTGATGACATAGACATTTTGAAATTCTTGCATTGTGTGGATCAATTTGAGAGCCAAGAAATTGATTTTGGCTTGTTTGTAATTGAAATTGATGGGAAGGAAACCTTGTTTGGGAATGAGGTGATTCATCTAAAAAAAAATACCATCCCTCAGGGCTTAGTTGCCCTTGAAAGGGTTTTTGATGGTCCGGACATGTCAAATACTAAGCAAGCACCCACTCATAAGGAGGACCTAGAAGAAATAAACTTAGGAACAAAAGGTGCTCCTAAGAAGGTTTATGTTGGAAGGAAAATGAAGCCCCATGTTAGAAGCATGTTGAGTACTCTACTTAGAAAATATAGAAATTTTTTCACTTGGTCATATGAAGACCTTAAATCATATAGGGAGGATCTTTTCCAACATGAAATCCCATTGAAACCTGACATGAAGCCTTTCAGGAAGAAACAAAGACCGATTAACCCTACCCTGCAACCCAAAATGTAGGAAGAACTTACTAAACTAAGGGAGGCAGGAATCATCAAACCAATTAGGCACTCATCTTGGGTCTCTAACTTAGTGCCTATTAGAGATAAAAATGGCGACATCAGGTTATGTGTTGATTTTAGAAACTTGAATGTTGCTTCTTTAAAGGATAATTACCCACTGCATAATATGGAGGCTATATTGCAAAAGGTCACAGGATGTGAACTGTTATCCATGACGGATGGATTTTCTATTTATAACCAAGTAATGGTCAAAGAGTCTGAGCAATTCAAGACTGCTTTCACCACACCATGGGGGACATATGTTTATGTAAGAATGCCATTTGGACTAATAAATGTTGGAGCAACTTTTCAAAGGGCTATGGATCTAGCCTTTGCAGATTTTGTTGATCTATTCCTTTCAATTTATCAGGAATAATCTTACTTCCCATAGAAATAGTGAGGAGGACTATTGTTCTCATTTAGAGAAAAAAATTATTAGAGCTTTGCAATATGGGATATCTTTGAATCCTATGAAGAGTGCCTTCAAGGTAAAAGAAGGAAAACTGTTGGGGCATCTTCTTTCAAAGGATGGGGTTTAGATTGATCCTGAAAGAGTGGCTGCTATTAAAATAATTACACAGCCAATAAATGTAAAGGGCATGCAATCTTTCTTTGGACAGATAAATTTTTTAAGAAGGTTTGTCACAAATCTTGCTGAGACTGTTCGCCCAATATCTAAGATGCTGAAAAAAGGAGAAAAGATAGTATGGATAGGGGAGCCATCCAAAGCCTTCTAGGCTATCAAAGATGCAATCAAGTAGGCCCCTATTCTCAAGTCACCTGATTACTCAAAACCACTCCAATTTTTTACTTTTGCATCTTTTCATACTATAGTCGGAGTGTTATTGTAGAAAAACAATGATGGTTTTGAGCATCCAATCGCATTATTTAGTAAATCATTGTAGGTTGTGGAATTAAAATATGATATATTAGAAAAGTAGGCATATGCCCTGGTAAAGGAAGTTAAGAATTTCAAGCCCTACCTGATGGGAGCAATTGTTGTTGCATATGTGTCAATGGTTGTAGTTAAAGATATTTTCACCTAGCAAGAGACCACAAGAAGGAGATGTAGATGGATAAATAGAATCCAAGAGTTTAATATTGACATACAAATCACCAAGCTTGTAAGGGGTCAAGGTTTACCAAAATTAATGGCTGAAAAAAATCTAGAGGCAAATCAAATAAACCAGATAGAGCAAAAGAACATTGCACCTATCTATGATATGCAAACTTGTGGCTGGTATAGGAGGATTGTTGAGTATTTACAAACAATGCAATACCCTAAACGTATTCCCCTTACTGAGAAAAGAACCCTTAAATTACGAGCAATTAGATATTTCATTAGTGACGGTGAGCTCTGGCGGAGGAACCCTGAAGGTATTATACTGAGATGTGTGGATGGAGACCAAGTTGAGGATCTACTAATAGAAATGCATAAAGGATCTTGTGGGGGCCATTACATGGCTAAGACAACAACTCATAAAATTTTAAGAGCAGCATACTGGTGGCCTACTATATTCAAGGATGCTCACAGGTATGTAAAAATATGTGACACATGTCAAAAGTTTGTTGGTAAATTGAAATTTTCTGGTAATTTTCCATTGAGACCTGTGTTTGTTTCAGCTCCTTTCCAGCAATGGGGTATTGACTTCATAGGGGAGATATCTAAAAAATCTAGCGGAGGAAATGTATGGATATTGGTGGAAACTGATTACTTTACTAAATGTATTGAAGCAATCCCAGCTACAAGGGCAACAAGTAAAGTTTTTATTGATTTTTTGACTGATAATATCTTAAGCCGATTCGGGGTACCTGAAAGAATTGTTTCATACAATGCAATGTGTTTCAGGTCAAAGGAATTTGTTAATTTCTGTAATCAATATGGTATAATTGTTTCATATTCTTCCCCTTATCATCCCCAAGGAAATGGATAGGCAGAGTCTAGTAATAAGAGCCTGATGCAGATCATCAAGCGTATGATCAAGAAGAACAAAAAGGCTTGGGATTCAAAATTAAAACTAGCACTGTGGGCTAACAAGACAATTGTCAAGAAGGTAATTGGTCATTTGCCTTTTAACCTAGTTTATGGGATGGAGGCATGTATCCCACAAAATAACCTATTGAATATGTACAAATTTGTCTAAGAATATGATGATGATGTATGTGATGAGATGCAACATAGAATGGATGAATTGAATCAACTGGACGAAACTAGAAGAGAGGCTCATAATAGAAATGAAAGACTACAGCTTCAGGTAAAGCACCTCTATGACAAAAATGTAGTTGAGAGAAAATTTGATATCGAAGCAATGGTGTTGCTCTGGAATGCAAGATCAGAAGATAAAGGCAAGCATGGAAATTTTGATCCCCTCTAGCTAGGCCCATATATAATTATGGATACACATGGAGAAGATTCATATTTCTTACAGTCACTTGTAGGTGAAGTTCTTGAAACACTATTTCTCTTGAAGTAGCTCATTTTCCATGTATGTTGTATAGTCCTGTATGTAGTGTATATAGGTTTGTTGTTTTTGTTTTGTCTTTTTGTCTGCTTGTCTTGTTTGGACAAGTCCTTGGTTTTGGTTCTCTATATCTAGTCTACATAAACATAGATTCTAGAATCTTGCTATGCCCACAGGGGGCATACATCCCCAGTTGGAGCCACTGGTGGAGCTTTTAAATTCTTCCCCTTGTGAGTTTATTTTATTTTATCCTTGGCTCTAATTGGTTAGGTTTTAGGTTTTACAAACGAGTCTGGGTCATATGTGTTCTTTTCAAACATTGACTTATTATTAGCAGTGGCTAGTCGTTTAAGTGTGGTCATAACCCCTTATGGTCATGACTTTACCGACCCCTCTCTACCTATCCTCTCGGTCTTTTTCATCCTGACCGCATTTTATTTTTCCTTAGTGTCGGGTTGGTAAATTTTTTTAGATTAACCTCTAAAAAATATTTTCAACCTCAAGGGTCGTTTCCCCGTCCACTCAATCAGTCCCCTTTTATAAATAATTTTTTTCACATGTGTAGATTATGTAGCTGTCAGATGGAGTGATCTGCATCTGGATTGTTCCTCACAAACCTCGCAAGGTTTCCTGCTGACATTATAAAAGTAGTGTGAGGCATGCGAGATGCTACCACCTATCGCATATGATTGTGGGGACCAATTTTTGTTCACTGATCGATGATGGATGCTGGTGCTGACAACTATTTCTTTACTGACACATCATGGTCATTCCTCACTGATCTCGCGTAATTAAAACTTTAGTTTTAATAATGTTGTGAGGTGTGTGAATTGTTGACGTGTGGACATTGATGTTGTATGATGGATGACCAAGGTGGCTCCCATTCAGTTTTGAGGTGGTGTTTGGTAGGTGTTTTCATGTTCACCTAAAGATTGGTGAATGGACGTGGCATTTTCAAACTGTTTTGACTCAATCTGAGCCGTTCTCCTAGCTTACATTATTTTTGATCAACGACTCGCATTTGAAATAGGTTGGTGTTTTATTATAGCCATTTTATCTCATGCAAGTGAATAGTAATGGTTGAGTTTGAATCTGCTCTCATAATTAAATGCTAAAAGATCAAAAAATTGATATTTTCATGTGTATCTCCACGCTAAAGAGGAATTGCCTGGTGTCAAGCGAAGCAAGCTGTCTTTGTGATTTTCTAGCCTCACTGTCATTAACATTTTGCAAGTGAAACCGTAAGTAACACATATACCATTTCTTGTGTTTTCAGAAGGTTTTATGGTTGCTTGAAGAACCATTATCGATTGCTTCTTGTTCTGTTCCTGAAGGATTGTTCGAGTATATTTTCTTTAAAGTATCTTAAAGCTTTTCTTGATAATTGATGTGGCTTCTATAATTATGAAGCATTTTCTGTTTAAAGCTATAGGGTGCAAGTTATAATTGTTAGACATATAAAAACCCTAGCTCGAGTTATTCTTCATCTTGTATAAATGGCACCCAAGGCTCGAAGCTCTGGCTTTGAGGCCACTACTAGACCTTTTTCCCAGGATATTATAGATTTAGTAAAGCCCTCTAATAGAAATATGCCCAAGGGAAAGGATTTGTTCTATGGGCCCTTGCTCATGGAAGGATTAACTACCAAGCAATGTGTGGCTCGAGATGTTGAATTACCATATACTAGATGGTAGTTGTTCCCAAATTGGTTTAGGAATAGGAATTTATGTGTTCCTTTGTGTAACCCATGGAAGTTGGATTTGGGCAAGCTGGTGGATCCTAATGTCTACTTGGATGTAGATTTATTGAAAGATGTTGCTGTGAGGTATGACCCTATAACCAAAGTTGTTAGAACGCACTCTGGCATAGAAATGGTAAAGATAACCAAGGAGGAAATTGCAGAAATATTTGGTCTACATGAATGGAGTCAAGATATGGTTGCCATAAATCTCGAGGCTTTTAGAGAAGAATATATTAATACCAAGGGTTTGTTTAGAACATCTCTTTTGGTACCTCATTTGGCAACCTCACGAAAAGGAAAGAATAAGAAACATGTAGTAATTGGAAAGAATGAGCCAGAGCCTTTTCCTATAAACTATTTCTCTAACTATTTCAAGAAGACAGTTTTTTCCTTGTACCAAGTTCTGGAAATTAGTTTGAAGAATACTCTTCCTACCAATGTCATGTACATGGTTGTAAACATCCAACATCCAGGTTTTAACGTGGTATATGATTTTACCACTTATTTTGTAGAGAAGATGCATGGGGGTCTAGTAGCTCTAAAGCAAGGAAAGAAGTGGGCTGGTTTTAGATGGTATTCCCTATTGATTCACATGTTTCTATATAGGGGCTAGGTAGTGTTTGAAGTGGACATGGAATTGAAGAAAAAGGAGGGTAGTATTGAAATTCCTATCCAATATTGGACTACGATCCTTGATATGCATGATCACAAGTTTGATTATGTAACGTTCCAAAATGTCTTTGGATCCCAATTGAAGAAGGATATAGTTCTTGATCCTCCCAGGATTCCTAATGAGATTCATGATTTAGTGAGTCCGATGGAGAGAAGGCCTGAAGTGAAATTGACACATAATTGGGGAGATATTATCCCTTACCATAATACAACAATTTTTAGAGTATATGGAACAAATGTCAACCCTTATGTTTTTTCAAGGGATGTGCCTCTAATTATTGGATTTCTAGAAATCATGAGATAGTTGGGGTGTTCTCAAGAAGTACATCTGCTAGTAGAACAAAAGAAAGGGTCTTTCTTCCATGAGTATACAGAGTTTGCTGATTTTGTTATGGCAAAGGGAGGATGGAAGGATTTGTACACATTGCTTAGACCTTATAGATTAAAGATTGTATGCCTTAGGAATCATGATCCTGAGGGTTTTATCTCTCAAATGAAGGCTAAGCATTGGACTGGAACTTTTGTCCATAATTATTACTTTCCTGAAGATATTATCAGGAACATTTTTTATTTAGATGTACAAGATGAGAAAAAGGAAAAATACCTCACCTTTACCAAGATGGTGAATAGAAAACAAGAAAAGATACCTACTTTCAATCCTATACCTAGTATTAATGGTGAGTTCAATAGGGATATGTATGCCATTGACAATTTTGAGAGTTTGGTGGGGATTTTGAAGGATGAACGGGTTGTGGAAGAGAGGGGAAAGTCACAAAATATCGAGTACCTTGAAGTGAGGTTTGAGGAGAGGCCTACTTATTAGCCTCCAAAGAAGATAAAGGTTATCTCTAGGAAAAGGGGAAGTAGGGCTAGTGAAGTTGCTAAAAATGTTGCACCATCTTCTTCAAGGCAGTCATTACCAAATATTGTTGACCAGACATGCCCCTCGTCACCAAAAAGACAAAAAATTGAAAGAACATAGTTGGTTGATTGTGATGGTGATGAGGATGAAGAGATCATTATTACTCTTGACAAAATGCATCAAGGAATGCCATCTTTCCCATTGGACATTCCATCAAGTTGTAGGGTAGTTTCTCTAAGGTTGGGAAAATATGAAATAAGGGGAATAATAAATAATGATGATCTAAGAATGGAGGCCTGTAGAGATTTCATGATGGATGACTCTTTTATCCAGACCAAAGCTTTTAAATATTTTGTGTGGAGAGCACATGTCTCATTATATAATGAGAAGGCGGCATAAGAAAGAAGTTTGCACCCTAATCTTCTAGAGAAGGTAATTCAATCTAAGGTCAGAGAACAGATGAAGGAAAAATTCAAAGAAATAACACCAAAGTAGGGTCGAGCATTAGTATAGAAGAGTGGAGTATTGTTACTTCCTGAATGGGATATTGCCGATGTTGTGGTGTTTGATACAATAAGAATGGCCAATAGACCACTTTTTACAGCTGATGAAGAAGCTATGCTAGCACTTAAAGGGTCAGCTTTTGGTGAAGAGTGGGATGCTCTGGCAATCTGGTCTCTGTCTACTAGATCCAAGAAACCAATTGTTGCAGAACCATCTGATTTCAGTTGTCACTTAGTTGTAAGAAGATTTGTTGATACCCCAGCATTGGAGGTTGTTGATATGGTAGTAAATGTTGCCAAATTCATGAGGGCAACCATTGAGGATCTGACCAAGGATCAAGATAATCTCAAAGGCCAATACAATGATATTATTATTGAATATGATAAGAGTCAACAAAAGGTGGTAGATCTTGAAACTGAATTGGCCTTATTAAAAAAAAAAATGTAAAAATTGAGGTCTCAAGGGCAGGCTAGTTCTAGCCACACTGTCTCTGATCCACTTGTGGAGCAATCTCAACCCTCTTCACAAGAAAATTCCTTAGCTATTGTTCCATTTAACATGGGACAAGTTCATATTGTAGTTGAAAGGGCTAATAGCCCAGGAGGAGGACTCTCTATGGAGAAATTAATTCAGAAAGTTAAGGAATATAAGGATATGGTGTAGCAAATCCGGGAGTCTACAGGAAGGAGCAATTTGATGATTGTGGACACTGTGCTGAAACATTTTAACAAGAAGGTCTCGGGAAAACTGAATAGCATTCATACAAATTATGCTCTAATGTTGCAAGCACTTAGGATGTTCCCAAGAGATAGAGAGGTGGCCACCCCATTGCTGGATAGATGGAGCCCCAGAATTGAGAAATTGAAATTCATGGCAGTGGGAGCAAAACAACATGGGGATAAGTATCCTATGGTTATTTCAACTTATGAATTTGTCAAGGAGTTGTGGAGCAGAATTTTCAGGGGTATGTTGCCCCTATGGAGTTAAAGATCAAAGGGTTAAAGGCTATATATGATGGAAAGGACTTAACTCCTTTGCCACATATTCTACATAGTCAAGATGAGGTAAACACTTTGCAGATTTGGAGGATCATATGACTAATATCATGATTTCTTAGACCCATGAGATATGCAAAAATGTTGACATTATTATGCTAGAGAATACATTGGAGAAATTGTCATTTTTCATCAGTTTCTTAGAGAACTTTGATAAGAAGGCCACGTCAGTAATGTTGAAATATGCACCCTATCGAGATAAGATTGATCAAGTTATGGCTTTCAATTGGTCATCCGAGGATGATTTTGAATTATGGAAAAAGGTGTTTATGGATGAATTTGAAATATGAATACTATATGTGGGAAATGCAACTTGGTCATGTATAATACAGGTCTAGCCTCAGAGTTTATATTTGAAAATATGCAAATTCCTTTCAAATTCAAGTACAAGGTGCTGAGGTGGAATAAAGTGTTGCAATGGTTAAAGATGCCTTTTCGACATGAACAAGTGGCCCTTTGGAGGGTGGTTTCTTTTCTTCCATAACAACTAATGATTATTCTTGTCTTATGCTTTATAATCACATGATGAAATGTAACTGAATTAGGGATTAGTAGTCCAATAAAAAATGGACATGTGTACTCTGTGGCCTAAGACTTGTTGGCTCCCTTGTTTTGTAAAAGGGAATTCTGGGCCATGAGAAAAGTTTGTTAAAATATCTGAGATATGAGAAATAAGAGTCTAGTCATATAGAGAGTATGAATGTAAGTCTAGGTTTTAAGGTTTTGAGTCAGATAAGAGAACTTGGTCAATCATGGGGTTCTTAAGAATGTTTGTATTAAACATGTGAATGTTTTGACTTTAGTTTCTCTCTTGTTTTGATACTTTGAATGGATTATTAATGAAATATTGATCCAAGATGATTTTCATTGATCATCATTTGTTCTATTATGTGAATTACATTTAACAATAGCTCTGGTTCAAAGGATCGGTTAAATGCCTTAGTTAATCAGTAAGTTCATGCAGGCTAACAATAGGATTCATAAAGAAGTAATAGACTCAGGTATAGATATGTGGATTGTAATACGATTCATATAGATCATAGATGCTTAAGATGAAATTTTCCCTCTAGTTCAGTTTTCTCTTTTGACTCTATGCTTTGGTATATGGCACTGGAATTTTGATCATGTTTTTATTCTCTCATGTTTTTTGTTATGGCTTTAGGATATTTTTATTCAAACATTTCCTATTAGTCTACTTTAGTCGTGTTTGTGATTCTCTATTAACTAGACCTGAGCCTTTTCAAGGAATAACCAATTTCTTGAAGGATTTCATCCTTTTAGCATAAATGGGGAATCTATATGTTGTTTATCCATGTGAAAATGAACCGTTTAATGTTTTATGTTAAGATCATTTTTCTAGGGAATACCCTTTTGGATCTTATAGAGTCTGAAGGGTAGGAGAATTAGCCTTATCGCTGTTCTCATCAAGTTGGCCATACGTTTCCTAGACTTTTACTATTGAACATGGCAAGTTCATAGAAAATTTTTGGAAATACATTTGAGTTGCAGTAAAAAATTCCAACAAGTTGTGTGTTTGGAGATGCGTCTCTTTGAAAAAGAGGCCTAATTGTGGCCTAATTCAGCTTTAAAAGCTGGATTTGGGACAGTTGCAAGTGAGTTTCAAATCTGTGAGAGAAGGCCATAATGGGTGCCTAGTTTGGAGCATAGCCAAGGAAGTAAACTATTTGAAAAGATGCCTTAGTAAAATGTGGTCTCATGGAATTCCATGACAAGCAAATGCAATTGCAAGCTGCTCGTAGACTTATTACTTATGCTATGTGAAGTAATTGCATCACTACTTATGTTGACTTTAGAAACACCTACATTATAGTTGAAATTTTGTCATCTATCAACATCTAGTTATTACTTATGGAATGTGAAGTAATGCTTTGAATTTGAATGATGTGCAATGCAAAGTAATCAATGATATCAATATAAACTACACAAATCTATTAAGTACAATTCATTAGTTAAAATCTTTGTTCTTTTACCTGTGTGAAGGTTTGACTAAATCCACTGGCACCAAGAGTTGTTCCCTTGAAACCTCCAATATTAGCCTATTTAACATTCAAAATCAAATATTAAAATACCATTTGTAAAATAATGGTATTAACATGTAATAAATTTATAATTGTTTACTAGTTACATACCCCACCGATAGGTGTACTGTAGAAATAAGTAGGTGTAGGGCCGGTGTATCATGTACATCAACATTGTGACCCTGCAAGTTTATTAAAATCATACAGCGATATTAGTTAATCTTGCATTTCAAAATTAAAATTTAATAAATTAAATTCAATGAACATGCTAGCTTTTACTTGACTATCAATGCCATACACGTCATGCAAAATGTCAGCTGCCCTCTCCATCTCCATAGCTATAGATGGATCCTATGCAATAGCCTCTTGAGTGTCAATGGGGTCATATGAACAAGTCACCCCGCAAGATTGACACACATGGGATCGAAACCCACCTATCAAAGACTCCCCTAGATGGTGTTGTACAAGAGGGCTAACATGTTGGATGACACTCTGTGTCAAAGAGTTGATGGCCTGCAGAGTCTCTATGTTGGCACTCTCATTCGCGATGGAAGGGATGATGATATGCTCATGAGGTGGCCTAGCGAGAGTTCATCTCACTTGTCGCCTAGGATCCACCTATGCACCAAGTCTATCTTGTGTCGACCCCCCACCTCTCCCCTTAGAGTCCCTCATATCAAAATAATTTAGGATTTTGTTCAAGATGAACTCAACATATAGTTTCCTGAAGAAATACTACGGGACTTCACAATTGTTGCATGGTGGGTCATCAAAAACCATGTACCACCTATCCCAAAAATATTTTGTAATCTCTTGGTGGTTGCACCAATGAATAGGAAACCTCTTTGGATTGAGGTAGAGATTTACATTTAATTGTGGGTTAGTGAATAATGCACACAAATCTAATTTTGTAATTTTTAAATCTTTTACATCTTTATATGACAATTTATCTTGATAAAAAGCCCTAGCCACCTGCCTCCTATCCTACCAACTAGATAATTGTTTTCTGATTGAATCTACATTTTTTAACATATCTTGTAATAAATTTTATAGGGTCATTCTTCCCATAGTTTAACCATTTGGATTGTTCAACCTCCCGATTAATTAAATCCTCAATTTGTTTTCTATTGTTCTTAATTTCACCCATTAAATTTTGTTGAGTGCCAGGAGGTTATTGATGGATTGGTGGAGGAGGTTGTTGTAGTGGTTGAGGATTTTGTTGCTGAGGATTTTCTTGTTGAGGATTTTGTTCTTTCTATGGATTTTGAGGAGGGTTTATAGGTTGATTAACATCTCCTACAATTTCAAAAAATAAATATCAAATACAACCTAAAACTAACAAATTAAAAAAAAATTCAAACAATCTTTACCTCTTTCACCTCCTCATCGATGTGGCGGCATCCTGGCCATGAATCAACAATCGTTGATGAAGATATTTGCACAAAACCACCTCCTAGAATGCGAGTGTGCAATTCTGAGTTTTTTGGCCGCGGACAACAAAAAAACCAGTCACAAAAGAAAATGAAATTTGATTCTTCTTTTTTCTTTCAACATGCCATAACATTATGGGCTTGTGGTGGCCGAGCCTCAAGCTCGACACACCAAGCCATACCGCGAGTGCGTTATAATGCACTCGTGTTATGAGTTTTCAAATTTTTAAAAAAAAGTGGCCATGAAATTGCTACCCATCTTCATGCACTTACCTCACAAAACTAGATCAAGGTGACATTAAGTCCAATTTATCATTAATTATTCACAAGTCAAGCAAGGAAAAGTAGAAGGGATAATTTTTCAATGACTCCACTTTCCTTTTTCAGTTGGGGCAGCATTGACGTTACTTTGATTTTCACATAATACCAAATCACCTTTATTGAATAACTGAGGGATGAAATTATCATTTTAATTATGCTACATTCTTCTGTAATAAGATTTAAGGTGCTCAAGAGCATTAATTTATTGTTCGTCAAGCATTTCAAGTTGATGCAATCGTTGTTCCTTATAAGTATTGTCATCAACAAGTCCTTGAAGAGTGATTCCTAATGAAGGAATCTCTAAGTGCAAGGGAATTATTGCCTTGGTGCCTTAGACAAGGTTATAAGGGGTATTCCCAATTGATATTTTTACATTCATACAATAGGCCCATAGCACATATGTTAGTTGTGGGTGATAGTCTTTACTATCTTTTCTTATTGTTTTCCTTAATATTTTTTTGAGGGTTCTATTAGGTTATTTGGCTTGACCATTAGATTTTGGGTAGTAGGGTGTTTCAAAATGTTATTGTATGCCAAACATTTCTAAGAGATTATTCACATCCTTATTCTTAAATGGAGTCTCATTGCCTGAAACTAATGAGAAAGGAATTCTTACACGAGCAATAATGTGTTCCAATACAAACCGACATATTGCATCGGTAGTATTTGAATGAAGGGGAATGACTTACCCCCATTTCATGAAATAATGTATCATGGTAATTATGAATTTATGTCTAGCAAAGGAGGGTGGTGATATTTTTCCTATAAGATCCAAACCCCATTTCGAGAAGGTCCAAATAGGAACTTGTGTACAAAGCTCAAAACTAGGAGTGTGAAATAAATTGCTATGCTCTTGAAATTTGTGACATTTCTTAGCGTATGTAAGGAAATCTTGTTCCATATGTCTCCAATAGCATCCTATGTAGATTAGCTTTTGAACTAATGATCTTCCTCCAAAATCATCTCCACAAGCACCTGCATGAGCTTCTTCAACTGCAATGGGGATTTCAGATTGTTTAAGGCATTTGAGTAAGAGACCATCAAAGGATCTTCAATACATCACCGACAAGAATTATATATCTAGATGCAAGTTTTTGAAGGTGAGATTTAATATTCCTAGTTGTTAGCTCAAGAGATGTACTTTCTTTTAAATAATTAAATATCGGTGTGTACCTTTCATTGGATCTTTCCATGGTGGTTGATAATACTTCTACTTTAGATTTTATCGATGGTTTCATAATTGTGTGCACAATAAATATGGAATCTTTTGAAGGACCTTGAGGAGATGTCAGAGAAGCTGCACTTGCGATTAAATCTGCATATTGATTATCTTTTTGTGGGATGTTATCAATGGTGTATGAATAAAACTTGTCTAAAAAATTCATTGTGAGATCCTTATATTTTGATAATTTTTCATGCTTCACTTGATATGTCCCATTTATTTGTTTAATGAATAATTGTGAATCACTGAATATTTTAGTATTTCAAGCTCCCAGAGTCAAATCAGTGCGTAATCCAACAATTAACACTTCATACTTTGTGGTATTGTCCATGCATAGGAAGTTTAAGTGATAAGACAAGGGAATAGGCTCTCCCTTGAGTGGGGTTATTATAACCCTAGCACCGGAGCCCATTTTACACTTAGAGCCATCAAAATATAACTCCCATGTATCCCTTTCAATTGTCAACACATTATTGTCGATGAATGAATCATTATTAGGTAATGCTAGGGGAGATGGAGCATCAACTAGTTGGTTGGTCAAGGCTTGTCCTTTAATTTCTTTTTGTGAAACAAACTTAAGGTCAAAATCAGTTAACAACATAACCCACTTAGCTAAACATCCAGATAAATTTGTTTCAGCAAAAAAATATTTTAAAGGATCATATTTTGTCATCACATGTATTTCAGCATTCAATAAGTAATGTCTCAAGGGTATGTGCAGGATCATCATGGAAAAAAAGGCCCTTAAGTGGCAATGAAAATTCAAAAAATTAGAGTTAGGCAACTTGACATAAAAAATTGAACAAGTTATCTATATTGTTTGAAAAATATGTAAGAATAAAATCTGTAGAAAATTGAATGTAGTTTCTAAACTACTAGGTTTATTTAAATCAAAACAAAATCTATTTGGTGAAAATTTGAAATTTCAATGTAGTAGTACTTAAATTTTAGTGAAAAAATAAGAAGTAGGTGTCTGTCTTACCACCCTAACCACAATAAAATGAAAATATATTTTTATAATATTTTAGATATAAGTAGAGGAATCATGTCCCGATGTGATACATATTTTTTTGTAATTTTGTCCAAGTAAATAATTAATTATAATTTTTTTATCACAACTTTTAAAAAATATAAAAACTCATATGTCTGACCACCTTAACTTGGTCAAAACTCCATGAAATTCATTTTTTTTAATCCTATAGTATGCAAAGCATAGAATGTGACACATGTTTCAGATACAAAAATGTGATACCATTTGAAAGCTATAGATGTTTTTCAATTAGCCTATCAATGAGGACTTTAGTCATAATTCAAATAGAAAATGAATAATAATTATTTATTAAATTCAAAGTAAAGCATAATTTATATTGGTGGAAAGCTAAGAACATCTTTTAAAAACCCTTTTCATTTCATCAATTTTGGGTAAGAAAAGAAGTCATCAACCACATGGGCCATCATATCACTTACATATCACCAATTTTTGGCCCATCATGATCCTGCACATAGCCTCAATTTACTAGTCACAAATACAAGAGGCAAACATTGTTTCTCTATCGGTGTGTTTTGTGTCTTGTAATCAATCAGAGTTCAGTTAATGTAATATATAGGATGTTCTTTACCATTTTTGTCTTGTCGAGCCAACTATGTTGTGAGGACATGGGCCGATGCTACTAGATAAAGGATAAATGATTTGTATTGCATATAAATTTATAAAATAGGTGGGGTGGCAAGATAATCTTTCAAAATATCAAAAGCTTGTCTATTTTCCTTTTTCCAATTAAACTGAACTTCTTTCTTAAGGAGATGTGTGAAGGGTAACATTCGGTCCACTAGGGATGCTACAAAATGACAGATAGCCTGAATTATTCCTTGTAAGGAGAGTAATTGTGAAATTTTTCTAGGAGGTGGCATGTTAACTATAACATCTATTTTCTTCATGTCCATCTCAATGCCTCTATGAGATATGATAAAACCTAAAAAATTTCCACTACCTATGCCAAAGACACACTTTTTGGATTCAATCTTATATTGTATTTTTGTATTCACTTGAATATCTTTCGAAGGATATTCAAATTGTCTTGTCAAGTTAAATATTTGGCTAGAATATCATCAACATAATCTTCCAAAATATTATGTATATAATTGTGAAATATCAATGTAATAGCTCGTTGATATATGTTTCCCCTACATTCTTTAATCCAAAGGGCATCATTACCAAAAAAAATGTTCCTGAAGCTATGGTAAATGTTGTTTTGTATTGATCTTTAGGGTTGATGAAGATTTTATTATATCTAGAGAATCCATTCATGAATGACAACAAAGCATGTCCCACAGTTGAGTTCACTATCATGTCAATATTAGGAAGGGGGAATTCATCTTTTAAAGATTCTTTATTAAAATCATGAAAGTTCATACACATCCTAATATGATTATCAGGATTCACAATTGTGATAGTATTCAAGATTTGTTGGTGTTTTATTTTTCTTGCTAGGCTTTGAAACTCTCTAAGAGGTAGCCAACCTCTATGTTTAAGAATTCTCAAAGTTAGTGGCCAACTGACAAGATTCAGTCAAAGATTGAAATCTCCTACACTTTTGGCTTTGCAGGACCAAGGTGGGTCAACCTATACAATGTCTAAAACTTAATTCAACCATACACATTGACATTTATTTTTATAGTAGATAATTCCCAATTCAATTAAACCACAAAGATCACTGACAACTTCAAACTTTGCTAAACTCTCAGTAGATCAATACTCATTCAACAATTGAGAGGCATAACACAACATTAAACCCCAAAAAAACAACAGGGATTTAAGAATGATTTTGCATTTATAAAATGTTTCTTAGATGCATAAAACTAAATAATAGATCAGTGCCAATTCTGGGCCGTAGAGTCAAACACATAAAATGAATTCATCAACAAACAAACTTCAACCAATGGATTTAAATTGTTAATACTTTTCATCAACTGTTAGTGTATTTCACCAACAATCCCTCTCTTATTATCAATCAAATTCTCCTTACCAAATCCCATCTACACACCTGAAATCACAATCATCTGCTCAAAGCATTTTAACCATTTCTTTGAAACAAAACAATGAACAGACAAAACAATCTCATGAAATTTGAGATGATAAATTCAAAGATACTTTGTATTATTGAATTCATATGACTAAATATGTAGAAATATGGAGACAATTTGAATATATTCATGAATGTGCAAACACCTTCATGATTTTATTTGCATAAACTAGTTGTATTTGCTCATAAAATCAGAAAATTACAGCTTACAGACTCAAGAAATAACTTAGAATTTTCAATTCTCTATCTACCCAACCCCATACAAAGTTTTTAGAACTCAATCCCAGAACCCTTTACAATTGAGAGAAGAAGAAAAAATATAGAAAACAGAAGAAACCAAGAGCAACCCTAAAACTGATTCAGAAATGCCATCTGGAAACTTCATTCACCATTGATCATCAATTTGTAAAGCCTCTCTCATCTCTCTGCAACAAACTTATTCTGCCTTCAAAACTGCCTTTGTCTCAAGTTGTTGAGCAACTGAAAACCTGCCAATGTGGAGAAATATCCATCATTCACCTAGGTGTTGAGAGAAAATATCTCTTCTCATGAAAATCTTGTCTCTGCCTTTTTATTAAACTAGTGCTACACTTTTATTTTACTTTAGCAAAGTAAAATATTCTCCCTTTGCACCTTTAAAATATTTCCCTTAGTATTTTTCCTTCATCTTCATCTGCAACAAAAAATTTCCCCTCTTTGTGAAAAATCTTCACCTCCAATGTGAAAGATATTTCTGCCCTCCGTGAAAGCCCTCTTAATTCCTCTTTACTTTGTTGCACATTAAGTATTCATTTCCAACAATTAAATTTTTTCACCTTTAATAATATCCACTATGTTCTTTCATCTTTAGCAAAGTAAAATATTTCACTTTATTATGGAACAATTAACTCCCACCTTTCATTTAATTTCAAATATTTCATTTGAAATAATTCCCCATTTTCCTCTACTCTTTACTTTCCCATTCATTTTACTTTTAATAACTTCCAGTAAAAAATCCATCATTTAGTTATGAAGGCTTTTAAAATATTCACTTGGGCCATTTATTTTTTCAGCCATGCCTTTTTTGCACATTAAAATACTTTTCCTTTCAAAAGATGAAGGAATTTAAACTTCCCCTAGGTAAAATATTCTACCCATAACCCTTTCTTCATCATTTACGTTTTTCACTCACAGCGCCTAAAATGGTAAGGATTTTAACAAAATCACTTTACTAGGAAAAAATAAATCTTACCCATGCCTTTATCCACTTGCCCAACAATATTTATAAGCATTTTATTTTTGGAAAATTTGATGTAGGCCTCCCACAAATATTTACCTATGCTCCATTTTCACATATTTAAAAAACTTTGCCTTGTGCCCTTTTATTTTACCGCCCACTTTGAAATTCCTTTATGTTTAAAGGAATACCCTCCTGAAGTGAAAACATTTTCATTGTCCTGTGTACCTTCTTTTGTCTTTCACATTTAAAAAAATCACCCATCACATTGTCTCGGGCAACATTTTAATATTTCCCCCACCAAGAACTAAAATTTTTACATTGTTTGCAAAGGCTTTAAATATTACCTAGGCCCACCATCCACATGGAGATCTTTCGCACACCCCATAAGTTTTTGCTTCCGTCATCTTTCTTTATGCGAGGTTGGTTGTCTTTAACCTTTACTACCTTAATGTTTTACATTTTATCAGGCCCACTCTGCTTGCACACTCGCAAGTTTTTTGGAAGATAATATTTTAATGCGCGAGGCTTGCGAGATTCCTCCATGTCTTTATTATTTTTTAATTTGGTAAAAGTTTAAAGTTCCCGTGCATTTTTCCTTTGAATAATATTTAAAATATTTAAAATATTATGTTTTACAACTTTAGGACATGTGGCAATTTTAATTTCAGCAGTAATCCAAGGAAATTCATTTTGAGCAAGCTGTGACACCTGGAAATGTAATTTTTTGCGTACAACCATAATCAATTATTTAGAGAAAACCCATTTCCTCCAATTTTTTGCAGCCCTTAAAATTCAGGTACCTTCTTTGTAAACTGGCCCCGGGACGTATTCACCACAACCAGAATACATTAAAATAATGTATCATATGACCTATGGTTTTTATTAAAATTGAGTTGTAGAGGTTTTAGACTAATCCAATCTGGAATAGACCTAAGAAACTAGTCAAATGACCTCTTGGAGCCTTGAAAATGTGGAGGCATATAATCATCTAACCCAAGACTGCAGTTCAACAATCAACTCAGAAAAAGGACTCTCGAGGTGAATTTTATTAAATTCCAAAGTTTCTCAGTCAGGCTTTCTACAACAATAGCTTATTCTGAACCAATTGAAACTGACCCAATTGTCATTTAGCAAAAATAACAAATCAACTCCTGGCGAGCTGTTACTAGAAACAAAAGATCATTTAGGTACCCTGAGCATGTGTGCAGAATGAATTTTCTTGAACCATCTCCCATCAAAAGATATTAATGCTGAAAGTTGGCCTTTCAAAAACTGCAGGTGCAAAATAGGAGAAATTGCATTTGGTTTCAATATGTTAAAAATAGCAAAACAGATCATGAGACTCTGAAAACTGACACACGAGCTCATCTTGGTATGGATAATGTAGAACAACATTTTTTCTGACTTAATGATCAACCAATTTCAAAATGCAAGCTCAAATGGGAGGCAACTTTGCTTGACTGAAAGTTTGCAAATAGCAGAAAAGTGCTAGAACCCTCCAGATTCACTTTTTTTAAACCTTGACAAAAATCATCATGGGAAGCTAAAAAATGACATGCATATTCATATATATCAATTGAATATGTCTACAAATGGATTTTGTACAAAAATCAACAGGGTTCAAATTACAAGCCTCCAAAGTGGGTCACTCAGACTGATTCATCAAGTGCACTTCTGAAAGTGTAGAGGCAAAATTTTTAAATGGGCATCTTAAAATTTTCAAACTTAAGAGTGCCATCAGTGGCTCCAACTGGGGATGTATTACCCCTATGGGCATAGCAAGATTCTAGATCTCTAGGGAGTAGACCAAATACTGAGTCTGTCGGGGTGCCATCAAACTGCTCCTTTATTCATCTTTTTTTCAACTTCATTTGGTGACCACAGGCCACCAAAAGAAAAATGGGAATCAACATTTACCTCTTTCGAACACAATTCTATAGAAAGAGCTGATCTCCCTCAATCTATGTTTGCCCTTGTCATACCACAATAACATAGGTGACCTTCTTCTTAGAAGCAGAAAAATGTGGTGACCACTGAAATTTTCTTGATTACAAACACTGTCAATGACATTTCTCACAACTTTTCTGAGCATACCACTGCTAGTATAATCTCTGCAATTCTTCATTGCATAATCAGTCATAAATTTCAAGCTTTCATCATCACATGACACATATGTGTTATATTCATCATATGAAATATGTTCATATTGAAAATAAAATTTATTGTTATTCATCTCATTGTCATGCTCCATAAAAATACCTTCCATCTAAACTAGAAACTAAAAATGTTCAAACTCCTCCAAGTAGTTGGCATCATGATATTCAACCTTACCTACAACACCTATTTCAAATGTAAAACAGCCATAGGAAATTCCCTCGAGGAGTTCATCAAAGTGTTCCTTTGCTTGCTCAAGACTACATTCCAACCATGCGTGAAATGCATCATTGGAACTCTCAACAAAGAGTGGATTATCTCTGCACCAATAAATGTCATCATTCATCATCTCTAGTGAAGATGGAGGCTCATCAAACAATGGATTTTCTATTTATTTATTTTTGACATAAGATTGTTATCCTCCTCAGCATGAAGGTCCAAATCCTTCAAGTCATCATTGCACTCAAAATCACTGTAATCACTAGAAGAGCAAATAGACACATTTTCAATTTCATTCCCATTCTTAAATTATTCAATACACACATCTTAATTTTTTGTCATATCCACATAATGGGTAAGTGCACCAATCTGTGACACAATTTAGGTGCCAAATTGAAAAAATGATCCAAAAAACCCCGAAATAAGGCCTTTCCAAATTTGGCGCATGCCAAATGTTTAAAAATACATTTGGAGCACACCAAATGTCTAAAAATACATTTGGTGCATGCCAAATTTGGCGTGTGCCAAATGTATTTCTAGGCATAAAATGCAAAATTCGGGTTTGGAACCCTCATTTTGTCTTCAACCCGCAGCTTGAGAAGGAAGATTTCAAGTCTGCAACTCGGACTCGCCAAATCTCCTCCATTATTTGCATCCTTAGCTTGCCATTTTCCACAAGAATGCTGCCAACATGTCAGAGAGGTTGAAGATTGCAAAGAGGTGTGTATTTTTATTCTATTTATTTTGAATTTGATTTGGAATGCAACTTTAAATAGATTTTTATAATAAAACTTTGTTCTAATTCTTAGGGAATGAATCTCCACCTCAAAACATTGAAAATTCACAATCACCCCCTCATCAAGAGCCTCCTATACAAGAACAACACGAAACCCCTCCATCAATTCATAGGCATCCTCAAGGAACACAAGAAAATATTCAAAATCAAATTGAAAACAATAAAAGAGACATTCAACAATTAATTGCAAGATTAACCAAACATGTCGAAACCCACCCTTATAGGAGAGGGATTGCTAAATCATTGAAGTCAATTTTAACTCATGTAGGAGAAATGAGCGAGCAAATGAATTTTTGGTCAACTAAGAGAGATGAGATGAGGCAATTTTATGCTAATGGTTTGTCATATGCAGATGTCAAAAAACTAAAAATTAGCAAAGTCGAGTTGTGTGCCCTATTTAAAGACCCAAAAGACAATGAACCTTTGTCTCATGCATGCAGGAGGTTCCCCATCCATTGGTGCCACCATGATTTAATTAGAAACAAATTTTGGGAGCGGTGGTGGATGGTATTTGACCAACCTCAATGCAATAACCATGAGGTGCCGCAATACTTTTTGAGGAAACTCTATTGTGTATTTGTCCTCAATAAAACGCCAAACTATTTTGACATCTGAGACTTTCAGGGTAGAGGTGGGGGCTCCACACATGATAGACCTGTTGCATGATGTAATCCACAGTTGGCACTGAGAGCCTTGGGCAGACCCATGGTGGAGCATGTCATTATTCCTTCCATTGTTAAGGACAGTGTAGAGGTGGACATGATGAAGTCGATTGGCTCACTCACCTAGACCATTTTATAGTGTGCGAGTCCTCTAGTAGAGCCTGGTGTGGAGGAGACATGTAGGCCCAAGCTCCACCCCACCATTGTGGCGCTTGTGGTGTTGTTTGCAAGTATGATTATCAGGGTGCTCGTGATGCAGCTAAACAACCTACATCAATTGTAGAGGTGATGGCTTTCTCAAATGATATTATGAATGATACATTTGGCATTGACACTCAGGTAAAATTTAGCAAGTTATTTTAATGTTGTTTATTAAAAAATATTTTGAAATTTAAGAATAACTAAATTAGTAGAATTTTGATATGATGAAATTTCAGGGTCGCACTGTTCATGAGGGATGCTCTATTCCTACAAACCCTTATACATTCTCGACGATGAGTCCATAGGTATGCTACTAGTATTAAAGATATTATTATTGCATTTGAACTATTGAATGTTATATTTGAATGTTTGTCTCATAGCATGCTTTGGATTTCAAACAGTTTCTTGGTGTGCCTTCTTCCTCCACACCTCGTGATTCATATCCTCAAACAACATACACTGAGGTAGCCTTTATTCATTAATAGGGTCATAAATCTATGTTAGCTAGTTTTCATAATTTTGCATATATACAAATCTAAACAATTGATGAGAAACACAAACATTGCATTCAAGTATTCCTTGATCGTGTCACATTATGTTCTCCTATATCAACATGATACCTGAGATATTGTTTCATTTATAGTTGTTGACAAGAGATAGCCCTGGTGATGTTGGTGGCACAATGGACCATGGAGTTGCTGTAGCAATAGCCAGTTCTGATCCATTGAGAGAGGTATGGAATATATTAGTCGATTTGACATTATATTTTCTCTTTTATGGTCTATTATAGAAAATTTTCACAATAATTTTATGTAGTTTAATTTCTATCTTCATGGTTGCTATAGCTGGTTGTTACTCCACATCGTGGACATGGTGATGCTTTAAATGTGCATGATGACTATATGTATGCAGTAAGTGATTATATTTTGTTATATGCCATTCCATAATTCAATTTCTATGTTTTAACATCTTTACTTTTAATCGTATCAGTTGAAGGTCTAGAGTGAAGAGAGGAGGAGTAGCGGGCATGTTCGAAAGACAAGACAAGCAATAGTCACTCCATCTAGCTGAATTTCAAAGGCAACATGGGATCTATTTCCTTCCCCTAGAGGGAAATGACTATGTATTAGTGTTGTTTGTTGTATGCTTATGTGGAATTTTGGAACATATGTTTTGTACTATTGATATATATGCGCGATATTTTGTCCAAATGGCTCCTTTGTACTAAGCCTATATGGTTTTTTTGGATATATTTATATACTTTTATCAATATATCATTGTATAGCCTTTCAGATTTTTGATTAAAGAAACTCTTATTTTGCTACTGCCATTCTTGAATGATGTTATCATGCATATCATGTAAGTTGTATGACTGAATGTTGTAGGCATGGATTTTGTTTACATCTAATGCTTAATTAATTACTGTGGAATGCTCAATAAGCCCCATCTAAAGCGTATTGTATAAGTAAGCTCCATTCATGGTGGTTTGTATCCTTTGGAATGCTTCAATTACTTGTGCCTCACCGATATAGAGGCAAGGAGGCTCAAACCCAATTAGTCTGACAACCTGCCTTCAAGGGGCTCCTAACAAGATTAATACAACCTATTTTGAGCAATCTACACAACCTCAAAGCCCCATCAAACCAAAATCTTCATTCAACACCTTACCCAACAATCCACCCTTGTAGCACTCTGATGCAGAGCCAAGGTGGAGAAGACTCACAACAATGGAAATGTCAATTCTCAATCAAGAACTCTTCTTCATAATGATTCAGCCTAATAGGCATCAACCCACCCTCAAGGGTCTCAACTCCTCAACCTTTCAAATGAACAACAAGACTCCACCAAGGCCCTACAAAGACCGTCAACATTCATACAATGAAAATTGAATCAATTGACAACAATCCCTAAGTCAGATTCATCAAGGTTTCCAAAACTCACATTTGTGACTGGTTATTCTTGTAGTACTCAAAACTCAATTTTAGCCAGATTTCTCCCAACCTTTCCAAAACACTAGACAATTACAAGATGGATTGAGACACCCTTTTCAGGGCTACACAACATACCAAAGAATCAATGGTCTCTTTTTTGGACCGACATAGACTTTCAACACACCTACTTCAATTTTGGCTTCACAATTAGCCCTTTTTTTCCAAAGGGACCACCCTTCCAACTTTAGGTATCTATCCAAACACCTTGGAAAGTCTTAGGTCATGGTTCCAAACCTCAAATTTTGTCATTATTTTGTGTCTACGAAGCCTCTAACTCACAAAACCCAAGAAACCCTCCAAAACCTTCACTAAATCAAGGGTTTTAAAGAAACATACAACTCCAGACCTCTCTCAACACTTCCAAAGCCCCAAACACCTCAAAATACTTCTACATGGACTCATCAAACCCTCACATAACCCTTATAGGCATTAATTCTTAAAAACCTCTCTTTGGTTCCTCACTTCCATGTTGGAAAACCCTTGTTCAGTCTTAGAACAGTCACAAAAACACCACATAATTATGAATCCTTATTCCAAAATGAGTTGAAACACTTATTATAACATGTTTTCAATCAATCCACTAAGATATAATAGAAAACAATAGGTGGATTTATTGTTACATCACAAATTTCCCCTCAAACCCTTGATTCAACAACACTAGGATAGTCACTGTTTGTGTTGGTTGTCTCTACAAACAAAGAGTTAAGAAACCAAATAAAAAATAAATGAATTAGAAAAAATATAGACACATCCTCTAAAATTCTTAGACCATGAAGAACCTATATGTGCTCGTACAACACTAAAAAAGATCAAGAAAACAGTATTTTTCTAGAAAATTGCTCAAAACTGTGGTGTTTATTGTGTAAAATTATTACAAAACTTCTTCCACTCTCTCATTTGAGCCTTGGTAAGGATTTTTAAATAATTTTCCAACAACCATATTCTCCCCAACACCCATAACGAACCTTGGGATTAGTTGGTCCCTTAATTACATTTATTTGTGTTAAAGTTGCTTTGTCAGCATTTTACAATTTATATGATTTCTAATTGACTTTTAAGACACAAAACACCCTTTATTTGCATAATGTTTGATATCTCAAAGCTTATTAGACTAAATAAATCTTAAGAAACTAACATTGACTTATTTTGTATTCAAATAAAAAAAAATTGATGATGTGGTGTAGGTGCTCCTGCACCAAACTCAAAACCCTGTCCAAGCCTAATTTCTCCCAACCTTTCCAAAACACCAACCATTTAAAGGTGGATTAAGATACCCTTTTTATGGTTACACAACATATTCCAAAACCAATAATAACTCTTTTGGACCAACATGAACTTTCAATACACCTCCCTCACTCTAGGCTTCACAATTAGGCCTAATTTCCAAAGGAACCCCCTCACAAACTCAGCTCCAAACCAAGGAAACTTGAAATAGTCTTAGGGATAATCACCAAACTCAGGATTCTCCCATTTTAAGAGCCCCAAGAAATTTTTCTATTCCTCTACTCACAAACCGTCCTAAACCTTCACAAAAAGAAGGGTTTTAAAGAAACTGATAACTCCAAACCTCCCCGAATCCTTCCAAAGGTGAAAACACCCCACAATACCTCTGCCCTAACTTAAAGGACAATCACAATCCCATTCCTTTCAGTATTTCTTAGATTCAGTACTTGAGTTCCTTACTTTCATGGTGCAAACACCCCTGAACAACATTAGAACTTCACACCCCACTGAGTTTATTCATTCTCTCAGCCTCCAAAGTATTCATACACCAAACTAATCATGGTACAGGCCAATCCACCAAGCAACAGGGTCAGAATAGTAGGTAGATTGGCTAATGTGTCATGGTGTTGCCCTCAAAACCCCTAACATAGAAAACATAGCAGTAACCAAGTTTGTTGATCCCACACACACCAATGATGGATTTAAACCTTCAAAATAGATGCAAAGAGAGTAAAAACATATGCAATCAAGTATCCAAAGCCTCAAGTCATGATAGACTTGTATGGGCCTGTGCAAGGCAAATAAAATTCAGGAAAACAAAGAAAACCAGTGATCAACGTTTTCAAGTATATTTTGTTATTATAAATTGAACAAAATCAACCCTCAACTCGGGGTATTACAGCAATATATCTTGATACCACCTTCCAACTACCCCTTGAGCCAATCAACCACCATAACCACCCTTTGTTAGACTTCTAAGATGGCAATTTGCCAATTTTGCTCTTAATTACCATTCATTCACAACTTGATTTTGCAAATACCACCTAACTGACCTATTAAGCCTTTTAAATACAATTGCAAGGTATTTACATAGCATATAGAAATATAGAGAGCAAATACAATAAACATTTTAACTAGTGAATTGTAAAAAATGGACTTTTGTAGTTTATATTCATGTCATTGATTACATTGCATTGCACATCTTTCATAGTCAAAGCATTACTTCACTTTGCATAATTAATAAGTAGATGCTGATAGATGCCGAAAATTTAATTACAATATAGTTTGAACAAATTCAACCTAAGTAGTTATGCAATTTCTTCACATTGCATAACTAATACCTAGGAGCAGCTGCCAATTGCATTTTCTTATCATGGCATTCTATGAGACCAAATTTCTTGGAGATATTTTTTCAAATAGTTCCCTGCCTTTTCTATGTTACCACATTTTTCATACATGTCTACCAAAGCATCTTCTCAAACAGTTCACTACCTTGTTGCTATGGCTAAAAGCCTAAAACAAGTGATTTTGAACAAGCTATGGATGCTTCAAAAAATATATCAAAAGCATAATAGTAAGCAATAGCATAGAGAAGGTAGTGAACTGTTTGAAAAAATGCATCAAAAAAATTGCTTTGAAATGATAAATTTAGTTGTGCTTTCACTCTTCTTTAACATTGTATATCTGCTCCTTTTTATAACAAGAGATAAAAAAACATAAAAAATTGTATAACAAGAGATAAAAACTATCTTTTTTGAAATTGAAAGGCATTTCCATAGTATAGAGATATAGAGAGAAAACAAAATAAAGAGTATAACTAATGAAATATAGAAAATAGATTTTTGTAGTTTTTATACATGCATTGCACATCTTCCAAACTCAAAGCATCACTTCACATTGCATAACGAATAACTAGATGTTGATAGATGACAAAATTTCAATTACAATATAGCTTTCGATAAAGTCAACCTAAGTAGTTATGCAATTACTTCACATTGCATAACTAATAACTAGGAGCAGCTGCCAATTGCTTTAGCTTGTCATGGCATTCCATGAGACCACATTTCTTTGAGGAATTTTTTCAAATAGTTCATTCCCTTGTCTATGCTACGACATTTTTCATATATGTCTACCAAAGCATTTTATCAAATAGTTCATTGCCTTCTTGCTATGGCTAAAAGCCTAAAACAGATGCTTTCGAACAAGCTATGGATGCTTGGAAAAAATATAGGAAAGCATAATAGTAAGCAATAGCATAGACAAGCCATTGAAATTTTTCAAAAAATGCCTCAAAGAAAAGTGGTCTCATGGTGATGGAATGCCATGACAAGCCATAGACAAGGCACTGAATTGTTTGATAATATGCCTCAACTACTTGCATTTGACAACTTTTTCCTTGAGTGAAAATTTGCCACCATAGGAAAAAGCCTCTGAGATAGCAAAAACTGAGCAAGGTTATTGTAGAGGGGCCCAACATGATCCCATAGGATCAAATGAGAAGTTTCTAAGCATCACGATGTCTGAGTAATAGCATGTTGAAGTTCGCAGCCATTTTGCACTTTGGACCCTTAAGGGATCGATCTGGTTGAACGTAGCTCAGAGCGATTCTGCATGTTTAGATGCAAAAGAGGACCATGCCTAGTGTAAAAATACCTATTCGGATGTGATGGAACCATCCGTTTGGTCACACAAGCTGCAGAACGAAATTTGCACCACTTTGCAACTTTCAACTACTTGCATTTGACAGCTTTTTCCCCGAGTGAAAATTCGCCACCATAGGAAGAAGCCTCTGAGATAGCAAAAACTAAGAGAGGTTATTGTAGATGGGCCCAACATGATCTTGTAGGATCAGATGATAGGTTTCTAAGCATCATGACGTCCGAGTAATAGCATACTGAATTTCATAGCCATTTTGCACTTTGGACCCTTAAGGGATCGATCTGGTTGAATGTAGCTCGTAGCGAATCCATGTGTTTAGGTGTGAAAGAGGACCATTCCTAGTGTATACGTACCCACTCAGATGTGTTGGAATAGTTTTTTTGGTCACGCGAGCTGCAGAACGAAAGTTGCACCACTTTGCAACTTTTAAGTACTTGCATTTGACAACTTTTTCCTCGAGTGAAAATTCACCACCATAGGAAAAAGCCTTTGAGATAGTGAAAACCAAGAGAGGTTATTGTAGAGGGGCCCAATTTGATCTTGTAGGTTTAGGAGAGAAGTTTCGAAGCATCATGGTGTCTGAGTAATACAATGTTGAATTTCACAGCCATTTTGCACTTTGGACCCTTAAGGGATCGATCCAGTTGAACATAGCTCGGAGCGATTTCGCATGTTTAGGTGTGAAAGAGGACCTTTCCTAGCGTAAAAATACCCACTTGGACACGTTGGAACAGTTTTTTTAGTCACACGAGCTGTAGAATGAAAATTGCACCACTTTGCAAATTTCAACTACTTGCATTTGACAACTTTTTCCTCGAGTGAAAATTCGCCACCATAGGAAAAAGCCTCGAAGATAGAAAAAACTGAGAAAGGTTAGTGTAGAGGGGCCCAACATGAATTCATAGGTTTAGACGAGAAGTTTCTAAGCATCATGGTGTCCGAGTAATAGCATGCTGAATTTTGTAGCCATTTTTCACTTTGGACCCTTAAGGGATCGATCCAGTTGAACGTAGCTTTGAGCGATTCCGCATGTTTAGGTGTGAAAGAGGACCATTCCTAGCATAAACGTACCCACCCTAATGTGTTGGAATAGTTTTTTTGGTCACACAAGTTGTAGAACGAAAGTTGCACCACTTTGCAACTTTCAACTACTTGCATTTGACAACTTTTTCCTCGAGTGAAAATTCGCCACCATAGGAAAAAGCCTCCGAGATAGCAAAAACCGAGAAAGGTTATTGTAGAGGGGCCTAATGTGAACTCATAGGTTCAGAAAAATATTTTCTAATCACCATGATTTATAAGTAATACCCTATCAAATATTTTTGCCCTTTTGCACTTTGCACCCTTAAGGGATCGAGTCGGTTGAACCATAGTAGTTGTTTTGTTGAATGTCATACCCTAAGTTATGTTAGAGATGACCTAGGTTGCATCGATCTCTCTAAGGAATACGCTACCCCTACCTTGTCACTTCATCAAAGGACAATAGATTTAAAGGAAGGTTATTCATTAAGACAAGCATCGTGAATGTATGAACACAAGGGAACTATGAAGGGTCACCATACATGGCAATGTGCAAATGAAAAGGATAGATTAGAAATGAGTAGTGATCAGTTGTTAAGTACAATGAGTGTATGATTATAAAGTTCTTGACAATCAAATTCACTCACCACAGTCAATGTCCTATGACTGTCAAGTCTATGTCAGTCAGTGTCTAAAGACTTCAAGAGCTATGGTTGTGTATGCAGCAATAGGTCCTTATGAATGTGGAGTCTTCAAAAAATATAGTAAGTCAATGAAAAATATTACAATAGTGATGGAAGAACATCTTGAAAATCCTCCCATTTGTCAATACTTGTAGCAATACATGTAGGGAAATAATCCTCCCATTTCCAACACAAATCATGAAATATATTGTACTTGAGAAAAGGACAAAAGGAGTTGCTGCCCAGTTTCTTTTTTCTATTCCACCTCAGCTGGCCCAACTATTTGCATTCCAAAATGGTTCAAAACATGTACATCACCTGCTCCATACAAAACACATGGGTAGTAGCCTCTCTATGGTTGTGTAGTATCATAGGAATTTGGTCCACAAAAAACCTGCAAAAGCCTCTTAATCTTAGACATAGACTCACATAAAAATCATTAAAAGAGCAATAACTAAATCATGTCAGTCATACAGTTGACGAGACCTACAATCACCTTCATGCATGCTAGATAAGGAGGTCGATTGAAGGTCCTACAATGGTGATGTGCCCCTTCGCTACTTTATCATCTCTCCATGACCCTAAGTATAAATTTCAAATATATCACTGAGAGGCTTAAAATAAAACATGTAGCATATAACAATCTGATAAATCTAGGAGATGGAAAAGAAAGAGAAGATTGACAACTAGATAATGCACCAGCAATCGATGTTTCTCATACCACTGAACACTTGCACTAGCAACTAATGTTTTTCTTTTCTTATATACTTTGACAACCTACAGTCACAATCAGAAAAGGATCAATGACAGTCGTAAATGCATATGACATCAAACAGTAATCATGAAAAAGCCTTATTACAAGGTTTTGGTCCAAACGAGTGATCAATAACATGGCTTTAAAAATTCAATGTGCATACTTACAAATCAATCTAGGGAACCATCTGGGTCTGCTCTAGTCTTTATTGTGTTGAGTATTACCTCGTGGTTAGACTCATGCACTTTCCATAAGTTCTTGTTTGTAGGTTTACCCTTATATTTTATCAAATGAACGTTGGTGGCGACGACAAGGTCCGAATACTAAAGAATTTTCTGATGCGTGCCAAAGTCCTCAAACAACCAAACTGCAACATTCTTAACTGGATACCTTCGAAGCCATGTTCTAGTAACAACCACCAAACCTGTAGGATATTCTATGTTTTCTCTATCTATAACTGGGGACTCCAATTTCTTTTTGGCCTCGATACAACGGCATAGGTAATAATCTATACTCTCTTCATTGTCTTCATCTGCAATTACCACATAAGCATGCCTTGCATTGATATGTTCATCTTGTTAGATTTATTTACTAAGCAACATAATAAAAATTGTAAGATATATTACCTAGTTCTAGTGGGTCCGATACATGATCAAAGTCAATGGATGATTGCATCTCCATGATTTGTAGAGCCGTTGGGAGCTGATAAGTGTCAAGTGGGGTTAGACTTCTTATAGACCATTCATCAACCCACTCTGTTGACTTGCAATCATTCCATGATTGAAGTGTACATGCATAAAAAAATCATGCCATCTTCCTTGTATGGATAGTCCATGTACCTGCATTGGAGCTTCTAAAAGAGTGTAGCTCGCTCGATCCTATTAGTGTACAACAATCCTCATATTTTACAATGTTAGTATCATCTACTAAATGAAAAAATATATGAACTAAAGAATTTCCTTCACTACTTGGACCCATTGAACCATTGCACCACTAGACAATTGATCTTGCATCTATCAACTTTACACTATTTGTGTACTTTAACTCTTCTCATGCTAGGGCTCTTTTGATACATGCACCTGCTCCATCATGCTCCCGCTTTCCATGTTCGGCCTTTAAGAAGTTCCACATATGTTGAACACCACTAATCCTATGAATCCTGCTCAACCAATAAAACATTCTAGCATTCTTGAATTGTGATGTACAATTATCTGACCATATGATATGTTGACTAAATGGTATGCCCTTGCTAGCCAGATCGGAATAGAACATATGAAAGCAACCTTGAACAAACTCTGCAGAATGTGTGCGATCATTACTGATGTTAAAGTGATACTCCCTCAATACTTTCCTATTTTCCTCTATACTATCATTTGCATGAATGAATGTTATATGTACAAATATAGAAACCTACACAGAGTTGTAGTATTGTGATTGCACCTCATTCTGTGGTTATAGTGTGTAGTTCTCAGCGAAGTCAACAACTGAAATGATATGACGAAGTGGAAATGTGTCCTTGCATAATTTGAACTGTGAGTCCAACCATTGTGCTCTATGTGTATGCATTGCATAATCATAAACCACCCAATCACGAAAAATACCCATGAACTGATACACTGGAATCTTATCACTAACTAATTCACACTTCTTTGCTTCTTTCCCATCTTTTAGACTGTACACCACTGTCATATATTTTCCAAATTCGATAATTTTGTCTCCATTTGTTGAGGTATTAAGGTTCAAGGGTTGATAATTGAGGGTTGAGGGTTTAATTTATAGGGTAGACGGTAGAGGGTAGAGGGTTTAAGGGTTGAGGGTTGAGGGTTGAGGGTTGAGGGTTGAGGTAGAGGGTAGAGGGTAGAGGGTAGAGGGTAGAGGGTAGAGGGTAGAGGGTAGAGGGTTTAAGGGTCAAGGGATTAAGGGTTGAGGGTTGAGGGATTAGGGTATAGAGTTTACTCAGGTTTAAGGGTTTAATGTTTTAGGGTATAGGGTTGATGGTAGAGGGTATTGGGTTTAAAGTAGAGGGTATCAAGATGAGGGTTGAGAGAGCCTTAAGAGAGGGAGAGGGGGTAGTAGGGAGAGAATAGAGGGAGGGAGAGGGAGTGGGAGAGAGATAAAGAGTAGAGAGAGAGAGAGGTAGAGATATTGAGAGAGAGGAGGCAAGGAGGGAGAGAGAAATAGGTATAGAGGGAAAAACAGGTAGAGCCTTAAACCCTAATCCCTCAACCCCCATACCCTCTTAATCTCTCAACCCTCAACCCCCATACCCTCTTAATCCCTCAACCTTCAACCCTTCAACCCTAATCCCTTGACCCCTATACCCTCTTAATCCCTTAGGTTTTTAGGTTTCCATAAGGAGTATTTAGATTTTTAGGTCCCAGTGCAGTTGCAGGCACATTCAACAACATATGACAGTGAGCATGCCTATGAACGTTTTGTTGAATATCCCTTAGGTTTTTAGGTTGCCATAAGGAGTATTCATATTTTCATATGATAGTAAGAATAATGAAATGCAGACTGATGAGATGAATATGAATCAGATTGAATAAAATGATTTCCTGAAGCTTTTCAATGACAGTGCATATTGCAAGGTAGGTGGAATGAATAGTTTCCAAAGAAATATGATGAGCTCTATTCAGAACAAAGTTTATGACAAAGGAAAGTGAAGGTTTTTCTTTTTGAGGTGGCCTGGGGCCATCCCTAATGGTTTAATTTTTTAAACCAAAGTAGGTACAGAGGATTACGGATTCCCATTGCATGGAAAATTCTTAGCAATGCCTCTTTAAAAAATTATCTTCCATGCACAGTAGTTTATGGTTTTCAACTTCTCCATTTGCTCCATTTTCATATTATTCATCTATTCATTCCCTCCATCTGTCATCACCTTCATTTTTCATGGCTTTGCTTGGTTTGCTCTACTAAAGATACTCTGGATTCTTGCAGTGGTTTGCAAAATCACTCATCATTTTCCATAAATTTCCATCAAAACCCTGAGGTATTTTATTTTTTCATGCCTTATATTTTCACTATATTTCCCATAAAATTCATTATCCACCCTCACATATTCCCCCCTTTTAATTCCATCTAGACAGTAAAGGAAAGTATAGGGTATAAATGAATAAAAATTTAATATTTTGATGAAAAATATTAAATTTAAATGGGAAAACCTTAGGGTTTTTTATTGAATTTTTTGAACTAGAGAGAGAGATAGAGGGAGGGAGGGTTAAGGGTATAGGGTAGAGGGTTTAGGGTTTAAGGGTTAAGGGTTTAGGGTTAAGGGTTAAGGGTGCTAGAACTAAAATTTTCCATAAGAATTCATAGGATTTTCCTATTATTTTCCATGAAAATCCATCAAAACCTTAAGATATTTTATTTATTCATGCCTTAAATTTTCACTATCTTTCCCATAAAAGTCATTAACCACCTTCTACACTTTTCCCCCATTTATTTTCTTATATTTCATTACCTTCTCATAAAAAATTTAGCTTTACCGCCATGCAAAAGGGCCAAAAAAAACTTGTAACCCTTATCGCCCTTTTCATTTTCACTCTATAAGTCTTTACCACTTTACCATGGCCTCCCACTAAGGGGCTTGCTGTATAGCGATAGCAGTTTGAAACGGGCACAAAGTGTTTACCATGCTACCACAGTAGTGTGGTAAACTGTTAGCAACCAACGAAGGCAGTGGCGATCGGTTAAAGAAGGCAGTTAAGGTCCCACCGCGGTATCGCTGGTGGTCAAACCACAAACCATGGTAGTGTGGTGGATGGTAAGTCTTCAACGATGCAGCAGTCAGGACATCTTACCATGGTACCATAGAGGGTTATCTTAAAGACCGTGGTGCCTATGGTAAATACGAGGAAATGGCTAGCGGTCACACCGCAGTACCGTAATCATGAAAACGAAGACCGCGGTGCCTATGGTAAACTATTGGGAGAAGCGGCTAATGATTACTATGGTACCACCAATAGCAAATGCAAAGGCCACAATAGCACGGTAAGCAACATTGGAGACTGTGACGGTCAGCATGGGGCCGGGTACAACCATACCGTGGGTAGAAAAGTCAAAGCCCGCGGTAGAGTGGTAAACACAAGGGAAGCCTCGGGAAAAGAAATGTTAAGAGTGGTAGAAGTAATAAAGTGAAAAATTAAAAGTTGAACTATAGTCTAAATATTTGATTTGTCGATAAGGGCAATATAATCAAATATTTTTTCCATAAAATACAAATGGTCTTAACCAGAAAATGAAGGGGCATGACTCTTTAATTATAATGTATAAATGATTTGAAAATCTATTGTAAAAAAACAAAAAAAAAAAATCGGATAGGATAGACTATTGTAAGTACTATATTTTTAGAATGATGGCATTCGAGGAGGCTATGTTGCATGTATGAATTTCAAGGAAGATAATGAAAAATTGTTAATTTGGTGATTTCATCCTGGCATCAATTGTTTGTTGAATTCTTGTGATTATCTAATTGTCTCCAATATGATTTTTCCTGTTGTTTTAAATTGAAGTATCAAGTATATATTCAATTTATCAGTACACATTTGTTTTTTCTATGTGATTTGGTTCATTGGATTCTTTAAAGAATAATTAAAACTCCCTTCAATCAATTACAGTAATCTGGAAATGTCATTTGGATCAGTAAGAAGAATTAGATAGTTAGATTTGATATTCTACCTCAAATAGGGTTTATCAAGTACATTCTTGCATGTTTATACAAGTTGTAAACTCATAATTATATGTCAAACAATTAGAGAACCTACTAGATAGAAACCATTCATTAAAGGCTTTCATTTGAATCTGTTTTACCCAACAAGGGATAAGGTTTTAGGGTTTAGGGTTTAGGGTTAAGGGTAGAGGGGAGAGAGATAGAGGGTAGAGCGTAGATGTTTTAAGGGTATAGGGCTAAGGGTAGATGGAAGAGACATAGGAGTGAGTGAGTGAGAGAGAGAGACTTGAGAGAGCGAGAGGGTGTAGGAGGGAGATGGTTGAGAGAGAGAGAGGGTAGAGGTTTTAAGGGTTATGGGTTAAGGGTAGAGGGGGGAGAGATAGAGGGAGTGACTTAGAAAGAGATACTTGGGAGAGGGAGATGGGGTGGGAGGGAGAGAGTTGAGAGGGCGAGGGTAGAGAGTTTAAGGGTTAAGGGTTTAGGGTTTAGGGTTAAGGCTATACAGGGGAGAGATAGAGGAATTTAGTGAGAGAGAAAAAGGGAGGGAGCTAGAGAGAGATAGAGGATATAGGGTTAAGGGTAGAGGGTAGAGGATTAAAGGTCGAGGGGAGAGAGATATGAATGGGTGAGTGAGTGACTGAGTGACTGAGAGACCTAAGAGAGGGAGAGGGGGTAGGAGAGAGAGTGGGAGGGAGATATTTGAGAGAGGGAGAGAGAGAGGGAGAAAGATACAAAGAGTGAGAGAGAGATAGGATGTGGGAGAGAGATAGATGGATTGAGTGAGAGAGACAAAGAGAGGCTTGAAAGAGGGAGAGGGGATAGAAGGGAGAGACTTGAGAGACAAAGAGGGAGGGAGAGTGGGTGGGAGGGAGAGACTTGAGAGAGAGATGGAGAGAGATTGGGAGAGAGATAGAGGGCATGAGAGAGAGGGACTTGAGAGAGTGAGGGAGAGCTGGTGGGAGGGAGATACTTGAGAGAGATGGAGAGGTAGACAAAGATAGATAGAGGGAGTGAGATAGGGGGGAGTCGAAGGGTTTAGGATTTAAGGGTTGAAGGTTTAGGGTTTAGGGTATAGGGTTGAGTGTTTAAGGTTTTAAGGGTTGAGGGTATAGGGTTGAGGGATTAGGGAAGAGAAGGTGGGATGTATGGATGGAGAGATGGAGGGAGAAGTGAGATAGAGATAAGGAGAGAAGAGGAGGGAGGGACAAAGATAGATGAGGGTTGAGGATCCAATGTATTGGTTAGATGGTTGAGAATTGAAGGTATAGGGTTGAGGACCTATAGGGTTGATGGTTTAGCGTATTGGGTTGAGGGTATAGGGTTTAAGGGAGATGGGAGAGAGATAGATGGATTGAGTGAGTGAGAGAGAGACTTGAGGGAGGGAGAGGGGGTAGGATGGAGAGACTTGAAAGAGAGAGAGAGGGAGGGAGTGGGAGAGAGATAAATGGAGGGAGGGAGTGGGAGAGAGACATAGGGAGGGAGGGTTAAGGGTAGAGGGTAGAGGGTTTAATAGTTTAGGGTTTAAGGGTTAAGGGTTTAGGGTTTAGGGTAGAGGGGAGAGAGATAGAGGGAGTGAGTGAGTGTGTGAGAAAGAGAGACCTGACAGAGGGAGAGTCTTGAGAGAGAGAGGGAGGGGATGGGAGAGAGATAGAGGGTAGAGGGTTAAGGGTAGATGGTTAAGGGTAGAGGGTAGAGGGTTTAGGGTTTAGGGTAGAGAGAGAGAGGGGGAGAGAGAGAGAGAGGGAAAGAAGGTAGAGATATTAAGAGAGAGGAGGAAAGGAGGGAGAGAGAAATAGGTATAGAGGGACAAATAGGTAGAGAGAAGTAGATATGAAAGTAGAGATAGAGGGAGAGGTAGGGATGGAGAGAGAGGTGAGAAAAAACAAAGAGAGGTCTAGGTAGATAGAGGTGGGAGGAGATAAAGAGAAGTAGAGGGTAGAGTTAAGGGTAGAGGGTAGAGTGTTTAAGGGTTTAAGGGCTAAGGGTTTATGGTTTAGAGTAAAGGGTAAAGGAGAGAGAGATATAGGGAGTTAGTGAGAGAGAGAGAGAGGGAGGGTAGAGGGTAGAGGGTAGAGGGTAGAGGGTAGAGGGGAGAGAGATAGAAGGAGTGAATGAGTGAGAGAGAGACCTAAAACAGGGAGAGGAAGTAGGAGGGAGAAACTTGAGACAAAGAGAGGGAGGGAGGGAATTGGAGATAGATAGAGGGTAAAGGGTAGAGGGTAGAAGTTTTAATGGTTAAGGGTTAAGGATGGAGGGGAGATAGATAGATAGAGTGAATGAGAGAGAGAGACTTGAGAGAGGGAGAGGGGTAGGATGGAGAGACTTGAGAGAGAGAGAGAGAGGGGAAGGGAGTTGGAGAGAGATAGAGGGTAAAGTGTAGAGGGTAGAGTTTTTAAGGGTTTAGGGTTAAGGGTATAGTGGAGAGAGATAGAGGGAGAGAGAGAGAGATGGAGGGAGTGGGAGAGAGATAGAGGGTAGAGGGTAGAGGGTGTTGGGTCTCAAAAATGCAGGTTTTAACTAGAAGAGTTTTCCAAGCTCTTACTACACTTTTGGTCAACATACAAGGCCAATTGATGAAATTGTACCTTCTTCTCTTCAGGTTCTACTAGACCAAGGTGGGTGAACCTAATGAATGATGCAGATTGAAATGTGTTTCCTAATACAACAAACTACCCACAATGGGAAAGGTAGTGGATAGATGAAAATCACTACAACTACTCCTATTCCTATTGCACAAATGAAAGGATTTGAATAAATTGTTTGTGGTAAATTCTCTCTTTTGGGACATGATAGATCAGTGCCTTCTATCTATTGGGAAATGGAGTCAAAAATAGAAAATGACGTTTTTTCCTTCTCTAGCTTAATTTCAAGTTGTTAGGCACTATATAAAATAAAATCTTATGACTGGCATATGACTTCATTAATTTATGGCTTGCATAAATAGTGCTGGAATGTTTTCTTATTAGGTTCTACTTCAACAATCCAAAAGAAATACTAAATCACTGTGACTTGTTTAAAAGGATTTTAATTTTGACTTGCAGACACCAATCAATCAAATCATATAGAGTGAAATTTTCACTGTGATAAATCAAACATATATTTGATACATTGATTTAAATGATTTAAAACTTCAAGTTGGAGACAACCCACATAAGAAATATAAATTATTATATCACCACAACTAACAACAGAAAAAGTTTCACCAATTTAAAACATCTTCTCCATTGCATTATTTCAGGAAATGCCCTGTCCATTTTACATTTTTTCCCAGAAAATTTCTCTCCTACTCTAACCTCTAAACCCCCTGCTTCAACTGATTTTCAAATTATTTATACAATACATGCCAAGGGTCATGACCCTTCATATTATAGTTAAATCCATTTACAATTTCATGTTTATGGTCATTTGTATTCTTTAGCAGAAATTAAAATATTTAATTGCACTGCCTTATCAGCAAATTAAATATTTTAACTATAGTTGCTTTTGATTTTGCTTTAAGTACTTTTCCTGCTCAATCTCCCCTCCTTACCGCACTACCACAGCCTTTATTTCCACTTCCGATGGTATCACGGTCATTGACTTTGATTGTATCCGCTCCCATCTACCGCATTACCACAAGCACCTTGATGATGGCCAGTGGTACTGCGGTATCCATTTCGCTGTCTCCGTTAACTGCTTACCGCATTATCGCGGTCCTCTTTGGAGCCCCCCATGGTATCGTGGTGAGTTTAGTTAATACTTCCTCAGTCGTGCCTTCACCATCAGCTAACTGCTACCTATTTACCATGGCCACCGTGGTCTATGGTTTGATTGTGCGCGGTACCGTAGTGAACATTATCTACCAGCTCCTTAGCCACTTTGGTAATGACTAATGGTTTACTGTGCTACCGTGGTCAATGAATTGACTATGCATGGTAACATGGTAAACACTTCATGCTGGCTCCATTGACTACTACCCAACCACCGTGCTACTATGGATAGTACAATGTCCTCCCGCGGTATAGCAGTAAGGGTTAAAATGATGATTTTTTTTATTTTTTAGGAGTGGTAATGGTATAAAGTGAATAATGAAATGGACGAGGATTAAAATAAACCATTTTTATGAAAAAGTAGGGAAAAATTAGATTCAAATGAGAATAAATCCTTAGGACTTTTATGGAAATTTGTGGGAAAACCTTAGGGTTTTAGATGGAAATTTTAGGTTCTAACAGAGGGTAGAGGGTTAAGGGTAGAAGGGAGAGAGATAGAGAGTAGAGGGTATAGGGTAGAGGGTTAAGGGTAGAAGGGAGAGAGATAAAAGGAGTGAGTGAGAGAGAGAGACCTAGTAGAGGGAGAGGGGGTAGGAGGGACATACTTGATAGAGAGAGAGGGAGGGAGGGAGGGATTGGGAGATAGATAGAGGGTAGAGGGTTAAGGGTATATTATAGAGCTTTTTAGGGTTTCGAGTTTAAGGGATAAGGTTTTAGGGTTTAGGGTTAAGGGTAGAGGGGAGAGAGATTGAGTGAGTGAGTGAGTGAGTGAGTGAGATACCTAAGAGAGAGAGAGGGGGTAGGAGGGAGAGTCTTGATAAAGAGAGGGGGATAAGGGAGAGTCTATATATCTCCCCTCCCTCTCAAGTCTCTCCCTCCTACCCCCTCTCCCTCTCTAAATTCTCTCTCACTCACTGACTCCCTCTATCTTTATCCCCTCTACCCTTAACCCTTAAAATCTAAACCATTAAACCCTTTTAGCCTCTACCCTCTACCCTTAACCATGCCTCCCTCTATCTCTCTCCCACTCTCTCCCTCTCTCTCTCAAGTATCTCCCTCCTAACCCCTCTTGCTCTTTTAGGTAGAGGGTAGAGGGGAGAGACAAAGGAAGTGACTAAGAGAGAGATACTTGAGAGAGGGAGAGGGGTTAGGAGGGAGAGGGTTGAGAGACAGAGAGATAGAGGGAGTGGGAGAGATATAGAGGGAGGGAGGGTAGAATGTTTAAGTGTTTAGGGTTTAGGGTGTAGGGTTAAGGGGAGAGGGGAGAGAGAGAGATGGAGTGAGTGAGAGAGAGACTTGAGAGAGGGAGAGGGTGTAGGAGGGAGAGTCTTGAGAGAGAGAGGGATGGAGGGATTGGGAGAGAGATAGAGGGTAGAGCATAGAGGGTTTAAGGGCATAGGGCTAAGGGTAGATGGAAGAGACATAGGAGTCAGTGAGTGAGTGAGAGAGACTTGAGAGAGGGAGAGGGTGTAGGAGGGAGATGGTTGAGAGAGAGAGAGTAGAGGGTTTAAGGGTTAAGGGTTACGGGTTTAGGGTTAAGGATAGAGGGGGGAGAGATAGAGGGAGTGACTGAGAAAGAGATACTTGAGAGAGGGAGATGGGGTAGGAGGGAGAGACTTGAGAGAGAGAGGGTAGAGAGTTTAAGGTTTTAGGGTTTAAGGGTTGAGGGTATCGGGTTGAGGGACCATGGAAGAGAAGGTGGTATGTATGGAGGGAGAGATGGAGGGAGAAGTGAGATAGAGATAAGGAGAGAAGAGGAGGGAGGGACAAAGATACATGGATTGAGTGACTGAGAGAGAGACCTGAGAGAGGGAGAGGGGGTAGGATGGAGAGACTTGAAAGAGAGAGAGGGAGGGAGTGGGATAGATAGAGGGAGGGAGGGTTTAGGGTTTAGGGTAGAGGGGAGCGAGATAGAGGGGGTTAGTGAGTGTGTGAGAAAGAGATAAGTAGAGGGTAGAGTTAAGCGTAGAGGATAGAGTGTTTAAGGGTTTAAGGGCTAAGGGTTTAGGGTTTAGAGTTAAGGGTAAAGGAGAGAGAGATATAGGGAGTTAGTGAGAGAGAGAGGGAGGGAGTGGAAAAGCGATAGAGGGTAGAGGGTAGAGGGTAGAGGGTAGAGGGGAGATAGATAGGAGTGAATGAGTGAGAGAGAGACCTAAAAGAGGGAGAGGAAGTAGGAGGGAGATACTTGAGAGAGAGAGGGAGGGAGGGAATTGGAGATAGATAAAGGGTAAAGGGTAAAGGGTAGAGGGTTTAATGGTTAAGGGTTAAGGATGGAGGGGAGATAGATAGAGAGAGTGAGTGAGAGAGAGAGACTTGAGAGAGGGAGAGGGGGTAGGAGGGAGAGACTTGAGAGAGAGAGGGGAAGGGAGTTGGAGAGAGATAGAGGGTAGAGGGTAGAGGGTAGAGTTTTTAAGGGTTTAGGGTTTAAGGGTTAAGGGTTAAGGGTTTAGGGTTAAGGGTATAGTGGAGAGAGATAGAGGGAGAGAGAGACCTAAGAGAGAGAGAGGGTTTAGGAGGGAGAGTCTTGAGAGAGAGAGGGGGATAAGGGAGAGACTATATATCTCCCCTCCCTCTGTCTCTCTCAAGTCTCTCCCTCCTACCCCCTCTCCCTC